>CAJGYO010000016.1:13837204-14437204 GCA_904845875.1 Miscanthus lutarioriparius | reverse complement strand
TGGGCTGTGGTGACGTCATCGTGGGCTTCCTCGTCCGTTGCTCGGTCCTCCTTCCTATGGCTGTGTTTGTCGCTCTATCTGACTTGACGCGTTACGTGCAGTGGCAGTGCAGCGTTGCAAACGACAATGCCGTCTAGAACCCAAGCACCATGAGTCATGGGTCATTTCGTAATAATTTTGCATGATTAAGAAAGGGAAATACTAATAGAGGAGCATTTGGTAATAATTTCTTTGTCCATATTTGCAGGCTCATCGCAATGTCCGGTGGTGGATATTGGACTGACTTGGTCACGGGATTTGAGGGTGTTCGTTCTTTGGACGAGTTCAGCTTTCCCATGACACAGGAAACGCACGCATATGAGGACATGCAGGTAGGAGCTAGTGTTGAAGAAGATGAAGTGCAGGCAGTAGCAGGTGCTGAAGTTGTAGAAGTGCAGTCCAGTGCTGGTGGTAATAAACGCCCACGTGTTACAAGGCCAAACGCCAAGAGGCAAAAAAATTTCATTCCGGACGAGGATGAAATTGTTGTCTCGGCTTGGTTCAACATCAGCAAAGATCCCGTGCAAGGTGCTAATCAGTCTCATTCCTCCTTTTGGCGTAGAATTTATGATTACTATGAGACCCACAAGAAGTCATTTATAAGCCAAACAGAGAGTTCACTAATGCATAGATGGATGTATATTTTAGAGAATGTCAACAAGTATTGTGCTTGCTAAGATGCGATTGACCGTAGAAATCAAAGTGAAAAAACCATTCAAGACAAGGTAATTCTTTTTCTTATTTAAGTAATCTTAGAAGACATACACGTTGATATTTAATAATCACATATGTTTGCAGGTTTTTGAAGCATTAACTATGTTCAAAGGAATGAACGGTGAGAAGACATTCACTCTCATGCAGTGCTAGAACATTTTGAAGGATGAAGAGAAGTGGAAGGCCAAGAGGAGGGAACTGGCAGAGCTGAAGCAAGCCGGTAACAAGAAAAAGAAGGTTCGCCCAGACTCCACTCCCACGATGTACAAGTCAACATCACTGAAGATGTCACTGAGATTGCACCTCCAGAGTCCGAAGCCCAAAAGGGACCACAGGAACAGAAGAAAGGCAAAAGATGCTCTAAGGCGAGGAGGATGTGAAGCTTGCATGGAGGCTTTGGACAAAATATGGGCAAAGAAGGTGGCATTTGACATGGAGAAAGAGAAGAAGAAAGAGGAGAGGCACATGACTTCACTTGAGCTAGAAAAAAGGCGCCTGACATTAGAAGAAAAAAAGGTAGAAGCTGAATTACGGAAGGTGGAAAATGACATGATCGAAAAGGAAGAAAAAATAATGGCAATGGACATTAGCGCCCTGACCCCGCTGCAGCAACAGTACTACACGGTTATGCAGCAGAAGATTGTTGCTCGTCATCTTGCCAATTAGATGTAGTTCCTTTTATTTTATTTCCACGACCAACTATTTTTATCTTGTCATTTAGTGAACCTTTGTTTTATTTTATATGTATAAATGGCCGGCTGCATGGAGCCGTCGTGCATGGCACTGTGCCGGCAACTACCACTGCATGATAGATAGTCATCGTTCAGGATATATGTAAAATCGATCGATCGGTTCCAAGTTGTGACATGACATCAAATGAATGTTGAATTACACTGGATGCATGGTATCTGGGCAAAGTGAAATAACAGCACACACTTGAATTTACTGTGTGGATTTTGACCACTCATGATTGATAATTGACACCTAAACACCGCTGAAAGAGATTGGAAGCAATAAAAATTTAAATTATATGACACAAGTGCACTAATCTGATTCAATAGAATAGAAAATTGTTTATAAAGTACTTATTGCAATTTGAAGCTGAAAAAGTACTCATGCTAATAAATAAATAGAAGTCCTATGAACTTAATATTTATCAGGAAAATGCCGCCAGAGGTGCTCGATGAGGTCAGCTTTTAACTGGTGGTGTATTTCCTTGTCTTTGATCCTTTTATGCGCTTCAATGAATTCATCGAGGGTGCGATTACTCTCATGAGAAGGTTCCACATTTTGGCCACCATAGTGGAACCGCCCAGTAGGGTCAACGACCCTCATCTTCGATAATTATATTGTGCATAATGACACAAGCTTTTATGATGTTGCTCAGTGTCTCCGTGTCCCATAAACGAGCTGCTCCTCGAACAATGGCGAACCTTGATTGCAGAACCCCAAAAACTCTTTCGACATCCTTCCTCGCTGCTTCCTATGCTTTGGCAAAATATTTGTTCTTGTTCCCCATATGCTGAGAGATGGACTTCACTAAAGTATCCCATGATGGGTATATACCATTGGCTAGATAATAACCCATCGTATAATCATAACCATTTATGGTATAATTCACCTCAGGAGCTTTGCCCTCTGCCAGCTAAACAAATAAAGGAGACCGGTGAAGCACGTTGATATCATTATGAGACCCAGGTATTCCAAAAAAGGCATGCCATATCCAAAGATCGTTAGAAGCAACAACCTTCAAAATAATAGTGGGCTCCTCCATATGCCCCTTGTACTGACCCTGCCATTCTACAGGACAATTCTTCCACGCCCAATGCATACAATTGATGGACCCTAACATAACAGGAAAACCATTTTACTCACCGAGTGCCAGTAAGCGTGTTGTGTCAGCCTCATTAGCATATCTCAGGTATTCTTCTTCAAATAAATCAACAACTGCATCAACGAACCTACGTAGGATCTCAATTGCGGTACTTTCTCCAATGCGAACATACTCATCCGTAGTATGAGCTGGAACTCCATATGTTAGCATACGAAATGCTGCTGTAACTTTCTGGAAGCAACTTAATCCAAGAACATTGGCTGCACTCCTTTTTTGCACAAAGTAGTCATCGTATGATTCTACAACATTCATTATGCGTACGAAAAGGTCCCGACTCATCCTGTACCCAAAATTAAAAAATAAAATAAATGTTAGAATAATTACTTAGCGTGCTAGTGATCATATCACGAGTGAATGCGCACGAACCTCCGACGGAATAAATTTGGGCCATATGTCGGATCATCAGCCAAGTAATCTTGAAACATCCTTTGGTGCCCGCCTTCTCTATCTTGGTAAATAACTTTATACCCTGAAACAGAACCACCATGTGTTCCTTTTTTATTTGAATATGTTTCAACAATTGCAGCTGCTGACATGATGAGACAATCATCATCGTCTGATGAAGAATCTTCTAATTCTCTTTGCAACAGAAATTTTCTCAGCAGCCATGATTGAACCGACCTTGCGAGGCAGCTTGCAAGCTGTGACTGCCGTGGCCGGCTGGGACCTGCTCGCGGCTGGTTACGAAGGTAGAGGCGTGGTGGCTACTACCTGGCTGGAAGCGTGCCTACGAGACTACGACCTGGCTGGAAGCATGGCGGCGGCGGCTGGGATCGTGTGCGGCGCTCGGCAAAGGCAGGAGAAGACGCACGACAAAACGACACAACAAGCCGGGAAAAAAATAATGTGGGCTTCAAATTTGATTTTTTAGATGCCATTTATTAAAAACTCTTGGAGATGACTATCTTTTTCTCTTTCAATATCTTTTTAGGAGTTGCCAAACTATAAGTTTTTAGAAAAAAAAAATTAGGAGACTCTTGGCCCCCAAGATCTTTGGATCCAATTCGGACTAGATTCCGGACATGTGAGAATCAACTCATCACATGCTTACTCCGTCCATTTGATAAGAATATATCAAAGTTTTTTATAAATTTAGTAAAATCAATAGTAGCACTTATATCTTTAAATAGATTTATCATAAAATATTTCAGTGTTAATCTATTAATATTTATTACACATTACAAATATAATATTTTATTTATTTGGTTAAAATCGAGGCCAATTTATAACTTATTAAAAAGTTAGAGTAATACTGTACTAGTATTTGTCGTTGACGAAGGTAGTATATCCCATCTTTGCAGTTGCAACATGTCTATTTTGGTCTTCGGATGGCTTTGGCGTTTGATCATATCATATGCTGTTTTTCACCTAACCGCTGTTGCTTGCAATTTGCACGCACGGTGGAGCAGTAGTAGATGTACAACTGCCGCTCATCCGCGGGGGCCGCCGCGGCCCGCGCCGACAGGCCTGCCGGAAGTCGCTCACCTGACACTGCGCGGGACAAAGGCGGTGCCCAAGTCTAGAAGTTCGGAGCCCAACAGCCGGGGCCCGCCGGGACTGCGCCCTTGAGCCTTGAGGCCTGGGCTGGGCATCGGGTTTGTGGCACCATCTGGACCACGTGGACCAAGCGTGTGCAACGAGCGCTGACGCGTCTCGTGCCTTTTTCCACTTGGGCCTTGATCCAAATCTTTTCCTCTCTCAATCATTTTTGGAATGACTTTGCGTGGTATTAAATATGGGTACCTAATTACACGGGGAGTTGAAAATCACGGAATCTTTTGAGCCTAGTTGGTCCACGATTGCGACAATATTTACCAAATAAGTTTACTATTCATCGGCTACTTCAATCTAAACAAGGCCTTGATCCAAATCTCGCCATTTCAAAATTCCCGGTAGACCTCGGGGAGGGGAAAGGCGTCGTCGTTTACCGCGGCTACTACCGCCTGGTACCGCGCTGTTGTTTTCCCGGGTTCGGGACTTTGGGGCTTCAGCAGATGCGCCGCCGTTGGACCGTCACCGCGGCAGGTTGTGTAGTTTGTTTGACACGACTACAACGATGCTTATCTTATCTCGCGGCAAAGGCAAAGCACCAGCTTTACTCAACGCGACAACGCCTATAGCCCTATACAGTACGTACGACTCGTCAACAATGTTCCGTGCGCATTATACTACGTTATCATCGATCGAGTTACTACTAAATACACATCCAAATCCAATCTGAATCCGTTGCGTTCCCGCGTCTCGCTTGTGGCCCTGGCGACTGACGGCGAGCGGACGGCGGATCGGATCGAATCAACCCGCCCCAGCTGGTGGCCCCACACCACCCCGCCATGGCCGGCGCGTTGGCGAGCGCGAGCGTGAGCGTGGGGGAGCTCTCCCACCACGCGAGGGCGACGCGAAAGCGAGCGCCGACATCTCTAGGCTCTCTCGATCAGCCCCCACTTGGCCACTTCATAAAACCAAGCTGCTGCTGCTACCACCAGCCCGGTCGTCTCCGGTCTCCATCCACCCGCCGCTGCCGCTATCAGCACGCGTGTAGGTGAAGTACGCCGAGGCCGGCCGAGCCGTGTACTAGCGAGGAATCAATCACCAGAGAGAGAGAGAGAGAGAGAGAGAGAGAGAGATGTCACCGCAGCAGCAGCAGGCGGCCATAGTCGGGGAGGAGTACTGCGAGGGCGAGGACAGGGAGCTGACGGTGCGGAAGACGACGCTCTTCACCCCGGGGGACGGGCTGGAGGCGTACGACCACCGGAATGGCGCGCTGGCGTTCCGCGTCGAGACGTACGGCCGCGGCGGGGCGTGCGGGGGCGGCGCCGCCAGGGGGGACCTCGCGCTGCTGGGCGCCAGGGGTGAGCCCGTCCTCACGGTGCGCCGCCGCCGCCCCAGCCTGCACAACCGCTGGGACGGCTTCCTGGGCGACGGCGCCGCGCACGGACAGAAGCCCGTCTTCTCCGCGCGCCGCTCCTCCATCCTCGGCGCCGCCGCCGTCCTCGTCGACCTCCTCGCGCCCGGCGTCGTCGCCGGGGAGTTCCGCGTCGACGGGTCCTTCCCGCGCCGCTGCTGCCGCGTCGTCGCCTCCGCCAAGGCCTGGACCGCGCCGGACCGCGAGGGGGAGGAGGAGGAGGAGGACGTGGTGGTGGCCGAGGTGAGGCGGAAGGTGGACGAGGACGCGCACGTCATGATGGGCCGGGACGTCTTCGTGCTCTGGGTGCGCGCGGGGTTCGACGCCGCCTTCGCCATGGGGATCGTGCTCGTGCTCGACCGGATCACCGGGGACGACGTCGACGGCGACCTGGGAGAGGACCTCCTCGAGGCCGCCACCTCGCCGGCGTAAGCCACGCCGGACGGATCGACCTCCCGCTTGCGTGCTCCGCGTGGCATAGTATAATCCACAAACAATTTTCTGATGGTTCTTCTTCGTCGTCAGAGTTTGGATCTTTGGCTTGTGAATTGAGCTCGTTGTACTTTACCTTTGAGCATGATGTGAATTACTGTGTTATCTTCTCAATTCGGTGCTTCTTTTTCCTTCCACTACCTGAGTTGCCTTCATCAGAGGGTCCCGTTGTTTTCGGAGTAAAAAACGTGGAGTTCCTGTGTGTGGCAGTGAAGTGAAGCTGCCTCTTTCAAGCCGAGAAAATGGACGTCATATACGTGGGTGGCAATGCACGGACTGCGGCTGGGCAGCGACAAAAATCTCTTTCCCTTTCGGTATAAACAGCTGTGGAGACAGGACAAATTGACACTCCAGAGGCTGCATTGATTTTTCTGTTTGGTACAATAGCGACATATCCAAACTAACCAAAATGCAGGCGATGCTAATCACTAACGTATCAGAGGCGACGTCAGATCTCATCGGCCGCACGGGTGACAGGTTTGCGAATAAGGCCTTTGTTTAGTTGCTCCATCTAAAGTTTATTCTCTGTCCTATCAAATATTTATACACATTTATCTTTATAACTAAAATATATGGATTGTCAATATCTACTTGGCAGGACCAAAACACTCATGAGATCCATATCAGGCAGGCAAATAATCACCGCATCTCATGCGATCCATATCCGGCAGACAAATAATCACCGTATGGAGACACTGGAAGGCAAGTAAATAAAATGAAATATCACCACGCAATGATTATGATCGTGATCCAAATCTCGTTTGTCGTCCTTCGCATTGCGTGTTGACAACAAATACTTTTTTTTTCCAAAAAATGAATTATTGCCATGCCTCATACGGGCTAGGATATTGTAAGTCCGAGTATACATGTTTTGGTAAGGCAGAGCATTGATAAATTCAATTCGATGCCTAACAATAAATTTTTAGCCTTTAAGGCAACTGATGTTTATCGTAACTTTCAGACAACAGGCTCCAAGCCTAGTTTTTATTTCAGATTCATTACGATAATGAATGTATTTCTAGACATTATCATGGTATAATACACATGAAAAATTGAATTGATATATTCTTAATTTTAACTTGGCTAACAAACATCTCATTCAATTTATGTTGTACCCGTTGCAACGCACAGGCACTCATCTAGTGGAATATTAAATATAGACAAAAATAACTAATTGCACAGTCTGCAACTAATTTACAAGACGAATCTTTTAAGCCTAGTTAGTCCATAATTTGACAATGTGGTGATACAGTAACATATGTGCTAATGATGGATTAATTAGACTTAATAAATTTGTCTCGCGAATTACTGACGGATTCTGTAATTTGTTTTTTTATTAGTATCCGAACACCCCATGCAACATCCCCCATATGACACCCGATATGACACCCCAAAACTTTATACCCTGAATTTAAAAAGGCCTAAAAATGGAAGAACTAATAGATATAAACAGATTCTCCCAAAGAATGTCCAGCCTTTTCCATCACAAATAAACCACATTTGACGTTGACACGAGTCCACAATATGACATCGACCATAAATATATATTTGTAATATACATTCTATAACCCTAATGAAGCTGTGATGTAATGGAAGTATCTGTGGAGCAGTTCTACTCATCATCTTATCAGCAAATGTTTGCACAGCATCTATCTAAGAAAATATTTGACATCAAAGGTACATCGACCATAAATATCTATTTGTATATTTTGTAAACTTTATGAAGTTTTTATGAAGCAGTGGAAGTATCTTTGGTGCGGTCCTACACATACCATCTTATCAGCAAAGGTTTGTTCAACATCTAACCCAAAAAAAAAAGATCATAACAATAAATAATAAAGGGCATGCATCTCGTGCATCCCAACTATACACCTTTTGAATGCCAGCATGTACAAACAAGAAGATTCTGCTGGCATGTCCGGAACACACACTGTCAAGAAAGAAAACTGGGGGAAGCCCCTTCTATGTCCACGGAAAGAATCAAATTGAATTGCCAGTCTATGTTAAGTGAGAGTTGTGTCTTTCATAACCTAAGAGCCACCACTACTGTTGATTCCAAAGTAGATGGTCTTGCGATTAAATGCATTCATAGCGTAGTCGACACGGATCTGACCTAGGTCAGTGTTGAAGTGAAGCCCATATCCAAATCCAATACCAAATCCTGGTTTCCCTTGCCGCAGAGCTGGATTACCTGCAGTTATGTGTGAATAATTGTTCATGTTACTGATACTACTGAAAAAATGATCTCCATAAGAACATAGAAACACTGCATCTGATGTAAAGAAATCTCGAGGTGTTGAAAACTATATTTTCCATAACTAGAGATGAATATGCAATCATCAATTATCGATCATGTGTTGTTGTTGTGTTTCTCTTAAGTATTATCATACTGCACACTGATGTCTATCATGCAAATTATTGATTGTCTTTCTCCGTTCTATATGATATGTTATCTAGGCGTTTACACAAAAGCCCCTGCTAGAGATTGCATCCCATATAGCAGGGCAGAGTAATTTATTTCAGCTTCTGGTGAATTACAAACTTAGCAATCCCTGGTCTGAATTATGGATGTTTACAAGATTCAATAAAGCTTCCATTGTTTTTCTAAAAAATGAAACTAATTGCACTTAGCTTAAGAAATTATGATGTTACTTTCTTGTGAAGTATTCAATTAAGTAATGAACCTCAAGTCTATTTTTGAAACTAATAGAAATCAGTGAACTAGTATGTGCAGAGGACACAACACCCTTACCAGGGACATGACGACCAGATCCTAAGTCACTGCCACAGTCCATGAAAATAGAACCCTCCAGATGCTTCACCTTCACAGAAACATGTCTCAATACTTTGCGGTTATGCCAAACAAATATCACTGTTCTGGATACTAGGGATTTATTGGACAGCACAAAGATAAACAGAATATCAAAGATTCATAATAAACTGATGTTGGTGAGACATTTCCATGGAAAGTTCTTAGTGATTGCCGATTTCTTGAAAAAAATCATGATTGGTGATATCAAAATTCTTAGTGATGCTGTTTCTTGAAAATTCTTAGACACTTCCATGGAAAATTCTTAGTGATATCAAAGATTCTCAACACTAGTTTTCATAAAATGCAGGAGCTAGATTGGTAATGCTGATTCCTTGAAAATTGTACTGATCATTGTTTCTCTCCAACTAGAGACTGATTACTGATTTCTGGTTAACTGCAAATTTTGCAATCACAGATCTCGCTTAAAGGATTCAAGAAAACTTCCAAGTTTTTTTTTTTAAAAAAAAACTGAACATGAACATATCTTAAACTGTGTGACCAGTGGAGTTGTGGGTGGCTGCAACTACCACCATAACTTAAAAAATTGTTTCACATTCAACAAAATCATCAAAGAAAAAACTCCAGTGCAAGGGGCAGATGTTACAGTTACACAACTCAACATGAATGGTGGGAAGTACATGGAATCAGCACTTGTTTACTGCTCTAAACAGTGTGCAACTCTAAAGGGATGACGCGTAATAGCAGGCTAGCAGCAACTCTCAAGATTCAGATCTTGCATTCACAACAAAAAAAAGAAGATTCAGATCTTGTAGCATAACAATTCAGTGATCAACATGAAATATTCGAAATTATGAGTAGAACAATCAGATCATTAGTTTTTACTAACAAGAGCACTAAAGGCCTTCGACATTTGTCACATGATAAACTGAGAATAGTCAAACATGTCTCACAGGATAATCTGTGAACAGAAATCAGTGAAGCCTCAAGGTCCAGAATCAGGAAACCGCAAACTCATAATTAACCATTTGTTAACCGGTAAACTAACTAGCTAAAATAAGTTGCCACTTCATTTGACTAGTCAAAAGTAAGTGCTATGGCTTTCATATGTGGTGGTGGTGTCAACTGCTTGTCTATTCATCTTTCTCTAGCAAGGTTTCCATTCCCTTTGCTATAAGTACCTTTTTCCATCTACTATAAGCACCAAAAAACTCCATAAAATAGATTGGGTATATTTGATATTGACATACCAGGGGAATTGTATATTCACAGTTAGCAATTAGACATAGTCTTCCTGAACCAACAGCGCCTTCACCATAGCCTCGGACACTACCAAGTCCACCTATGGCAAAAGCTTGATATGGTGCCATGTCCCCCACAATGGATCCGCCTGTCAAACTGTGAGGTAGAGAGATATGAACCGTCAGAGAAGAGCTTTCTAGAGAATGAATACTAGGGGTAGGTATTACCTAGTAACCAAAAATGTCGGACCCAACTTAATGCCTTTTGAAACTGCACATTTAACTCTATTGAAGGTCAGTGACTTTGGTACAAGTGGCAATCCTTGTTCCATTTGGAAGTTAACCTACCAATAAGAGTTACTGTATAAGGTAGCCATTATGGTAGAAATAGCATCATAAAGTAGGCATAACTTACTTTTAAGAAGCTATTGTCATTGACATCTGCATAACCAGATTCTTGCTTCAAGATGATCATGTTGTCATGGAGGTTACCACTGCATGACAATTAACAAGAGTATTAATAAGCACTTTCAGCTACAATTTAAAGAAATCCCCAAAAAAATCATCACCTGCATGTCAGAGGAAAGCCATCTTGGTCTCTGGCAATGGAGTGGCCCTGATTATTAACAGGACGGATATGCTGTGGGAAAAAGGTAACAGATAAAGAACGTGTAGAACATGAAACTAACGATAATCAATTGAAATTAAGTTGAGGCCCACCTCAAATTTAACACTAGTTCCCGACGTCCAGTTTGATGTGGCTGGTTCATTAAGCTCCAAACCAAATGATAATCGACTAAGGTTTATCCCTCTGCTCCCTGATCGTGTGAAGTTATCAGCCGGGAATCCATGGACGGCAACTTCTGGTGTCATTGAGTGCTGATTGCTCAAAACATAGGAAAGTGAGAAAAAGTGTAAATTTGGTCAAAAGATTACAACAACAATAGGTTTCCAGTGCTTCAGCTTTACTTTAAATAAGAAACATAAAAGGATAACCAAGATACACAACGCAATGCCAACCTGAACTACAAATGATTGCTGTGATAACCACTCAGGCCTTGGGCGTCTATAGGCAACAACAACATTGGAGTCATTGATTCCTTTATCCAATATCACATCCAACTTCTCACTTCTCCCAAAGAGGTTTGGGTGTTTGAGAGAGATCCTGCAGGCCAAACTCTAGATTCACAACACAGTAGTAAAACTGTAGACAATAATGAAGACATACATATACACAGACTCACAGAAAGATGCATAGGCATGACGCCCAAATGCACAGATCTGGTATGGAGATAGTGTAGTAATCTGAAGTCGTGAACAGGCAAGACATTGATGTGCATGTGCAAGAACGTGCTAGGACAAGCATGTTCTAAGCACCAGGCATCAAAGGCATGCGCAAAGAGACAGGGAAACACCGGATGCTAAAGTACAAGGTGCCCTTGAACAAATTTACAGTGGATGCAAAACATACACACGCCTACCTTCCAACGATTTGCGATAAAGTGACGCCAGAGCTTCTGAAACCACCCAGAACAACAGCAGGTCAGGATTATACCCAAGAAAAACCAAGAAGGCACGCACACATCCATTAGAGTCCTCCCTAACAGGCAAAGTACCGAGCACCTGAGGGGCGGCAGCAGCAGCGCCTCGCACAGCATGTGGGTCAGGTCGACTTGCATATCCACCTTGGCTGCGGCATTTCCACGAACAGATGAGCGACCCCGCAAATTACCAACACGCGCAACAACAGTCACGAACAAAAAAAAAATCAAAAGGAAAGAGCAATGACCTTTCCCTGCGTTGACGCTCTGCTGAGCTCCCATGGCTGCGGGTGCGAGGAGGCACACCTCATGCGAGCTCGGGCACGACGGCGCTCCGCGCGGCGTGGCGAGGATTTGAGCGGGAGGTGCCGAGGCGGTGGGGCCGTGGGGGCCTTGGGTGCTTTGCGTGGGGCAGAGGGAGAAGTGAGGCTGTGAGAGTGGGATTGCTTCGGTGGGGTAACTAGCTGCGCCTGCGCGGCTTCCTTACGTTGTCGATGTGATTATTTTTTTTTCCGACAAAAAAAAACTACTGAAGCAACTCTAACAAATTCACTCTACGTGACCAGCAATAAAGGTAGCATCTCCTGCACATTAGCCAAAAAGACTAACAAAATTTATTGATTTAACTACTCTCTAAAATAGATTTGACAAAAAAAATACTAAAGTACTCCAACAGACTCTGTAAAATCAAGAGGTTGGATGGCTAGTGAGGTAAGCTTTCTAAAAGTAGATAGCGAATGAGGTGGGATAGAAAGCTACTAAAGTTGAAGAGTTATTTACAGCGTTGGAGACGTTTTTCTTTTAATAATGCTAAATTTATCTTTAGAAAACGATTTGGCTAATCCCTTGAAGATGCTCTAAGACCCGTTTTAGTGAGAGTTTCATGTAACACCATCGGTGATATACCCTAAATAAACCACTAAAGCATGTCATGAGTATCATGTTTATGTGATAAAGCATGTGATAAAGTGTGTAGATTAATTTCTTGTAACCTAAAATGACTAATAAAAATGTTAAATGAAAGTTGATTTAATAGCTCATATATATCAAGTAGGGTTGGAAACTAATTTTTATTAAGCAAAAATATCATAGAACATATATGTAGCACTTAAATAAAGTTTGGAGTATGGACTTTATAGATGACAATGAAATCCTCGCTGTTGAAAAATAACTTCGCTAGCTAATGTTTCTAATGACCTAGAAATACAACTTGGAATCAAGTTCAGCTCAAAGACATAATATTTTCAAGTTTATAGACAGCAAGACAATGTCATGTTTGGCAATTTATTTTGTGAAATCGAATTAAGGGATGGTGTTGTGTTTTAGCTTGGGTTGGTAGCCTCACATGCCATCCTGAGCATGGTGAAGATGGTTTATGTCCATAAGCAACCGTTTAGTCGTTATAGGCGCTTTAAAATTCGTGCAAGACATGATTTCGGGCTAGTTCACCGGGTGAGCGCGGTCACCACGTCTCGGGGGCGCGACGTCGCCACGCCGGCTCGCTCTGCGTGCACGCGCGCCTACCGCGTGTGGCCGACTGCTGAATACTCTGTCCTGGCCGCCACTGGCTCTACCGCGTGGAGCCGCTGCTGCCGCAGACGCCCGCCGCCAAGCCGCAGCCTCGTCTGCCTCGGCTGCGTTTGCCGCCCCATTTAATCACCATTGACGACATTGCGCGCCGCCATTGCCACCGTGTTAAGTTAAGCTGCGGGCGCCGCCATCGTCGTCCTTGGCATTGCCGCCGCGAGGTTGCTTTATCACCGTGGCGCTGCCGTTATACCGCTGCTTTGCTCATCTTGCCATTGCGCACACATGGGCTGTCCCACCGCACCGCCGACCCGCCTCGTGTCACGACGCTGTCGCTGCAGGCGTCGTCGCCTCACCATCATGTCCGTGCCTCCCTCTGCACCCCTACGTCGCTGCAAGCCCGATTCGATGTCACCGTTGTGGCAGAATCACCTAAAATAACACGCTTTTGGGGCGCTCGTCTTCCATTAGACACCAAGCACCTTGAAAGTGAGCTACATTGGACAGTTCCATCCAGCACACCCCAAGAGAGAACTCGAAACCATCCACGTTTTACATCCAGAATCCAATAATGAGTACGAGCTTACAATACTTAGTCCATTTCATACAATAAGAGTTCTTAGAAATTATTTATTACAATAACAGAGTTCAGAGTGCGATAATCAAACAGCGAAATGAAAATAAACATCTAGCGAAAACGATACAAAGATCCGTCTGTGCCCACCAGAAGAATCCTTCACACAAGAGCTACTCCTTAAGCTGCACCTGCAACAGGTGTAAAATAAACCCTGAGTACACAATATACTCACAAGACTTACCCGACTAGTGAGAATAGTTTTCTGACTCTCAAGGATATGATAGACAATATGGGTTTGTTGTTTTCTTTTTGTTTGCGAAAAGCATTACTAATAGTTCATCCTTACAGTCAAGTTTTATTAGCAGTCATGATTACTTCATTAGCTAACCATTCTAGGTAAGCACCCGTTCTACTTTCAAGCAAGGGTTGAGCCATCAGAACCATTTCACCATCTTTCATCTTCTAGTTCTTACTACGGTGCTAGACCATAGCCAAGTCATACCGTCTCACGAAAATGGCGATTCGCGAACCAATGTATTCCAGCTGGATACCCCAAAACACATGTCCTGTTTGTACCCTAGGCATAAACAAGACCAACCCATTTCACTCCTATCACGGGGTCTAGGTCCCCGTCCAAACTTAAACTCCAAGCCCCGCACTTGATTGTCACGGGGTCTAGGTCCACGGACACAACCTGTTACACCCACCAATACCCATACCATATCACTGCCCTATCTCTATTTTTTCTTTCATCATTTTATTATGAGAGTAATAGTAATCACCTATTGTGAGTAACGATAGGTTACTCACGCTACTGAAACCTAAGCATAGCAGCTACTCGAACCTACACTAGTAAGACTCTTAGGACAGTTATATCTATGCATGTGGTTTTCATAAAATTCATGTAACGTAAATGCACATCACATATATATATATATATATATATATATATATTCAGTGATTATAAAAAATAAGGGTTATGCACCGGGGCTTGCCTTGGGTAGGCGCGGTGTCAGCTGAGTCAGTCAGTGGTGGCTCTGGGACCTCCTCCTGCACGAGAATCTCCTCCTCGTACTCTTCAACAATCTTCTCGAACTCGTGATCGCCGATGGTCACGATCTTCACTAACTCGTTTCTACATGCATGCGATGAAGATACAACACTTACCATTTATGCAACATCAACTCTTAAAATAAGAATACGCATACTAAGCTACTAAGCTAGCTCTAATGACTAAAGTACTAAGCTAACTATCATCTTCACCAAGCAAAGTGTTGGGTTCAACTAACAAACCCTTAGCTTGGCAAATTAATGATATATCATTATTTCTACTAATGATTTAATATATATATAACAAAGAGCATTTAACTATCCTAATGTTTAGTCTATTCTAAGCTACACAAATTATAGTGAGCACATAATAATACCATGAAGCTACTATAAAATTTTCAGGACTAAAGCTATCATCAATTTACCATAAAAATTCCTACAATAATTAACTTAAGAATATCGAGCACTCTCAAATGATTTAATAGCTCCTGGTATCAACATGTACATATATGAACTAAATACACTAACAGATAGAGCACAATTTTAGGAACCTAACAAAATTTGTTTCACAATTTTTGGACACCTATATGATTTTATATGATTTACCAAAGATCAGCTCAAAAATTAAATTAGAAAACTATTTCTAATTCCTTAGGAAAAGAAAAACGAAACCTCCCGCGCGGGCCACACGCACGGCCAACGCGACACAGCGCGCGCGATCATGTGGCAGCCCGCAGGTGCGGCCCACGTGAGTCCGGCCCACGCGGAGACGGCCCGCGACTTGGAATCCCGCGCGCGTCGATGACTTTTGCAAAAGAGACCTCGAACTCCTCCCAATTTTCTCCTCTCACAGAACTTCTCACTTAACCCCCTGACCTTTCCCTAATTCACCCTCGCGCACCCCCGGCAACCCAGCGCATGGCGGTGCGGCGACCGGTGACACATCGTGGCTGCGCCAGCCACCTGGGACCTACGGTGGACCACCTAACGGGCCGATCACAATCTCCGACCCGAGCATCTACACTAAGCGGCAGTGCAGGGTGACATGACTTGCTGGGGAAGGCTACAGCGGCACACAGCCATCCGTGATGGCGGCGCCACTGTTCTGGTGAGCTAGGGTAAGCTACATGCCTAATTGGTTAGCACGCGAGCATAAGGAGGATACCAAGGACCTAGCCGAGGTGACGGTTGGGGCCAACGATGACGGAGGAGGGCTAGACACATGTGGCCGAGCCGTGCGGCGGCGCACCACGGTGGAACGGTCGCGTCAGCGATGACGGGAGGCGGTAGCGGTTTCTCAGGCGTGCGTAAGGTGGAGAGGGAGGTAAGGCAAAGCTAGTGGTGCAGGTGAATTGGCTTGGAAGGAACGATAGGAGGGCTGCCGACATCCATGGTCGGGCGCGGCCTTATTGGCACGGCGTCGGGAAAAACTCCAAATTGGAGCTTGGCCGTGCTCGCTTCAAGGTTGGGTGGGGGTCGGGGTTAGGTGGCTTAATGGAGAATCTAGGGACATGATGAATCGAGCGATGGTGACTCAACCATGCCAAATTAAACGGCCGGGGTCGTCCGGTCGTAATGTCAGAGAGGGAGGGGCGGTCTGGCTCGGCTCGTCCTCGCCTTGGTAGCAAACGGCCAGCTAAACCCGAGGCGACGTCTGTGCACCTGCTACATGACAACACGACCAAACCACGTGCGTGCGCGTGGATGCGGTGGGGGGCGCGGCATGCGTGGTCGTAGAGCCATTAAGGCGAGGCGACGGTGCGGGGAGCCAGGATAGCCCACGTGCGTGCTAGGACAAGGCAAGCAACAGCGCAACACAACGTCGCAGTGGCATCGGTAGTGGCAACGCGAGGTAGGGCAGCAGTGCGGATGCGACGATGAGGTGATGGCATTGGCAGCAGCTCCGTCATGGCGCGGGGCGGGGCAGGCGGCAGCAGCGGTGGCTCCGCACGACGGGGCCAGCGGCGGACGGGCCACATCCAGGCCAGAGCAGTTGTGGCCAGCCACGCGCGGTAGTGTGCGTGTGCGTGGGGCAGCTAGCATGGCGACGCCGAACGCCCGAGCGTGGTGACCGGGCCCACGCGGCCAACTAGCACGAAACTGTGTCGTGCATGAATTTTAAAGCGCCTATAAAAACTAAACGGTTGCTTCTGGACCTTAACCATCTTCACCATACTCAGATGGCTTATGAGACTACCAAATTGAGTTATAACACTACACCACCCCTTTACCCAATCTCTCAAAATAATTTACTAAACATAGCAATGTATAGTTGTTGACAAACTTGGAAATTTTCTAAGTTTTTGAGCTGAACTTAATTTTAATTTGCAATTTCTAGACTAGTAGAAATATTAGTTAGTAATATCATTTTTCAATAGCAAGTATTTCACTGTCATCTATAAAGTTTGTACTTCAAACTTTATTTAAGTATCACACACATGTTCTATAGTATTTTTGCTTAATAAAAATTGGTTTTCAACCCTTCTTGATATACATGAGCTGTTGAATCAACTTCCATTTAACATTTTTATCGATCATTTTAAGTTACAAGAAATTTATCTACATATTCTATCACATGTATTAACACATAAACATGATGCTCATGATATATTTTAGTAAATGATTTAGGGTGTAACACCGAGGGTGTTACAAGTCTCCCCCCTTAAAATAAAATCTCGTCCCGAGATTTCATGTGAGTGCCTAGTGTAGGAAAAAGGTTAAGAGTGGGCTTTTAACATAAACTATTACCTCGGCACACCGGGGAGAAGATGGGGATAATGCTCCAGAATATAACTCTCCTGTTCCCAAGTTGCTTCGTCCGCCGAATGATTTTGCCTGTACTTTATAAAATTTTACCACTTTGTTTCTAGTAACTCTCTCTTTTTAATCCAAGATTTTGATAGGATGCTCAATATAAGAAAGATCAGGTTGGAGAGGGAGTCTTTCAATTTCCATCACTTCCTCAGGAACTCGTAAACACTTCTTTAATTGGGAAACATGAAAGTCATTATGTACTGAAAGGACCTAGGATGCCGCCTAGAGGGGGGTGAATAGGCGTTTCTGAAAATTAACACCTTTAAATACGGAAACGATTAGTAAAGAGAGTTTCCAAAATGGAAACTTCAAATAAAGAGTGGTACCACCCCTCACAAGTTAGCTACAGAGTATATAAAAGATACTAAATGATTCTAGGAGCCAAACGCCTGCAACCAAAGAGTTAGAACACAATATAATTCAGTTTGGCGCAGGGGCTAATACCGGACGTGTCCGGTAGGTATACCGGACGTGTCCGGTATTCACAACTTCAGTGGAACAGCCCCGAACTTGCTCCTTTTGATTTCTATCTTCAATCCAAACTACAGAAAACTATTGGAGATAGTAATATACACAGAGAACTTGCAGAATAGCTAGAGCAACACAAATATCAAATGAAATGCGAATTGAGACACGATATTTGTTTTACCGAAGTTCGGACTCGTTCGAGTCCTACTCTCCGTTGAGGGGGCTGCGGACGACCCAGCGAAGGTCAGCCCTAGAGGGTACCACGAAGGTCACTCTAGCCGAAGTATTTTCCAACTCCTTTTCCTCCTTCCACTAAATGATTTCGAGGCGGCGGAATCGACCGTTACAAACTTTTCGAAGCAACCACAATCTCTCGGTTGCTCTCCGGCGACGCCTAGCCATCTAGGACCGAAGAGTCCAAGAGTAACAAATGTGAATCACGAGATTGACAATATGCACAAGTGCTCAAGTGGTGGCTTGCTCTCTTTTTCGAATTCTCTCTTAACCTACAAATTGATTTTGCAATTTGGATCACACACTCACTAAGAGAGGTTTAGGAGAGTTGGCAAGGCTCAAAAATGTGTGTCTATCTCAGCAGAATCAGCATCCTCCAAAGGTGGAGGCTTGGGGGTATTTATAGCCCCTTGAAAAACTAGCCGTTTTATAGCCGTTGCAATACTGGGACACGTTCGGTATGCATATTACGACACACGTCCGTATGACTTACATCGCTTCAACGCGTAACTAAGTTACAAATGAAGTTGTGAGGCATCGGAACTCCCGATGAATGCCGGAACTCCCGACCTCCGGAACTCCCGACTCACGTCGGAACTCCCGATCCTCAGCAAATTTGAAAACCATGTAACTGAGTTAAAGAATATAAGGTATCGAACTCCCGACACATGCCGAAACTTCCGACCGTCGGAACTCCCGACTCACGTCGAAACTCCCGACCCTCAAGGCTTTGGAAAACTAGCCGTTGGCCTCTAGTCGTCCATACCGGACATGTCCGGTATGACCAGGACAGTGAACCCTCCAAGTCAGTTAAAGTGCGAGACATCGGAACTCCCTACCCTTGCCGAACTCCCGACCATCGGAACTCCCGACCTACGTCGGAACTCCCGACGAATCAACCCGAGAACAACAATTTTACAATTGCTGGGTAAATACCGGACACGTCTGGTATGAATACCGGACACGTCCGGTATTGCCAGACCAGCAAAAATAAAGTTAGCTCTTTTGTCGCTCAAATACTCAAAACTCACTTGGGTTGGCTTGAGCACTTATGAAACATTATCTATCAACATGATGCATCCCTCTTAATAGTACGGATTTAAAAGTATAACGGATTTAAACCTTTTGAGTTGCTCTTGTTTTTGAACCGAAGCCGTGTATTCCAATCTTCATCAAGTGAGGGTGCCAACATGTTGATATTGATCTTTTTCACTTGAGCATAGCCATCTTGAGCATGTGACTTGATTCCATTCATCAAATTTGAATAATCCCAAATGTATCAAGTCACTTCTATCAAACACTCCAATAGTGATTTGATCCTTCACATCAATATGACCATCGTAGCTTGATTAGTACCTCAACTAAATGCAAGTACTTTCTTCTTCACCCTAGCTAGGTTCTTCGGCCGCCAAGCCGTCGCTTTCCCTTCACCCTTGGTTAGTACCTCGAAGCCTTTCCTTGCTATCTTCACCATCTCAAGCCATCAAGTCACATCTTGTGTTGAATCATCCATTCATTTGTATTGTTGTCTTTTTCATTTCAATTTAGCAAGCTTCAAATATGAGACCATTCCATATGCAATCCCTCATGTCTCATTAATTAATACTTAAGAGCTTGCTTTCTCATAGCACATAGAAATCCCACAACAAATAAGCCTTTGCATGAATTCCATTTGCATTATTGTCTTGTGCTTGAACTAGATTGTTTATACAACAACACATCATTTTGGCTTTCATTAAGTACCTGTGAGATAACCTATTAGCTGTCCACACTTAGCAAACGGGTTAGACCTTTAATCACATTGTCATTCAATCATCCAAAACCCACTAAAGGGCTAGATGTACTTTCATGTACTGCTGACAAAATATCCGGAAATTGGAGATGATAAGCAACCGCACCACATCGCTCCAAAATCTAAGGTCTGACATAACGAGGAGCTAACTTTCCATGGATTCCGAACCGATGCACACCTCTCATCGGGGATACCTTTAGGTACACATGGTCACCAACTTCAAACTGTAAGGGTCTTCTTCGCTTGTCTGCGTAAGTTTTCTGACGATTCTGAGCTGCCTTCAAATGACTCTGAATAACACTAACTTGCTCTCGAGTTTCCTTGATAAAATTAGGTCCAAAGTAACCACGATCACCCACTTGAACCCAGTTAAGAGGTGTTCTACATTTCTTGCCATACAGGGCCTCAAAAGGTGCCATAGGAATGTTTTCTTGATAGCTATTGTTATAAGAAATCTCAGCTAGAGTCAAGCATTCGTCCCACTTTTTTGGAAAAGAGATGACACAAGCCCTCAACGTATCCTCAAGTACCTGATTGACTCTTTCTGTCTGACCGTCAGTTTGCGGATGATAAGCTGAACTTCTAAGAAGACGAGTACCAAGACATTTCTAGAGTTGCTCCTAGAAACGAGAGACAAAGACTGACCCTCTATCAGAAACAATAGTAAGAGAAACTCCATGTAGAGTCACAATCTGATCAAAATACAGCTTGGCATACTTCTTAGCTGAATACTTTGTATCCACTAGGAGGAAATGAGTGGAGTTGGTAAGGTGATCCATAATGACCCAAATAGAGTCATACCCCTTTGTCGTGCGGGGCAAACCCACAACAAAGTCCATGGAAACATCCTCCCATTTCCAAACAGGGATAGACAAGGGTTGTAGAAATCTAGGCGTACACATATGGTCCGCCTTAACCCTTCCACAAATGTCACATTCTAAGATGTATTTGGTAATATCCTGTTTCATATTTGGACACCAATACAAGTGACGCAAATCATGATACATCTTGTTATTTCCCGGATGAATGGATAATTTGGAGTTGTGAGCTTCATCCAAATTTTTCTCCTAAGCTCATCACTTGATGGAACCACCAATCGGTTCTTGAACTTCACCACACGTTGATCATCAACACTGAAATGAGGACCACGCCCTTCGGCGATTAGCTCTTGATATGTGGAATTTTTGAAGCATCTTGCCTTTGTTCTATAATAATTTGCTCAAGTAGATCAGAGACTAGAGCAATGTGGGCCAACACCTCAGAATGGTAGAGAGACAAAGACTCTTCTTCAACTTGATGCGACTTTCGACTTAAGGCATTAGCCACCACATTAGCTTTTCTAGGGTGATAATGAACTTCTAAGCTATAATCTTTGATTAACTCAAGCCACCTCCGTTGCCTCATATTCAACTCGGATTGGGTGAAAATATATTTGAGGCTCTTGTGATCCATAAAAATGTATACTTTATTTTCTAATAGGTAATGTCTCTAAATCTGTAGAGCCTGCACCACTGCAACCAGCTCTAAATCATGGGTGGGATAATTCAACTCATGCTTTTTTAGCTGACGTGAAGCATAAGTGATCACATGTTCGCCTTGCATAAGCACACATCCTAGTCTAGTCATAGAGGCATCACAATACACATCAAATGGCCTATCAATATCTAGTTGGGCAAGAACAGGAGCAGAGGTAAGAAACTTCTTTAGGGCTTGGAAAGCTTCTTCACAAGTCAAACTCCATACAAACTTGACATCCTTCTAGAGCAACTTGGTCATTGGTTGAGCTACCTTAGAAAACTTAGGGATGAAGTGCCGATAATAACCAGCAAGACCAAGGAACTGACAAATCTAATGCACTGACTTTAGAGATTTCTAATTTAACACGTCCTACACCTTGCCAGGATCCACAGAGATACATTCAGGTGTCAAGACATGTCCCAAAAACTGTACTCGATCCAACCAAAACTCACACTTGCTGAATTTGGCATACAGCTTGTGTTCCCTTAACTGAGTCAGTACTATCCGAAGATGTTGTGCATGCTCTTCATTGTTCTTGGAGTATATCAAAATATCATCAATGAACACCACTACAAACTTGTCCAACTCCGATATAAAGACTGAGTTCATGAGGTACATGAAGAATGCAGGAGCATTGGTGAGACCAAAAGACATGACTAGGTATTCATAAAGCCCATACCTAGTAGAGAAAGTTGTCTTTGGTATATCTTGTGGCCGGATCTTAATTTGGTGATACCCAGAACGAAGATCAATCTTTGAAAACACTTTTGCACCAGCCAACTAATCGAACAAAGTATCAATACGAGGTAAAGGATACTTGTTCTTAATGGTTACCACATTGAGAGGCCAATAATCCACACACATCTAAAGAGTGTCGTCCTTCTTCACAAAAATAGCTAGACAACCCCATGGTGAAGAACTAAGATAGATGAATCCCTTCTCCAACAATTCCTCTAGCTACTTCTTCATTTCTATCAGTTCTTTTAGAGCCATGTGGTAGGGATGCCATGAAATAGGAGCAGTACCAGGTTCTAACTCAATGGAAAACTCCACATCCTGGTCCGGTGGTAACCTAGGTAGATCTTCGGGAAAAACATCCAAAAACTCATAGACCACAGGAATAGAGGCAAGGTCAGGAGAGGCTTTAGTATGACCAATAACTGGCAAGGTGGGGACTGAAGGCATAAGGAGAGACATTCTATCCTCAGAAGAAGGAAGCTTCAACTCAACAATTCTCTGCCTAAGGTTCAAGACTACCCCATAACTTTTCAACCAGTTCATTCCCAGAATTGCATCTATGCCTTGTCTAGACAATAACATAAACTGGAGGCGATAAGAGTGAGTTGCTAGCACTAGCCTCACTGTGTCCATCCGAGTGTTTACGCACAACTACGCACCCAGAGCTCTGATTCTATAGGCAATAGGAATAGCCATAGTAGATATATTATGCCTTTGTGCAAACCCTATACTCATAAATGAATGTGATGCACTAGAATCAAATAATACATATGCTAGGTGGGAATTAATGGTGAACATACCAGCCATCACGGGCTCTCCCTGTGGAATCTCCTCAACCTCAGTGAAGTTAACCTATCCCATGTGGCTCACGGGCACCTTCTTCCTGAAGATAGTCCTCTTGACCAAAACAGAGTTGGCTGAAGGCTGAGAAGACTGAGTAAGATGGTTCTGGGGGCACTCACGAGCATAGTGGCCTTCCTTGTCACACTTGAAACAAGCACCCGGCTTGTTCCACTGTCCCTAATGAGGCGGAACCTGCTGTCCCTGAGGATGTTGCACCTACCGAGTATGTGCATGGTACTGAGTGGGAGGTGCCTGGTGAGCCTGTTGAGTCTGGCAAGATGACTATCCACCCAGAGAGTGATAGGACACCCTCCTCACAACCTGTACCCTCTAAGACTGTGGGTGAGTAGAAGACCCAATGATCACCCTCTTGTGCTTCCACTCAGCCTAAGAGTCATACTGAAGTCCCTCCATAGCAATGGTAGCATTTATCAAAGCACCAAAGGTCTGATAGCCCCCTGTATACAGCTTCTCTTGCAAGATGCAAGAGAGACCACGATTGAAACGATCCATCTTTTTCTCATTAGTGTCCACATGAGTCCTAGTATACTGTGCAGATGGTTGAACTTGTTCACATACTCCATCACAGTCATGTTTCCTTGCTTTAGCTCTAGAAACTCGGTCAGCTTCCTGTTCAGCAAACGAGCAGGAATATAATACTGACAGAAAGCAGTGGTAAACTCCCGCCAAGTCACATGGTGGTCCACAGGCTGCATGCCGTTGAGTTGAAAGTGTCCCACTAAGCACTGGCAAATCCCAGAAGCTGCTATGCGGCAAAGCGCACCTTTTGCTCATCAGTCACATTGAGCAGCTGAAACTTCTGCTCTAGAATACAATGCCAATGCTCCACGTCCAGAGGCTCAGTAGTCGACATGAACGTGGGCGGGTGTGTCCCCAAGAAGTCCTGATAGGAATAGGGCCTCTCGAGATCTCGGGCACCCCCCGTTCCCGCCATTACCATCGGGGCCTCCACGGGCGAAGCCACCAATAGCCTATGCCAGCATCTCCAAGGCACAGGCCAACTCACGACGAGCAGCCAACATCTCAGCCGTCATCTCAGCATGGGTCATCGAAGGCGGTGGTGGTGGCGGAGGAGGACCAAGGAATGGGGCCTCATGGCTCTCCCCGTTGGCATTGCCATGATCATCGCCACGACCATTTTTGCCCTTATCTTCACCAAGACCACGGCCTGTCCCAGCACTGGTGCTCCCACGACCAGACCTCAGGTTCATCTGTAAATAAATAGGAACCCATCGTTAGGGACAAAGCCTCCATATTTAGAAATAAACGGCTAGAGAGATGATAAGGCCCGATAAATGGTTACTAGCGAGATCTTTTCCTTAAGAGTTAAAGCATTTCTTTTTATTTATTATCCTATCAATTTACTATCCAAAAATTATACGTGTGGGGGAGTTTAGTTTAAGCAAGATTCACTTTTTATGATGTAGGGATCGACCTATTTGTTCTCTCAGGCTGGAATATAGCGGCATTCGTATATAATTTTTGGCACAGCGCACACTCACTTCCCGTACGCTAAACAATTCTTACGCAGCGTAAGTTAGTGTACCTATAGAAGATTGATTAGATAAAACTAGTGCCACTATCGTAGATAGACCATATTACTAGGGCTTATACTTATTTATGTAATTTATTGCATCCTACTTTTCGCAAAGCTTTTGTTGGTCAAATTTAGGTTTTGAAAAGAGTTTTTAAATTCATAGACTCATTATTGGCTCTGATACCACCTGTGATAGAACCACTCGAAATAACATGCTTTTGGAGGTGCTCGTTGTTGGGGACCAATACTAGGGTACCCGAAGATGAGAGGCTAACGATTGTTAAGCCTTAATTCCTTTAAGGGCGCGACTGCAGCTCCAACCGACCCCTAGGTACGCAGGCTCCGCCTCGCCCGACCTCTGAGGGTGGGATCCACGTCACCCAATGTCTGAGGGCTAACTCCGCCTCGCCCGACATCTAAGGGTGGGCTCCGCCTCACCCGACCTCTAAAGGCTAGCTCTGCCTTGCCCAATGTCTGAGGGCTGGCTCCACCTTGCCCGATGTCTGAGGGCTAGCTCTGCCTCGCTCAATGTCTAAGGGAGGGCTCTGCCTCATCCGACCTCTAAGGGCGGGCTCTACCTCACTCGACGTCCGAGGGCGTGGCTCCCAATGGAAGCCCATGTTGCCGCCAACCACTACGGGCCAGATGGTATGACCCAAGGTCAAACTTCTGGCATCATGCAGGGAGCGATCACGTCTCAACATGACCTATCCCCATGACATGTCATTCTAGGGAACTCACATCACCCACAGTGATGGACGTGTGGTCACTATGCTACCTACTCCCTGTACGGCCATTGATCAGCACGTTGGTTTGCCGCACCGCCCGCCGGGGCGGAGTGGGACAATATGACCCGTCGATAATGCTAGGGCATAGCATCATCGACGGACACGCCTTCGGCATGGAGCCATCCCTGTCACCGCCTGCAATGTTGGTGGGACCCGCACAAAGGAAAAGAAAGGCCCGATGACCATAAAGGACTTCCTCTCCCTCTGGTTCTCATCTCTTCGTCTGCTATAACCCGTGCTTTCCCTTGACCTATAAAAGGAAAAGCATGGCAATCCATAAGGGGATCGAATCCAGAAGCATCACAACACATCACACTCGAACCTAGAGCACATAGCTGAGTAGCACCCGAGCTCTCGGCACCCGTTCGCTCCTCTCACCAGAGACTTGGGACCTATCCCTCTCTTGACTATTTGTAACCTCAACTACGAACTTTTAGTGCTAGTAACAAGAGCAGCAGCATTGAGCTAGACGTAGGGACATTCTGCCTGAACCAGTATAAACCTCGTGTCCTCTTAGCACACCATCCCAGCCAAATGTGCAATATTAGAAATTTACTCGTTGGTGTTTACTCGAAACACCGACAGTTGGCGTGCTAGGTAGGAGCCTTTTGCGCGTCTCAACATCAACACCAGGCCTCGGATGGCTAGTCACAGCATCAGCTTGGTCCCGGGCGCACACGTGTGCTTTGGGGACCTGGACTTCATTGTCACGGCGGAGGGTGAGCTGGTGCGGGCGCTTGTTGTCGTTTAACCTCTCCACTCCACCAGCCTCGACGCGATCATTGAGGTGCTCAAGGAGCTACGGCTGCATGCACCGGAGGACCATGCCTCCGGGAGCGGCCAGTCCCTCGACTTCGACTATGGGGGTTGGAGCATCAGCTCGGCATCTTCCTAGGACCCCAACCATCCTAGGAGGGCCTACGCCACCTCACCTTCTTGTTCGCCAATGTCATTGCACAGCTTGCCAGGGGAGAGCCGCTCTCCTCGGAATACCTCATCTAGAGCGCCCCGATAGTGCTCCCGTTCTGTCTCCGCAACACCGCAGAGACCGTTGTCCACCTTGTGGCACAACGCATGATTCCATCCCAGCGAACGACGAGTTCATGGGGGTGATCGAACATGTCACGGAGTCTTTCCACGACCTCCTCGTAGAGGAGTCAGAGTCACCCTCTAGCTCTGACTCTAGCAGGGGGAGCCATCACCCCTCTAGTGAATGCTTCATGACTGGTACCCTCGAGGGACACGTCAAAAGCATCCATAAGGAGGAGGCTACCCCGATGAATGACCTTGACGACAAGGTTGAGGGGGATGCAGGAGACCCACCCCGCCTGCGGGTGGAGCAGCTGAAGGCCCAGCACCTAGAGCTTGAGGAAGCGTGACTCCAGCTCGAGCAGGAATGCACGAAGCTCGATCATGAGATCGAGCGCCATGAAGACGGGGGGCACACACACGCCATGGCCCGTGACATGAACCAAAGGATCGTCGAGCATGATCAAGTGCTCCCGCACTTCGCCTAACAAGCCAAAACATCACTACTATTGTAGCCATGCTCAGGGGGCACCCGAGGCCTATGACGCCCGAGGATCGATGGGCCCACCGTGAGATTCGCACGCTGCTCGAGTGTGTGGCTACGCAATAGACATAGAGCTCACTATCTCGGTGACGCGAGCTTGACACCAGCCAGCGCATGCCCTTAGTGCGACCCGACAAGGACACATCAGTCCACCAGGCGCCGCATGGCGGCAGGCCACGCATCATGGTTCTGGTGCATGAGCATCTCGGCCACAACCGTGACGCGTGCGCACCCTCGACGTCTACCAGTGTACCCGCAACAATGCGGGGGAGGGGTCCAGCCGCGGTTACCACCCTCGATGGAGTGGATGCTACGACAGCGGCGAGGACTGAAGCCTGAGCCTCGGCCTGCTAGGACCTCAGGCCTTCGGCCGACACATCCTCAACACCGCCTTCCTGCCAAGCTACCGACCACCAACCAACATCCCGAAATACTCTGGGGAAACGAACCCTAGACAATGGCTCAAGGATTATCGTCTTGCCTGCAAAGCCAGTGGGGCGGATAATGATGATTTCATTATTCGCAACCCTCTGTTGTTCCTGGCTGATTTGGCACGGACATGGTTGGAGCACCTTCCGTCCAACAGAATCTAAAGTTGGGCAGATCTAAAGGAGATCTTTGTGGGAAACTTCCAGGACACGTATAAGCATCTTGGGAACCCAATGGATCTCAATAACTGACGACAGAAGGTTGGAGAAACCCTTCGTGGGTAGATCCGGCGCTTCTCCCGGCGATGCAATGAACTGCCCAACGTTGTCGATGCCGACGTCATAGGGGCCTTCCTGTCTAGGACCACCTGCGAGTCCCTGGTTCACAAGCTAGGATGCAAGGACCCACGAACCACCAAGGAGCTCCTTGACATCGCCACCAGGCATGCCTCGGGCGAGGAGGCAGTCAGCGTGATCTTCAATCGCCTTAAGGGCAAGGCGAAGCGGGATGAGGACGCCAGCAAAGGTGCCTCCAACCATCCCATCAAGAAGAAGAACAAGCAGCGGCACGAGGGCTCGCTCGTGGCCGCCACCGACCGCAGGGGAGGTTGGAAGCCCATGGAGGGTACTCCGAACCACTTTGAGGAGCTGCTCGAGGGGCCATGCCCGAACCAAGCCTTCCCCATCAAGCATCTGTACAAGGACTATGGCCTCATGAAGCGGTTCTTGTTCGAAGGCTCCAACAAAGGGGAGCACAGGAAGGACCCTGACCCAACCACGGACGATGCCGAGGGGAAGGACGGTGGCTTTCCGACGTCGGATGGCTGCCTCATGATCTTCGGAGGGTCCATAGCCTATGACTCCAAGCACCATCAGAAGCTCGCGCACCACGAGGTCTATACATCCAAACCGGCCACGCCTACCTTCCTTCGGTGGTCGGAGTCTGCCATAACCTTTGATCGGATTGACCACCCGAGAGAGCATCCCGCAATCGAGGAGATATCCACTCGTGGTTGACCCAATCATCGGCACAAAGCAGCTCTCTAAGGTACCGATGGATGGAGGCAGCAGCCTCAACATCATGTACGCTAAGATGCTCGACTCCATGGGCATCGACCGAGCGCGCATCTGACCGACCGGAGCGCCTTTCCATGGCATCATGCCTAGAAAGCAGGCCATGCCACTTGGGTAGATCGATCTGTCCATCACCTTCGGGGACCCATCCAACTATAGGATGGAGACCCTCACCTTTGAGGTGGTTGGGTTCCATAGAACCTTCCACGCCATTCTGGGACGCCCATGCTACGTGAAGTTCATGGTCGTCCCCAACTACACCTATCTAAAGTTGAAGATGTCAGGACCGTGTAGGGTCATCACCATCGGCACCTCCTTCCAGCGTGCCTATGAGTGCGAGGTCGAATGCTGCGAACACGCCGCAACAATCATCGCCTCCAAGGAGCTCGTGGCCATTAGGAAGGAGGTCACCGAAGAAGCACCCGACCCCAAGCGGTCGGCCACATCTTTTGAGCCATTAGAGGGCACCAAGGAGGTCCTCATAGACCCCAGCAGCTCCAACAACAAAGTAGTGTGTATTGGCACCATGCTTTCCTCCGAATAGGAAAGCACGCTCGTTAACTTCCTCCGCACCAACAGAGACATCTTCATGTGGAAACCCTTGGAATGCCAGGCATTCCAAGAGAAGTCACCGAGCACGCCTTGAAGATTAGGCCAGGCTCCAAGCCGATGAAGCAATGCCTGCATCGCTTCGACGAGGGGAAACATAGGGCCATCGGCGAGGAGATCGCAAAGCTTTTGGTGGCTGGGTTCATCAAGGAAGTGTACCACCCAGAGTGGTTAGCGAATCCCATTCTTGTATGAAAAAAGAGTGGGAAATAAAGAATGTGTGTTGACTGCACGGGTCTCAACAAAGCGTGTCCAAAGGATCCATTTCCTTTGCCATGCATAGACCAAGTAGTCGACTCTACTTCAGGGTGTGAAACCCTTTGCTTCCTTGATGCGTACTCTAGGTACCATCAAATCATGATGAAAGAGTCTGACCAGCTCGCGACATCTTTCATCACCCTATTTGGATCGTTCTGCTACGTCACGATGTCGTTTGGTCTGAAAAATGCTAGGCTATGTACCAGCATTGCATGCTCAATTGTTTCGGAGACCTCATTGGGTGAACCATTGAGGCCTACGTGGATGACATCTTAGTCAAGTCCAAATGAGTTGACTAGCTCGTAGCTGACCTTGAGCAGACCTTCTCAAAACTCCGAGCCAACGACATTAAGCTCAACCCTGAGAAGTGCATTTTTAGGGTCCCAAGGGGTATGCTGCTTGGTTTCATCATCTCCAAGCAAGGCATCAAAGCCTACCCGGAGAAGATCTCGGCCATCACCAGGATGGGCCCAATTCAGAACATAAAGGCGGGGTACAATGAGTTACCGGGTGCCTCGCCGCACTCAACCACTTCATCTCGTGCCTCAGCGAACGAGGTCTCCCCCTTTATCGGCTTATGAAGAGGGCCGACCACTTCGAATGGACATCAGAGGCCCAGGAGGCACTTGACATGGTCAAGCAGCTTCTGATGAAGGCCCCGATCCTGGTTCCTCCAACCGACGAAGAACCGCTTCTGCTCTACATCATGGCCACCACGCAAGTGGTCAGCGCTGCCCTGGTGGTGGAGTGAGAAGAAGAGGGGCACGCCCTCAAAGTACAGTGTCCCATGTACTTCATTAGCGAGGTCTTGTCCAATTCCATGACCCACTACCCCTAAATCCAGAAGCTCCTATACGCTGTCCTCATCGCCAAGAGGAAGTTGCGCCACTACTTCGAGTCACATCTAGTGACAGTTGTGACGTTCTTCCCCCTCGGCGAGGTTGTCTAAAACCAGGACGCCACGGGAAGAATCACGAAGTGGGCACTCGAGCTAATGGGTCAAGACATTGTGTATGCCCCTAGAAAGCCATCAAGTCTAAAGTGCTGGTTGATTTCATTGCAGAATAGACCAAGGTCCAAATGCCACCAGCGGTTGTTGACTAGGAGTACTGGACGATGTACTTCAATGGATCGTTGATGAAGAAAGGTGCCCGCGTGGGCTGCTCTTCATTTCGCCCCTTGGGGTACGCATGAGGTATATGGTTCGCATCCAATTCCCCTCCTCCAACAATGTTGCCGAATATGAGGCACTCATCAATGGCCTACGCATCGCCATCGAGCTCGGCATCTGATGCCTCGACGTCCTAGGCGACTCCCAACTAGTCATCGATCAAGTCATGAAGGAGTCGAGCTACCACAATGCCAAGATGGTTGCGTACTACCAAGAAGTCCACCAGCTAGAGGACAAGTTCAATGGCCTCGAGCTCAATCACATCCCGAGGCATCTCAATGAAGCGTCCGATACGCTGGCAAAAGCAGCGTCCGACCAAGAGCCGGTGTCAACGGGCATCTTCACCAGTGATCAGCACAAGCCCTCGGTCTGCTATAAGGAGCTAGAACAAGCTAGTGGCAGATCGCCTGCCCTAGGCTTGGGGGCTAACCAGCTGTCAGTTCCATCTGACCCTGATGTCATGGAGCTCGGTGAGGATCCAGCGATAGAGCCCGATCCTCTGGTCGACTGGAAGATGCCTTTCCTTGACTACCTCCTCTGAGAGACGCTGCCGATGGACAAGACGGAGGCTCGGCGGCTCGCGCGTCATGCCAAGTCTTTTGTCCTTATGGAGGGCGAACTTTATAAGCGAAACCATACTAGGATCCTGCAGCGTTGCATCCCCACCGAGCAAGGGAAGCGGTTGCTGAGCGACATCCACGATGGGGTTTGCGGTCATCATGCTGCACCTAGAACCCTATTCAGAAATGCATTCCAACAGGGCTTCTACTGGCCAACCATGGTGGCCGACGCTAAGCATATTGTACACACCTGCGAAGGGTGTCAGTACTATGCTCGGCAGACCCACCTGCTGGCCCAAACACTCCAGATGATCCCCATCATGTGGTCATTCATGGTCTGGGGGCTCAATCTAGTCGGGCCTCTCAAAAGAGTGCTCGAGGGCTATACCCACTTCCTTATCACCGCAGACAAGTTCACAAAGTGGATAGAGGTGCGACCGATCTCCACGATCAAGTCCAAGCAAGTCGTGTTGTTCTTCCTCCACATCATCCATCACTTTGGAGTCTCGAACTCCATCATCATAGACAACGGCACGTAGTTCACCGGAAAGAAGTTCCTACGATTCTGCAATGAACACCGTATCCGGGTCGATTGGGCCGCCGTGGCGCACCCCCGTACGAATGGGCTGGTCCAGCGGGCGAACGACATGGTCCTACAAGGCCTCAAGCCTAGGATCTTCAACCGGTTGAACAAATTCAGCGCACGATGGGTCATAGAGCTTCCCATGGTGCTCTGGAGCCTAAGGATGACCCCTAGCTAGGCCACCAGCTACACACAATTCTTCATGGTTTATGGCTCCGAGGCTATCCTCCCCACCGACCTCGACTATGGAGCACCAAGGGTCAGGGCATACGACGAACAGGGAGCCAAAGCGTCCCTCGAAGATGCCATGGACCAGCTGGATGAAGCGCGCGATGTCACCCTCTTCTACTCGGCCAAGTACCAGCAAGCGCAGTGCTGGTATCACAGCCGTCGAGAGCGGGGTCTAGCCTTCAACGTTGGAGACTTGGTGCTTCATCTCATCTAGAGCAACAAGGACCACCACAAGCTCTCTCCACCGTGGGAGAGACCAGACGTCATTGCTGAGGTGCTCCGACCAGGCGCTTACATGCTCAAAACCATCGACGGCGAGCTCTTCATCAACGCCTGGAACATCGAGCAGCTACGTCGCTTTTACCCTTAATAAACACACACTTTCTCTTATCAGTTTTGCTATCGAATTCCCTGATCTTTAGTGACACCTGACCCCAGTAGCGGCAAGGGGTCGGGCCTCACTCGGGGGCTAATAAGAGCATATTTATCCGGTAGACATTCTCTACGCTCGGCCCTTTCTCACGATAAGACCCAAAAGCGAGGTCTGCGGAAATGAACCCTGAGTAAAACTGGTCGGACTGCGAGAAACCTATGCCCCCGACAGCTACGGCGCCTTAGCTCAGCAGCGTGATCAGAGTTTTTTCCTCACCTTGGGCTTTTTGTCCTTAGCTATGAAAAGTGTTGGTGCGTGTCTAAGGGTATATCTACCTGGCCAAAATCCCTCGGTGCCTGGCCCCCTCTCATGTTAAAACCTAGGAGCTAGAGTTGCGGGAACAAACTCTAAGTATAACTGGTCGGACTCCGAGAAACCCATACCCCTGTGGCTATGGTGCCTTTGCTCACCAACATGATCAGAATTTGCTCACCCGCACCCCAAGCTTTATGGTCCTAATGACGAAAAGGGTTGGAATGCACTAGCCTTTTTATACAAAAAAGGGAAGAGAGGCTATAAATCCGTTAGGCTATAACGAGATTTAAGAGTTTGACCATTCATTACAAGTTCACCGCCTAGCTTATCTACCTAACTTAATTCTTGCGTGGGATCTTATCATCCTCTATCTCCTTAGGTAAGTCCTGTCCCAGCAGATCATACAAGTTGATCGAACGGCTTAGCCACTGGCGAGGGATGGGTAGAGAGCAGCAGGACACCCCACGTGGGTTATGCCGACCCTGTTACAAACAATGGACCTGGATTCCGCTCGAACTTATCCAGTAAGAGCTTTCTGAACCAGTCACTCTTGCCGCCGAGGTAAGTCCTGTGCCAGCGGGTCACCAAAGTCAATTGAACAATTTGGGCCACTGCCGAGAGATGGGTCACCCTTACTATACGCACGTTTTTCTCATATTAATCTCGCTATCAACGGCAAGGGGTCGGGCCTCGCTCGAGGGCTGGCAAGAATATCTATGTGTTAGACATTCTCAATGCCCGACCCCTCCTCACGTTAAAAAACTAGGGGCACGATATGCGGCGACAAACACTAAGTGAAACTGGTCGGACTGCGAGAAACCTACACCCTAGCAGCTACGTCGTTCTTTGCTCACCAGCATGGCCAGAGTTTTTGTCCCCGCATCCCAAGATTTAGCTTCCACCTTCCTAGGAAGGATTTTAAGAGGCCCACCTGTGGAGTCTCCATCGAGGAGAGGTTGGCAGGTCACCCGCAGCCAGTCGAACAGCTCGGACCGCGGTTGAGAGACGGGTAAGGAGCAGTGGGATACCCCATGCAGGTTATGCCAACTCCATCATGAACAACGGACCTAGACCCCACACGGACATATCCGGTAAGAGCTCCCCGAACCCATCACTCGAGCCGTCAGAGGTAACTTTACCAAACCCCACTTTTCTTTTCCAGTGCACGAACATTCATTCATCCATTCATCATACATTCATCCCATACATCCAAGCATTGCATATGCAATTGCTGCATCACAATGCTTCACGTCACGTCACAAAGCGGTAGTCGTCTCATTCGATATGAGCGGCGACCGACCGAGGTTCAAAGGCCAGCCTGCGAAGGGCTTGAGGTCACCTCCCATCAACTAGAGCCATGGGAGAAAAACTTAGATGAGCCCTAGCGGCCCTTGCCTGACCCTGCTCTGAAGCGGATAGGGATAGCTCGACCTTTCTCATTCGATCCTAACCTTGAGCCAAGCCCACAGAATCACCATTGAGGGGAGGTCAGCGGGCACCGAGCCTATCGAATGGCTCGGGCATCTACCGGGAGGTGGGTTAATGACCAGTGGAATGCCACATGAGGGCTATGCTGACCCCGTCAGCGGATGATGGACCCAGATTCCACTTGGACATGCCTGTTAGCGAGCTCACCAAGCACGACACTCGAGCCATCAAGGTAAGTGTCGTTAGCTCAGCCCCTCCAGTTGCAGAAACCGAGGATGGGGTGACGCATGAAAATTGGCCGACCCCAACCGAGCCCCTAGGGGCTCGGGGGCTCGCGCCACCCGACCCAAACTCGAGAATCCACAAGACCAAGGTTCGAAGGCCAGCCCATGAAGGGCCTGAGGCCGCTTCACGTTGAATAGAGCCAGGGGATAAAACGCAGATGAGCCCCAGCGGCCTTTGCCCGACCCGCTTAAAAGTGGATAGGGTCATCTCGACCTTCTCGTTCCATCGTGACCTTGAGCCAAGCCCACAGAATCTCCATCAAGGAGAGGCTAGCGGGCCACCTAAAGTCGCTCTCTAGGAGCGACACGAGCATCTGTCGGGGGGCGGGTTAAGGAGTAGTGGAAGGCCACATGAGGGCTATGCCGACCCCATCACAAACGATGGACCCAGATTCCACTCGAACATGCCCGTTAGTGAGCTCACCGAGCGCGCCACTCGAGCCATCAAGGCAAGTGACGTTAGCTCAACCCCTCCGGTTGCAAAAACCTCAGATGGGGTGACGATCACAAAGATGAGCTGACCCTCGACCGGACCCCCGCTATGCGTAGGGGCTCGAGGAAAGTTGGACTCGCAAGGAGACCGAACGCGCGGTCACATAATGATGGCTCAGATCCTAGGGAGGGGATATGCACAAAAATAAGAGACACTTTCTACTACTAGTGTCGCTATCCTCTCCTCAAACTTTAGTAACACCCAACCCTAGCAACGGTAAGGGGTCGGGTCTCACTCGGGGGCTAGTAAGGGTATATATATACCCTTTCTGAAATGTCACCGTGTCCAACACCCTTCCTCACGTTAAACCTAGCGGCAAGGTCTATAGGAAGGGACGCTGAGTAAAACTGGTTGGATTGCGAGAGACCTATGCCTCGGTGGCTACGGCATCTTTGCTCACCAGCATGATCAGAGTTTCTGTCCTATAACTCGAGCTCTACAGTCTTAACAAATGGAAGGGTCAGAACGCATAAACCCCCTTTCACACATAAAAGGGGAGAGAAAAGATGGTTCAATCAAACAAAACAAAATAATAAGTTTGTTCATAAAATATAGAGGGGTCGGAGCTTGTCCCTTGATTACAAGAGTGGATTGAACTAACTAACCCCTTCAGGAGAGAACTATGCCCTCGATCCTGTCCGCCAGGTCTTGCGAAAGGGGAGGCACCACCATCTCCATCTCCTCCATCTCATGGGCTTCATAGCCGGGCATGAAACCATGGCTCATCGCCTCTAGGTCGATGCTATCCCCATAAAGAAAATGAGCAATGGTGAAGGATTGATTCACCCCAGCGTAGAGAGCATTCCTCTCGAGCTGGCGCACCTGAGCCATGATCTCAACAGCACGGGCCGCGAGCAAACTGGCTCCCTCCGACCACACCACCTCAAGGTCATCGTAGACCACTCCGAGGGCGACGCTTAGGATTCCGAGCTCATCGCTCTCCACCTAAAGATTCCTCCTCGCCTCGGCGAGGTCCACGGCCAACCCGGTGGAAACACTCTCGGCCTCCAGCTTCTACGCTGTCAAGGTCCCAAGCTCGGCCTGGAGGGAGGCAACTGAAACGACCTAATTTCCACGAAGGGAAATCCACAGAGTCAAAGTATAATAAGACCATTGTAGATCATATTACCCAAATTCCAGTCGAATATCACATCCATACAACGATAATATCAGAGTACAAATAGTGCGGAATTACATAAATTATTACATCGCCACATTGGCGAAATCAAAAGTAGCATTCATTCAGAACAGCTTGAAGATAGGATCGCCAAACTTAAGCGTAGGAACGAACCCCTCAACCGTCAAACTCCTCGGAGCTATACTCCTCAGCAGAACCTGTGTGCCAAAATTTATCAGTACGATTTGTACTGGCCACTCCCACCCTATGAGCATTGCTTTATGGAAATTGGATGCAAGTTGGATATAATCAAAAGGAACCTATAAGGCTAGGGTTTCCTATGTATTAGCATATCAAGTACATAATAATAGTTGGTCAAGTTTTAAAACCATTCCCACACCCATTCCACCCCATTTCCATCTAGAGCCAGGTTTCGATCCTGGGATCGATTTACCACCATCTCCACACCATCACCACATCACAACCATACCATCACTCAGTCGACAGGCCAACTCCCTCTCGGCACTGTCTCAAGGCCCGTAGCCCCTGGCTACGTTCGAACACTCACTCCCAGGGGGAGAAGAGAAGGTCTCATCTCACTATCTAGTTTAAGCGAAACCCAGGAAAGGTCCATAGCCGATAAGTCGGCATATGTATCGATCGATCAATCATACACTCTGCAGAGGTTTTACATGACCACAAGATCCGCCTTCCTCGTTGACTGTCGTCAACTGGGCTGATTTCGGCTGCTTGCTAGCCTAGGATAATGCCACTCTACCATTCAGCCCTGGTACACCCTAAGTCTAGTCTAGGGTGGCTGAAACTGTGAGTCATGAGATGGGTCCACAAGGTCTCCATGAAGTCTCGGAAGGTTGCGGGGGAAATCCTCCGCGCCCCGTACCTCCTTACATTGTCCGCTATCAACCTAGCAGTAGTGGCAATATCCTACCTAGTAGCCCGGCCGTCCCGCACCATATAGGGCGAGTGGTACGTAAGGCTTCCCGGTGAATCTGAGTACTAGTAAGTCCTTAGGGATGACCAAGCCAAAATGTCTTCATCAGGGTTTCCATTTACCATGCCACCACAACACCTCCACCCTGGGCTCCTCCTATCATAGGTTCACACCCAGGGCCACCTCATATACCATTTACCCACCACAGGTATTCATTCTAGGGGTGCTCAGGTAGCACCCCACGGTAAGACTTGCCCCAGGCTCGTCGTATACTCCAACTTGGTCAACACAACCCTCACCCTCCCCGCACCCAAGTCACACACGCAACACTCTCCCCATAGTCCAGATAACACCAGTTTTCCACCACACATCAATGTAGTACAAGCGTAGTAGAAGTAATAAGCAATAAAATATAGCAACAAACATGTGACTAGCCTAACAGCAGGGTGAGCAGGGGTAAGGTTGTGTCAAGGTAAAGGCCATCAAGAAAGCATACTACCATGCAAGTCCTATCATAGTGTGATCATAACAATAAAGTAAAGCACTAGCATTTCTATTTTAGCCATGCGTAATAGGTGCTACGAGATTGGGTGGGATGTGGCACCTTCAGTGTAGTCGTCTCCGTACTCCTCACGGTACTCTCGGTCCTCGTCCGTCTGGTTCTCCTCCGAGTCTGCAAACGATCGCATTATAGTCGCGTTAGCGACGTCTATAGAATAGCACAAAGAAGCAATGAAAATTTCAAAAGAGCCAAATGCACTCAAACATGGGTTCATTGCGTAGAGCTCGATTTTAGATGAATTTTGGTCCTGATTTCATATTTTTCTGAGGTTGTTTGAATTAGTTATGAATTTCCAAAGATTAAATCCATTTCTGAAGATGGGATAAGGCTGAATTAATATCGTGCTGACACGTGTCACGCTCCTGTTGGCCCATGTAGCATGCTGACATCAGCATGACATCATCGTCTCGGTTCTGGTACTGACAGGTGGGGTCCCGTTGACGTCATCATGACATCATCTACGTCATTAGCTACTGACAGGTGGGACCAGGGGCTCTTGGGTCACTGACATGTGGGTCCAGTCAAAGTCAACATCAAGTCAACGGCGAGTCAACATCACCGTGGCCTCGATCCACGACGGTGGGGCCAAAGTCAACATCAAGACGTCACCATGACGTCACCTCAACAGTTATTGTTATTCTCGCGCACGTCACCATGACGTCATCTACTAACAAGTGGGTCCAGAGTCTCTGTGTCGCTGACATGTGGGCCCCGGTCAATGGTCAACGTTGACCGGTCAATAGTCAACACAGGCCGAGTCCAAACTGGGCCGGTTGGGCCTAGATACGGGCTGGGCTTTGGCCCACCACGTGGCATCATCGCCGGTGTGTGGGCCTCCACCGGGCTTCCTCCACGATTCGCCCACACCACGTGGCTCATGGTGGATCATGCGTTCATGGTCCATGGACCATAGGCATCTTGATGGACCGAAGTCTATCCTTCTTCCCTCCGGCTCGGGTCCATGTGCACCGTGCAGTGTGTGTGCGGCGGTGAGTGGAATCCTCTGCTTCCTTCACCGTGCTCCCTTGCCAAGTGGTGTGCTCACCGGTCAACGTCTGACCGGTCGTCCAATTGAGGTGGGGAAAAGCATCGCTAGGCCTCGGCATGTACGGTGGTGGGGTCAAGGTGGCGGCCAGAGCTTCCTAGGGCTTTGGCCACGGTGGTCAGCGGCTCGGCGTGGCGGTGCTCACCGGCGGGGCATCTATGGGTAGTTCCAGGGGTCCTGGTGCCCCGTTTTCTTTCAGATGGTTAGTGGGAAGCATGATATAGCGTCGACGACGACCATAGGGCGTGGCGGAGTCCGCGCGGGTGGTGGTGCATGGCGGAACTCCGGCCGAGGTCCGGCTCATGGTGGCGGCGGCTATCGGCTATCGATGACTTGGTCTCTGCGGCTATCCTCCGTGAGTCACGGTGCGGTGCTTCACTGCCGTCCTAGTCCAAATGAGGCGGCCAAAAGCCGGGTGGCATCGCCATGATGGTGGCGTGTGAGTCGGGCATCGCTATGGTGTCCATGGGCTGGGAGGAGGTCTCGCAAAGGACTCATCGTGGTGTCTTGGCGGCGTGGTGCAGCGGTGGTGGTGCGGTGGCAAGGCGCGTCGTCGGTAGGTGCTCGGTGGCGGCGCTCGAGTCCGATGATCGACGCCTCCGAGCCCTCTACTCGCCTCCTCTTCTTCCGATTCCTTCTCGTCCCTCTTCTCTCGGCGCGGTGCTCCACCACGGCGGCGGCATCGTGGGGAGAATCCCTAGGGCGCTCTGGGCGTTGCTTTATAGCCCCGAGGTCTGAGCTTCACCTATGGCGGACGAGGCGGACGGCAGGCGATGCGCCGATTGTATCGGACGGTATCACGGGCGCGGGTGGTTGGTGCAAGGGTTGCGTGGGCACGACGCCAAGGGGACAGGCCAGTGATTCGCAGACCCGTGCCCACGCTGCGTTTTGGTCAGACTCGGTCGGGAGGTGCCAGGGGAGGAAGAAGACATCAGTGTCGGAGAGTGGTGGCGTGCTTCCGAGGTGGCGCGTAGCTAGTGGGGCGCAGACAGCGTGCGGCATGGAGCGCGTGTGCTTCGGGCTTGTTGGGCCGGTCGCTTAGTCGCGCGAGTTGGGCCAGCCTACGCGTGATGCAGGGCTGGCTTGTGGGACAAGCAGGCCGAGCCAGCTGCGAGGCCTTCTTCTTTTCTCTTTTTTTCCGTTTTATTTTTCTTCTTCTTTGTTTGAATTCAAATTTGATTTAGAATTTGAATTCAAATCTGGTGTACCTTATCCATTGGAGTTTTAGATATGAGGGCCCCAACACTCTTTTATATATATTAGGAACTTTATTTAGCTATTTTGTATAACAAAAATAGGTGTAGTTTTGTTATACAAAAATAGAAATAGTTTTCTCTTTAAGCATTTATTCTTTGGTTTGATTAATAATTACTTTATGGTTTATTTCTTTAAAGGAGTTGTTAAGCATTACATAAAGCAAATGGAAATCCAAATCACCATTTGAATTAACAATGTATGCTACATTTTATTTGTCAGTATTTAAATAAACATAATTAACAAATGACATGCCATGCTCATGAAATTGTTTAGTTGGGTTACAACTAATGCAACACCTAGGGTTGGCTCCTACAGATGTCACTCAACATTGCATGGGGGTAACAACAAAAATTTTGTAGTTGTGATTTTTGGTGTGTGGATTTTTGGGTTGTTACAACAACCTGCTACTATTCATTGTCGCGCTCTTGGTAGGCCTGGTCACTCTCTCGGATGGCCTGGTCACGCTCCTCACGAGCCACGCCACGCTCCGAGCAGAGCCTCTCCTCGGTTTGGAGCAGCTCATCACGCTCCTTGCGTAGCCACACGATCGTCGTGGCATCCAGGCTCGCCCGCTTCTCCAGGGTCACGAGCCTCTCCTTGGCCCCCAACTTTAGCTCCCTCTCCTTCTCAACCTCGTCCTAATAGGTCAAGGATCTTCTGACGGCCTCAGCGTCCATCTAGAGCAGCTCGTCCCGCTCTTTCCTAACCTTGGTGGCCTCCTCGTTGTCCCTCCAAGACCTCATCGACAGGGCCTTGAATGCCCTCTTGGCCTCATCAGCGTGCTGATGAGCCTCAACCACCCACGACCAAAGACTGTTTGCCTCCTTGGCAAGGTGGGTCAGTTCGGCCACCCTCTGCTGGGCGACGGCAAGCTAAGCCATCACCTCCCCATGCAGCCATGCCTCCTGGATGAGGCGGTCCTAGGTTTCTTCTGCTCATGAAGGAACTGTGACTTTCCCCATTTATGAGCAATAAGGGACTGAAAGAAGACGATGGTCAGAATACAAAAATATGAGGAAAAAGGAAAGGGCGAGAAGAAGGATCAAGCAAATACCCAGCCAACAGAAATGACGACGTCAGCCAAGGCACCCCTGGCTTGGTCTAGGGCTTCGAGCATTGATGCGACTCCCACGTCGAGGCTCTCCCGCTCCATGCTCTCGGCGGCGGCATCGAGGGTGAAGAGCGTCGACACTGGGTCCTACGGATTTGTCCACCGAAGTAGGGGCTCGCCCCACGTAGGAGAGTCACCGAGCATCGACGTCAGGGCTAGAGATGACTCCCCGCCTACTCCAAGCGCCGCTAGAACCTCTCGCCACGACATTCCCGTCGGGACACCCCCTCCGGTGATGGAAGGGGTCAGTGGTATGGGCACCAACCTCTCTCCCAGCACCATGATGTCTGAGGACCCCTCGGTCGTGTCCCCCTCCATCCGGTCCATGCTAAAATCCATTGTCTAGGCTGCCGACGGTGCGGGTCGCGCTAGTACCTTAGGCGCCACCACGATAGCGCCCGGCTATGACCTACCTGTCACAGCCGCCACCACGTCCACCTGTGCTGGTGGGGTCACGACCAGCTGCATCACGCTCGCCGTGGTCGGCGTCACGAGCGTAGTCGGCAGCCCCATTCGCCCCGTCGTTGGTAGCAATATCACCGCCATCACCGATTGCTTGGCAACCTCCAAAGGCGAACCTTGGGCTCCCATATCCATCCGTCCTGCCAAGGGCATGGGCTTCGCCGTGGGCAGCACCCATCTGGTTGGAGGTGTGGTCGCACTAGCACCGCTCCCGCCCGCAACGGGTGCGGCACTAGCCGACGGCTGCCGCCTTGCTTGTAGGGCGATGCTCTTCTTCAGTGCCAATGCCAAAGGATTATGCTGCCTCCTGACGCTGCAAAAAGATGAAAAGCATAAGTCATGATGAGATCCATCCAAAAATAGAGAAAAAACAGGGCAACTGGTAACTTACCTCAGCGCTGTTGGGTGGCAGATACGTTTGGGGGGTGAACCCCCGAACCTCTGCTTCGTCCTAGTCGGGGCAAGGCCATTTTGAGCCCACCCCCTGCTCCTAGGCAGAGGGGCTCGCTCCTCTTGACTCTTGGGGCACGGCAGCGGGGCCACCCGCCTCTGCTGACATCTCGGGCACAACGGCAGAGCCATCCATCGCTGTCGACTCCTGAGGGTGGCCGACGGTACGTCCCGTCTCCGCCGGCTCCTCAAACGTACCCTCACTCCATGGAACGGAAATGGTCCAGACTCCTACAAGGACGAACCAATACCTGTCAGCACATCCTCATTCTCTAGGATGTCCCACTCGACATCGTCGGCTACCTCATCGTCGCCATCATCATCGTCATCGTCACTGTCGGTGTCCTCCCTTCGCCCCTATGCCTACTTCTTCTTCCTCTTGTCCTCCTTCGCCTTTCACTGCCACTCGCCCTTGGCATGGTTCGCCGCCCTCACAGATGAATCCCTTAGCAAGGGTGCCGGGTGATCTGTAATAGAACCGACCAAATCATCAGAACGTAAGTACAAAAACAATCACCGAAGCGATCAAATTCAAATGGAAATAAATCCCATAATCCCGGTGAATCCGAAATCACGAAGGATTTCAACCAACTCTCGACATACAAACCAAGATCGTAATGATTCAACACAACACATCATTCGTTACAACATTTCACAAGTAGCATTGGATTACATCCATCGAGTTCAAATAAAATATTACAAACCAAGTTTGAATGCGCGCGGAAGCAACATAGTTTAGTACATAACTTCATAGTTTTAAATACATTGCCGGATCGTAGTCATGTCCCACAAAAGCATTATCGTGTGCGAGAACTAGTAGAGACCGCGCCTAACGGTCTAGTCTTCATCCCCAAAGCAGGAGAAGGCGATTTAAAGAACCAAAGAAGAACCGGTCATCTGCAACAATGTGGGAAATAAACCACGAGTGGAGAAGGTACTCACTAGACTTACCCGACAAAAAAATCGAAATAAAAGACACCAAGGATCATGCAAGGCTTTTCATGTGGGCTAGCTTGACACATTGCATAAAAGAGCTTATGATTATAGTAACCAATTTAAACTTATTATCAAGCTTATCATTAATTACACCGTCCACTAGATTAGCACCTGTACTAGAGCACTCACTTATTAGGAGCAAACAATATTAACCATAGCAGGTATAATAAGGCTGTCATCATCATATCATCATTTCCGAACCATTAAGTTATTAAGTGTATCTACATTGGAGATAAGCCCGTCAAGTTCTCACTAACCGGAGAGACGGCGACTCGAATCAATTACAACTCAGCTAAGGGGTATTCTAACTCTCACCCCGGCATACTTTGCAAGGGTAGCCGTGGGTCACCTTTGGGACATCTCAGAACCAAATTCGCGGGTTCGATCAGCGCCAAGACTCTCGTGGATTACCCTTCCGCCAGATTTATCGGGACTTTTAAATCACCGCCTCACGCCTCGGCTCCCTTCCGAGGCGCACTTTATACTTATCGACTCCCAACCTGAGGTGAGCTACTCGGCTTCCGGGTCGGGTCTCCAGTCTCCAACTAAGAGAGAGGCATGCGTTCAACATGAACAGAAAGGCTCCAAGAATCAGTCCTTAAGCGCGACCTGAGGAGTCATCGCAGAAACCGGCAAGCCTCCGTCCGGTCTTCATTTCAAATTAAGATCGGTTCTTTTCCACGATAGCAAATATAGCCAACCGTGCCACATGTATCATCCTATATCTCGCAGGTGACAGAAATCACCCGACTTCTACCGTGTTTAAGCGGGGCTAAGCACTACTCGAGCCTCGAGCTACATAGGATTCGTGGTAACAATATCTGGACAAGGAATGGGTAACCAATGCGACAAGTGTTTGCATTCAACACCTAAACTTAATGCAACAATATATATATAATAATAATATCATAATCGCAGTTCGGAAAATAGGAGGCTTAATATGCTCCGGGCTTGCCTTTCACAAAGTTGCAAGGACGGTGGTCAGGGCACTCAACGGCGACCTCGTCTGGCACTTCTCCTGAAGGCTGCTCCTCCTGAATCTCCGGTGTCGGATGCTGCTGCTCGCTTAGTTCCTCGAATTCCAGCAGGGTTACTCCTTCCGGTACACCTATTGCATGCCGATGCACAGGATAAATATCATGGATGCATAAGGAATGACATGATGCTCATGATGAATGAATCACAATGGGGTGTGTTTACGAAAAAACATCACTTTGGACACTTTCGTTTACGAGTAATTAGCTCTATTCAAATCACTTTAAGCATGTATCCAACTTAACTTAAATAACAAGAGCAACTTACCTAACTTGCATAACCTAAGATAAAGATGCTCATCTTCAGTTAAAGGCCTAACACCTAGGAACAGTACCATGAACTTAGAATAGTAAAGACATACTTAAAATAACAGTTAAAGCTTCATATGCAACAAGTAGTAACTTAATTCTATCATAACCAGAGTTCTATAAATCCAAATGACTTGCAAGAGGACATTCTGGAAAGCTCATGGAATTCTCTACAATTCATTTGTAAACATCAAAGCATGATTCTTAAGTTAACCAAATCAAATTCCAGCAAACTTAGAATCTGTCCAGAAATGACAGAGTTGCTAACTTAATTATTTAACGATGATGCAAAAGCCTAATTTGACCAAACCAAGTTTACCAACTTGTTTTTCATACCTAAGAAACATCAGAAAGTATAGTGCCAACTTCTAAATAATTTATTTAATATCTTTTTCCAATTTATTTAGTTAATTAGGTGATTTAAGCAATATATAGTAAAACTATTCATAAAAATCTACAAAAATTACAGTAGCTATCTCATGCTGCACATAGACTACCATAAAAATTTCAAAGCCATTGGACCAACATAACTTGCTGTATCCAAAATAACAGATGACATGTCTATTTCTAGCCTAATTAGGAAACCTTATTAAAAAGTATCAAGCAATAGATTTCCCATTTTTCCTAGCCTCATTCTAGCATAAGAATAGCACCCATCAAATTTCACCTACACTGGATCTATATAAAAATTATGAAAATTCACACAAGATCCACCCATTAATAAAAGGAAATTCTATAACTTAAAAACTACACATGCACTAGCTCTAAAATATTTACAAGAGCTTCTAATAAGCAATAACAGACTGCCCACAAAATTTCATAATTTTTAGACCACAGAAACTCAAGATAAAATTCAAACAAATTTGCATGCATCTAAAAACACATTTCAAAGTCCTAATTAATTCATCAAAATTTCTAAAACAGGTGCTCATATAATATTTTTGTTAAATACTAGACATGACCAGAACCCAACAAAATTAGAACCACATCATTTGGATCTATCAAACTTGAGTTACCTATTTTTGAAATGGTGCACCAAAACTGTGAAAAACAATAAACAAAACAAAATAAAAACCTAACCGCCATCGGTGGGCTGGCCCAAGGAACGGCGGCCACGAGCCCACAAAGGCTGCCTCCCACGCCATGCTGCCCGAGCTGGACTCCCTTTGAGCCTCGGCCGGGTGACAAAGCGGACCATTGTCACGGAGATGCAGAGGGGGAGGCGGAGGAAGACGACGGCGGGACTCGCCGTCGGTGGCTTCTCCCATGAGACCAGCGGTGCCTCACGGTTCGCCTCAACCTAGCGGACCTAGGGGAACCCTCATTCGTAGCTATTGACGTGACAACAAGGAGGGGTGGCGGCGAGCACGGCGGCGCTGGGCGGCCACGCACCAGCCGGCTCCGGCGGCTTACGACGTCCACGGCCCTAGTGACTCACTCACGAAAGCTTCAGCGTCACATCTGAAGCTAAGCGCAAGAAAGAGAAGGGGCGATAAGGGGCTCGGCGGCACGCCACGTCGCGAGCTTCGCCGGCCAAAAATCATCATGGCGACCCGGTGGAGCCGCGCTCCACGGTGAGAGAGCTACCGAGGCGAAAATGGAGTGGCGGTGGGGTCGGGGACGTGGAGAGACTCACGAAGGAGCTGTGGTTCGGAGGAATCGGGCAATGGCGCTCGGGTTTGGGTGGAATTTGTTCGGCGATGCTTGGTGTTCCGGTCGCCGTCTGTATGGAGGAAGGAGGAAATGCGAAATGGGACGGCGACTGACTCGGGTAGGTACCGGGGGGCCAGAGACGCAGCGACGCCAGGACATCCACGGAGCGTGGCTCTTCTGCGCTCGTCAGCGAGCCGGCGACGGGTGGCGCCACGCGCGTCAAGACTTCGAGCCCGGTCGGCCACGCGATGACCGACCGATTTCCAACGCGATTCAGTTTTTTAGCGAAGGTGGTGACGACAAAGACGTATTCGACGCGTTGGATCTCTTAAACCGTGGCGATCCAGGTTAAGTCGTAGTTAACAAAGTTGGAGATCTACATGAGTACTACAAGTTTGCTAATTGGAGCTCGAGCTAGTTTGGCTTGGTCAAGTGAGATACAATGCTCCAAACATCAGCTCATGAAACTGAAATCTGCTTGGGACTTAGAAAAATTTGCTAAGTATGAAATCAGCATGTACATCTGACTTGTGGGCCATGTTTGAGCATGTTCTAGCCATTTTCATGAGTTGGTCATAAAACAACTTTTGTTCCTTGATAAATTAGCTACAACTTTTGTAAAGAGTGCACAGCCATGCAAAGCTTCTAAGTTGGACTTTTGAATCAGTCAAATGATGACACTCCATGGGTCAATTTAAGTCAAACTTGCACTTGAGGACATTTTGGTCATTTTGGTCTACATGAACAATGTTCCAACAAGTAAACTAAGTATAGTTAAGGTGTATTAGACCATGATCACCCATTTTACAAAGTTGTTATACCACTTCTACTGATCACATGTGATAAAGAAAGTAAAACAAGCAATTCATACATATGTTTCAATACAATGTTTCACATGTTGCATGACCTTGTTGTTATCCTATACTTGTCACATTACTACCATGTTGCCATGCTTCAAGATATGAGAAATTCATGTTGCATTCATATGTTGCACTACTACCATTCACAAGCAATCCAGTACGAAACAAACAGAATATGCGAATATTTCATATGTATGTTTCAGGGAAAATGACATGATGAGATAGATGATGCACATGTTTATGAGACGAAATGCAATTAGTAGAAGCCAAACACCGAGGGTGTTACATGATCCATGAAGATAAGGTCCCTCGGCTAGCCCCGCCCCGCTCAAAGTTAGTATCAAGAGGTCAGGAAATCAATTAAAAAGGAGGTATAAGGAAGGGGAACTTATGAAGATGATGTGGCCTGGTTCTGGCCGCATCGGAGGATGCCCCAGCATCGGGAAGATGAAATTGAGGGGAGCACCCACGTCGTCCCGTGAAGGCTCCATCACATCCTTGATGCGTTGCGCGACCTCGGAGTTGGGGAGCGTCCCCTCAGCCAGCGCCGTTCCGTCGAACGACGCCTCGGGCGCCAACGCATACAACGGGAGCGCGTGCGTCATCAACGGCGCCACCCTCCTTGGGTGGTAGGCCCTGATGATGCCTGACCCCTTCAAGCCATTCTCCTTGAGGATCTATATGGTGGTGATGTGGTCCCGGATCCTCTTCTTGTCCTTCTCTGGGACATCCCACTTCCTCCACGACTCTGGGGCCTCTTTGATCAGGCACCCGGTGAACTCTGGCAGAGGGGCGGTAGCGTCATTCTTGAGGTAGAACTATTGCGAGTTCCACCCCTTGTTGGACGTCGACAACCGCATCAGTGGGTACTCACTGACCCGGTTGTTCCAGAGCTGGATACCGGCGCACCCCATCAGCATATGCAGCTCCTGCCTGCCACTTTTCTCCCTCTTCTTCTGGAGGGTGATGGCGAAGAAGTACCTCTAGAGATCAAAGTGGGGGCTGATCCCCAGGAATCCCCCACATAGGGCGACAAATGCCACCATGTGTTGGATCCTGTTGGGATTGAGGTGCTGCAACTCGATCTTGTAGTAGTGTAGCAGCCCCCGAAGAAACCTGTGGGCAGGGGTAGCGAACCCACACTTATGGAAGTGCGTGAATGACACCACATAGCCATTGAGTGGTGACAGCAGATCCTCCTCACCGGGCAGCAGCCACTCCTCGGCCGAGGTCCGCGCGTGGAGAAGGCCACGATGGATGAGACCCTCCATGCGCTGAAAGGTGATGTTAGAGCAGTACCATGGATCCATTGGAAGATGGGGGCAAGTGGATGCGAGCTCGATGGCGGTGGGGATGTGGGTGTAGGAAGCCTAAGCGATTGGCGACGGTGGTTGCAGATGAGTAGTCAGAAGGCAAGGTATGGAACCCGGGGGGCGAACCCTTTGGTTTTATAGGGGCAATGGGCGTAAGGAAACCAACCGTCTGCCTAGATCTCCACGCCTGCCACGATCTACCACCACGTCACACCATGGGACATGCGCACGCAATCTCTGCTCGCTCCTCTCAGAAAACTCACCGGACGTTTTGCCTTCCTAAACGGATCACGAACCGTCACAGGTAAAAGGGAAACGGATCTAAAAATGTCTCTATGGTCGGTCTGGGCCTGGGAGTTCAAAGTTGGCCCATCAACAGGTTTCAACAACCGCTCTGGGCACCTTCAACATAAGGAAGTAGAAAGGGATGGGCCCGCTAAGCAACCAGCACCCAAGCGCACAAGCATTGTGGGCATCCTAGCCCACGATCGAGTCTTGGCCGGATACAATCCATGGTTTTTTCCTCTAAGAAAGGCAAAATGCCCTCGGGACCGGTCGAACGGATCCGAGAACTATATGGATTAAGCCTAGGGTCGGTCACCAGCTGACCCTTGCTAGGTCTCCGGGAACAGGACACCGGGGCCCCAATCAGGAAAAACCTTTTCCAACCCACCAAATCTCACAGCCGTACCTGCGAAGGGTCCGATCTCGACGAAAGGGAACCACCGTCCCTAGGACACACCATGGGTGACAAAAGAAGGCCAATTCCCCCAGAGTCCTCCCATTCAAAAACCTCCGAAGGAGTATACTACTCCTCCAAGGGCTCAGGGGCTACTGTTGGGAACCAATACTAGGGTACCCAAAGAGGAGAGGCTAACGACCGTTAAGCCTTAATTCCTTTAAGGGCACGACTGCACCTCTAACCGACCCATAGGTACGCAGGCTCTGCCTCGTTCGACCTCTGAGGGTGGGATCCACCTTGTCCGACGTCTAAGGGCTAGCTCCGCCTCACCCGACGTCTAAGGGTGGGATCTACCTTGCCCGACCTCTGAGGGCTAGCTCCACCTCGCCCGACGTCTGAGGGTTAGCTCCGCCTTGCCTCGACGTTTGAAGGCTAGCTCTGCCTCGCCTGATGTTTGAGGTAGGGCTCTGCCTTGTCCAACCTTTGAGGGTGGGTTCTGCCTCGCCCGATGTCTGAGGGCTAGCTCTACCTCACCCGACGTCTGAGGGAGAGCTCCACCTCACCCGACGTCTGAGGGCTGGCTCCGCCTCGCCCGATGTCTGAGGGAGGGCTCCGCCTCGCCCGATGTCTGAGGGCTGGCTCTGCCTCACACGACATCTGAGGGAGGGCTCTGCCTCGCCCAACGTCTGAGGGCTGGCTCTGCCTCGCCCGATGTCTGAGGGCTAGCTACACCTTGCCCGATGACTGAGGGAGGGCTCCGCCTCGTCCACCGTCTGAGGGCTAGCTCCGCATCGCCCGACATCTGAGGGCATGACTCCCGATGGAAGCCCATGCTGTCGCCAACCACTACGGGCTAGAAGGTACGACCTAAGGTTAAACTTCTGGCATCATGCAAGGAGCAGTCATGTCTCAACATGACCCGTCCCCATGACATGTCATTCCAGGGAACTCACATCACCCACAGTGATTGACGTGTGGTCACTGTCCTACCTACTCTCTGTACGGCCACTGATCAGCACGCTAGTTTGCCACGCCGCCCACCAGGGCGGAGTGGGACATCACGATCTACCGACAATGCCAGGGCATGGCATCGTTGGTGGATAGGCCTCCAGCGTGGAGCCATCCCTGTCACTGCCTACAGTGTTGGCGGGACCCGCACAAAGGAAAAGAAAGGCCCAGCTACCATGAAGGACTTCCTCTCCCTCTGGTTCTCTTCTCTTCGTCCGCTATAACCTGTGCTTTCTCTTGGCCTATAAAAGGGAAAGCACGGCACCCCACTAAAGGGGATCGAATCCAAAAGCATCGCAACACATCACACTCAAACCTAGAGCACATAGCTGAGCAGCAACCGAGCTCTCGGTACCCGTTCGCTCCTCTCACCAGAGACTTTGGACCTGTCCCTCTCTCGACCGTTTGTAACCCCTACTACGAACTTTCTGTGTTAGTAACACGAGCAGCAGCATCGAACTGGACGTAGGGACATTCTACCCGAACCAGTATAAACCTCGTGTCCTCTTAGCACACCATCCGAGCCAGACACGCAATATTAGAAATTTACTCGTTGGTGTTTACTCGAAACACTGACACTCGTCTTCCATTAGACACTAAGCACCTTGAAAGTGAGCTACATTGGACAGTTTCGTCGAGCACACCCCAAGGGAGAACACGAAACCATCCATGTTTTACATCCAGAATCTAATAATGAGTATGAGCTTACAATACTTAGTCCATTTCATACAACAAGAGTTCTTAGAAATTATTTATTAAAATACCAGAGTTTAGAGTGCGATAATTAAACAACGGAATGAAAATAAACATCTAGCGGAAACGATACAAGAACCCGTCTGTGCCCACCAGAAGAATCCTCCACACAAGAGCTACTCCTCAAGCTGCACATGCAACAGGGGTAAAATAAACCCTGTGTACACAATGTACTCATAAGAATTACCTGACTAGTGGGAATAGTTTCCCGACTCTCAAGGATATGATAGGCAATATGGGTTTGCTGTTTTCTTTTTCTTTGTAATAAGCATTACTAATAGTTCATCCTTACAGTCAAGTTTTATTAGCAGTCATGATTACTTCATTAGCTAACCATTCTAGGAAAGCACCTATTCTACTTTTAAGCAAGGGTTGAGCCATCAGAATCATTTCACCATATTTCATCTTCCGATTCTTACTACGGTGCTAGACCATAGCCAAGTCGTACTGTCTCACGGAAATAGCGATTCGTGAACCAATGTATCTCAGCTGGGTACCCCGAAACACACGCCTCATTTATACCCTAGGCACAAACAAGACCAACCCATTCCACTCCTATCACGGGGTCCAGGTCCCCGTCCAAACTTGGACTCCAAGCCCCCACACTTGAGACCCGATCTTAGTATTGTGCTCAGACCTCCACCTTTCCCCGCCTCCAATCAGTCGGTCCAAAAAGAGCCAGAACCTACGTCAACAGTGTAACGAGCCTTCTCGCTCCCATAAGCAAGTATGTGCTCAGGATAATAAGTCTGTGACCTGACTACCATCCACAGCAACGGACAGTCCTTAATCGACATGAATAGGGAAAATAGTATAACCAAGCTAAGCCTCGTTGGCCGTGGGACACAACCTATTACACCCACCAATACCCATACCATATCCCTTCTCTGTCTCTATTTTTCCTTTCATCATTTTATTATGAGAGTAATAGTAATCACCTATTGTGAGTAATGACAGGTTACTCATGCTACCAAAACCTAAGCATAGCAGCTACTCAAACCTGCACTAGTAAGACTCTTAGGATAGTTATATCTATGCATGTGGTTTTCATAAAATTCCTGTAACGTAAATGCACATCACATATATATATTCAGTGATTACAAAAAATAAGGGTTATGCACCGAGGCTTGCCTTGGGCAGGCGTGGTGTCAGCTGAGTCAGTCAGTGGCGGCTCTGGGATCTCCTCTGCATGAGAATCTTCTCCTCATACTCCTTGATGATCTCCTCGAACTCGTGATCGCCGGTGGTCACGATCTCCGCCAACTCGTTCTCTACATGTATGCGATGAAGATGCAACACTTAGCATTTATGCAATAACAACTCTTAAAATAAGAATACGCATACTAAGTTACTAAGCTAGCTCTAATGAATAAGGTACTAAGCTAACTATCATCTTCACCAAGCAAAGTGTTGGGTTCAACTAACAAACCCTTAGCTTAGCAAATTAATGATATATCCTTATTTCTACTAATGATTTAATGTATATTAAAACAAAGAGCATTTAACTATCCTAATGTTTATTCTATTCTAAGCTACAAAAATTACAGTGGACACATAATAATACCATGAAGCTACTATAAAATTTTTAGGACTAAAGCTATCACCAATTTACCACAAAAATTCCTACAATAATTAACTTAAGAATATTGAGCACTCTCAAATGATTTAATAGCTCCTAGTATCAACATGTACATAGATGAACTAAATGCACTAACAGATAGAGCACAATTTTAGGAACCTAACAAAAAATTCACAATTTTTGGACACCTACACGATTTTATATGATTTACCAAAGATCAGCTCAAAAATCAAATTAGAAAACTATTTCTAATTCCTTAGGAAAAGAAAAACGAAACCTTCCGCATGGCCCACACGACACAGCGCGCGTGCGCGGTGGCCCACAGGCGCGGCCCACGCGAGGCTGGCCCACGCGGAGACGGCCCGCGTCGGGGAATCCCGCGCACGTCGATGACTTTGTAAAAGAGACCTCGAACTCCTCCCAATTTATAATTAAGTACTAATACTATTTTCTCCTCTCTCAGAACTTCTCACTTAACACCCTGGCCTTTCCCTGATTCACCCGCGCACACCCCCGATGACGCAACGCATGGCGGTGCGGCGGTCGGTGACACAGCGCGGCTGCGTCGGCCACCTGGGACCTACGACGGACCACCTAACGGGCCAGTCACCATCTCCGACCTGAGTGTCTACGCTAAGCAGCGGTCGGGGTGACATGACTTGCTAGGGGAGGCTGTAGTGGCGCGCGGCCATCCGCGACGGTGGCGCCACTGTTCTAGTGAGCTGGGGTAGCTACAGGCTTAATTGTTTAGTGCGCGAGCATAAGGAGGCTACCATGGACCTAGCCAAGGTGACGATTGGGGTGGAGGATGACAGAGGAGGGCTAGTCACATGTGGCAGAGCCGTGCGATGGCGCACCACGGTGGCACGGTCGTGTCAGCGATGATGGGGAGGCTGTAGCGGTTCCTCATGTGTCTATAAGGTGGAGAGGGAGGCAAGGCAAAGCTAGTGTGTAGGCGAATTGGCTCAAAAGGGACGGTAGGAGGGCTGCCCACATCCATGGTTGGACGCGGCCTTATCGGCACGACAGCGGGAAAAACTCCAAATTGGAGCTTGGCCATGCTCGCTTCAAGGCTAGGTGGGGGTCGAGGGTCAGGTGGCTTAATGGAGAATCCAGGGACGTGATGAATCGAGCGATGGTGACTCAACCATGCTGAATTAAGCGAGCGGGGTCGACCGGTCGTGATGGCAGAGAGGGAGGGGCAGGTCTGGCTCGGCTCGTCCTCGCCTTGGCGGTAAGCGGCCGGCTGGACCCGAGGTGGCGTCTGCACACCTGCTACATGACAACACAATCAGACCAAGTGCGCGCGTGGAGGCAGGTGGGGGCGCGGCATGCGCGGCCGCAACGCCATTAAGGCGAGGCGATGGCGCGGGGCAGCCGGGACAGCCCACGTGCATGCTAGGACAATGCGAGCAGCAACACAGCACAACGTTATAGTGGTGTCGGTAGCAGCAACGTGAGGTAGGGCAGCAGTGCGGACATGACGGCGAGGTGATGGCACCGACATCAGCTTTGTCGTGGCACGGGGCGGGGCAGGCGGCAGCAGCGGCGGCTTCGCGCGGCGGGGCCAGCGGCGAACGGGCCACAGCCAGGCCAGAGCAGCCATGGCTGACCACGCGTGGTAGTGCGCGTGCGCGCGGGATAGCTAGCATGGCGACGCCGAATGTCCGAGCGTGGTGAACGCGCCCACGTGCCAACCAGCCCAAAACCGTGTCGTGCATGAATATGAAATCAAGTAGATTTCCAAAAGTTATGAAATAAATTTTGTTAGGTTCCTAAAATTGTGATATATCTGTTGGTGTATTTAGTTCATATTTATATGTGTTGATGTTAGAAATTATTAAATCGTTTGAGAATGCTTAATAATATTAAGTTAATTATTGTAGGATTTTTTGTGGTAAATTGGTGATAGCATTAGTCCTAAAATTTTTATGGTAGCTTCATTGTATTATTATGTGCTCATTATAATTTTTGTAGCCTTAGAATGGACCAGGCATTAGGGTAGTTAAATCCTCTTTGTTTCAATATACATTAAATCATTAGTAGAAATAAAGATATATCCTTAATTTGTAAAGTTAGGTGTTTGTTAGTTGAACCCAACACTTTGCTTCGTAAAGATGATAGTTAGCATAGTATCTTAGTTATTGGAGTTAGCTTAGTAGCTTTATATGTGTATTCCTATTTTAAGAGTTGTTGCCTAAATACTAAATAGCTGCATCATCGTCACCGCATGCATATAGAGAACGAGTCGGCGGAGATCGTGACCACCGGCGAGCACGAGTTCGAGGAGATCGTCGAGGAGTACGAGGAGGAGATTCTCGTGCAGGAGAAGGTCCCGAAGCCACCACCGACTGACCCAGTTGACACCGCGCCTGCCCAAGGCAAACCCCGGTGCATAACCTCTATTTTATAATTCACAGTATATATATGTGTTGTGCATTTACGTTATAGGAATTTTATGGAAACCATATGCATAGATATACCTGTCCTAAGAGTCTTATTAGTGCAGGTTCGAGTAGCTGCTATGCTTAGGTCATCGATAGCATGAGTAACCTATCGTTGCTCACAATAGGGGATTATTATTACTCTCATAATAAAATGATGAAAGAAAAATGGAGACCAGGCAGTGATATGGTATGGGTATTGGTGGGTATAACATGCTGTGTCCCGCGGCCAATGGGGCTTAGCTTGGTTACACTGTTTTCTCTGTCCGTGTCGATTGAGAACTGTCCGTTGCAATGGATGGTAGTTAGGTCATAAACTTATTATCCTGAGCACATACTTGCTTATGGGAGCGAAAAAGCTCGTTACGCTCTTGTCATGGGTTCCGGCTCTTTTCGGACCGACTGATTGGAGGCGAGGAAAGGTGAAGGTCTAAGCACCATATAGAGACTGGGTCTCAAGTGTGGAGGCTTGAAGTCCAAGTTTAGACGGGGACCTGGACCCCATGACAGGAGTGGAATGGATTGATCTTGTTTGTGCCTGGGGTACAAACGGAGCGTGTGTTTTAGGGCACCCAGCTGGGATACATTGGTTCGTGAATCGCCGTTTCCGTAAGATGGTACAACTTGACTATGGTCTAGCACCGTAGAAAGAACTTGGCTATGGTTTACTAGAATCTCTATTTCTAATAATTAGAAAGGATATAGAAAGTGTCTTAAGGTAAAAAAAAAAGTTCCTCCAATTCCTCTTTCTAATCCCTTTTTCTAAATATTTTTTCCACCTGTGACTCAATCCCTCCACACTCTTCAAGTACCTAATTAGACTGTGAGCTACTAAATGTTTTTTGCTCTACTATATAGCCTCCACCATCAATAGTGGCAGTAGCAAAGTGTATGTGTAGATCTTGTGATTTATTATTAGTAAGAGGCAAACTATCTCAAGGATACACTACAAATCTACGCAAACAACCTCAATGAGTGATGTCATCGGACCTCTCAAGACAACTTATGTACTTGAAAAATCATTGCGATAGAGGTCTCTATGCTACTTCGTTATCCAAGAAGCTAATGTGTGATGGATCATATTGAAGGAAGAACAAGTGACCTCGCATCCTAGCCACCATCTTCACCAGAAGAATGATGGACTAAGTTTGAATTAGAGATGGGGAGGCCACGTAATCTATCGCTTTATCTGGGCATATAAACCGTCAAGGAGGAAGGCTCACGGTGACCACAATTACGGGCCATTGTTGATAGGCCATGTCGGAGGAAAGATGATTTATTGGTTCAATTAGTGGATGAAAAGGTTGATGTGGCAACTATAGTAGAGAAAAGAAAATTTAATATCAATGGTTGATATGAGGTGCAGTTGTGCGGATAGGTGACGTGACCGGGTATCGACGGGGTTAGCAGTGGAGGGGCTTTAACTCAAAGATGATGGAATGGATGATTGGTCAGGCCCTTGGCTACGACGTGAGTTGTCGCATGTTAGTGTCATAATTTTTTAGTCGATCTTCGTAGCGCAAACATGATGTTTCATGATTGTTTTGTTTTCTTGCTTTTTCATGTACATCAATTGCTTAGTTGTTTAATATTTTCTCTTGTTGCCAATATCTAGTTTTATTTTTTCTCTATACATTGAGCTGGCATTTCTTCTATGCATTGGTCCTGTTCGGCAGCTGGTTTTTTGCAGTCGCTGATCTTGCTGCTTCAGTAACTGCCTATTATAGAATTACTGTGTTGGCAACCAGCAACAACTGTTTTTACAAGCAGTCGACCAGGTCCATTGTATCTAGCACCTTTGCAGTTAAGCACCAAGCTATAAGACAGAAAATGGAAAGAAAAACAGTTAAGCACCAAGCTAGGAAGAGTTAAAACTTTCCTCATTGCCTATATCGAGGTTTAATTTCCCCCCCTATATCTACATTTATACAATTCTTCTACGTAACTGTGTCTATATAATTCTTCTACGTAACTGTGTCTATGCGATTCTTCTACGTAATTATGTCTATATGATTTTTCTATATAACTGTGTCTATGCATTTTTTCTGTGTAATTGTGTTTAGCATCATAGCAAACTAGCACGGCAAAAAAGGAAGAAAAAGAAAGAAAAACGGCCAAGCACAGCTGCACAAGCTAGCAGAAGAGCTAAACCTTTTCTTACCAAACAAAGTGTTCTAGACCCGGTCTACCCAACGCACCAGCCGAAGCTCAAACAGCCCCAACTCTTCACTCCCCTCTCTTCCGAGCTCGAGTTCTGACCCCGAAGGGAGGAAAAATCAGACCCCTCGCTTCCCTCCCTCCTCTCTCATCACCCCGTCGCCGTCCTATTGCTCGATTTGAGGGCATGAGCCTTCCCCATCGCTCTTACCTCGCGTTGCCAGCGGCGCCAATCCCCGCGCTCGCGCCGGGAGCGCCAAACTTCTCCACGGTGGCCGTTCCTCCGCGGCGCTGTTAGCGGCCCATCTACGGCAGCTACTTCAGAAGAAGCGGCCCAAGTGCCTCGGACTGGAACACGCGCTCGCCGGCCCAACGTGCGTCTAGCTGGCGCTGAATGGTTGTGAGTGTGCCTGCGAGCACCGTCGGGCGAAAGCCTTGTAAATAGACGCTACCAGAGAGAGGGGGGATTATGAAGAATTTTGTAACTAGACTCTAAACTCTCAAGCACTCATCCTTCCTGCCTTTCCTTCTCGCCTGATTGCTGTGCTGTTCGTCCGATCCTTTACCCAATTTGCTTCTATTTCCTGCCTACTGCTGACAATTGGTATCAGAGACACCGATTTTGGGTTTCCACATCGATCCGCTTTTACTCCATCGGTTGATTTGAGCAAGTGATCCGGTTGGCTCGATCTCATTTCTAGCAGTGAGCTGCTGCTAGGGATTTGGTCGCCGTAATTCCCTTCTCCGCTTGAATCGACTTGTGGTTGCGGTAGATCTGGATCGTCCCCAACCTTTAGCCCACGACCACTTCACCCGACGACAGCACCGACTAGGAATCATGAACCCGGAGACCAAAATCATCCTCGAAGAGATCAGCCGGCGATTCAACAAGCATGACCAAAAGTGGGATTCGCGTTTTGTGGATCAGGAGGCGCGCCTCTCTCACCAGATCCGGGACTTCGAGCAGGCGCAGGAGGGGCGCATGGCGGCTCTGGAGAAGGTCACCGCGTTGCTCAATGAGTGGCGGCCGTCGATTGAAGGCATCGTTGATGACATGAAGCTCGACATCTCGAAGTCCAAGTTGGAGGTGTCGAAGATCTCTTGCAACTGGGAGCGGGCGATCCTGGAGCAACCGGCTACCACGCCGGGCGTCTTCGCCACCATTCCGTCAGCTATCGAGCGTCCATTCGTCAACTCTCCAGCAAATCTACCCAATGGGCACTGCGTCGACAATCACCACCGGGAGAGTGGATTTGGGGTAGTTTCTACCCTGATTCATTCCCCGGTCAAGGGTATGCCACCATTCCCTACTCCTCCCTCCCCGAGATCAGTTTTCTTCAGATTTGAAGGTTCTTCCATTGTCCTCTTATGATATGATCTTAGGTTTGGATTGGCTAGAAGCCCATAGTCCGATGGCAGACCATTGGGGTCAGAAGTGGATTCAGCTCCAACATCAGGGCACTACTGTTCAGTTAGTGGGTATTCTGTCGGATCTGACAGCTGGAGCAGTTTTACAGCTATGTTCTCTTGATCATTAGCAGCCTTCTGATCCTCCTACTTATCTTGTCGAAGTTCAGCAACTGATACAAGATTTCTCGGGGTTGTTTGATCTGCCAAATCAGTTGCCTCCTTCTCGCAACTGTGATCATTCAATTCCCCTAGTTCCTGGTGCAGCTCCGATCTATTCTCGTCCTTACCGTTTCTCCCCAGCTATCAAGGATGAGGTGGAAAAACAAGTCAAGGACATGTTGGCCTCAGGTATTATTCAAAAGAGTACCAGCCCATTCTCTTCGGCTGTACTGTTGGTCAGAAAAAAGGACAATACCTAGAGGTTCTGTGTCGATTACCGGCAATTGAATGCTATCACAGTCAAAGGCAAATATCTAGTACCCATAATTAATGAGCTTCTAGATGAGTTGGCTGGAGCTTCTTGGTTTTCTAAACTCGATTTGCGCTTGGGTTTCCACCAGATTCGGTTGAAGCCCGGTGAAGAATTCAAAACCGCATTTCAAACTTATTTTGGACAGTTTGAGTTTAGAGTCATGCCATTTGGCCTTACGGGAGCACCTGGAACATTTCAAGATGCCATGAATTCAACTCTAGCTCCTTTTCTTCAGAAATTTGTCTTGGTTTTCTTCGATGATATCTTGATCTTCAGTCCATCCTATGAGGAACATCTTGACCACCTGCAGTTGGTCTTTCAGCAGCTTCAAGCTCATGACTAGAAGATCAAACTTGCTAAATGTGAGTTCGCCAAGTAGAGTATTGCATATCTCGGCCATGTCATTACTCCAGCAGGGTTACCACTGATCCTGAGAAGGTAGCGGCTGTGATCAATTGGCGTACTCCCCAGTCAGTTAAAGATTTGCGTAGTTTTTTTGGGTTTAGCCGGGTATTACAGAAAATTTGTCCGCAATTTTAGTGTCATTGCAAAACCGTTGACTGAGCTGCTTAAAAAGAACACCTTGTTCATCTGGACTTCTTCACACGATCAATCATTCCAAGCTCTAAAGCAAGCCCTGAGTTCTTCGCCAGTTCTTGCTTTTCCTGACTTTTCCAAGCCATTTAGCATTGAGACGGATGCTAGTGCCAGTGGTATTGGTGTTGTTCTTACTCAGGAGGGTCATCCCTTGGCGTTTCTCAGCAAAGCATTGGGACCCGTTCTCGTGGCCTGAGTACTTATGAGAAGGAATACATGGCAGTTTTGATGGCCGTTCAGCAGTGGCGTTTTTATCTACAACATGCTGAATTCACCATTTTTACCGATCAACAGAGCCTTGTCCAACTTACTGACCAGCGTTTGCATACGTCGTGGCAGCAGAAGCTCTTTTCTAAGCTCGTTGGTCTCCAATTTCGCATTGTATACAAGCCGGGTGCTGCAAACCACGTAGCTGATGCTTTGTCTCGCAAGAGTTTCCATGATTCATCATGTGCTGCTATTTCTGTGGTTGCCCCTACTTGGATACAAGAGGTGGTGTTAGGGTATGCAGCTGATCCTATGTCATCAGAGATGATAGCCAAACTCACTATTGATTCTGCAGCCGTGCCAGGATTTTCTCTACGAGATGGTGTTCTTCGTCAGGGAACACGTATTTGGATTGGGGACAACAAGGTACTACAGCAGTGAATTCTCCATGCCATCCATGTCAGCGCTTTGGGGGGGTCACTCTGGATTTCCGGCAACATATACTCGGTTGAAGCAGCTATTCCAGTGGCGTGGCATGAAATCTGCTACCTGAGACTTCGTTCAAGCTTGTCTTACTTGCCAACAGGCTAAGCCCGATCAAAGTCGTTTGCCTGGTCTTCTTCAACCTCTGCCAGTACCTGTCGCTGCTTAGCACACTATATCTCTGGATTTCATTGAGGGGCTGCCCCGCTCAGGTAACGTTAACTGTATTCTCGTTGAGGTAGATTCCTTCACTAAGTATGGCCATTTCCTGCCCTTGCTCCATCGTTTACAGCTGCTGTGGTGGCTAAGCTATTTCTCAACAATGTTTATCGCTTGCATGGTCTGCCAACTGCCATTATCTCTGATCGGGATCGTATTTTTACCAGTCAATTTTGGCGTGAGCTATTTCGTTTGGTCGATGTCTCTTTGCAGATGAGTTCCAGTTATCACCCGCGGTCTGATGGTCAGACTGAGCGCCTCAATCAGACCATGGAGACGTTCTTACGCTGTTTTGTCAATGCATGCCCGGCCAAATGGTCTTCTTGGATTGCTTTGGCGGAATTCTGGTACAATGCTTCCCCTCATTCTGTACTTGGATGTTCTCCTTTTGAAGCTCTTTATGGCTATCCACCTCGTCATTTTGGAATCTCTGTCCTGGATGATGTGGCTGTACCTGAACTGTCTTCTTGGCTTCAAGATCGTTAAGTTATGACTGATTTGATCCGTCAGCACTTAGCTCGAGCCAAACAACATATGAAACGTCAAGCTGACAAGAAACGCTCTGAACGTTAATTCAGTGTTGGTGATATGGTGTTTGTTAAGCTGCAACCTTATGTTCAGTCTTCTCTAGCCCCTCGATCTAATCAGAAGTTGTCCTTCAAGTTCTATGGTCCATTCCAGATCATGGAGCGCATCGGTCAGGTGGCATATAAGTTGCTTTTGCCCAGTTCAGCTGCTATCCACCCGGTGTTTCATGTTTCTCAATTGAAAGCTACGGTTCTTCCTCAGGTCCAGGTATCTTCCTCCTTACCAGCTGACATTGAGTTGCCTTGGGTTCCTATGGAAATTTTGCAGCGTCGTGTCATGCCTACTGCTAATGGTTTGGTGGAGAAAGGCCTCGTCCTCTGGTCTGGCTGGCCGTCTGACATGGCAACCTGGGAGAATTTGTTATAGCTGCATCAAACCTTTCCCAGAGCTCCTACTTGAGGACAAGCAGCCTTCCAAGGACCGGGGGTGTTAGCGGCCCATCTACGGCAGCTACTTCAGAAGAAGCGGCCCTAGTGCCTCGGACTGGAACACGCGCTCGCCGACGCAACGTGCGTCTAGCTGGCGCTGAATGGTTGTGAGTGTGGCTGTGAACACCGTCGAACGATAGCCTTGTAAATAGACGCTACCAGAAAAAGGGAAGGATTATGAAGAATTTTGTAACCAGCCTCTAAACCCTCCAGCATTCATCATTCCTGGCTTTCCTTCTCGCCAGATTGCTGTGCTGTTCGTCTGATCCTTTACCCAATTTCCTTCTACTGCTGACAGGCGCCCACAGGTGGGCGATGCGATCGGATGAGTTGGCGGCGGCGGCGGCGGCGGCGGCGGCGGTGCTTCGTGGAGAGGAGGAGGAGGGGGGCCTTGTGCTTTCCCGCGGCGGTGCTGTCCCCGCCGCATCCGCCCCTCGGAGCCGGTGATGGCCCCGACCGCGGAGCCATCTTCGCCGCCGCCGCAGCGGCGCCCCCGCACGGGCCCACCCCCGGGGCTGAAGAACCTCGGCAACACCTGCTACCTCAACAGCGTCCTCCAGTGCCTTGCGTCCACGCCACCCCTCGCCACGTTCTGCCTCGACTCTCGCCACTCCAACCTGTGTACGAAACCCTAGCGCCCGCTTCACCCCCTTGCGCGCTCTTTTTTTTTCGCAACTCATCAAGTGGTTGATGTTTGGGTTAGTTTGTTTGCTTGTAGGCAAGAAGGTGTTCCCGAACAGGGTGGAGTGCGCGTTCTGCGTGCTTGAGCGGCAGATCGCCCGGCTGCTTCGGGCGGATGCAGGGGCGCTCGATTCCCCCGCAAAGGTTATCCGCTGCATGCCCCTATTCGCCTAGCACTGCAGGTGGGGGCGCCAGGAGGACGCGCACGAGTTCCTCCGCTATGTGGTAGATGCCTGTCACACTGCTGGCCTCCGCATGCGCAAGCGGCTACGTGCAGCAGTTGCCAATGGAAACTTTGGTGAGGATGGCCGGGGGCAGGGGGCGTGTCTGGTTATGAGGGAGACATTTGGTGGGGCATTGCTGAGTCAAGTGAAGTGCCTTGTGTGCAAGGGAGAGTCTAACAAGACTGATGAGATAATGGACATCAGTCTCGATCTGCCTGGGAGCAGTTCTGTATGCTATTCTTTATCTAAAAAGGAACAAATGGTTCTCAGAGGAAGGTTTCAACTGTTAGAATTTTAACTGTTTACTTGTTAGGGATGGCCTTTTAGGACACTTTAGGGCTGATCATAATATTTTCAGTCGAAACAAAATCATGTAGGAAGTTTCACCAGCCCCTTCTTTTGCAATCTAATTGTCCCTGTAGGCAAATGGTGCAGTTTCCTTAGCCTTTCCATAGGAATGTAAATGTTAGTTTGAACCTCTTGAAGTTACCCTACTTGGCTACTTTTTTAGAGAAGGAAAAACTTACTATTCCTTTCTTGTGAAATTTATTATGTAGTCATTTTCACCAAGGCAAAGATAACTCTGGTAATCTCTCCAGTTTATGTCTGCTTATTATGGAACAAAGTTGGTGTGACCCCAACCATGGACCCTCGTGAGCTAAGTTGCACGGATACGGATACGCGTATCGGTATCGGAAGGATACGGATACGCAGATACGGCAATTTCCTAAGAAACCCGATACGCGGATACGTTTTACTGTTTTTTTTAATAAATATAGATAATAGCGCATATTAAAATTGTGAAAGAGTGAAAGTAGTAAATTACCTTGCAATAGCAAGTACCAGCCAAAGCAAAGACCGGAACTCCGGAAGCATCTCCATTCTTCAAATCTTCAATTGTCCATTCTCGAGTTCTCCAAGACTCCAAGTCCAGAATTTGCACAGAAACACTTGCAAATCCTACACTAACACTTGCACTACTCTCTACTGCATACAAGCAAAGCAACAAGAACTACACTTCATCAATACGAACTGCACTTCATCAATAAGACTAACTTCATCAATACGAACTGCATACACTAGCAATTTCACTAACAGGAGTAACAGAGTACAGACTAATACTGCATACAAGCAATGAAGCAAAGCAACAAGAACTGCACTTCATCAATAAGACTAACTTCATCAATACGAACTGCATACATTTAGCAGCGCATCAAATCCATCTCAAAAAAAAACCTAACCCCGGGAAGCAAGCTGCAGCTAGCGAGTACGCAACGGACCACGCGGCGGCGGCGGCGGTGGGTCGTTGGGCCGCGGTGGGGGAGGAGAGGGAACTGACCTTGAGCCGGCGTAGCGACGACGCAGCAGAGCCGGAGGCGCGCGGATCTCCGTCCGTCCGCTCCGCACCAGGCACGCGGATCTTTGTCCGTCCGTCCGCTCCGCACCGGGCGCGCGGATCTCCGTCCGTCCGTCCACTCCGCACCGGCGGAGAGGGGCTGGCGGAAGCGGCACGACCGGCGTGGGGTGGGGACGGACGGGAGGGGAGGTGAGCACGAGGCGGAGGCTCGTCGCTGGCGGCCGGCGAGTAGGGACGCCGGCGAGCGGAGGCGGAGGCGGAGGCGGGCGGAGGCGGAGGCGGAGGCTCGTCGCCGGTGGCCGGAGAGCGGCGAGCGGGGGATGCGCCGTCACCGCGCGGTGTTGCAGCGCGAGTCGCGGCGACGCGGGCGTGCAGGAGTGCGGGCATCGCTGGCTAGGGCGTCGGGGACAGAGGATATGTGACTCTGTTATTGGGCCGGGCCGTATCCCATAAGGCCGATACGTATCAGCCCACGTATCCAATATTCGCAAAATTATTAAAATTCGGATACTCCAACGATACGTATCCTTGGCGTATTGGACACGTATCCGTATCCGATACGTATCGGATACGCGATACGCGCCTTCCTGGACGTATCCGTGTAACATAGCTCGTGAGTGTTCCAAAACTGGTCAGAACACCCTCTAAGATCTTTCGATCCTCTTTCCGAATTGAAATTGTCAAAATGTAAAGCAGCCAATGTAAACATTTGTATTTGTTTACAGTATATGAAAAACTTATCTCGATGTCGCCTTTCATGATGTGATGATAATTTCATGTGCTTCTTTTCACTCGTCCAAGTTCTCCTGTATTCCCGATGCTTGTGTTTGAAACAGGCTTTATTTATGATTTTGGTAATGGCAGATGTAAAAAGCTCACCTCAGCACGGAAGCAAATGTTTATGCTGAGGGCACCTAAGGTGCTTGTCATACAACTCAAGGTTATTGACCTTCGGTCATTTCTTATTTTGTATTTGGACAAAACTTGTGCTTGATTTATTGGACATGGCTAGGAGCTGTTGCTGATGACCTGTGTTTTTCTTTTTCTGGTATGATGATATTAGAGGTTTGAGGGGATAAATGGTGGAAAGATCAACAGGAATATAGAATTCAAAGAGGCACTTGGTCTTTCTGATTGCATGTACAATAAAAACCAGGTAAAACAACAAATTTTGATTGCTTAATCTTTGGGTTTTTCTTAGGCATGCAAACTTTTGTGTACGCAAAGCTATCTGTGAAACCAATTTATTCACCTGTGGTAGGTTGCTCATTGATATGAAACCACATGTTAACTGCCATCAGTTTCTAGTTTGTTTAAGGACATTGTTTCCAATTTTATGTGGATCAAACTTCTTTAAGGTAACCACAGCAACTATCAAATCATGGTCCTTTAATAACGTAAATTCCATTTAACCAATGAACTTAAATGGATATGAACTAGTTTATGGTAACTTAATAATTTAATAATATGTGACATCACTTCCAGGGTTTCTATTGGAGCTTCTGGTTAATTTGTTGAGCTAACTACTTTTTAGGTCAGGCCTTTATTTGTAATTGTATTTAGTCCTCGTATATGAGGTCTAGTCATCTGAAATTCGAGTTACAAACCTTTTTTAGCACTAAAATAGCTCTCCTGAACGAGAAAAGATATCATTGCCACGTTGATCTAATTTGATGGGCAAAGCTGGCTTTCCAGCTCCGAAGTCCTACCGAACTCTTGTCTTTGCTGGACAAGGTGATACAAGGGCTTGCAAGGGAACCAAACAGGCCCTAATCTCTGTCCTCTGTTTTGATATAACAAGCCGCTATCATCACTTTTGTTTTTGAGCTATTTGCGAGCATCTTTTTTTGCAATCAGTTTGCTACTAATATTACCAACTCCTCCGGTTTGTAGATATATGATGTTTGAACATCAATACGGTTTCCAATATGCACAAATCCAATGGTACTACCAATACACAGTTCTTTTTTTTAAAGCATTGGTCAAAGTTAGAAAGCTTTCACTTTGTGCTTTCTACATAAAACATCTATGAACAGTCAGAATAAGTAACAACTTCAATTTGCTAATTGTATACATCATTACGTGTTAGCAAAGTATTCCTTCGGTCCGTCTTTGTTAAACGTATTAGCTCAAATGATCAGCGTGCTTGGTTGCAGAGGCTAATTTTGTCTCGGGTCAGATGTGCATGCCGCTTCAATTCCCTGGCTGATTTAATGCGCTGCTCCTTCTCCTATGGTGTGATTGGCCGATCCTATGTTGGATTTAAAATGTCCCCTGTTATGCAGTAACAATTTCTTTCTGTAGCAACTGTCAGTAATATAGCTTGTACTCCAGTCTTGAGACTCAACCACGCAAGGCCATTTTTACTACATGAAACTATCACCAAAGTACGTCAGTCTAAACAAAGACTTGTGTTTCATTTAGTTTCAAGGAAATCTTTTAGGAGGTAGGTTTTACGGGTACCATTTTGTTTATAGTGTGGTAAAAGCGTACAAGAGTATGGCAGTGGTGCAATGGCAATGTGAACTGTGAGATTCCTTTGCAGTATTTTATCCACTTAAAACTCTCTTTCTATGTATTTGATTGTATCACTCAAGCTTCTCTGTGAAATCATTTTCCTTTGTTGTCTATCATCTTTGCTAATTTTCTAGTTATAGTGTGCCACTTCTGTCTGGAATAAAAATTTTCATTTAGTGAAGGCATGATGCTTTTCCTAATCTTATTGACTGAAAACATTTTTTTTTATTTTCTCGCGCATATCTTATTAGACTATATCAGTTATCCCCTTGATTGATATGAAATATATCTTGGCTTGCATGGAGCTGCAGGATCCGCAACCAGTATATAATCTTTTTGGTTGTATCGTCCACTCAGGGCTCTCCCCAGAGTCTGGTCGCTACTATGCCTATGTTAAGGTAATTCAATCAATATGTAAATTCGTTCAATCCTGTTCTTGTACTATATCTGAACATAACTTGGAACATGCATTATATGCAGGATGCTAGTGGTCAATGGTTTTGTTGTAACGATTCTCATGTCTCCCTATCAAGCTCTCAGAATGGTTTGTCTGAGAAGGTCTATATCCTATTTTATATACTGAATTCGAAAACTCAAAAGCCTAGTACAAATGGTTACTCTTCTACTGCAGCTAAACCTTTCAGCACGAATGGAATTGGCATATCAAGCACCTCATCTAGTGAGACCTCGAAGGTACCTTTGGTAAAACAGAATGGCATATGTTCTACCAAAGGTAATGTACTGATGCCCTTGAAGAATGGCAAGACTGCATCAGGTCCACTTATCAAGCCGATTCACTTTAAGAATAGCGCAGCAGAAAAGGTTATGTCAAATGGCAAAGTAAACCTCACTTCAAAAATTAATCCAGAGGTTAATGAAACTGCTAAATCATCAGAATCAAATGGTTGCAAGACTGGACAATTTGTGGGACCCAGTAAAAATAATGCTGATAATACTATTTCTTGTGGAGAGAGAGGCCAACAATCAGAAATAATACTGCAGGATGCAAATGGAAATGGCCAGCCAATTCATCATTCCCAGTATCTTGGTGAGACCAGTAACGGCAATGCTATGCCCGCTCAACAAGAGACCAGTAATGGCAATGCCACGCCCTCTCAACAAGAGACCAGTAATGGAAATGCCATGCCCACTCAACAAGAGACCAGTAATGGCAATGCCACGCCTGCTCAACAGGAGACCAGCAATGGCAAGGCCTCACATGCTGAACAATATTCTGACCGGTCATCTCATGCAAACTCTTCAGGAAAAAAACGCCAACTTGAAGAAGATAAGTTTCAGGAAATGTAAGTCCCTAATTGATATTCTCTTACTTTTTTTTATATCTTTCTGCTACCTGTGGACACTGAGACCCATATAAACAGCACTCGTGGGTACTGTAGCAACGGTCCACCCTTCTAGACAGTGGTTACTGGCCCATTATGTTTGGTAGAATTAGACTATGTAGAGCCCGGAGTCATCCAATACTTAGGCCTTGTTTGGTTTGTTGGGGATTGAAGGGAATTGGGATTAAATGCCCAACAAGTCAAAATCCCCCTCATCCCCTCCAATCCCCTTGGGAGGGGATTAATCGAACAAGACCTCAGGGGGTCATGTCATAGGAATGGGATCCTACCTAATAATATAGGAGGAGTTGTAACTATTAGAGGAAAGTAAGAATTGAAGGGTTAATCTCCTTGCGGCGCTGCTCACCAACTCAATACTGGCTCTGCTGCTGTCACACCCTTCACCATATATTCTACATGTAACACTTTCCATGAAATATGTGTCATCCATTCCTTTCAGTTGCTTTTTGCAAATTAGCACCTTCCAAGTTTGGTCATGTATTCATTTTATATGATCCAACTTGCCATATAGCACAATGCGAACTAGAAATATGTTAACATGAGATAATTCATACTACCTTGGTTTGCACAGATAAAAATTTGTATTCTAAACTAGTAAATCTAAGACTGATTTGGATATGCTGTTTATCCTTGCAACTCTAATGGTGCCAATTTCACATACATGCATGGGGCTTTGAATGAAAACTTTGCAAATATCCCTAAGCAACCACGCGTGAAGGTTCTTGCCTCAGACCTCTAGATCTAATCCATTTGACATTGTTTAATGACCCATGCATGAAATTACTGTTACCATTTTTGCACTAGTTACCTTCACATTCTAGAACCTTATTCTTTTCTTCCATTTGATGTATATGCATAATATATTATTCCTTTTTTTCTGAGTTGATCATTGTCTCATTTCTAATAATTTTGTAATGCTAATGGCATGTTTTGTTGAAACCCCCAAAAAACCAGGCTTGCTAAGTCAGCTAATTCTGAGCTTCGGCTGTCTGTATGGATGGATGATGTCTATAATTTTATGCGCTCGCAAAAGAGGCATCGAATTCAAAGTTCAGACATTCCTCAAGATTTTGATGCAATGAGGTAATGTGCTCAGACAGCGGCGGAAATTATCTAACTTTTGTTACAGGAAATTTGTTGATTAAGATTCTGTACTTCTTTTTCTATATACCAAAGGTCTGTTGGATTAAATATTCTCAAGATGTTTATGGATTCCTGTTCTTACACTGTGCTTTTCTCATGTAATGCAGAAAGCAGCTAAAATCAGATTCTGCAAGCATATTTAGTTCAAAAATTCCGGAGTCACTGAGGGAAAATCTCATTAAACGCCTGAGATCATACTTTGAGGTTAAATATTCACGTTTTTCATGCAGCAATTCTTCAGAAACTACTTAGGTACAGATCTATATACTACGCTGTGTGGGATTCTGTAGTTTCATGTGGAAAAACTTGATTGCCCTGGTACCTGTCTTGTTAATTTCCTTATGCCTGATTGCCACTAATATATTTTTATTGCTAATTTCTTATCCCTGACAATTTAGGTGTCAATTGGACCTTGGTGGTCAACTCCCCAACTCCTCGCGCGGCTTAATTTTTGAGGTCAGTTTTGTTTTCTTTGCTGAGATTGAGACGAGGAGTTCTGTCAAGCGCCTTGGCACTCAACGACGGCGGCCCGCGACTACGTAGTTCGTAGTCGCGCTCCAGTCCTCACCGCGAGGTTATACCCCTCTAGCTGGTGGCTTAACGAGAGTAGAGGTAGGAGATTAGATGATAACTGATTGCTTGCCTTCATTGTTTTGAGTCCAGGGAATATATGAGATCTGCAACGTCCCGCCGAACGGCACTCCTGCCACTGCGTGCAGGGAGAAGATCGGCGACTCCGTCTCCTGCTCGTCGGTCGCGGCTGCTTCGTCGGTGTCGGAGATCTCGACACCGCCGATGTGGAAGATGCGCCGGTAGACGCGATTGTGCCCCTTGGTGTACTTTTCGTTGCAGTTGTAGCATAGGCCCAAGCGGCGGCGCTCCTCCTGCTCCTCCTTGGAGAGGCGCTTCACCGGCCGGCCGTCTCCCTAGTTCGCGGGCACCTGAGCCTTATCGGTGGCGGCCGTGGGCGCCGGGAGGGCGGATCACGATCCGGTGCTCCCGGGACGCCGCCAGGCCCTTGGCCGGAGCGGCGGTGTCTTGCTCCATGAGCTCGAATCACGGGCAAGGCTCATGGCGGCGTAAGGGTTTCTTGGGTTTTGCATCTGGACTGGAGGTCGAAGCGGCAAGAGCCCCCCCGCTGCGGAAGAGCTGAACCTTCAGCCTCGTCAAGGCGACCGGCGCGAAGCAAAGGCTCTGGCGGTCTGGTAGTCGGTCACCGTCCCGTCGCGGCGGCCGACAAATGAAGAGAGGCGCCGCGCCGCAGGCGGGGCCCGTGAGCGTAGGTTGAGGAGCTCCGTGAAGCGCGGCCATGTCGGCGTGCCCTCGTCCTCTTGGACTGCGCATGTACCACAGTTTGGCTCCCTCCCGAGATTGTACGATGCCATCCAAACGCGCTCCTCGTGCATGATCCGGCTGCTGCAAGAAGGACTCGCATTTGTTGATGAAGATCGGCGGTCACTCTTGCCGTCGTAGTCTTGCGAAACTTCGGGCGCCAGCTGCTTGGCGGCGATCTTGGTGGTGTTCGCCGCGTTCGGCGCGCCCTCCGGATGCCGAGGATCCGGTGAAGGATCCGGTGACGGAGAGATCATGGATCGCCTTCGCGTGGCCTCGATCAACTTGTGCATCGCCCATGTTCTTGGAGAGTGCGTTGATGGACGCCTTGAGATCATCTCCCCATGTCGCTTGGGCGGAGCGAAGCGGCAGACGACGAGGTTGGAGATGCGGCGGCGGGATGGTGGTGTGGCTTCGTGGTTGGCGGCGGCGGCCGGGCGACGGCCGGAGGAGGGAGCGGATCGACGAGACCTAGATACCGGTTGTCAAGCGCCTTGGCACTCAACGACGGCGGCCCGCGACTACGTGGTTCGTAGTCGCGCTCCATCCTCACCGCGAGGTTATACCCCTCGCTAGTGGCTTAACGAGAGTAGAGGTAGGAGATTAGATGATAACTGATTGCTTGCCTTCATTGTTTTGAGTCCAGGGAATATATGAGCCAACCGGCTAACAAACTGGGAAACAAACGATCCTAATTTTAAGGCCTAATTTTCTCCTAGCCACTGGGCCCGGCCCTGCCATCCTCGTCCGAGGTGATCGCGGCCCTTGCCGCGTCGCGCGCTGCAGCCCGCTCTGCTGCCCTACGGATGTCTCGCGCCCTGCGCTGCCTTGCGAATGTCCGGCCCCACATGACAAGTTCTAAGTTGCATGTACAATATCCTTTTTGTTGTTATCCTTGATGTTATAGGCACCACACCACCATCCCCACGGCTTCTCTGTCTAGAATGTAGAAGATACCTCTTTTTCTCCTTTTGTAAGATAATATAACTGGCAGATTAAAGCATGAGTTTATGGTGTTTTTTGACCCTTAACAAATGTATTTCCACCCCGACCAGTCTCAATTTTGGTCAATGTTCTGTTATGGGGGTGGATTCGATAGCAACATTTTTAGATTTTGAGCTGTAATCAACGGAAGCAAATTGACTTGAGAATATAATTTTTTATCATTCTGATGGCAAATCGATGTTTGATCATTTGAAAAACCTGAATAGCAAGTGAAATGGGCTCGCTGCAGCTTATTAGGCTGCGGCTGCGGCTTAGTGCAGCTACAGTACATAGTAGTAGTTTCCTCGCAGCCGCAGAAGTAGCTGCAGCGAGCACACTCATGGTGTCGTGCTCGTGCGTGACGCCTATTTAGTAGTGTGCTTTTGAGACGTCATGTGTCTGTTCTTGTACTCTGCTATGGCACAGAAATTCATGGCATGTTGATCTGGTGAATCTAAGTTCTGGAATGAATATCGAACGGCTAAAGCTATCACCTTCAAGTCCAAGGATGCAAGTGGGCAGACAGGCAGTGGGCTGTATATTTGCATTTCTAGTTGTTTTGAGTCTTTTTTTTAGAGTCATTTCCGGTTGTTAGCTTTGTTTCGGAACAGCTTGTCATTTTTCCCCCGTTGTCGATGGATTTACTTTGGTGCTGCCTGCCTGCCGTACGCTGCACTGCTTCGAGAAATGGCAGATGTAGCCATCAGGCATTTGTCCCTAAACCACTTTCAGCTCCAATCGGACAGGAAAAACATCATTTGGAATTTCATGCCACAAGGAAAATTCACAACAGGATCGGCCTACCACGCGCAATTCATTGGATCAATGACGACCAATTTTAAACGACTGATTTAGAAAATCTAGGCGCCACCAAAATACAAGTTCTTTGGGTGGCTCGTCATCCAAAACAGAATCTGGACCTCCGATAGACTACAAGCGCGAGTATGGCTAAATAATGGTGTGTGTCCTCTTTGCAGACACAGTCAAGAATCTAGAGTCCATCTGTTTCAAGACTGCCGTTACACTAGGCACATTTGGGAGAGCATTGCAATGTGGCTAGGCAACGAACACCTGCGACCTTCCGCCTGGATGCTAGGAGACTGTACAAACTTGGTGGAAAAACCTAGATCGAACATCTTCAACGGCGAGGCGAGGGCTGCGCTCCATTATCATTCTTGTTTGTTGGGAGGTGTGGAATGAAAGAAATGCAAGAATCTTTGAGCATAGAGAATCCGCACCAATGCATATCCTTCAGAAGATCAAGGAAGAGGCTGGCTTATGGGCAATGGCGGGAGCCAAGCATATCTCCAATTTATTATTGCGCGTGTGATTTAAGGTCACCTGAGGTGGGGCGTGTTAGGCTTTTGCCCTCTTGTACACAATTGTATGTGTTAGACAATTAGACATTTTCATAGTCAATTTAATCCAAAAATATAATATCAGCAGGTTCGTGACGGCATATATGTGCATGCGTATATCTCTAATGAACGCTACAGCATACAGACATGACATACAGATGGATACAGTAAAAGCGCAAAGTATAGTAATCACAGAGATTAGATTGTACCCAGCGGAGGGTCCCATGCCGAGGGCATCGGATGCTCCATTTGCACTAGTCGACATAGTGTGTTGCTTGAAGTCATGGACCACAGTCGATGCAAGACGATGTTCGCAGTGCAGTCCCACGAACGAATCACCAGGAGGAAGACGCCTTGCTGTTGAAGGACACGTGGACGCCTAAGAGGGGGGGTGAATTAGGCAACTTAAAAATCTAACTCTAGACTATGGCCTCTTTTTCTACTTCTAGCAAAACATATGCAAAAGATAATATATCTAAATGTGCAACTACGGTTTTGCTAGTGTGTTGCTATCTCTACCGTAGATGATAATAATATGATCAATGCAAATACGGAAGCTTAAAGAGCAAGGTAGAGATATGCAAACTCCCGTCGATGACTCCGGTATTTTTACCGAGGTATCGAGAAGCGCGCAAGCTTCTCCCTAGTCCTCGTTGGAGCCCCTCGCAAGGGCCAAGCTCCCGGTCGGGTAACTCCGTGGATAGCCTCGGGCCTTCCCCACGCGCAAGTGGGTCTCCGACGTGTCTTCCGGCAAGCCTCTCCCGGATGCTCCCCGCCGTCTTCACTATCAAGCTTTCGGTTGAAACGCCATGGGCCTTGTTCCCTTCAGTACACGGTGGCGGTCGCACCACAAACGCGGTTGGTGTGATCTCGCAAAACTTCAAGCCCCCCCGATGTACAACTCTTGTGCTCGCAAGCACGGGGTGGTAAGAGGTATGCAAACCTCACTAAACACTAGGCATATACCTAGAGCAAGCGCATAAGCGGTGGTCTAATCAACCTAAGCACTTCGCAAAGCACCTACGCTAATCACCTGATGAAACACTAAGCACTATGCAAGTGGGGATCACTAAAATGGTATATCAACACCCTAGATATGTTTCCTCCGCTCCACACACCTCAAATGGCCGGTTGGGGGTTGTATTTATAAGCCCCACTGAGAAAGTAGCCGTTGAGATCGAACTCCGTAGAAATCGCCATCGACCGGACGCTGAATCGCCCTGACCGACGCGTGGTCCGTCGTCCCCGACCGCTGTAAACGCTGAACTACCGATCGGACGCTACCGGCGTCCGGTTTCGCCACCGGACGCGTCCGGTCAGAATTTCAGCGCTGAACCTCTCAGACTTCGATCGGACGCTGCGTTCCTACGTGCGGGTCGGTTGCCGCCGGCGTCCGATCCTTGCGTCCGGCCGCCTATCTCGCCGAGCCACCGGTCCAGCGTCGATCGCGCTTGACGTCCGTCCGGTCCGGCGTCCGGTCGCCTCTCATGAGCTTCGTTTCTTCGTTATCTTATGATGGCTTGGTTCCTATCTTCATGCTTGGACTTTGCTTGATATCTTGGGTCTTCACTTGTGCTTCTAAAGTCTTGCTTGAGGTGTTGATCATCGGATCATCACGTCGTCTTCGTCCAAGTCACGTCTTGCACCCTATTGGACTACAAAACAAACACTTGCAAATTCATTAGTCCAATTTGGTTGTGTTGGTCATCAAACACCAAAATCCAAAGTAAATGGGCCAAGGGTCCATTTTCCTTACAATCTCCCCCTTTTTGGTGATTGATGCCAACATGACCAAAGCAAGCAAATAACAAAATTTTTAATTTAAAAACTATCTACTTGCTAGGATGCAATGCAAGGGGCAAAGTTTTATGATGCTAAGAGATACTACATGAAAGACTATGATACCAATTGAAGACCTAGCTTGCCCTTACAAATGTCCCCATGTGGCATTATGGATTAAAGTCTTGCTTCTTATAAATTCTCCTCATTACTTAGACTTAATCCATAATCCACTATCCTCCCTTTCTCAGACCATTACCATTTGTAGACATTAACTTAATGCTTGTCTTTGGTCCTCCAAATTCTCCCCCTTTGGCATCAAACACCGAAAAGGAAGACATTAGTAGCACAAGGGAGGGTCAAACTTTGTGATCCTTTGTTGGATAGATCACAAAATTTGACTCTCACATTATATAGACTAAGCTCCCCCTAAATAAATGCATACATATGATAGAAGGCAAAGCATATGCATAATTGGCAAATTATTGCACAAAGGAGTTTAATCTATATAATGCATGGAGAAAGCATATAAATATCAAAATGAAGAATGATGCTTAACTTTGGGAACTCCAATTTCCTTACAATGAGACTACTACATATGTGATAGGTTTGAAAAGTTGATACCATTTAAAAAGTGTTAGTCTCAAAGCATCCAAGTTGTAGAAATACTCCCCCTAAATATGTGCACACAAATATAGAATACATTGTAGAAATCATGCACATTGATTTTAGAATAAAAAATACCACTTGAAAGATGACATCTCATGAATGTGAGAATCATTTTCAAAAAGATATCCGGGAGAGATTGTATACAATTTGGACTTTGGCACATATTAGATGAACAAAAGTAAGACAAGCTATGTGCCGTGCTTGTAAACAATTGTGAACCATGTAGGTTTGCTCCAAGGGTTAAGAATGAAACCGAGCAAGCCTACCATATGATATACCTAGTGTATGCATGACAAAAGATATAAGAATTCAAATGCAAACATAGGTATGAAGAGTAACTAGATGCTAAAAGATACTAATTGTAGGAAAATTTTAAATCTAATACCAATTGAAGTAAATTGAATCTAGTTACCTAACATGGGAAGGGGAATTTGGGTCCATAGTATTCACTAACCCACTTGGCAATGATTTTGTCCATCATGATGCACCCCATGAAATGCACCCATACTTTGCCAAGTCTCCATATTCCCCGATGTCTGACGGACTTCTTACTTTCCTTTCGGGATCCAAACCTTCTTGGTGCTTTTCATGTTGGAAATGATTTCCTTTGGCACCCAAAAGCGTTTGACCCCATTGTTTGCTTGCTTGTTCACCTTGATGGCCACCACTTTGTCATTTTTCTTCTTCTTCAAGAGATAAGGTGTGGAGGCCTTCTTATCCACCTTGTTGGTGTAGGTGTTGGAGAGCTTGCTTGTTTGCTTTTTCTCCTTCTTTGCTCCTCCCCCATTCTTCACCTTGCATTCATAGGACTTGTGGCCTTCTTTGTGGCACACGTAGCAAACCACGATTTGTCCTTCATCAAGCTTCTTCACTCCCTTGACGGTGTTATCTTGATGAAGTTGGGTTTGCTTTGCCTTGCCTTTCACTTGAGTCAAGTCCTTGGTGAGGCGAGCTACTTCTTGCTTGAGTTGCTTATTTTCTTTTGCAAGATTTTGTGTGCATGTATCTACAATCACTTTCTCAACACAAGCTTGGTTGCACAAAGGTGAGTTTAAACATAAATCATTGCAAGAGGTAGATGCATCCTTTTTAATTATGTCATTTCTTTTAGATGCCTTGGTGGGGGTATTTTTGACGGCCTCAAGATTAGCAACTTTATTTGTTAGCTCATCACAATGTTTGCACATGATTTCCATTTTAGCAAGCAAACTTTGATAATCATTTTGTGAGCTAGCTAACTTTTCTTTTAATTTTTCATTTTTCTTTTCAAGTTGCTTATCATTAATTGTGCATGCACTTGTTGTTGCACTAGCCTCAAGTTGCTCAATTTTAGTAGATAGTTCAACATTGAGATTTGCAAAGTTTTCATATTGTTCGAGCAAATTCTTATATGCTTCTTGTGAACTACCTAGCTCTTCTTTTAAAGTTTTGAGCTTCTTTTGTTAACTAGTGCAAACTTTAGCATATTTAAGATTTTGTTGCACAATTGTATTGTAAGAAGGCAAATCATCATCACTATCACTCTCACTAGAGGATGAGCTTTTGTTACCTCGTGCTATAAGGCACACACGAGAAGAGCTTGATGATGAGTGCTTGTGACCTCGCCTCTTGTGATGGTTTTCTTCTTTACTTGAAGAATCATCCCATGACCTTATTGTTGTGAGGGCTTTGTTCTTGCACGCCTTCTTCTTTGTCTTGGGTGTGGGCTTATTTGGACAAACTTCCACAAAGTGCCCCATCTCGCCGCATCCGTAGCATCCTCTCTTTCTTTGCTCATTTCTTTGATTGGTGAAAATGAGATCTTGAATTTGGATGGGCACACCCTTGACATTGAGCCTTTGAATCATCTTCTCCACCTTGTTGATTAATTTGATTGATTCTTCATCAAAGTCGGAGGTGGAGGAGGAAGATTGATCATCATCACTTGATTCTTGTTCATCATCATCATCATCCTCATCTTCTTCTTCACTTGAGGAGCTTGAGCTTGAGCTTGACTCAACTTTCTTGCCCTTCATCTTTTTCTTTTCGCTACAAGCGAGAGCTTTGCCTTTGCTTGATGAAGATGCTTCTCCTTGACCCATCTTACGTGACATTTCAAATGCCACTAGCTTGCCAATGACAATGCCCGGGGTCATGGTGCTCAAGTTCTTCATGTTGTGAAGGATGGTGATGATGCTTGCATATTTCTTTTGTGGTAGAACGGAGATGATCTTCCTCACGATGTCCGCATCATCTAGCTTTAATAATCCTATTGAATGGAGCTCATTGATAATTAGATTCAATCGAGAATACATATCACGAACAAGCTCATCATCATTCATAGCAAAGGAATCATAATTTTGCTTAGCTAGACAATGTTTTTGCTCACGGACATTACTTGTACCGTCATGGAGCTCTTGAAGTTTTAACCAAATTTCATGTGCCGTATTTAAGGTGAACACTTGGTTAAACACATCCATGCTAAATGATTCAAACAAGCAATTCTTAGCTCTAGCATTAAGATGCATTTCTTTTTCATCACTCTTTGTGGGTTTTTCGAGATTCTTGATGGGTTTCATCCCGTTACGAGTGACTCTCCATACACCCAAATCAACCGCCTCAAGGTGGCAAGCTATTCTAGCTTTATAGTATAGGAAGTTAGTGCCGTCAAATTGTGGAGGCCTAGCGGTATCCATCCCAACCACTCTACAAATGCGTCGGCTCAACGGCGGTTAAGCCAAAGGTCCAAATATGAGCCAACCGGCTCTGATACCAATTGAAGGACACGTGGACGCCTAAGAGGGGGGGTGAATTAGGCAACTTAAAAATCTAACTCTAGACTATGGCCTCTTTTTTTACTTCTAGCAAAACCTATGCAAAAGATAATCTATCTAGATGTGCAACTACGGTTTTGCTAGTGTGTTGCTATCCCTACCGTAGATGATAATAATATGATCAATGTAAATGCGGAAGCTTAAAGAGCAAGATAGAGATATGCAAACTCCCGTCGATGACTCCGGTATTTTTACCGAGGTATCGAGAAGCGCGCAAGCTTCTCCCTAGTCCTCGTTGGAGCCCCTCGCAAGGGCCAAGCTCCCGGTCGGGTAACTCCGTGGATAGCCTCGGGCCTTCCCCACGCGCAAGTGGGTCTCCGACGTGCCTTCCGGCAAGCCTCTCCCAGATGCTCCCCGCCGTCTTCACTATCAAGCTTTCGGCCGAAACGCCGCGGGCCTTGTTCCCTTCAGTACACGGTGGCGGCCGCACCACAAACGCGGTTGGTGCGATCTCGCAAGACTTCAAACCCCTTCGATGTACAACTCTTGTGCTCGCAAGCACGGGGTGGTAAGAGGTATGCAAACCTCACTAAACACTAGGCATATACCTAGAGCAAGCGCATAAGCGGTGGTCTAATCAACCTAAGCACTTCGCAAAGCACCTACGCTAATCACCTGATGAAACACTAAGCACTATGCAAGTGGAGATCACTAAAATGGTGTATCAACACCCTAGATATGTTTCCTCGGCTCCACACACCTCAAATGGCCGGTTGGGGGTTGTATTTATAAGCCCCACTGAGAAAGTAGCCGTTGGGGTCGAACTCCCGCAAAACTGTTACTGACCGGACGCTGAATCGTCCTGACCGGACGCGTCCGGTCGTCCCGACCGTTGCAACCGCGAACTACCGATCGGACGCTACCAGCGTCCGGTCGTAGTTTCACGCGCCTGGAACCTCTCTGTACTCCATCGGACGCTGCGTTCCTACGTCCGGTCGGTTGTCGCCAGCGTCCGGTCCTTACGTCCGGTCGCCTATCTGCCGAGCCACCGGTCCAGCGTCCGGTCGCGCTTCAGCGCCCGGTCGCCTCTGCGAGCTCGTTTCTTCGTTATCTTGCATATGGCTTGGTTCCTATCTTCATGCTTGGACTTTGCTTGATATCTTGGGTCTTCACTTGTGCTTCTAAAGTCTTGCTTGAGGTGTTGATCATCGGATCATCACGTCGCCTTCGTCGAAGTCACGTCTTGCACCCTATTGGACTACAAAACAAACACTTGCAAATTCATTAGTCTAATTTAGTTGTGTTGGTCATCAAACACCAAAATCCAAAGTAAATGGGTCAAGGGTCCATTTTCCTTACAACTGTTTCGCAGGCAATCACCGAGAAGAAGACAGGTTCCGAGCGATCACCACGCTCCCCAAAAACATAATCGTCGCACACCCCGTGCAAGGTTCTCAGGCGAACAAGGGTTCCGGAGGTACCTGCTGTCCCGCTACTCCGTGCGCACAGAGGTACAGGACGGGGAAGCCAGAGAGCTGCTGAGATATGGTTTCTCTCGGGAGCGGTTGCGGAAGACAGAGATTTGGACTGACGGAGGACTACGGATATATGGCTGCTACGGGAATGGAGAAAGGCAGCGGAGAATCCCAGGAGACGGAGAAGCGGAAGGGACGGTAACTGACGCAATCAGTTCTTCTCCACCATCAAAGGGAGAAACTCCCGTGATTATGTGGATTAAGTGGCAAAAGATCGCCACGCCCCCTCCGTTCCGTTCGCCCGCCGCTTTGCCACGGCCTCGGCCTCGGCCTCCAGTCCACCAGCACGGCCCGGCACGGCCAAGGCGGCAGCCGGCAGCGCCTGCAGCGCGTCACGCGTCTTGTCCTTTTATCAGCTTCTCAATTAAGATGAATAATTTCCAACCATATAAGCTGAGTCATCGTTCAGTCAAAATCCCATATGGTATTAAACCATACAAAGCTTAATGTTACATACCATAGAGTTTTATTTGATTTATTAAATATTATACAGGCCAAGCCCATAATATATCCAACAATCCCTACCAAACTCTAGGGTTTGTAACAAAGTAGTCTCAGAACCACATTTCTTTTATATACCAGTGTTTCGATGGAGACTGTTAAGTTGAGCTTCCATCTAGAACAATAGTTTCACTCAGTCACAACTGAACAATGGACTAAGCCTTGAATTGACAGTTTTGTGTGAGGTGAATGTCACTAAAGTCCTTAGCTGATACTAGACAGCAAAAGGCATCCCCTCTATTTGAAGCACATAAGTCATACTCCAGTGCCTTTCATGAGTATTTAGAGATCATCCAAATCTCATAGACTGTGACCAGCAATCTGACTCATATAGGTGTGTTCCTCAAAAGATGTTCTGTAGGATAACATCTTTGCTTTAGCAAGCCACTTGGAACACATTAAGGTAAAAACCAACCTACCTTACAGATAGGAAAGATATGCATCAGAAATAAGTCTTACTAAGGATCTTTCCTCACAATTTACTACTAGCTTGTTTCACCATCCTATTTCACGGGATCTCCGATCACATAGAACAAGTTACCACTATATTAAATTTCAAGTGGGTCTCAAACCCATCTCTCTCGATGCACTTTCTATCACATTGCGTGACAGACCCTTAGTGAATTGATCTGTTAGATTGTTAGACGTGTGAACATAGTCCAATGCTATTACTCTAGAGTTTCTCAATTTTCTGACAGATTTTAGTCGTCTCTTAACATGCCTTGTGGACTTCATGTTGTCCTTAGAACTGTTAACCTTTATAATCACAGTCTGGTTACCGCAGTTCATAGAAATAGTCGGTATGAATTTTTCAACAACCGGTAAATCCATAAGGAGATCACAAAGCCACTCGGCCTCAGAGCCAGCGGTGTCTAATGCTGTGAGTTCTGCTTCCATTGTAGACTTCGTTAAGATAGTCTGCTTGCAAGACTTCTAGGAAACAGCACCACCTCCAAGCGAAAACACATATCCACTTGTGGCATAAAGTTCATCAGCATAAGAAATCCAGTTGGCATCACAATAGCCTTCTAGCACTTTCGGATGTCCGGTATAACGAATACCATAGCTCATGGTGCCTTTTAGATAGCGCATCACTCTCTTAAGAGCACGTCAGTGATCATCTCCCGGGTTTGACACAAACCGACTCAGCTTGCACACAGCAAATGAGATGCTAGGCCTTATTACACTAGCAAGATACATGAGCGAACCAATGATCTGGGAATATCTCTACTGATCTCTTGCTATTCTCCGATTTTTCCTCAATAGCATACTCGGGTCATAAGATGTAGGAGCAGGTGCACAGTCACTAGATCCAAAGCGACTCGGCACATTTTCCACATAGTGGGATTGTAACAGAGTTACCCCACCATCACCTTCTCTCAGCAGCTTGATATTAAGAATAACATCAGCCTCTCCCAAATCTTTCATCTCAAAATTATTAGTTAAAAATTCATTCACCTCCTCAATCACTTTGAGTCTGGATCCAAAGATCAGTATGTCATCAACATATAAGCACAAAATGACTCCTTCACCCCCACCATACCGATCGTACACATATTTATCAGCTTCATTCACAACAAAGCTAGCAAATGTTAAAGTTCTGTCGAACTTCTCATGCCATTGCTTAGGAACTTGTTTTAGACCATATAATGACTTTAATAATTTACACACCTTGCCTTCTTAACCATTTGCTACAAACCCATCTGGTTGATCCATATAGATCTCCTCCAACTCTCCATTTAGGAAAGCTATCTTAACGTCCATTTGATGAACGATAAGACCATAAGAGGCTGTCAAGGAAAGCAAAACTCAAATTGTGGTCAATCGGGCAACCTGTGAATAAGTATCAAAAAAATCCTCACCTTCCTTTTAAGTATAACCCTTGGCCACAAGCCTTGCCTTGTACCTCTCGATAGTACCATCAGGCCTAAGCTTTTTCTTGAACACCCATTTGCACCCTATAGGCTTGCACCCATAGGGACAATCAACTATTTCCCAAGTTCCATTAGACATAACAGAATCCATCTCGCTCCGTATTACTTGCTTCCATAAGTCAACATCAGGAGAGGAATATGTCTCTTCAATGGTCATTGGTGTCTCATCCACAAGGTACACAATATAGTCATCACCAAAAGACTTTGTAGTCCTCTGTCTCTTACTTTTTCTAGTGACTATAGTGTCATCCTCCACAAGATTTTGCATATAGGGTTCCTCAATTTGTTCTATCGGAGTAAAATTTTTATGCTCATGGGGAATTAAAAAATCATGACCAGTCGTGCTAGGTGCATTTTTCATGGGAAACTCATTCTCAAAAAATGTAGCGTCTCTAGATTCCATGATTGTATCAACAGTCATCTCAGGAACACTAGAATTTATAATTAAAAATCTATAACCCACGCTGTGAATAGCATAACCAAGAAAGACACAATCAACAGTTTTTGGTCCAAGCTTTCGCTTTTTGTTTATTGGCACATTCACCTTTGCCAAACAACCCCGAGTTCGCAGATAAGAGAGATTTAATCTCTTCTTCTCTCATTCCTCGAATGGTGTAATTTCTTTGTTCTTTGTGGGCACTCTATTCAGAACATGACACGCTATCAATATAGCCTCACCCCACCATTTCTTAGATAGTCCCGTAGTCTCTAATATGGCATTAATCAAATCAGTTAGAGTGCGATTCTTTCTCTCTGCAATCCCATTGGACTGTGGCGAGTATGGTGGCATCCTCTCATGAATAATTCCATGCACCGAGCAAAACTCAGAAAATTCATTTGAGAAATATCCCCCCCCACGATCGGACCGCAAACGCTTGATTTTCTTTTCAAGTTGATTTTCTACCTCAGCTTTATAGACTTTAAAATAATGCAACGCTTCATCTTTAGTTTTCAATAAATACACGTAGCAAAATCTAGTACAATCATCTATAAATGTCATAAAGTATCGTCTTTAGTCAATTCGTCATTCATTTCGCATAAATCAGAATGAACGAGTTCTAATGGTGTCAAGTTCCTCGCCTCGGCAGCCTTGTGAGGCTTGCGCGGTTGCTTCGTTTGCACACACACTTGGCACTTAGAATCTTTGACTAAGTTAAATTTTGGGATTAAATTTAGATTTGCAAGCCGCGTGAGACAGCCAAAATTAATGTGACAAAGTCGTGAATGCCATATATTCGACTCATCCGAAATATTAACATTGTTCACTACTTTATTACACACATCATCAAGCAAAGATAAGCGGAACAAGCCTCCGCAATCATAACCTTTTTCAACAAATGTTCCATGTCTCGACACAACACACTTATTGGACTCAAGCACAATTTTAAAGCCATCGCGACACATCTGAGAAGCGCTAACAAGATTCTTCTTGACGGAGGGGACATGCTGCACGTTCTTTAATAGCACCGTCTTTCCCGAAGTAAACTGCAGAACGACCGTACCAACACTAAGAACACGCGCATGCGAACCGTTTCCCATCAGCAAGGCTCCAGTCCTACCGGCCTGATAGGAAGTAAACAAAGAAACATCAGCACACATATGAATATTAGCACCGCTGTCCATCCACCACTCAGGCGAAAGACAAACTGAAAGAACAAAAGGTAAAGAATTATTATACCCAGATGTTCCTCCTCCAGTCTCGCTAATCACCATGTTTGTTGATTTCTTTTCTTGCTTATATTGGCGGTCTGGGCACGCACTTGCCCAATGCTCATCACTCCCGCAAACAAAGCAACATCCACCTTTCTTGTTATTTTTCTTCTTAAATTGAGCAGTCTGCTTAGACTTTACATTGTTGTTCTCTTGCATGTTCTTCTTTTTATTACGGGATGCAAATGAGTTTTTCTTCTGCACCATATTGGCAGCGAAAGACTCAACTCCTTTTTCACGGTTGTCTTTTGCTCTCGCCCTCTCCTCAACATCAAGAGATCCGATAAGTTCAGCCACGCTAAACTCCTGTCTCTTGTGTTTTAGAGAAGTAGTAAAATCCCTCCAAGAAGGTGGCAGCTTAGCGATTATACCGTCGGCCACCAACTTATCGGGTAACAGGCATAGAAAATGTTCTAGTTCCTTTGCTAGCGCCTGTATCTCATGAGCCTGTTCGACCATAGAACGGTTTTCAATTATTTTGTAGTCATACAGCTGCTCCATAAGGTACAGCTCACTGCCAGCATCAGAAACTCTAAACTTTGCCTCAAAAGCATCCCATAACTCTTTGTCTGATGTGCAAGATATGTAGTTTTTCTTATACTTAGGATAAAGTGCATTAATCACGGCGCCTCGAAATAGGTTATCGGTAGCCAAGAACTTTTGCTCCTCCTCAGGAGTAAACTGTTCAGGCTTTCCCTGTGCGGTGTGATAGCAGTTCATCGCAGTCAACCACAATACTATCTTGGCACGTCATATCATGAAATTGTTGCCATCAAAATTATTGGGCTTCAAAGCAGCAGCAAAACCACTGACAAAAAATTGTCTAAGATTAGATTTTTGGATTGTTAGACAATTAGGTATTTTCATAGTCAATTTAATCCAGAAATATAACATCAGCAGGTTCTTGACGGCATATATGTGCATGTGTATATCTCTAATGAACGCTACAGCATGCAGACATGACATACAGATGGATACAGTAAAAGCGCAAAGTACAGTAATCACAGAGATTAGATTGTACCCAGCGGAGGGTCCCATGCCAAGGGCATCGGAGGCTCCATTCGCACTAGTCGACATAGTGCGTTGTTTGAAGTCGTGGACCACAGTCGATGCAGGACGATGTTCGCAGTGCAGTCCCATGAACGGATCACCAGGAGGAAGATGCCTTGCTGTTCCGCATGCAATCAACGGGAAGAAGACAGGTTCCGAGCGATCACCACGCTCCCCAAAAATCTAATCGCCGCACACCCCGTGCAAGGTTCTCAGGCGGACGAGGGTTCCAGAGGCACCTGCTCTTCCGCTACTCCGTGCGCGCAGAGGTACGGGACGGGGAAGCCAGAGGGCTGCTGAGATGTGGTTTCTCTCGGGAGCGGTTGCGGAAGACGAAGATTTGGACTAACGGAGGACTACGGATATGGCTGCTATGGGAAGGAAGAAAGGCAGCGGAGAATCCTAGGAAACGGAGAAGCGGAAGGGACGGTAACTGACGCAATCAGTTCGCCTCCACCATCAAAGGGAGAAACTCATGTGATTATGTGGATTAAGTGGCAAAAGACTGACCACGCCCGCCCGCTCGCTCACCGCCTGCCTGCCCCGGCCCGGCCGGCGGCGGCGGCGGCGCGCGCGCATGTGGCACGCCTTTGTCCTTTTCTCAGCTTCTCAATTAAGATGAATAATTTCCAACCATATAAGCTGAGTCACCATTCAGTAAAAATCTCGTATGGTATTAAACCATACAACGCTTAATGTTACAGACCATAGAGTTTTATTTGATTTATTAAATATTATATGGGCCAAGCCCATAATATATACAACAATATGTTTGTATAGTGCCTTTCTAGGCTCCCTTCTTTTTAATACAATAGACAACTGTGTTGTCGGTCCGTTAAAAAAAGATAGGAGAGGACAACAAATGATTCGACAGAAAACAAGGAGACGTGAAAAAGAACAGTTCGTATCTGGTGTCTACTCGGTGCAGTCTTTGGAATTACTGCTTTGTTGCTGCATCGTTTTCGAATCAAATTGAGCCTTCGCATCGCAGCTGTATCTGACACTTTGGCTATGGATATATGGACGGATTTTAGGCTAATAAACTGTTACAGGGTTTGTTACGACGATAATGCTTAGGAAGGGGCATTCATCCGCCCCGACGCCGCTCGCCCCACTCCGCTCCGAGCACTTCAATGCTTCACGGCTTCTCAAAAAAAAGTGTTGCTCACTTCCTCTATCACAGGGGTCGTCCGCCGCGGCCTTCTCTAGCGTGGTGGCGCCGTACCCGACCCCTTTTCGCGCTGCTCCGCGCTCCCGCGCTGTGCCACCTCGCCCGTCGCGGAAGGGGAGGCGGGGGAGGTCTGCGCTTGCGCCCCCATCCACCTTGCGCCGTCGGCGAGAAAGGGGAGGCCTACGCCACCGCAATTCCCCACCAGGCAGACCGTGGCTGCCACCGATACAATGTTTCAAGTGTTTCTCAGATGTATGTTTTGAGTGTTTCGATGTTGTAAAAGTAGATCAGGATGTTGTATATGTTGCAATAGTTGTACATGTATGTTGCAAGCGTCTGTTCCCAATGTTTCATTTGATTTTCAGACATATATTGCAAGTGTGTATTATCTGGATGTTACGTATGTTTGCAATGCAATGGTTTTCAAGTGTTTTTCAGGTGTTTTCGCAAGTGTTTCAGACGCATGTTTCAAGTGTTTCATCTGTCTTCTTTTGCATGTTGCAAGTGTTGCATCTGAATGTTTCAAAAGTTGATCGAGGTGTTGTACATGAAATGCGTGTGGGAAGGGAGAGGGGGTGCGAGCAGTCCCCGCGCGCAGTTTGGCGACGCGGGCTCGCTGCTGGGGCAGGCACTCGCAAGTTCGACGCTGTTGGGGCGCTCGCTCGCTCGTTGCACGGGCACCGTCCAACGCTAGCACCCCGGGTCGGACATCCGGGCGCTAGCAAGTCTATTCTAAGCTACGAGCTCGAAAATATAAAGTTACGAAAAATAATCACAGGGCTTTGCCCTACATGCGTTTGACGACGCCTCATGGTCTCATGGAGACAAACCTAGCTATTCTATCGCCCCTGTATCTCTGCCAATACTTATTTACCCTACTATGTGTGCATATAAGAGGTTCATTAATCGTAACCAATATGTGCATATCATAGATGGAGAATAAGTGAATAAGACATCACTAATGTTGTCCATATCGAAGACGTAAATTTAAAGACGCTTATTGTTCCCGTCACTAATATACATCTTGAACTATGTCACTAATACGTTTTTTCTGTCGTAGTGATAGTTAGTTGAGAAAAAAGAAGGCTGATAATTAATAGACTGCTAATGTTTCCTTTGTTGAACGTAACTATTATTTAATTTTTCCAAATAAGAGACGATAAAAAATAGACTAAAGCAGCCACCGGCCGCCCAGTGCCCACCATTCGGAAGGCGTGCGTCAGGCTGTACCAAACCAGCAACAAGGTAAACCCCCCGAGAGGCTAAAACGGTGAGGCAACCAGCCACCCGGTGCCGAGGCCGACGGGCTATATGCATCCAAAGAGGTGAAACAGCCGACGACCCGACCTAATTTTTTGCAATTTAGTTCTTTTCTTGTTAAAATTTCACGTTTACACCCTGAAGCGTCATAAACTCAACTTTGGACCCTTTTTCGGCACCGTAACCTACGACGTCGAGTTAACCCGTCTCGGCACCATATGTCATGGCGCTGAGGTCGAAGACCAGATGATGACATGGCGCTGATGTGGCTCTGACATGGCATAGCTCGGCGCCGTGAAGCAGGCGCCGACCTCGGTGCCGTGAGGTCTGGTGCCGACCTGTAGCTGTCTGTCGCGCACTGCTGACCTATGCCTGCTCTATTGCTTTGCTTCGCATGCAAGCAACCATGTCTTTTGGAGAGAGAGAGGGCTGGACAGAGAGAGTTGGACACAGAGAGAGACGAAGAAAATGCATGTTGTATGCCGCTGTAGACATGCAGGCTTTGGGGAGCAACCGAGCAACACGCAACCCCAACTGCATGCATACTCGTGTCCATGAGCTGCTAGACACGCAACCCCATGGACCTGCTTCTGTATGACTGCACGGCAACATCAAATCAATCTGCATTTGTTAAACACTCTCACTTTAACCATTTGTCTTAGGCCTTGTTTCGATCTAGGCCGTAAAGTTTTAGGGTGTCATATTGGATGTTACATGGATGTCGTATGGGGTGTTCGGATACTAAATTCGTCAGTAAACCACGAGATGGATTTATTAAGCCTAATTAATCCGTCATTAGCACATATGTTAATGTAGCACTTTATTGTCAATTTATGGACTAATTAGGCTTAAAAGATTTGTCTCGCAAAATAGTCGTAAATTGTGCAATTAGTTATTTTTTAGTCTATATTTAATACTCCATGCATGTGTCCAAACATTCGATGTGACATGGTGTAAAGTTTTAGGGTGGAAACTAAACAAAGGTGTCGGGGACCAATACTAGGGTACCCGAAGAGGAGGAGCTAATGGCTATCAACATTGATTCATCCGAGCAGTCAAGAGTGTGACTACAGCTCCAACCGGCCCCCATGTGCGTGGGCACCACCTCGCCCGACCTCTGGGGGTGGGCTTCGCCTCGCCCGACCCTAAGGCCGCAGGCTCCGCCTTGCTCGACCCCGAGGCCACGGGCTCCGCCTCGCCCGACCCTTAGGCCGCGGGCACCTGTAACACCCCGGGTGTTTAATATTAAAAACCGAACATATCATCATATGCATTGCAAGGCATTGGTCATATTGCAAACTTTGATATGCATTCACTAAAACAAGTTTACATTTATGTTATAAGTGTTGCTTTGTATTGTTTGAATCAAGTTCGAAATCTTTGTATTGATTTGAAATTCCGAAAACCCTGGTTTTCAATAATTAAATCCTACCCTGAAAACTCATTTCAAAATCTAAGCATATTTTGGGGTTGAGCTTAAAAGCAAAAGTGTAGATCTTGTCAAGTTATACAAAGTTTGTTTTTGGAGTTTTTCAAGTTGTTTAGTAAAATTTGAAGTTATTTGAAAAAGCGAAATTCCTTAAATATCTCCTTTTCGAATTCAAATTTGCATTTTAAAATGTAGACCGAATTAGGGGTGGTTATAAAAGCAAAGTTGTAGAACTGTTAATTTTGAACAACTTTTATTTTTGGAGATTTTTGAGTTGTTACAGAAATTTGGAAGTAATTTGAGTTTCAAACTGGATGGCAATTCTGTAATATTGATGAACAGTACTCACCGCTCTTGCTACATGGTCGACGATCGTCTTCGGCGTTCCAGGCGCGCGCGTGGCGGCCTTGGCTTCGCGCTGGCGCGAGAAAGACTCTGCCGTGGCTTCTCCTTGCTTCATTGGCCGTCCTATAAAGCTCTAGAGCAGTCGTTGTTCTTCTTTTCCCTTGCTCTGTTTTCTCGTCGTCCTTGCTCATCTCCGGTGAGCTCGCACCGTCGCTGTAGTGCTCCACCGTCGCAGCTAAAGCCAGTTCCAGCTTCGTCTCCTTCTTGTGCATCCACCCAGCCAGATGTGGTCGACTGATTTCGCTAGGAACCCGCGGTGCGAATCCTTCTTCTTCGCGGCTGTCCGCAGCACCACCGAGCTCCACCTCTTCGTGGCCAGCGCTCCCCGGTGAGCCGTTGCCTTTGATCAATGTATCTACGGCTTTGTCTCGATGCTGTGGTACTTAATCCATTGTTGCTTGGTCGTTTGCCTACTGCAGTCGCCGGTTCGCCGTCGTCGATGATCTCTGCTTCGCCGTGACCACCGTGAACGTCGACCCACCTCTCTGTTGTTCCTCCGGCTTGTCTATCGCCTTCAACGTGATCAGGGTGAGCTCCTGGTTCTTCCTGTGCCTTTTGTTTCACCGTTTTCAGTTTCGTTTCGTCGGCGTAGCGCCGCCGAGCCGCCGTGTCCGCCATGGGCGGTGCCGTGTTCATTTTGTGTCGCAATCGTTGCAACTAAGGACGTCAGTTGATGCGCATAGTCGTGGGGAGCATGTTGGTGCCTTTGCCTTCGCCGTTGGACTCACTGTCGGTGAGTTTGCGCCGGTCAGTGCTGTCGCCTCGCGGTCAAAGCTAGAGGTTGGGGATGACAGGTGGGACCTGGGTGTCAGCGACTGTGTAGTTCAAAATGGATTTTTCTATTTTCAGGAATGAATGAATAGTGATGCAATTTGTTATTTTTGTATAGAATTATTTAGAGTTCTAAAAATTATGAAAATTTTTGTGTGACTTCTCTGTGATGTATATTATTTAGTAAAAATATGAAATATTGATTTTCAGTAATTTTTGAATGTGATAAAAATTGCTCAATTAATTAATAAATGAGTTTTCATGATTTTTCTAGGCTTATTTATGTTTTCAAAAATTATGAAAATTGTTTTGCTACTTAATTATCATGTGATGAACATTTACAAAAATTTTGAGGCCAATTGGAACAAGTTGATTTATTTCATAATTCTTAATTAATTAATTAATTCATAAAAGAAAATAGTAATCTTTAGTGATTTAGGTTTTGTTTGAATTTTGGATTGAGGGATGTCCTTGGGTCATTAGTTGGTAATGATTCTTGGCAATTTATGTGAGTGTTACGAAAATGATTTAGTTAGTTTAACTTGTAACTGTACCGCGAAGGAAAGTTGTATTCAAGTTGTTAATTTTGCATCCATCATCAGGCATCATGTTTCGTATTCCGCATCATGTTAAACATGTAATTGTTACTACGTGTAGTGAACGAAGGTGAGCACGTGGTAGTTAATCAAGTAGTTGAGGAGGTTGATCCGTCTGTGGAGGTTGGTGTTGATATCGGTGGAACGACTCCGAGTCCAGATTTTTCCGTCAACGAAGGCAAGCCCCGGATGCATACAACCCTACTTTGTATTTTACAAATTGATTTCACTTTTGTTTCTTTTTACTGCATTAAGTGATTAGGAGTCAAGTAAAAACCGAATTGGTACATTACCAACCTTATTATTCCATATTTACCATATTACCAGTTTTAAATTCGTATATGCCTAGTTTTGCTTAGCTATGCTTAGAACGATGAAAGTCGGGTGATTACCTATCATCTATAAGTTTTAAATGGATCTTTGGTTACTTATGTTATCATGTGATATGGGAATGTGGAGTAATAAATCTAGACCGGGCGGACTCGGTGTATGGGAGCCGCAAGACATGGAGGTCTTGTGAGCAGGTTCTTTCCGCCTGTGTCGATTAAGGCCCGTACCGTTATTGAATTGCATGAGGTGAGACTTTGTAGTACTAATCACATACTCCGGTAAGCCTTAACTTGGCTATTCTATTACGAGAATGGCTACTCGCGCACTGGGAGTGGAGAGATGGCGGGAATAGCGTGTACCCACGTGGCTACGGGCTGGATTGGTGGAGTACTGTATTCTCGGGTGGCGCGGACCCGTTCTTGTTTAGAGGATCCGAGGGTAGGTTGATTTATGTAAGTCGGGGACCTGCATATGTCGTGTGGTCTGGAATTCTCAGCTGGGTTTTAATCGGTTCGAATCGTCGTTGCTCATCGGTTATGGAGACTCAACTCACTGTTCATCATCGTAGTAATAAATAACTGAAATTTAAGAATGGTTCGAGAAAGTGTTGGATATGAAGTTTCATGATCTCATTGCAGATCGTGTCAGCTTTGTATATGATCTTATGAAGTTTTAAATGTTGATATAAAGAATTTTATTGAAGTGCTTTTACGCAAAAGAACTTTGATTATTGCTAAAACCATACCTTGAATCCCATGAGCCTGCATTCCTGTGTTCTTTTAAATTCTTATTTCGGTTAAGTCTTATTGAGTACTTTTGTACTCAGGGTTCGTTGACCCTTGTTGCAGGTGAGCCTCATGAGCAGATCTGTTTTGGATCGTGCTGCATGACTATTGTTCGATCTGACGATGAGAAGTAATGTGTGGCCCTTGGGCAGGGCAGTTTTATTGTGTGTTTTGTATTATATTATAATGCCACTCCACTATTTCGTTTTGTAAAAATCATCGAACGTAGTTGTGAGGTTTGAAACTACTGTTTTGTAAACTATGTTATTGTAAGACTTCCGCTGTTTTTACTCTGGTGTATCTATTTGAATAAACTGTTGTAATACTGTAATAACTCTGTAATGTGATCCTGCTCGAAAATCGTGGATGATTCGGGGTTCTCCGAGGACACTCGACAGTCTTCTTAAGTTACCGGGAACGTATGCATAGATGTCAAAGGTCGTTGGACAGTGACAGGTGCATGTGGGCCCTATAATTTAGGAGGTTCTGCCACAACTCCGCCTCGCCCGACTCTTGGGTTTGTACTCCACCTCGCCCAACCTCGAGGCCGCGGGCTCCGCCTCGCCCGACGGAAACCCATACCGCTACCAACCACTACAAATCCAAGCGTATGGCTCTGGGTCAAAACTCTGACACCAAGGAAGAGATCGGCACACCCCCGATGTAACATGTGGCCATGACGGACCATATCTGAGGGTTCACATCAAGAACAGCGTCAAGTGTGCCGGTGTTGTTCTGCCTAACCCTCGTATGAACGACGATAGGCGCGTTAGTCCACCACGACGTCCGCCGGGATGGAATGGAACGCCATGACCGGCAGACAACATTTGCGTATGGCGCCAGTGACGGATAGGGCCACGACGTGGAGCTGTCCCTGTTGACATCTATAGGATCAGCGGGACCTGCATGAAGGAGAAGGACCCGGCGACCCCGAAAGCTTTCCTCTCTCTCGTTCTTCTCCTTTCCCTCCGCTCTAACCCGCGCTTTCCCTTAGCCTATAAAAAGGAAAGCAGGGTGCCCCATGAAGGGGATCTAATCCGAGCCGATCCGATCTTGATCCGCACGAAACCGAACCACAAAAGCATGACACGAGCATATAGCTGAGCAGCGATCGAGCTCTCGGCACCCGTTCACTCCTTCCACCAGAACTTGGGACCTGTTCGTCTCTTGCCAGTTTGTAACCCCTACTACAAACTTTCAGTGCTAGTAACACGAGCAACAGCGATGAACTGGATGTAGGGACTTTCTGTCCGAACCCATATAAATCTTGTGTCCTCTAAGCACACCATCCGAGTCAGACGTGCAATAATACAAATTTACTCGTCGGTGGTAACTCGAAACACCGACAGTTGGCGCGCTAGGTAGGGGCTTTTTACGCGTCTCGACGTCCACATCAGGTATCGGATGGCCAGTCATGGCGTCAGCTGGGTCACAAGCGCTCCCGTCCGGTCTCCACAACGCCGCAGAGACCGTTGGCCACCTTGTGACGCAACGCCTCCATCCCCCGTGAACGATAAACTGGACATGGGAACTTTCTGCCCGAACCAGTATAAACCCCGTATCCTCTAAACAAACCATCCGAGCCAGATGCGTAATAATACAAATTTATTCGTCGGTGGTAACTAGAAACACCGACAAAGGGCTTATTTAATTTTTCTAAGACAAGCATCTAATATCCACGCATATTTATAGTACTACGTCAGTCAACTGTCGTCTTTTGTTTCCGTGCCACAAGTTTGACTCAATTTATAGACAATGCGTGTAATATTTATATCTTCAAATAAATTTGTTAAATAACTAGATTCAAAAATCTTTCCAAAGATGTTACTTATGTGCCATAAATATTAATATTTTTTAATATATATTTAATCAAAGTTGTTTCTCGGCGATAGTTATTTTGGGACAGAAAGAGTACTCTCCAAGACAAGCATCTCATATCCAAACATATTTCATGATAAATCTTTCTACTCTCCAAGACAAGCATCTCATATCCACACATATTTATATCCGAAAATTAGAAGAAGTCTAATACCTATGTTCGGCTGCTTGGTTTTGCCCTTAAATTTAGGGATACAATATCAAACTTCAATTTAGTTATATTTCTCCAAAAAATGCAATTTTTAGTTAGAGTGACTAAATTTTAATATATATATATATATATATATAATACAAATAAACATATTATAAAAATACTTATTCTAGGATAAGGAGAGTCTAATATACTTTAATTACAAATCTAATAGTATCAAGTTTATACCACAATAGTTAAAAAATATTAGCCATATCACTGTTTTTTTTTTACAAAAGCCATATCATCAGGTTTACACAGTAGTAGCAAAGTTACTTATTTAGGCCTCGTTTGGCAGGGCTTCACTTCACTAGTGAAGTTATTTTTTTTTGTTTCAGTTCCACGAACAGTTCTACCGGTGGAGCTGAAGCGGTTTTGGTAAACCGTTTGGCAAAATGGTTTCTCTGTGAGAGCATGTTTTTAGAGGCCTGGAGGAGGAGCCGGGAGAAACCACTTTTTTTTTCTCCATCCCACCTCAAATCACTGTGAGAGCATGTTTTTAGAGCTTCACAAGTAAAGTTATTTTACTTTACCCTGTTTAGTAAAAATAGCTCCAAGCCAAACGGATCTTAGACTCGACGTCTAGCCGCAAACGAGGCTGCCCATCTCGCGGTGCCGATCCCGTGCGGCTGCGCTTGCGTGCTGCTGCCCTGCCAGGGTACAGAAACTAGTACTGGTTTTGGGAGTGTCCTGGTTGGTGGAGTTAAGCATGCCTTGTTTCTTGGTCTCGACGAGAATTGCTATTGCGTCTCTATATCCGGAATATCTGCTAATAGGTTTATAAAATTAAAAATTAAAAATTAATAACTAAATTTATAAAATTAATAGTTTTATAGGACATATATTAAACGTTTGTATATGTGTTTGCTAAAATTATGTAGTATATGTGTTTCAACTTGGCCGTAAAATACATACTCCGTATATTAAACGTACAGGTACACAGTCTACTCCCTCCGTCCTGAATTTGAGGCGCCGTAGTAACGAAGAGAGAGATCAGGTACATGCATGGTTCTAGGCACTGCATGCACAGGAACGAAGAGAGAGAGCATAGGCTTGGGCGCATGGCTTAGGTCTCGTTTAGATCGTAAGTTTTTTCACTTTTTTTTCATTATATTAAATCTTTGACACATGTATGGAAGTATTAAATATAGATAAAAAAATAATTAATTATATAGTTTGATTGTAAATTACGAGATAAATCTTTTAAGCCTAGTTAAGCCATGATTGGATAATAATTGTCAAATACAAACAAAAGTGCTACAGTATCAAATACTAATTCATAGCCCCAATCTAAACAAGTCAAGTCCTTGATGCACTGCACGAAGTGAGACATCAGAGGCATGGGCGCATAGCCCTAGCAGCTTTTGACCACACTACATGCATGGCTGGTGTTTATTCCAGAGATAGTGCCTGTTTAGTTTCCAAAGTTTTATAAAAAAATTTAAGATTTTTTGTTACATCGAATTTTTGAGACGCATGTATAAAACATTAAATATAAATAAAAAATAAAACTAATTACACAGTTTAGACGAAATTCACGAGACAAATCTTTTAAGCCTAATTAGATTATGATTGAAACACTAATTGACAAATAACAACGAAAGTCTACTATAATACCATTTTAAAAAAATCGTCAACTAAACAAGGTCACAGTACCATAGTAGATGTATGGCGCCGAGGTCGGCGCTCTGCTTCATGACGCAGAGCTATGTCATGCCGCCGGTGCCACGTCGTCGCCATGGCATCATCCGGTCTCCAATTTCGGCGTCACAGGTCATGGCGCCCAGCCGTTACGGCGCCGAGAAAGGAGTATAAAGTTGGGTTTATGACGTTCAAGGGTGTAAACATAAAATTTTAATAAGAAAAGGGCTAAATTACAAAAAAAATTAGAGACCAGACCAGACCAGCCACACCGATGGGCGATGGCGCGCGCGGTGCACATCACTGAATGCACGGCCGGTACGCGTGAGCTGTCAGTGTCAGGCTCGAGCGCTCGGACGACGACGCGGACGCAGCGACTTGCACGCTCGACACTGCCAGGACGCGTCCCACCGGACGGCCGGTGCAGCCACCGTTTGGCTCCTCGTCGCGTCCACGTGCACGCCACTACTACGTCGTGAGCTGCACGATGCGTTCGTCCTCGCGAGCGCCACGCTGCACGTACGCGCACGCAGGCGGCAGCGGCCGGAGCACGTGCACCAACCGAAGCCCCCGCTTTGGAATCCTCTGCGGGGGTTTTTTTTTTCTTTGTCAGTTGCATAGGAAGACATCAAACGAGATGAGAGCATAGGCGGTATGCAGAAAGCGAAGAGAGGTGTAGATGGGTAGTGCTCATCCTGATAGCAGAAGGATCGATATGAACGAGATTTTATTGTGTTGTTTAGGGTGCGTTTGGTCCGAGGATGAGATAAGGCTCATCTTATTTACCTTCACACAAGAGGTGAAATTTGACTAAATATCTACTAACATCTGACTCACTCTTATTACCTAGTTAGGTAAAAATACATTGTTGATGATGCCTTAGTAACAACAATATGTTACACAACGTGCACACAAATAAAAAAAGGGGGTTTAGACCAACTTCAACATGAAGACTTTTATGTTAACACATACTCCCTCCGTCTTATAAAAATAGTCGCTATGAAGTTCGTGCTGGTCAATTTTTATAATTTTATAAAAAAATATTAGCAATATTTCTATCTCTAATAAATTTATTATAAAAAAATATTCACCGATTTACCTAATGGTACTAATTATATATCATAAATATTAATATTTTCTTATATATATATTTAATAAAATTTAAAATTATTTAGACTTGTTAAGAAGTGAGAATGACATTTTCTAAGTGAGGGAGTACGGTTGGATCCCTGAAAAAATACAGAATTACCATATTTATATAGAATTATTACCATATTTATGCAACATCCCGGTTTAAATGGACTATTGAAGATAGTACTAATACTGATTTGATAGAACCGTTGGTAAGGGCTTCTCCAACGCGTCTCGTTGGCGTGTTGCACAGCTTCCATGTCATCTTCGTGCGTCCATGTCACACTAAGTTGTGGTTCCGCAGGGCGTCAGAACAGCCTGCAGAGGCTGCATAGGCCTCATCTGACAAAAGGCCGAGAGCAGCGATTGAGTAGGTGTTTGTTTTCTTTGGCGAAAGTTTAACCCTGTCATATCGAATCTTTGATATCAATTAGAGTATTAAACATAGGCTAATTACAAAACTAATTACACAGATTGAGGCTAATTTATGAGACAAATATATTAAGTCTAATTAGTCCATGATTTAACAATATGATGCTACCATAAACATTTGTTAATTATAGATTAATTAGGTTTAATAGATTTGTCTCACTAATTAGTCTATTTCTTATAATTAATTTTATCCGACGTGACACGACTAAATTTTAGGGCCTCTCAAACCCGACAGCGTTGTGGAGAAAAGAGGCCGTGGCATAACGTCTGCGCTTGCTTGGTTCCACGTAAAGCAAATGGGAAAAACATATGCATGGTGGGGCCGGAAATAAAAGGTATTACTGACCATGCTCAAGTTCAGAGAGAGCAATTAATGCCTACATAGCGAGACCGACGGCCTCAGCCGCATCCTCATCTACGTGGAGCGTAAACTTTCGTTGAGGCTAACAATGCTCTTAGACTGTCTTCAACTACCATGATTTAAAATATAAGACTTATTCGTTTTTTATAGCACTATATATAAAAAGTTCAATATCTTTTTTTTTTTTTTCTTCAACCACAAGACCTAAAAGACAATCATTTCTATAAATGGGTCTATCGGAGAAAGGATACTCAGATTTAGGTTATGTCTCTCTAATACCTAAAATGTGTTTTCTATATTGATACTCTGTTGGAGGACGTAGGTATTGTATTGAAGATGTATTTTGGGTTTGGGTTCCGCAATGGGTCTTCTGTTGGAGACAACCTTAGCTTGTGTTGGCCATGGCCTAAGACTGTCTCCAACAACAGCTACACAAAATATAAGACTTATTCCACGTTTGGGTAGCGTTACAGATAAATGTTCAATATTTATTTTTTTTGTCTTCTTCAATAACAAAATCTAAAAAAAATTCATTTCTATAAATAGATCTACAAAAGAGAGATACTCAAATTTGAGTGCTCGACACTGTTGCCACTGCTATAGCTCTGCGCGCTTGGTCGCCGTCACCACCGCGCACCTGCGCCGCACTGTGCCTGCGGCAGGCGGCAGAGACGTGCCCTCCCGCCACCGGCACCTAGAGATGCCCCGTCGTAATCGTAATCAACGCCATCGTCCAAAAGCTGCCAGCCGGGCATGGGCATCATCCGCATCAGCACTGTGCTTGCAGCACCCCATAACATTCCAACCCATCAACAGCCCAAGATCTCAAGTTATCAACTATTTACATACTGGACTAAGAGACACACCAAGGCCTGGTTTAGTTCCTAAAAATTTTCATCCCAAACTATCACATCGAATCTTACGGCACATACATGAAATATTAAATATAGACGAAAAAAAACTAATTGCACTGTTTGATTGGAAATCACGAGATGAATGTTTTAAGACTAATTAGTCCATGATTAGCCATAAATGCTACAGTAACTAACATGCGCTAATGATAAATTAATTAGGCTTAATAAATTCGTCTCGCAGTTTCCATGCGAGCTATGTTGTTAGTTTTTTTATTAGTATCCGAAAACCCCTTCCAACATCCCCGAAACATCCGATGTGACATTCAAATTTTTTCATTTCGCGAACTAAACACAGCCCAAGTAAAATAAAGATAAGGAATTGATCTCCGATGAGATAGCCACTTAGTAACAATTGATTATTGACTTTCTTGTCTTCGTCCTAGTAAAAATCCTATACTACTGACGCATTACTTCCTCCTCTTTTTCTTTTATTTTAAGTGAAATCCGTCGTTGGTCGTTTTTTTTTTTTGCATTCTCATCTTGATTCATGGACTCTTAAAGTGATTGTCCGATTCTTCAACTTTACAAAATAGTTCATTCTAGATCCAATCATGGACCTAAATTAATACCTTGATTGAACCACTTGGAAAATTAGAGAATCCAGATAATTATTTTGAAAGTTTATGAACCTAAATGAAAATATGAAAAAATAGAGCCCCATGGTGCATTTTACTCCCATTATATTTGATGTTGGTTAGCTCAATTTTACTGCGGTTCCAAAAAAAAAAAGCTGGTTATTGCTTGGTAAAAAAATGTTGAATCGATTTTGTTTTTCTTTAAACTGAATCCTAGTGTTATTTGTCATCGATGCTAGTGTTTCAAAGAGATTATTAGTTACTTCATTTTTTCCTTTTGTTTAAGGAAAAAGTCATGATATAGATTTGGTACATTTCACATGAAGAAATTGCTGGTCCTTGTCGTTGGGCGTCGGCAATTTGAACCATGTAGCTGACCATTAATGTTAAGTTTCTCATTACTCTAGACAGTAATTTTAGGAAGGTCGAGGGGCTTCCCAGCATCTTCCCTTCCCAAACGAGAAAAACAAGAGACAAGAGAGTGCGAGCCCACCACCTCTCCTTCTCTCTCCTGTTTCTCTCTCTACGCTCCTCGTCGCGTGCGCACGTCTCCCACGCCTGCCTCTGCCTCCCTCCCCCTCCAGATCCGGTCCGCCCCGCCGCCGCCGATGTCCGAAGATCCCGCGGGATCCCGCCGCTGGCGGTGCGACCTCGGCGGCGACGAGCGCTGGCTCTCTGGGGCCGCCGGCGACGACCACTTCGACCGCCTCCCCGACGCGCTCCTCCTCGTCATCTTCAACCGCATCGGCGACGTCAAGGCGCTCGGCCGCTGCTCCCTCGTCTCCCGCCGCTTCCACGAGCTCGTGCCCCTCGTCGACTCCGTCCTCGTCCGCGTCGACTGCGTCATCCCGGACGAGCCCCCCTCCTCGTCGTCTTCCCCGTCGGCGCCGTCCTCTCCTACGGCGTCCGTGCGCGCCCGCGGGGTCTTCTCACAGATCGCGCGCATCGTGCTCGGCGGCATCGTGAAGCCCATCCAGGCGCTCGGTCAGATCCTCTCCCCCGCCAACTCCGCCTCCGGCTTTCCGGCATCCTCCGCTTCCTCGCCATCGTCGTCGTCGTCCTCCTCGCCACTGCCTCCTGGGGACGTGTCCCACCACTCGCCCTCGGAGGTGCTCCGCTCCTTCAAGGAGCTCCGCCACCTTCGCATCGAGCTCCCGGCGGGCGAGCTCGGCATGGACGACGGCGTGATGCTTAAGTGGAAGGCTGACTTCGGGTCCACACTGGGCAGCTGCGTCATCCTTGGAGCATCCTCGGCTTCGGCCTCGTCCTCGCCCTCCTCTGCTGGCTCAGCTAGCGCGAGCACTGCTCCCACTGTTGACAATGACCGCACCGAGCCTGATGAATGTGACGATTCAGGAAGCATCCCTGAGTCGTTCTACACAAACGGGGGGTTTAAGCTGCGGGTGGTTTGGACAATCAGCTCATTGATTGCGGCTGCCGCGAGGCATTACTTGCTGCAGCCGATCATTGCTGATCACAGGATGCTCGAGAGCTTGGACCTGACAGATGCTGATGGCCAGGGAGTGCTCACCATGGACAAGTGCCAACTGCAGGAGCTGAGGGTGAGGCCGGTATCAACATCTAGGGGCTCACACCGGACGCTCATGCCAGAGCTTAGCATGTGGCTGTGGTACGCACCATGTATTGAGCTGCCTGGGGGGTTGGTGCTGAATGGCGCAACGCTGGTGGCCATCAAGCCAAGTGAGGAAGGAACAGGGAACACAGTTTGGAACGGGGCTGCTGGTGCAGCCTGGGTGTTGGATGCATTCGAGGAGCCATATAGGACAGCGGTGAGGATGCTTCTCAAGCAGAGGACCTACAGCCTTGAGATGAATTCATTCTAATCTATGGGGAGATGGCATTTTGGAAGCTTCAGATGTGAGAGGTACACAATAGTTATCTGATTTTTGTTTGTAATTTCTGTTTGGTAGATCAAGTTTTAGTTCTCTTGCATAATTGTGAAATACTGAAATAATACAACCAGGTCACCTCGACACATTTTTGTTAACAGCATGAATCAAAATATCTTGGTTGAATTTGTGTGCCTATTTAACTTTAGCTTGTGTTGCATCTTAGAAGTACCCAAAATTCTGTTTTAGACTTTTAGTTCATTCCGGTGGAACAAGTTTTGGGCAGTCAGGATCAGTATTAGGTGGAAACCTGTGTCCTTTTTTTTGCCGAGCTGCGCACCCTGCACCCATGTTGATTCCAAGTGCTATTTGGTGTCCTAAAATTTTTTCCCACACATCAGCTGCTGTATGGCGGACTGAAGCTTATTGTAAAGGCCATATAGCAAAACAAAAGCACAGAAGACAGAAGGACCTGGGCTGCAAAACTAAAAGACATGACTAGCTAGTTTGCACAGATCATCTAAACACTGGCTCCTTATGACAGTTTTTATTGCTTCGTTGGTAGCTTTGTGCTAATACGGTAATACCCTGCTTATTGACCTAAAAAAAATTAGACCATAGGAGAAGACCCCCTATGCCTTTGAAATAAGGTGCCAGGCTTCGAACCCGGGTCGGACGGGAGAGTCCTGGAGCTCCCTGCTCATTGACCTTGCCATATCCAAATGCTGTGAGTGCGTGTATTTTCTGTGATCTTACCAGAGTTACCGCAAATCAACCTTGTTTAGCCAACAGGGATCTTTGCCTTTCTTGGTGATTTGATTTTGTTCCATATTTGTTTTTTTCAGAGTATAGATTACTACAACTTCATGTTGGTTACTTGTATTAGTCTGCTCCTGGTTCTGCCACTGTACTGGCTACGACTGCTAAGTATAGTATTCTGCTTGCTCATTTTACACAACCGACATGTCTTGATTGGTTATTGCTATGCAATGGCACTTCATCATTCTGAGTCCTCTTTTGAAAGTCTTCCAAGCTTTGAGGATGCACCATTATACCTCATCCCAACAGAATCATAGCAAACTCTTGGATGCCTTAGCCAGTAGTTCAGAAGTAACTAATGGTAGATTACTCTATAATTGACAATGATTCTTTTTTTCCTTTTGGTATAAGAGTAGCCTTGTGTTCATTGAGAAGCAAACAGGTGTAGCGGACTAAGTTTAATTACTTCCCCAAATCCATTGATAGTTGCTACAGAAGCATGTGGCTGTGTTTGGATTGGGCTGTCACACTCGCTTGGCTAATCTGTGGAATTCAGCTGTGTTTACACATGCACATGATTATAACTGATAAGAGATTCTTCAAGGATTACCATACCATTACTGGTTTCAGATTTATCCAGTTAACAGGGAAAATATTAAGGACACTTGAAGCTTGTGAAATTCAAATCAGCTGGAAAGGATATAGTGTTTCCATGTCATTCCATCATGTGGATCTTCAGTAGGGTCTGGTTGTCCCATTAGTCGACACAATTTTGTTGTAATTAAGTGCTTAGCTACTTTCTGGAGATTTTCCTGATCAATTTGAGAAACCCTTTGCCCCATGACTTAGTTCTCATTGCACGCTGCATGTCACTCACCAAACTTCATTAGATTTTCTCTGAGACCTTCTGTTTTGTGTCATAGTGATAGGAAATTTTCTTTGCAATGGAAGAGAAGGTTAGGAAGGGCCCACCTGAATTTAGGGTTAATCAGTTACTTCATGGGTAGAAGGGCGGGCCTGGTGCAAGCGGTAGAGTCTTACCGCTTGTGACCGGAAGGTCCCGGGTTCGAGTCGTGGTCTCCTCGCATTGCACAGGCGAGGGTAAGGCTTGCCATTGACACCCTTCCCCAGACCTTGAACAGAGCGGGAGCTCTCTGCACTGGGTACGCCCAGTTACTTCATGGGTCCTAGCAAACTTTGGAGCCCTCCTGAGTATTTTCCCAAGTTGATCTTATAGTTTTTATGTTTAAATTTTATTAAGTTTACTTCATTTATTGTTCATTGCCATGTTAACTCGCAAACATATGCATGGCATAAGCCAAACAAAAGCAAGAATGGATGTATGCTATGCTTCTATTTTGCCTATTGGATTTAGTAGGTCAACAATTGTTCCAACAACGTAAGTAGTCATTATATTTGACGTGGAGTTTTTAGCAAGCAGTATTCAAGTCCGGAAGCCCTTAACCCCCCAGTGAAATTAACACTTCTGGCCTGCTACTTAAATCTTCTTATTTTCTTTTGCCAGGATGTTATAACTACTGATGTGGAGAAGGTTCTGGATGCCTTTTATGCACCAATCTGCGCCTACTTTGGATGTGCCAAGTATGTGCTATTGTGTGCCTTTTCTTGTTGAGCATCTGTCAGCAAGAACATGGATGAAATCAAACAGAAAATGTGTTAATTTATGATGCTGGAGTTGAAAGGCAAAGCCATAGTTGAGTTGACGGTGTTCTCTGAGATCAGATGTGGCATAGATAGTTTTTTTTTATATATGTATCCACATCAAGGTACTAACCTTATGTAATTTCTACTTTTGGATTGTGGCATTGCATTGTGCTACTTGTTTGCAGAATAGCATCCAATGTGCTCTGTATATCAATGTTTGTCAAGAGTGGACTCGTAGATTTGGCGTGAGCGAAAGCTATAAAATTGTTACTGGTACTTCAAACGGGTTTGGAAATGTTGTATCCTTCTACCGTGAATCTGGAAATGTTGTAGGCCTATATCATGTGTCTGTAAGTCCTCAGTATGTTTTTTTTTTTCAAACCGTCCCCCATTTCCATTAAGATTCAACGGAAATACAGAGTTTTGTAGACTGTTTCAGACAAAAGGGAAAAAGGCATGCCAGACTTAGCAAACTTACGACGCTAGCCTTAACGTCCCCAGCTCATAGAGCAATACATGCCAAAAGACGATACAGTGATAATCAGACCAACAGGCCAGGCTCAACACAAAGCTGGCAAATCTTACAGAAACAGCCAGAAGAAAGGTCCCAGAAACTGAAATTGGATGGCCCCTACTCTTTTTCCTCTTCATTCCTGTGCATTGTCATCGGGTTTGTCCTCCAGGAGCAGTCCTCCAGTATGTTATGTGGACGGTCGAGAATGCTGCATCAATTTTAGCGTTGTTATCAGAAAGTGAAGTTCAGATTAGGTTCAGACTTCAGTTGCGCACACAAATGAATGTATGGATCATGGATGATGAACGTGGAGAAATGAGCATCTTTCCTACAGCTAGGTAATAGTTGGATGATGGAGATTCATGTGGAGAAATGAGAAGCGGTAATGGCTAGCAGTGGCGGATGCAGAACAGGATTGAAGGGGGGCTGATCTCTTCTTCTTCCTCTCTCTCTCCATTTTTCTTTTTTCCTCCACCTCTTCTTCTCCCTCACCCTCCCCATATTTCCATTGATGCACCAGCTGTAGGGGGGGCTGGAGCCCCCCTTAAGATCCGCCCCTGATGGTTAGAGAGAGAGATTCATGTGGGGAAACGAGCTAGAATCGATTCATATTGATCCACGCCACAGGCCGGTTGATCAGCACCTTAGAAACTCGCTACCTTTGCTCGTTCAGGATTTTTTTTAAAGAAATGGTGGTCTGACGCCCTACTCACTGGCTCTGATTTTTTTCCCCAAAGCTTTTCTTGCGCAGCTTGTTTTAAATCTGAAATCTTGCGTGGCGTGGTGCTTGGTATATCGTGTAGCGAACTTCTCCATGGTAGTACGATCATAGGGAATGGTCAGGTATTTGAAAGTTTTTGAAACACCGACCCACCCCACTCCAACCTGAAATTCTGTGTTGTTTTCAGTACGCAATCTGGGCAACTCCATGAATCGTTAACGTCAATGCTGGCTTCACGACGAACAATGCGACACCTTGACACCTTACTGTCTAAAGGCTGAAATGAACTACTCCTGAATGGACAGATCAACAGGAAATGAAACCAGCAAGGGAGAATCGGCAGATGAGTCCGCCAGTCATGAGCACACACGTCATTCATCTCCGAGCTCCCTGTTGTGCACGACAGCACGAGCACAAGTGGAAGAATGCCGGCTTGGAGACGCGGTTTCGAAGCTACCTGATTCAGTGTCTGAATCCTTAATGCACCTTGGAGACAGAGGAAGTGAAGGATGAACATGTGTGAGACGCGGTTTCGAGGCTACCTGATCAGTGTCTGAATCCTGAACACACGTTGGGGCCGGATGAAATGAAAGATGGACATGTGTTGCAAAATACAGGCAGTATTGGACGAAGTGAAAGATGAACAGTGTTGGACGAAGTGAAAGATGAACATGTGTTGCGAAATGCGAGCAGTGTTGGTTGGGTGTATGGAGGTGAATGGGATGGACCATCCTGGATGGAAAGAGCCGAAGAGGATGGCATACTGGTTGAGAAGAGGATGGACAGGACAAATCTGGGGTGAGATGCTATAGGTTGATTGTTTGGTTACCTGACGATTCATAATTTTTGGATAGTTTTTGGGTGAGATGGTACAGGTTGATTATTTGGTTACCTGACGATACATGATTTTTGTTTAGATGGCTGTATGGTATGGTATGAGTTGGTACAATGATTTTTGTTTAGATGGCTGTATGGTAAGGTATGAGTCAGTACAAATCATGGTTGGTTGGTTATATAGGTCCATTCACACATTTGGGGAAAAATTGTTGTTTGAAAACAATAACAATCGATAATGAAGAATAAATGTAAGCAAGGCAATTCACCACTGATCTACATTATGTTATATTAAAAGGTCCCTGCTATAATCACATTCCATACTGCCATACAGCAAAAGAGTACTCTGTAGGCTATCCAGGTTGTTCCATACAGACTAGAGTTACACTACCACCCTCCATACGACCAAAACCATCACATCGCACAAAGTTTTTTTTTCCCATCCCTAGTGATTAGACCAAAATACCACCACATCATCAGAGTACTTATATTAGTTCGGACCTGTGATTCTTGATGTACCTAGCCACCCATATAACTTTGCTAGAAAGTTGAGGCAGTGCATAAAATGCCCTTGCAAGTGGAGGATTCTCACACAGATAAGCATAGTAGTGCTCAAGATGTGCCTCCTCAAACCCTGGGATGCTCTTTAGCTCTTCATACAACCCCTTTGGAACAGGAAGGTCAGGTTGTTCAGAAAGCTTTTTTATAGACGAAGCAAGTTCGCCAAGGGTCCGACTCATTATCACAACCAAGTCATCATCAGTATATATCCTCTGCTTCTTTGATGGTGGCTGTTTAGTACCTGAGGACTCTGCACCATTGTTGCCTGAGTTTGTTCCGTCATCAACACCAATTTGTTCACTTGGCTCACTAGACGTGGGTTTTGGTGCATTATCTGTTCCAGTCACAGTTGGTGCATTATCTGTTCCAGTCACAGTTGGTGCATTATCTGTTTCAGTCACAATTGGTGCATTATCTGTTTCAGCCACTTCAACACCAAGTGGCTCATTTGATCCTTTAGCATATGCACCGGTTTCAGCCACAGTTGGTGCACTATATGTTTCAGTCACTTCAACACCAAGTGGCTCATTTGACCCTTTAGCATATGCAGCGGCTGCCAAATTTTTGCCACATATGGTGGCCATCTCATGATAATGCTCAATCGGAATGTTCAAGTAGTTGGCATCTTCACGGTGGTCCTACAAGTCAAAACCCATATCATGGTAGGAATAATATATGCTGCACCTAAAATTGCAACAATCAAACTATAAGAAGATACTGATTACTTGCCTTAATATGATTATTGTAATGCTCTGCATCAAGACTGATTATGCAATTATGTTCATCCCAAACAGCTCCATTCAAGTTCTTCAGCTTCTCAATCTTTGCATAAATCCTTTTCCACTTCCTAAGATGGTTACCAACTTGTCCACCGGTGTGCTGGACACCCAGCTTCTCATACAAAGCTCTAGCACAACTGTTAAGATGAGCTTGCTTGAAGCCACTCGTGGTTTTAGTTCCACTCGCAACTAGGTCAGCCAAATATTTGAGTACAAAACTAGACATTGCGTTGGACCAATAGACCTGTCCAGCTCCACCCTTGCCTGCCATGTTGTCCCCATGTTGCTCTAGGTCCATCTCCTGTGAAGTTGTAAAAAATGACAATGAGCACCAAGATAAATTGTTACAAAGACTCAATAGGAAAAAAAATGCAGGGATGCAGTAAATAAGAGAAAAGCACACACATTAATTAATACAAAAAGCCCAAGGTCCGATTACTGCAATGGCAATACTGAAGATTTGTTCACAACATCAGTAGTACATCGCATTAAGAAAACAAGCAGGACAAGGTCCATGTCGTTACTAGTTCACTATTACATAAAGCACTACATATTAGTATTTAGTTGTCACGGTGATTTTAACGATCTGCCCACATTCTGTCAGCAATCATTTGTCTCTTTTCTATCATTAACCTATGGTTATTTGCTTGTTCTCGTGCTGTCCTCCGTGGCTTTGGTGTCCAATTATCCTCTGGTATATGCTCTTGTATCTGTCCCATCAATTGCTCCAATACAATCCTATATGGTCAATATATTACAAAACTTTGTAATATATTACAAAATTCGACAATTTGGATTGCCATACCTTAAAATGTGGATCTCATCTTGGGTCCCCTGCAATTTTGGACGGGATATCCAAAAAAGGTGGCCGAATAAGCTCATTGCTTAGTTCCCCAATGGCATGTAGACTAGGTTGAAATATATGCTATCTGTCTCACCTGACCTAATGAATAGTCCAAACTAGCTTATTTCTTCGGTTGTGTCCGACTGTATTCAAGAACATGGCTACTTATTCCTCAATATTACATGGATAGCGTCATGGAACAAAGAGCGTTCAGGTAAAACTTGACAAAACTGAAAGAAAGGACATCTTTTAAGCCTTGTCATTGATGGGATGAGTCTCTGTGTTGGCTGGTCTTTGTGGGGCTGCAGCATATGGTGGCCTTGCTGCCCATCAAGGACAGCATCCTTGACTGGCTAGGACAGCATCTTAGCATGTTAGCATCTAGCATCTTGGCATATGCTTGGCTGACTAGCAGCCTATAAATATGTATCCCCAACCCCTCAGGTTGGCATGGCATTTGTGTGAGAAATAAACCAGAAAATTGCCCCAACTCCTAGTGTCATCCTCTCTCGATGAGAGTAAGAATTCTACTACTACCAAGAGTAAGAATTCAGCGACTAACAACCCAGTATCGAGCCAGTACTATCCTCAGAGCTTTTGAGCATCTCCTCGCTCATCTCCTTTCCCACCTCCAATAGCCCAGTGAGGGGAGCAGCGAGCCTCTCCACTCCTCCTCTCTCTCAAGACGAAGCTCAAGCAGCCTTCCCCACGCAGCAGCCCCCCCAGTAGCGCGTCATGTCCGCAGGCGATCTCGGCCTTCGGTCGCCTCGAGCACGCTTGGCGTCAGGAGGGCCGAACTTGCCGCGGCAGAGGAACGCGAAGAAGCGGCGGCAACAAGGGCGCCGAGGCAGGCAATAGGCGAGCTGGCAAAGCAGCCGGCGAGCGGAGGTGGATGCAAATATCGGCGGCGGCAGAGAGGAGGTCGAGGTTCGCATCAAGATCGCAGCCTCCGCTTTCTCGACGACGACAACGCTTCGCGACCTCGAGTCTGGGGAGGGAGGTATAGCAGCCTTGGCGGCGCGATGAAGGCACCACAAGACGCTTACGCCCACAGCTTGCGGCGGCCAGACAGTACTGACAAGGCCGGCGGCCCTAGAGGCGCCACGACGTGATGGCGCTCTGGAGGCGCGCCGCGCAACGGATGGCGGGCGGGTCGATGGAGAGCGCGCCTTCCACAGAGCGCTGGCTTTCTCTCCCCGTGATCGGTACCGCGGGTTACCATGGGCTCCAGTAATTGTCGGGGACGTCGGCCCCGGCGGTGGGTGGCCTACCTCACTAAGACCAACTACGCCGAGTGGGCTGCGGTGATGAGGGTAAAGCTCGAGTGCGGCACATGTGGGAGGCGGTCCCAAGACGGGCGACGCCGACCACGACCGGGATCGATGGGCGTTGATGCCCTCATCGCTGCAGCCCCGTCCGAGATGCGCTTCGCTACCAACAAGCGGATCGCCAAGGAGGCTTGGGGCGCCATCGCTCTACGACGGCAGCCATCAAGCGTCCGCAAGTCCACACTGCAGCACTTCGCAAGGAGTGGGAGAACTCGCCTTCAAGCCGGTGAGGATGTTGATGACTTTGCTCTCCGCCTCAACACTCTCGAAAGATGGTGCGCTTCGGCGATGACACCTACGGCAAGGAGAGAGCTGTCGAAAAGCTCTTCCGCTGCGTCCCCGAGAAGTATAAGCAGATGGCTCGCTCGAACAAGTCTCTATGGATCTCTCCATGATGTCGATCGAGGAGGCGATAGGTCGCCTCAAGGTCGTCGACAGCGATGAGCCACAGTCTCTCTCGGGACCCATCACCACTGGCGGGAAGCTCCTCACTCGGGAAAGCGAAAACGCCTGCCAAGGTGACCGGAAGAAGGGGGAGCCTTCTTCCGCGACAGGCGGCCGCAAGCGTGGCAAGCCGCGCAAGGCACGCAGAGACGCCCAGGCCGGGGCGCGAGGACGTGCCGAGGGTGATGCCCGCGAGGCGCCAGTGGCGGCGCCACCGCAAGCACAAGCCGAAGACGACATTCCACTACTCGCAGCAATGCAGCCGGCTTAGCCATTGGGCCAGGATCGTCGACACCACGACGCGGTCGACTCCCCGTTGCATAAGCGGAGGAGGAGCTGGCTCGTTTCATGGCACATGCAAGCATCGAAGCTACCTCCGGCGGCAAGCACCGCCATGCAACGCTCTCTCCACCTTGACGAGCCAAAAGCACACGCCTTCCTCGGCGACGGCTCCGCAACGACAAGATCGACGGTGGTGCCTCGACACCGCGCGCCACCCATCACATGACCGGTCGACGGGAGTTCTTCACCGAGCTTGACTCTAGCGTCCGAGGCTCCGTCAAGTTTGGGGATGCCTCCGGCGTGGAGATCAAGGGCGTTATTCCGCCATCTTCACTGCTGTGTCTGGTGAGCACAGTTGCTCACCGGAAGTCTACTACATCCCCGTTGAGGAACTCTATCATCGCCTTGGGACACCGGATGAGAACATTTGGCGGTGGTGGTTGAGGATGGAGTCATGAGGATTTGGGATCGCCGTCGCCGCCTTCTTGCCAAGGTAACCGTAAGCACAAATCGACTCACGTCCTTAACGCGGTGGCACAACCCTCTTTCTCGCCGCTTGTCGGGATGACGAGGCGTGGCGATGCACGAGCGCTTGAGCACCTTTTTCACTTCGAGGCCACAGGCGACTTCGGTGCCGCTGAGATGGTGCGAGGCTGCCCGTGCCTCGACCATGTGGAGCAGCTCTGCGACGTCTGCGTGTTGACGGCGAGACGACTCCCCTTTCCCCAACGGTGAGCTTTCGAGCCAAGGAGAGGCTCGAGCTTGTGCACCGGACTTGTGTGGCCCGATGACACCGGCCACACCGGGAGGACGACGCTACTTCCCACGCTTTCGTCGACGACCTCCCGCTACATGTGGGTGATGGTCCCTCGGCAACAAGGGAGGGTCATGATGCCATCAGCGCTAGCAGTTGTCACCCATAGGCGGAGCTTGCTCGAAAGTTGAGGTCGGCGCATAAAACGGCCTTTCACAAGGTGGAGGATTCGTCTGCAGATCAGCATATAGTGCATTCAAGATGTGCCTACTCAAACCCTGGGATGCTCTTTACAGCTCTTCATACAACCCGCACGGTTGTGGGGATGGCTCGGGCCCTTCTCAGCAGAGGGGATCAGGTTGTTTAGGGGAGGCGGTGGTTCGGCCGTCTACATCCTCAACCACTTTCGCCACCAAGGCGCCGACGGCGGCGGGGCGTCGTGCGAGGCTTATCATGGGCGCAAGCCAGTCGATCTCCCACTCGGGTCTTGGTCCTCCTGCGTTCGCCAAGGAGCTTGGCCACATCAAGGCTCGTTTACAGTAGCACTCGGAGTGTTCTCGGCACGCAGGGTTCGAAGGCCTACCGCATCCTCGACCAAGATCACACACCAATTTGTTCGCTTGGTTCGGCGAGACGAGATGGGCGTGGACAAGCGGTGGTTCGGCTCGGCTCCGGCAGTTGGTTCAACATTATCTGTTTCACTCAGGGAGTTGGGGCAGTATCGGTTTCTTCGACGAGCGCGTCTACCCCAAATCCCGAGCCTCCACCGTTTCCGACGCTCTACTCCAACACCACGCTGGCCAGACCTCGGCTTGAGTTCTTCAGCACCACCACGGTGACACCGCCACGCACTCAGCCACAGCACCTCTCCGCACGTCTACTCCAACACCACTTCGTGTCGAGCACACCAAGTTGAGCTCGCTATTCCGCCTCTCTCACGACGAGGAGCGCATCGACGCACTAATTTTTGCGAGCCGCTATGGTACCGTATGATGGAGAACCTTCTCGGCGACCGGCCGGTCAATCGGGACTAGTGCCTCACGACACGGAGGCGCAGCTTGCACCTTGCGTGGTCGAGCCTCGGTGTCAAAAGAGGCCGAGATCATGCGTAGCGCATAATATGCGCTGCAGATGGATGCGGTTGAGAAATCACTGCTACTGGAAGCTACTGACCTTCCTCGTGGTCATATGCGATCACCCTTAAGTGGGTGTACATCAAGAGGGATGAAGCCGGCGCCATCGTCAACCACAAGGCTCGCTTTGGCACGAGGTTTCGTCAGCTTCTCAATCTCGACTTCGACGACGCTTTGCTCCTGCGGGTAGCACGGATGGAGTCCATGCGACTCCTGTCTTACCGCCGTGAGGGTGGGCGTGTTCATCACATGGACGTCAAGTCGGCGTTCCTTAACGGCGACTTGAAGGAGGAGGTCTCATGCACCACCCGTGGGATTTACGATCCCCGGCAAGGAGAGCTTGCTCACTTTGCGCAAGGCCACTCGTGGTTTTAGTTCCAGGCGTGGAATGCCAAGTTGGATTCCACGCTAAAGGGATGGGTTTAACAAAGCCCGCGAGACATCTACCGTTGGACCAATAGAAATGCTTTCCAGGTGGGTGTCTCGTCGACGACTTAGTGATCACCGTTGGATGCGGAGGTGGCGACATTCAGGAAGAGATGAAGGCCACCTTCCGGATGAGTGACTGGGGCGCCTCTCATTCTACAAATCGAGGTGCACCAGATGAGGATCACGCTCGAGATACGCCAAGCGCGTGTTGAGCTAAGGGCTCACCGATAGGAACCCAACTCTCACTCCGATGGAGGAGAGGTCAGTAAATAAGCGACAAAGCGACGGACATTAATTAATACAAAACGCTTCACAAGGTCCTTGTGGGGAGCCTTATTGCACCTCGCTCACACAATACCGACTTGGCATTCTCCGTCACAACGTTAGTAGTTCATCAAATGACCATTAAGAGCACCACCAGTCAGGAAGAGGATCGTCCATGTCGTTACTAGGGGACTCTCGACCACGGCCTCTACTACCCTAGGTGCCGTAGTTGTCACGGTGATTTTAACGATCTGCCCGCATTCGACACCAGCAAAGAGCATTTGCGGGATCCTCTTCCTCCTCGGCAAGTGCCTCGTTAACCTCATGGTTAAGTGGTGGCCCCAATCCACCTGCTGGCCGAGTACATAGCGGCCTCCACCGCTTCGACTCAAGCGCTCTGGCTCGCTCGACAGCTTGGTGATCTCCTCGGCAGAGATACTAGAGCGTTGAAGCTCAGGATGGACAGCAAGTTCGCTCTGGCCCTGGCAAAAAACCCTGTTTTCTATGAACGGAGTAAGCACATCCGGGTGAGGTACCACTTCATCCGAGGTTGTTTGGAGGAAGGGAGCATCAAGGCGAGCTACATCAACACTAAGGACCAGCTTACCAAGCCTCTTGGGAGGATCAAATTCCTTAAGCTCTGCTCCAGGACCGGGATGGTTCAACTTTCCCACAAGACGACGCACAAGACTTAGGGGGAGAATGATGGGATAAGTCTCTGTGTTGGCTGGTCTTTGTGGGGCTGCAGCATATTGTGGCCTTGCTGTCCATCAAAGACAGCATCCTTGACTGGCTAGGACAACATCTTAGCATGTTAGCATCTAGCATCTTGGCATATGCTTGGCTGGCTAGCAGCCTATAAATATATATCTCCAACCCCTCTGGTTGGCATGGCATTTGTGTGAGAAATAAACCAAAAAATTGCCCCAACTCCTAGTGTCATCCTCTCTCGATGAGAGTAAGAATTCTGCTACTACCAAGAGTAAGAATTCAGCGACTAACAGTCATTTTGGTGCAGGTTGTATTATCCTTGCAAATTCTTGTGTTTATATAGTCAATCCTATTATTATTCCTTTCCTCCCAATTCTTGTGTTTAGATAGTCAATCCTATTATCATTGCTTTCCTCAAATGGATCATTAAGTAATACGATACCTTTGTCTTCTCAACCTAGACCGAAAAAACAAAACCACCATTCAAGCAGCTAAAAAGTAGCAGCGCTGATGAGTATAATTTTTTCCCCATCTAATCTACCTGTCCTCCATCTACAATGTCCAAGGGATGCAAACACTATATAAGTTTTGGTTTTAAAAAAAAGAGAATATAATCCTCTATTAACAAGGACTGGATGACATCCGCACTGATGCAACACATGAGAAATCAGGGAAAAGAATCCGGAATCTGTAATCCAACAAATCAGCATATGTTAACTTCGGAATGAATCCCCTAGGAGAACTTGAGGTTGAAAAAACGCAAACCCCTTGGTTCTCTGATTCATCATCCAATTGCAATCAGGCAGCACACAACGTAACCCTACCAACAAGAGAGAGGGGTGACGGGTAGGGGTCGGTCAATCACCTGCGGAGGCGTCGCCATGAGAGAACAGCCAGGCGCCGGCAGCAGCAGTCCTTGCGGTTCCGATGGGTGGGTTCCCGCGGGAGGGAGAGCCGAGTCGCCGAGAGAGAGAGGAGGAGAGGGGTGGGAGGCGAGCGAGATGCTCCGTCCCGGACGGCGTCGTTCGGTGAGGATTTCTCCGCACGGGATGATGCGGTATCTAGAGAGAATGTTCGATGCATGTATGCTTCGGTCCCAGCTCAGGAACCACAAGCTGCAGTGCGATTCCGGTAGCCGCTGACATGATAAAAGCCAGGTGGGCCGTTCCCGTGGGCTGCTCCACTCAGTCCTCCTTCCGAGCGGCTACGGCCGCATGCAGCTAGCGGCCCAGCCATGATCCCGCGCACGCGCGGCTGTACGTGGACGTGGACAGCACTGCACGTTCGTATATAAAATTAACGGCTATAGCCTCATTTAACTCTGCTATTGTGGCGTCAAAAAAAAAAGGCGTAAAAAAAACTTTGCTATTGTTCCCTCAAAAAAAAAAATAGCTCTGCTATTACTGTCGAAGAGGTCATCCTCTAATCTAAACAGAGACATTTAAAACAATACAAAAGAGATGCCACTACTATAAAAACGATTTTGCGCAGCGTTCCACTTTTGCACTCCGTGGCAGGCTCCTATTTTTGCCCGCTGCGGTAAATCCCACGATTTACTGCGCGGGCGGCATTTTTTATTTACCGTGGCGAGCATTTTTGCCCGCCGCGGTAAATCGATTTACCGTGGCGGACGTCCTAAGACGTCCGCCTCGAAAATACTCTATTTTCTCGAGGCGGACGCTCTTACGTCCGTCCGCGGTAAATGGATTTACCGTGGCGGGCGTCCTATGAGACCCGCCTCAGTTAAGGCCGTGGCCCAAAAGGCCCAACGAAGCCCGATAGCCGTCTTCACATATAAATACGTAGTATTTAGGGTTTCACTCCTAGTTTTCCTTTCTGCCTCAGCCACTCTCTCCCACCGAAGACCGAACAAGTCCGCACCTCGTTCCCTCTCCTTCCATCGCACCCTCTCCGTCGTCCTCGTGCGCACCTCCCTCTCTCTCCTTCCGTCGCACCCCCTCCCTCCCCGTCCCTCCTCCTCTCCTTCCGTCGATAGAAGCGCGGTGGCGCCCGACCGGTGGCGCGCGACGGAGGCGCCCACGGCGTTCGCGAGGCCACGGTGGGTTCTGCACAACACAACCCGCAGCGTCGTCAGCGTGGGGCGGCGGGCGCGCGCTGGGGGGCGGCGGCGTGGTCGCGTGGAGCCACGGCGGCGAAGCGGGGCGGCGGCTGGCGCGCGCTGCTGGCTGGCTGCCTCCTTCCCTTCTTCTCCGGTGTCAAAGCGGATCCACGACCCATCCCGCGACAGATGGCCGCCTCCACCTCCCGCGACGGCGGATCTGGCAAGCAGGCAAGATCGAGGTAATGGCACCGCCAGTATCCTCTACCTCACTCTCTTTCTCCATCTCTCCTAGCTCCTCTCCCTCACTCCCTCTTTCCTTCCTCTCTCTTTCCATACAGGGAGGTGGATCTGGAGGTAGAGGCGGTCTTGCCCATCTCCGTGGCGGTGGGCCCGTGGCTCTCGAATGCGGGCCGGCCGATCGATCCGGCGTGAAGAGGTGGAGGCAATCGGATCTAGGGGACGACGACGGCGACGATGATGCGAAGATCCCAAATGACACTAGAGTTGCGGGCTGGGATTGGAATCACTGGCAGGCTCGGGATATGGGCTTGCCGGTGGGCTTTGGGTTTTTTTTGTTTTTTTCCTCAGCTTTACCGTGGCGGACGTTCTAAAGTGCCCGCCGCTGCTAATAGGTTTACTACAGCGGGCACTAGCGCCCGCCGCGGTGGATTCACGATTTACCGTGACCTTCTCACCGCGGCGGACGCGTTTGCCCGCCGCGGGAAACCAAAATTGCCCGCTGCAGTTAAGCATTCTGTAGTAGTGTGCGCGACGTGCTGCAGCATGCAGATGCCAATATGATGCCATTTGGTCTGCGTCTCTGCATGCACCATGGGTGCACCGTCGCGTGGGGCCGACCGGCGTAGCACAGACAGGACAGCAGCAGCAGCCGCGGATCGGATCTACGAGTCCATTATATTATATTATATTGACCCGCTTACGCTAAAAATTAGCTTATGCTGATGTTTATGCTAAAATATTGTGAGAGAAAAACACTGTTCTATGACTAAAAAAGTAGCTAAAGCTAACAGGTTCATTATATTAATTAACCAGTTGCTCGCAGTAGTGTCAGCAATCGTATATACTCCGTATCTGTCAAGGCTGTGGAGTAATAGATATACGACAGCGTCAGTAAGATATATAGTGCTCGTGCTCGTAGTGTATAAGATACTCACTCATCCACAAATAAATTGGGAGCCTCAATGTAACGCCTCCAAAACTTTGATAGTAGTCAGAATGTTATGCTCCAATAGTGAGATGACACCCGATATGTGGAGTTTGTCAATTTCAGCTAAAGTGTGTTTGGTTCATCTTGGTGTAGACAAATTGTTCGGTTCGGTGGCATGATCTTTTTGGGAATGAGCAACCAAGAGGCAACAAAAAAGTTACAAAATTCAGCATTCAGGATGTACAATCCTTGGCCCTATCCCTTGCACATCCATTTGTACATGGTCACTTCTTTACCTTAATGATCTGGACGCGCTATATTCAATACATTTACCTATAGTGCATAAATTTGTGGCGGGTGAATTGTGAGTAAATTTCATGTGACAAATCGTAGCAGGCTAAAATTGATAAGCGCAGACATGGCCACAACCAGCACGACCAAGACCATGATGTTGTTCGGCTCATGGTTTTACGGCTGATAAGTCCGTTGATACTGTTTTATCGTGAGAAAAAAACAATGTATCATGACAGATAAGCCGGGTTGATAAGTTCATTCCGCTTAAGCCTGCAACTAAAACCAACATAACACATGGACGATACAGTCGTCACCTGACAGCAACGCACAACGGCACAACCTATAACATGTGTGCCGTATGTGCTAAAATCAAATGGCCTGACATTGTTATGACTGGCGCATGTAGCATGTGCGCACGCGGCCAAGCGCGTGTACCGTGCCAGTATATCTTAATCTTATGGATTAGTCGATGTGACTGATTGCAATTGCAAGCGTCCACAGGGCGATCCGGCTGCTAGCTGCCTTCCTGATCTTGCTGACGTTGTTCACCTGTTCACCACGGAGTATAAGATATAATGCATCTATCTACTGCAATAAGAAACATATAATAGTGCACAACTGTAATTGGTAGCAGGACAATCGACACGTGCAGTTAGCATTGTTGTCAAGTAAACCAAATTTTATTATTATAACAACATGAATCAGTCGATGGCCAAACTAATCAAACCGTATAAACTTTAATAATAAAAATAAATGTTTCTTGCCGTGCAACTCTCTCGATAAGATTGACACGTGGAAATCAGGACACGACGACGACTAACTCATTGCCGACTTTAAAAAGATATTAAAATTACATATTTTTATATATCCTCAAAAGAAGTCACCGAACATGATATCTAACTCTAATAAAAATAATTAGATGTCTAACTTTGTCATCCTTGTTTTCGTTAATGAGCCAGTTCGTTTGTGATTGCTGCAACAACCACTCATAATATCAAAAGTAGCATCTATACAAATTAAGTTGTCGCGGCCGTTCCAGTTGTACAGTAAGCTGAAGCGAACAGATCGAATGTTCGATAGTTTTTTTTTCTCCCGTCGCAACGTATGGGTATATTTGCTAATAATAATGCACAATTGTAATTTGTTCCATGACAACCGACAGGTGCAGTTAGCATTGTTGTCAAGTAACCCAAATATTTGGAGGAACATTATATTAATATCAAAATACTATTTTTCAAAAAGTTTGAGCGGATTATGTGCCCCAGCCCCACATGCCAGAATAACCATTTTTCATGCATCCTGGGGTATGCATATACTCCCTCCGTTCAAATAAATATATATTATTCTCGATTTACGAGGAGTCAAGTATGTCAAATTTTGATAAAATATATACAAGGAAATAGTAATATTTAGGACGTGTTTGGGACTGCTCCACCAACTCTGATCCACAAACTCCACATGGAGCAGCTCCACAAAAATCCGGAGTTTATGGAGCACCACTTTAGATCCTCTCAGAAGTTCACATTTTTCTCAAACAAAGTGCGTGGAGGTAAACCTATTTGGCTAAAAAATGTGGAGTGGAGCAGACCCAAACACCTCCTTACAGTATATATAGGCCCTGTTCGTTTCGCTAAAATTTGGTTTATGTTCCTGCTTATACTGAAATATTGTGAGAGGAAAACACATTTCATTCGCTGAAAGTACTGCTGAAGTAATGCTGCAGAACAGGGTGGAGTATCTTTTTTTTCTCGAACAACGCACGAGAGCTACGTGTCATTTCATTAAGAGAGAAAAGATAGTACAAAAGTCCGGTTAAGGACTAAAACCCCAGCCAAGAACACACCCCCACACTTCTACAAAAAGAGGCCTATATACGCGCCACAGACACAAACACAACCTCGACCAAATACCCCCAGACCTATGCTGTTGGGGCCTGACGACCTCACCAGGAGTTCCTGGAGCTTAAATGCTCCAGCCATCCCCAAATGTTGATCTCATCGACACCATCATCTGGAGCAAAGCAAGGAGATGTTGGGTCTAGCATTCTCAAAAACACAAGAATTTCTGTGCTTCCATACTTCCTGTGAAACCAAAATAATTAGTGAGTTAAGTCTTTTCCTTATCCCCTTCGGGACTGCGCTCGAGCCCTCTTTCACCATAAGGAAAAACGAGTCTCGTAAACTAAGGGAGTCAGTCGACAGATGAAGAGATTGGAGGATCGGGGACCAAATCTGTCTTGTAAAAACACAACCAACCAATATATATGCTGAATGTTTTCCTCCTCCTGATCACAAAGAGGGCAGACTTCATGATGAGGCAATCCTCTTTTGGCAAGGCGGTCCGCAGTCCAACATCTATTGTTGATGGCTAGCCAAATGAAGAATTTGCAACGGAGAGGCGCCCAACTCTTCCATATCCTCCTCCAGGAGCAAATTTAATAGTTCCTACAAAAAAATGCAGCATAGGCCGACTTGTCGCTATATACTCCATTCGTGAGAGTTTCCATCTTATTTGATCTGAACTTCTTGCTGCAAGACAACTCCCTCAACATGATCCCAAATCCAAAGATATTCCAATATAACCTGAATCGAAAGAGTACCCTTGATGTCTCAGAACCCAACTTCGATTGACAAGAGCTTGTGCAATTGTCCGTCTTCTAGTTATCCTTTTAGGGATGGCCTTGAACAGGTTGTGGAGTATCATTAGATAGATCGTTGAATCTATTTTTATAATAAACTTATTTAGAAATATAAATATTGCCCGCCGCCTCGTCAGCGTGCACAGGAACAGCAGGACCTTGCCCGCCGCCTCGTCAGCGCGCACAGGAATAGCAGGACCTTGCCCGCCGCCTCGTCAGCGCGCACCGCCGCGGCCAGCGCCTTGGGCGAGAGAGTGAAGCCGCTCTCCTTGGACGTCGGTACCTCGCGGCAGTTTCCCCGGCGAATGCCGGCGATGCGCGCGGCCTTCTGGAAGGAGAAGTGGGTCTGGTCGGAGCAGTAGACCACGAGGTCTCCCATCCGCTCCTCGCCTACCTCGGCGAGCTTTCGGTCTCTGGCGGCGACGATGGTGCAGAGCATGGTCTCGCAGGACGTCCCCAGCAGCGTGCCCCCGCCGCCTCCGGAGAACAGCAGGCTCTCCGGGAGGTGCAACGCCTTGCATAAAGATGGCAACGGCCCCTGATACCTGACAGGTATTTGATCCATTAGGGAACGGGATGGGATCGTATATTTACCCGCAGGCATCTAAATGGGCAAGAATCCATCCCCGACGGGTATAGCGGTACGGGACGTTCCCTGTTTACCTGTCCTCGTTACCCGTTGGGGAACCCGACTATTTGAGCTGTCATGCGAGTATTAGGCCCAAAGAAGCTCAACATAGTTATTTTGACAAAATCTGAACAATCATATATATAGTTTGTGTGTTCTAAAAACCCTAGTTCAATTTTTCCTCACCATCTCCGCCAGCAGCACAGGCACGCATGCCTCACGAGCGCTCGTGCCCCTCGTTTTCTCAGTTCGGTTTCTCTGCCACCTTTGCTCGTGCTCCTCGCAACCTCACTCCTTCTTCTCGGCATCTCCGAGACTCCGACACTTATACCCGGTGAAGAAGAAACGTCTCCGATTGCAAAACTGCGACCCCAAGTGTCCTTATTTATCGGGTATGCAGTACCCGTCGGGTATCTGTTACCCGACCGATGTCCGACGGGTACGGGGATGTGCAAGAATCTATACTCGAGACAATTAACGGGGACGGGAATGGGATGAATTCTCCGTAGCGGGGAAGAGAACGTTCCGGCGATACCCGACGGGTACATCCCCGTTGCCATCTTTAGCCTTGCAGACCCAGTCGATGATGACGACGACCTCGAGCTCGGTGGCGGCCGGCGAGGCGGCCCACGTGAACGGGTTCACGTTAAGCCCCGCAGCGAGGGCCTCGCCGAGGGCGCCCACGTTGTTGGCCGTGGCCGCGAAGTGCGCGAAGTGGCGGGGGCTCTGCCAGTGCGTGACGCCCGGCAGGACGAGGTCGCGGACGTCGCGCAGCGCCGCGGCGAGCGCGTCGGGCTCTGGCCACGCTGGCGCTGCCTCGGGAAGCTGCCGGGCCAGGAACCCCGGAGCGACGTCCGGGCGCACGGGGTACTCGTCGATGCGCGCGTAGTAGTCCGCGATGAAGTCCACGACTAGGCGTCCTTGCCTGCGGAACTCGTCGGCGTCCAGTGGCGGCGGGTGAGGAAGCGAAGGCATGGCAATGGCGACGGGGGCAGCCGGGGTGGTGCCGCTGCCGCCGTTGGCTGTGGTGGTAGTAGTGTCGGCTCGGTTCAGGATGGCCTTTGCAGGAGACGGCGTGGAGCACTCTTGCTTCTTGGCAGGTCGTTTAGCTCATGCAGCAGACAAAGTGACTCCCACCGTGGCTCCGTGGATGCAAAGGGCTAGGAGAGGCGGGTGTATTTGATGGCGCGGCGCGCATGCATGACGTGGGACAGAGGCTAGGGCGTGGCGCCATACATGATGACGCCACATACGAGGTGTGTGTGGTACTGGTACATGCATGATGCAACAAGGAACCATAGTTTGCATGAACCACAGAAGTACATACATAACCAATTTGCGCTCATCTTCATTCCCTACCGACACCGTCAACAACGAGACGTCAACAAATGACAGCCTCGTATAAACGTGCGTGCATTTCAGGCTAGTTGGACACGTTAGGCACGTGTGCTACGTTCCTATTTTTCATATCCTATACTCTTGTCCCTGATTCTTCCTCGCTGTACGTCTTCTTCGACACCAAAATTTTTCTCCTTCCTCAAAAAAAAAAAATTCTCCTGCCTTCCAAACAATTATTATTAGAGTCCCAGTGCATCTCTTTTTAACAATAGAAGAAAAATTCGGCCTTGTCCTTAAAAAAAATCAAACCAACTTACTATAGATTCTTACCAAACAAATCCGACTTTTTTTTGAAGAATTAAACAAATCCGACTTATAGCTTGATTATTGTAATAAATGGCCATGTGCAAAGAAACGCATTGTCAGATACTCAAGGTTGCGTGGTATTATTGGGCTACCTATCATCGTCTCTATTACTGAGACACACGTGCTCCAACAGTCCTAATAGCTCATCTTAACAATTCATTGTATTATATTTCTCTCTATACTTGTGCATACAAACCCTATATATGTTTCTACTCCAAACAATACAACACCATTTCAAATCCACAATTTCCAAATTCAAATTCAACCATAGAGTTCAAACATAGAGCATCACACACTCCCATTTCAAATCCCACTCGCACTCCCTCGTTCAAACAACCCATATGTTCTCTTTTCAAGTCATTATCGTCTATACCAAGACATGAAGATGAGGGATACAGTCTGAACATATGAACTGTTATACAAGCCATACGCATGCATATTATTCACGTGGCACGCTTTGCAATAATTCTAAATGATGTCCCCATATCAACATGTTGTTCCCTTGAGGGGATACACATACATGGCCATCAATCAATTGTAGCTCTAGGCAACGAAATTGGAAGGCAGAAAGGAAATCCAAACCTTGCATATCCTCTATGAACGCATCCACACCGGCGTTGGGAGCGGTGGTGTCCATTGATGTAGGAGTATCATCAGTATCCTTATAGGCTTCAATTTCAGATGAAAAGTGTCGAATTTCTACTTTGGACGAATTACACGCATGCGGGCATCTCTCGGGAATTATTTTTCTCATTCAAAATAACAAAATAAATAAATCGCTTGTTACTTGTTTGTGTTGTCAGATCAGGGGTAACCGTTTTATTCCATAGCAATTTGGACACTAGTTGCTTGGGGTAATGTTTATGACATTCGAGAAGTTGTAAGAGAGTGTTTGGTTCCACGCCACAGAGAGCCACGCCACACTTTGGTTGCCATAGAAAGTTATGTAGCTGCTTGTTTGATGACTCAAATGAAGGCTGCCACAAGCATCAGCAGTTCAAAAAGTCAAGATTCTCGCCACAAACTGTGGCGGCCATTTTTAGTGCCTCAACCGCGGCGTCGCCGCAGATACGGCATGGCTTGCAGTGGCGTACATCCAAACAGCCCATAAATGCACTTTCTTTGTGTCTGAAAAACGTAAAGAAACATTCATAGGGTTAAAAAAAAGATAAAATTTCCATTTCCATATATGGCCATTTCTTTCAATAAAAAATGCTTACATGAGACAATGCAATATCTATATCTTGCGTCCTCGAATAGTCGAATTGAATGGCTAAAAAGAGGGGGACGCATTAATATGAAGGACTCCTACTATTTTCTCCTTTTCTCCTGCATTCGCTATTTGAGAGTTCGTCAGTCCCTACACTCAAAGGCTTCGGTCTAGAGCAACACATATAGTTTAACCACTCCCTCTATATATTCTAAATTGTAGTCGTTTTATCTTCCGTAGGACGTAACATTTCCTATACATGTAGATATATCTTATATCTAGATATATAACAAAATCTATGTCCTAAAAACACAAAAATAACTATGGTTGACGAGTTGATAAATCCAATAAATTTATCATGGGATGTAGACCTGGTGAAAGCTATCTTTTGGCCGGTGGATGCTTATCGCATCTTACAAATTCCTTTGACCTCTGGAAGAGAAGACTTGGTGGCATGGCATTTTAACAGAAGCGACCGATTCTCTGTTTGGTCAGCATATCATTGCTAGTGGGAAAGAAAGTTTGAACAGAACTATTATCAAGTGCAAGCTGCAACTGTATCAGGCTTATGCCATGTCGAGCCATTCTTGCAAATAGACACACAGGGGAATCATGTGGATGTCCAGTTTGCCAGAATGGTGTGGAAGACATCAAGCATATGATGTTCACATGTGACTATGCAAGGGAGGTCTGGCGCTTGGCATCTTGGAGAGACTACATCACTTTCAAGCCACCGCAATGACAGATCAAGATCAGTAATTATCGATGACATCATTAGAAGAGAAGAGCAGGTAGATGCACTCGATGTGGGTCTTGCAGAATTGGTGCTCACCGTTGGCTGGTATATTTGGTGGGAGCGGCGGCAATTTGTACATGGGGAGATCATCTAATGACCTTGGAGATCAGCCATGTCTATTGCGGCGCTAACAAAAAATTACAAAGCAGCGACGAAGAAAAGGTCACAGATACAACAGGGATGGGTGAAGCCTCTAGAAGGGAAAGTGATGGTGAATGTTGATGCGACTTTTGAAGAAGATGTGGGGTGTGGGAGTAATCGTAAGAGATAACACTAGAGGAGTCTTAGCTGCTGCCCATAGCTTTGTTCCACACTTGGTCGATGCACCGATGGCAGAAGCCTATGCGTTGAAAGAGGGTTTGATGCTAGAGCAGTACATAGGGTGCAACCAGTTGATTATCCAATCAGGTTGCATGGAGGTCGTAGAAACAATGAATGATGGAGGTTTTACGGCAAATTCGGTAGCTACCTTATATGATGAATGTAGCACTATATGGAGTGGGTGGGTTACAGGATATAATGATTGAGCATTATAATAGGGAGGCAAACCAAGCGGCGTATAATTTAGTAAGAAGGGCGATGTAGTCTAAGCAAAATTGTACTTGGGACGATGAGCCCCCTAGTTTCATACTTATCTAGCAAATGATGTAACTATTTTGGATGAATAAAGCATGCCGAATTGTTTTAAAAAAAACTTACGGTCCGTTTGGATGTTGATATTGGAGGAGCTGGAATTGAATTGTTACAATACCAAATCAGGCTAGCTTTGGCATTGGCTTACAATACCAAACCTGTTGTTTGGATGTTATGGAATTATTAGCTGGAATCCAATTAGATGGCAAATCCTGGCGGCGGCGGCCATGGGCTTGGGGAGGTGGATCTCGGCAGAGGGCAGACCTGGGATGGTGGCGGCAGCGGCCATGGCCTTGGGGAGGATAGAGCTCTCCGGCGGCGAGCGGAGCTCCGGGGAGAAGTGTGTCGGCGGCGGGCAGACCTTGGCCAGGGGCGGAGCTTGGCTATGGCGATGGCTCCTCTGCCGTCCGAGCTCGCGCTGCCCGCCCGCCCGTCCAAGCTTGCGCCGCCATCCACGCGCCCGTCCGAGCTCGCACCGCCGCCCGCACGCCTCTCCGCCTCGCCCAATCTCGCACCGCCGCCCACATGCCTCTCGCGAGCTCGAGTGATTCATGCGCCGCCGCCATGGAGGGGCTAGGGCTCGGGCATGGCCCTGGTGGTGCGGACGAGAGGAAGAAGAGGAGGGGCGTCGGCCTCAAAGAAGAGGAGGAGGCTCAGGCACGAGGAAGCGGCAACCATGGAAGCGGCCACCATGGAGGGGCTCGGGCTCGGGCATGGCCGGGCGGTGTCTTCCTTTTCTCGTGCGGAGACCAATTCCCCTCAATACATAGGGTCATGGCTCTCTATTGACGGTGAGGAGGCATAGGTGTGGCAAATACCCTTTGATATTGAAGTTGATTTCCAATTCCAATTTCCAAGCCATCCAAACACTGTCATTTAGAGCTATTCAATGCCAATACCAATTCCCAAGGGCCGAGGCTCAATATCTACGTCCAAACGCTACCTTATACTTAACGAAAAGAACTCCTTTTAGTGTCTCTTTTAAACATCTTTCTTTATGCGGAATACATGAACATAGGCCCGCATGACAGAAAAACGAGGTGGGAGTCCGGCCCACTAGCCAACTCCGACTCGGCAGGACGCGGCCCGCAGCCCCCAGGCGCGCCTGCGATTCCGCGAACCCGCCAGCTTGCGAAAGAAGGAGCGCCAAAATTTGAACGAAAACTTTGGAGGGAAAGCTCCCGCCAAGATAAGTACCATTCCCCCGAAACCCACTTCTTTCGTCCTTCCAGAATCCAGACCCGAGATCAGATATCAGAAATCTTCGAAGCCGCAAGGAAACGCAAGAGTCGTCGAGAGATCCGAAGCGAGGTGGAGAGATCGAGATGGCGGACGTGGGGAGCCTCGAGAGGATGGGCCGGGAGCTCAAGTGCCCCATCTGGTAACGCCGCCGCGCTGCTCCGCTCGCTTCCTCTTTTCCTTTCTTGGAGGATTGGATTGGAATCATCTTCTTCTTCTTCTTCTTCTTTTTTGCGATTGGAATCCTCTTCTTCTGTTCGTGTATCTGACAGCTCGTGATCTTTTGATGAGATTTGCGATTTGTTGTTGTACTAGCTGAAATATTTCTTTTTTGGCAGCTTGAGCCTGCTCACTTCGGCGGTGTCCATCACCTGCAATCACATCTTCTGCAAGTGAGCCCCATCCCTCGTTCCTCCCCGGTGGATCTAGTTGCGGCCGATAGTCATGTTCAATTTGGTCTCACATGTCTCTTGTTGCAGCGCCTGCCTGACGGAGTCGATGAAATCTGCCTCCTGCTGCCCCGTGTGCAAGGTCCCGTTCCGCCGGAGAGGTTAGTTCGTTAGTACAGTCATTGTTGCCATAGCTGAATTTCCATATCTTTGTTTTTTTTTGGAGATTAACATGCTTAAATTAATAACTGAAGAAATCCCAAATCCCAACAATAATGAAATCTGCTCCATAATGACCTGTTAGGCTCCATTTGGTGTATGCCATTTCTGATAAAATCCTGCATTATCCGATTTTGATGAAAGTTGAAAATGCTTGTGTAAAAATCACTGCATATGATGGTCTTTTACTTGCAGAGATACGACCAGCACCTCACATGGACAATTTGGTGTCTGTTTTCAAAAGCATGGAAGCTGCAGCGGGCACTAGTGTTGTGTCAACACAGCTGACTCCAGCACCCAAAGTTGCAGGTAACTAGATATATTTAGTTTCTGTTTCGTGGCACATGAGCAAGATTTAGTTACTTACACTGGTTGTTTTGCATCTCTGTCTCTGTACCACATATGTTGAGTCTATTTGAGCATATTTGCTGTTTAAGATCGTTTTCTCTCTAACAATCGAATTTCAGAGAAAATGAATGATAGTATTAGACTTACTGTCTTCCTTTTACTTGAAATGGATCAGATTGTGCTGGGAACAGTGCTGGGAAGCCTAAAAAGTCGAATAAAAAGAAGCCAGCATCCAAGAATGAAAAGAATACAACCAAAACTGCTGCAACATCTGCAACTGCAAAGCCTTCAATCTCCAAGAACAAAAGAATACACGTGACACCATTCCCTGAATCTGAGACGCCGATAAGGCCCAAGAAGGTTATGAAGTCTGATGAGCAAAAAAGTAATCTGAATGGTGATGTTAAAGAGGATAAAGATAAAAGTCTGAACTCTGATATACCAGAAAGCCCTTCATTGTCACCTTTTTTCTGGCTGAGGGAACAAGAGGAAAATGAAGGTGGCACTGCTGAAACTTTGAGTGAACCACCATCATTGGACACACCCTTGCGTCACAATGCGCCTACCTTTAGTGATATCAAAGATTCTGATGATGAAAGGCCTAATGATATGACTCCTAATGTAGGTTACTTAGAACATGTTTTCTTTTTCCTCCCCCCACACACACACACACACACACACACTTTTTTTTTGGTTTCCTGGTTCAACTGTTGTGCTTACTGTTTGGTTACATGTGTTGCAGAGCAAAGCTGAGGTTTCAGAAATATTTGACAGTGAAATCTTTGCATGGAGCCAAAGACCTTGCTCCCCTGAACTGCGTTCTACCCCACTGAAAAGTCAGGTATTTTGGTTAACTGAGACAGGCTTTATATTTTCAGTTCTCCCACCTTTACAATCTGAATATATACATGTATTTGACTCAGCTGTTTTGTTTGTTCAGGGTAAGTTGAAGAATATTCTAGATCAAATCACAGAGGTGGATGATGGTGAAGATATGAATCTTGGTGGTTCATTTGATAAGTTAGACCATGAAAGTAATGTAGCTCAGCCTCTAAATGCTGAAGAAGTTAAGAAGAAAAAGTTAACAAGACCTAGGAAAAGAAAGAATTCAAAACTGCCCAGTAGTGGCAAACTATGTACAAGAGGATCTGATGCTGAGCACCAAGTTGCAAATATCCCAGAAAGTATTGTTGCAAAGCCACGGCAAAAGGACGGCAGTAAAAAAGAGAGAAATACTTCAAATGGAGGAAACAAGGTCTCTGGCAACAACGCTACAGCTGTCTTTTCTAGTGATAAATCTATGAATACATTTTCCCCTCAAGCAGGTGGTTTGGGCAATGAAGTACCTGAGAACCAGCTTTCAGAAAGGATCCCCAAAAAGGATAAAAACAGTCGAAGCAAACTTGAAATAGCAGGGGATAGTGCAGTGAAGACTGCAGAGAATAAATCTGATCAAAGAGGGAAGCGGATCAGAAGAATTTCTGATGGTGCTGTAGCTGAAAAGATAAGAATTCTTTCAGAGGCTGAAAATGAAATAGAATCGTTTCAGCTTCACAGCCTCACAAAAGGCTGCACCCAACATAAACCCTTGGATGGTAGAAGTAAAAAAAACATCGTATCCAACATTGGTCCAAATACACCAAGCATTTTACCTGGGAGGGACCAATTTAACATTGGTCCAAATACACCAAGCATTTTACCTAGGAGGTGCCCATTAAATGAGGCCATACGCACAGTTCCTTCAGTAAGGAATGTCTCTGTTAAGAATGGTAGTGCAAAACCTATTGAACAACAAGATTACTCAGGAACTGTCAGATCATGCACTGCACGCAATGCTGTCCTGAAGAAATGCGAGGATAAAGCTTCTAAGCTTTACTGTGCTTTCTGCCAGTCTGATGATATCACAGAGGTATGCGCACACACCAGACAAGTCGGTTTGCAAAGTCTTTTCCTTAAAGTTACAAATCCTTCCTTTAACTAATGGAATAAATAACCAAATTTTCCTTTTTGTTCTGAAGGGATCTGGAGAGATGGTTCACTACCATAATGGAAAGCAAGTACCTGCAGCATTTGATGGAGGGGCTACTGTACATTGCCACAAAAACTGTCTGGAGTGGTATGCAGCCCCTTTCTAATAGAATTTTATATTGGAAGAAACTTTAATTTTCAGTATCCCTAGCTAATTCATGTATATGATTTTTCTTCCACCTTAGGGCTCCTGATGTTTACTTTGAAGATGATTCTGTCTTTAATCTTACAAATGAGCTGGCTAGAAGTAAAAGAATCAAATGTGCTTGCTGTGGAATTAAAGGTGCTGCACTTGGATGCTTCGAGACGAGTTGTCGAAAAAGCTTCCATTTCACCTGTGCTAAATTAATCCCAGAATGTAGATGGGATAATGTAAGTTCATATCATGTTGCACTAGTGTTTTCAACTAGCTTCTTGGTGTTTTGCGTCCAGCACTGTCACCTTATTTCTGTCTTTTCTCTTTTCTTTTGCTGACAGGAAAACTTTGTGATGCTATGCCCTTTGCACCAATCTTCAAAGTTGCCTAGAGAGACTTCTGGGTTGAAAAAGAAGTCGCACAGGAAACTAACACCAAAAGGGTATTTTCCAGTGTTTACAACATGTTAGTTTAAAAAACTAAGTTTGATGCAGATATGGATATTTACTGCATAACCGCTTTACAGGCCATCTCAAGTAAATTCTAGTCAAGGTCATGGTAATAAATGGACATGGCCATCTGGATCACCACAGAAATGGGTTCTCTGCTGTTCAGCCCTTTCTGCTACAGAAAAGGTGTTTTCTTGTGTCCTTAGTTTCCTGATAATTTTTATGATACTTTTTTCATATGCATTTGAACTGAAGTAAAATGAACAAATCCTTCAGGGTATTGTCTCAGAATTCGCAAAAATAGCTGGTGTGCCTATCTCAACAAGTTGGAGTCCTAATGTTACTCATGTTATTGCATCAACCAACATGTCTGGTGCTTGCAAGCGCACACTGAAGTTTCTGATGGCAATCTTGAATGGCAAATGGGTTATCTCCATCGACTGTAAGTCTGTTTTATTACCTGCTGGAACGATCATTAATTCATTACAAGAATAGTTTGCACTTGACAAATTGCTGCCCTTTGTTGCTAAATACCGACTTTATTCCATAGGGGTTAAGACATGCATGGAACTTATGGAACCTGTTGATGAAATGAGATTTGAAATTTCCACTGATGTACATGGCACTGCTGAGGGTCCCAGGTTAGGCAGACAACGAGTTATCAATAAGGTAAGTATTTTCTGTTGTTATGCACTCCACCTAGTCTCATTATCTACAGTCACTGCCAACAATATCAGTGCAATGCTAGGTTAAGGACATTGTTAGCATGAGCATGATTATTTGCAGGATATTTTCTAGTAATAACATTTTTTCCTTATTCTGCAGCAACCTAAATTATTTGACGGTATTGAGTTCTATCTCCATGGAGATTACACCAAGTCCTACAGTGGCTACCTGCAAGACCTTGTGGTTGCAGCCGGTGGAACTGTCCTGCAAAGGAAGCCTGTGTCAAGAAATCAGCAGAAGTTGGTTGACGACAGCTCCCTCATCCTCATCGTCTACAGCATTGAGAATCAAGACAAGGCAAAACCAAGATCAAGGGATGGCATAAATATTAATCGTAGCCAAGTTGATGCTCAGGCTCTGGCCTATGCCTCTGGTGGCAAAGTTGTGAGCAGCGCATGGATCATTGACTCCATAGCAGCTTGCAACCTTCAACCTCTTTAAGTTAAGGGAGCCTTCCATGCTGCCCTAAATGTGTGCTTGCATGCACTGTAGATTGAGTAATGGACAGACAATAGTGTAAGTATCAGTACACAGGCCTTAGGCTGCTCCTTAGACCTCCTAAGGTGCTCGCTTGAAGCGCGGCGTTTGTATGTTTAAACTCTTCTATCTTAATTGCAATGGCACACAAATCTTTTGCGTATTCAAGAAAAAACCGCCACCAGATTTCATCAATACCATAGTTAATCCTCTGTTTTAATTAAAAGCAGTGCCACAATGTTGAGTTTGTATCAGGTTGTTATACATGGTGACTGCAACTGAATTCAAAAGACATGGCTTATGCAGCTAATTATATATGGGAATTTGTATGGAGCTCATTAACACATCTACGAAGCAGCAAGCCCCCTGTTACTAGATGAAAACTGTAATGTCAACCAAGTGGAGAGTAATATAAGTCATGAATAAGCGCAACACATCCAGAGTGGTATTAAAATTATGATAAGTTACACTGCAGTTGCCAATCAAAGCTTGTACGAATGCCATGCAGCTAGCTGGCTATTAATATACCCCCATGTAGCAGACTTGGCCAAAGTGCAGTTGATGTCAAGGTGAAATTTGAATCCTTAATAAGTCACGGTATTGAGCTCCATCAGCAAGCGTCATCACTAACAAGTCAATGCCCAAAAGTCCCATCATTGTGTCTATCAAAACTGTCATCATTTCTTGTTCAGAAGTATGAGTACTGGAGCAATTGGCCTATTGATCATTTGAAGCTTGCAGGTCGCCCAGGTGTCCACAGGAAGGCTTGATGCAAATGATTCAACAACATCGAGTTCATCCCTAGGGATCAGAAAGAAGAAAATTAACAAGACCATGGCCCACTTTTTAAGTGACATTTGGCCAGAATTCAGTGTTCTGTTAAACAACAAGCTTGTGGTGGCAAGTCAGATCATGCAGAACAAACAGCAAATAGTTGTATTTATTTATTTATATTAAAAAAGAAATGCATTCCTTGTCCAGAATCTATAGTTGTTAGTTCACTCATAAATGTTTTCGGTGACAAATAAACGAACAATATTACAGCACATGGGTACAATGTTTGCAATTGGTGTTTACCTTCCACCTGGATGCCCAATGTAAACAAGAACACTTATGAGTCCCCCAGAACTCAGAAGTCTGCTGGCAGCTTGCAATGCTAGCTCAGTTGTCCTAGGCACTGTGATTACAGTTTTATCTCCTCCTGGAAGGTAGCCCAAGTTGAAAGCAACAAGCCTAGAACGAATGTGCCACAGTGAATCAGCAAGTCTAGGATTGTTACTACTTGAACTGGCATTTCCACTTTTCCAGAAATTGTTTTGTTGACTTATAGTACTAAATGAGTTGAAATTTTCAAATAACAATGAACTTAGGAAGGCCTTGATCACCTGACAGGAGCATCTTTGGGAACAATTTCTTCTATTCTACTATGACATATAGGAAATAGTTTTACTAGTCCCTGCAGCCACATAAAACAAATATAGTCACAAGTTACTATATTAAATATTCAGTGAGAAGATGACAAGTATCCTCTCTCTCTAGATACTAAGGTCAAATCTGAATGCCTTCTTGTTAATTTTAATCATTTTCTTGTTTCCTTCTTCAGGGGAAATTAGGTACAGACTTCATAGTTCAAATCCACACCTGATGTTCATCACCCACGGCCATTTTCAGAAACGAGGAAGTACTCTCAATCGCAGAATCTTGAATGTCCATCCCATAAACACGTCCTCGTGCTGTTTCATCAGCCACCATCTTAAGCAGAGCGAGCGTGTCATTGCCATTCCCGCACGTGGCATCAACCACTGTATCCCCTTTTTGAACAATATTTCTCCACACCCTAACCATAAACACACATACAAGATTAGATATCGCCTATCAGAGAAACATGGAGATAGTTCCTCTCACACATCTCACTTGAGTTACTGTATCTACATGCAACTGAACGATTTACCTCTGCAGCACCTCAGTAAACATAGGGCTAACATTGTTCTAGGTGGCTACTTACCTAGCTTCAGAAGAATTCCATGCTGCTACTTTCAGCGTTGGAAGAGAAGTTCACAGTATACACATTTTAATACTTAATCAACAATGGGGATTAGTACCTACGCGTGAGCTACCTCGGTGGCCTTCCTCTTACCGGTGACGAAGCCCACCACCGCCTCCTCCACCCCTGCGACGGAAACGCACTCAACAACCTCAGCAAATTCGCCGACCAACGCCGATATGAAGAAAAAACAGAAATAGAAACCAAAAAAACCTTCAGGTTGCTGCGCCGTCGCGACGCCCGCGGAGGCGAGCTGTGCAGCGGAGGCGCGAACGGAGATGTACCTCCTGGTCCTGCAAAGGGGCGCATCGCAGCTGGATCCTCGCCGGAGGAGAGGGGTTAGGGTTTGGGAGCGGAGGAGAAGGTGAAGGCGCAGCGATAGTGGAGGGTGCAGCGGCGGCGGCATCGTGGCGGGCAGCTGCGAGTCTGCGACGGCGGCGGATTGGCGATGTGCTCTGCGATTGGAAATGGCTGCGGCTGCGCCGCTGTGGTGAGACTGCGTTCGCCGGATGGAAATCAACGGACCAAGTTTGTCTGTGAGGCCGTAGGAAAAAATAATTAAAAATATCGGGCCGAGACTCAGACGTGCTCGTATCATCTGCGAAGATGACAAGTCGTGACGACCCATGTGTCAAGAATTTATTTGGGGTGAGAGAGGCTCGAACTCTCAACCTCAGGATAACTCAAACAGCTATGAGACCTACGCGCTAGCCAACTGCGCCACCTTCGTGGTGTGGTAGTTGTGCAGATGAAACGCCGTAGGATTGTCTCCGACAACCGTTACATAAAATACTAGATCCATTCTACGTTTAGGTAGCGTCATTGACAAATGGTTTAATACCCATCTTTGGTCTTCTCCAACAACCAGATAAAAAAAGAACAATTTTTGCAAATAAGTCTCCAGGAGAGATGATACTCAGATTTGGTTTATAGCTCTTCTGACACTCAAAATGGGTCTTCCATATAGATACTCTGTTGGAGGCTATATGTATTCTGTTAGAGACCCATTTTAAATTTGGATCTCCTATCTCCTATTAAAGACAGCCTAAGTCAGTGCACACAAAAACAAGCAAAGAGCAAGAGAAAGTGAAGGCTTTCTTCCGTTTCACTTTTGTCTTCTTATATTCGATAATGATATGAGTCACACAATTTTTTTGACAGTGATAAGCCACGGACGTCCGTACGCTCCGCGCGCCCTGCTCGCACCCCGCCTGCCCATGTCGTTGCTCGCTCCGGCTATCACACCCTGCTTGCCGCGACCATCTCGCAGGGCCACCTCCACCGCGCCAGATCGTTGCGTCGCTCGCCCATATTGCACTAAAAACGTATGTTGCAAACGTACGTGTCAAGTATTTTAGATATTTCAGAGGTATGTTGCAAGTTTCATAGGGATGTTGCACAGGTAGATCCGGATGTTGCACATGTTGCAATGGCTATACACGTATGTTTCAAGAGTTTGTTCAAAATGTTTTATTTGTTTCAGACATATGTTGCAAGTATTTTATCTGGATGTTGCATATGTTGTAAATGATTATGTTGCAAGTGTATGTTTCGTCTGTTTTAGATGTATATTGTAATGGTATCATCTGAGTGTTACAAAAGTAGATCTAGATTATATGTGGAGGAAGCTTAAGCCCTCGGTGGTCCAGCTGCTGCAGCTCCCATGGGCCCCGTTCGGCTTACCCCATATTCGGCTTGTTCGGCTTCTTTTTTCAGTCGGAACAGTATTTTTCTCTCACAATAATTCAACAAGAATAATATTTTTCAGCCAATTTCAACTAAAATTCAGCAAGCCGAACGGGGCCATGGTGTTGTGAAGATGGAGGCCGTAGACACGACAGTGGCGGGGATGGGATGCCGCGACGGATCGGCCGGGATGGGGAGTGGGATGGGATGCGGGCGAGGGAGCTACATGCGTCGAGCGCTGGTGCGGGAGCTCTGTCCGGATGAATACTGCCTCTAGAGCGGGATGGGCATTGTAACACCCTCGGTGTTACACCCTAAATCATTTATAAAAACATGTCATGAGCATCATGTTTATGTGTTAATGCATGTGATAGGGTGTGTAGATAAGTTTCTTGTAACTTAAAATGATCAATAAAAATATTAAACGAAAGTTGATTCAATAGTCCATGTATATCAAGTAGGGTTGAAAACTAATTTTTATTAAGCGAAAATACTATAGAACGTGTGTGTGATACTTAAATAAAGTTTGAAGTACAAACTTTATAGATAACAGTGAAATACTTATTGTCAAAAAATGATATTACTAGCTAATATTTCCACTAGCTTAGAAATCGCAAATTAAAATCAAGCTCAGCTCAAAAACTTAGAAATTTTCCAAGTTTGTCAACAACTAGACATTGCTATGTTTAGCAAATTATTTTAAAAGACTGGGTTAAAGGGTGGTGTAGTATTATAGCTTGATTTGGTAGTCTCATATGCCATCTTGAGTATGGTGAAGGTGGTTTGGCTCCTGAAGCAACTATTTAGTGGTTTTGGACGCTTTAAAATTCGTGCACGCCACATGTCTCGGGTTGGTTGGCGCCGTGTGCGCGGTCACCGCGCGGCCTCCCCACGCCGCGCACATGGCCGTGTCTCACGCGGTCACCCTATGCCACCATGCTGGGTCGGTCGGGCTGCCTGGGCTTGGTCGAGGCCGACCGCAGCGAGCCGTTGGCCTCGCGCCCTGTTGCCCTGCCTCGTGCTGCCGCCATTGGTGCCGCCATGGCCGCGCTGCGCTGCGTCGCATCGTCATCATGTCCGTGCCAGTCCGCTGTAACCCTACGCCGCTGCCAGCCCAGTTCAAGGCTGCCACTGCCGTGCGTACGTGGTTGAGCCGCCGTCGCCATGTCAATTAAGGCACTATGGCCACGTGGGCCACGCCGGTCGGACGCATGCACGCCTTGTCTATAGCGCCTGCGCGTGGGTGTCCTGATCGCACCGCTCGCGTCCCGCCAAGTTGAGGACAAGCCGAGCCACCTGCCGCGCCCGTCTCTCTCTTTCTCTCTTTCTTCCTCTACTGCCGCCGTCGAGCCGCGCCATTAAATTCGTCAAGGAAAGATTACCTCAAGTCAATTTGTTGCATTGCTGGCTCCGTCACACAGCTGCCTAGCTACCCGACCCCACCCAGCTTTGAAGCGAGCATAGCCAAGCTCCAATTTGGAGTTTCTTCTGCCGTCGTGTCGATAAGGCCACATCCGGCCATGGGTGAGGGCAGCTCTCCCATCGTCCCTCCTGAGCCAATTCACATGCACCACTAGCATCCCCTTAACTCCCTCTCCACCTTGTGTGCCTTAGTTGAACCGTTACCGCCTCCCCTTCGTCGTTGACGCAACCGTGCCACCGTGGTGCGCCATCGCATGGCTCGACCGCACATGGCCAACCTTTCTCCGTCATCCTCCGCCCCAACTGTCACCTCAGCCTAGTCCATGGTGGCCTCCTGATGCTCACACGCTAAACGATTAGGTCTATAGCTGCCCCAGCTCACTGGAACAGTGGCGCCGCCATCACGGATGGCCGCGCGCTGCTGCAGCCTTCCCCAGTGAGTTCTATCACCCCTCACCGCCGCTTAGCGTAGCCGCTTGGGTCGGAGATGGTGATCGACCCGTTAGGTGGGCCCGCATAGATCCTAGGTGGCCGGCATAAGCGCTCAGTGCTGCCGCTCGCCGCGCTGCCGTGCGCTGGGTCACCAGGGGTGCGCACGGGTGAATTAGGGAAAGGCTAGGGGGTTAAGTGAGAAGTTATGAGAGAGGGGAAAATAGCGCCAAGACTTAGTTGTAATTCAGGAGAAGTGCGAGGTCTCTTTTGCAAAGTCGTCGACGCTGCTTGGCTGGGCCGTCTCCATGTGGCACATCATTGGCCATCATCACACACACACAAGGCCACGTCAGCATGGGGGCATGCGTGTGGGGCTACGCAGGAGAATTCATTTTTCTTTTTCATAAGGAATTAGAAATAGTTTTCTAATATAATTTTTGAGCTGATCTTTGGTAAATCATATAAAGTCATGTAGGTGTCTAAAAATTATGAAACAAATTTTGTTAAATTCCTAAAATTGTGCTCTATCTGTTAGTGTATTTAGTTCATATATATACGTATTGATACCAGGTGCTATTAAATCATCTAAAAATATTTAATATTGTTAGGAGAATTATTGTAGGAATTTTTGTGGTAAATTGGTGATAACTTTAGTCCTAAAATTTTTATGGTAGCTTCATTGTATTATTATGTGCTCACTGTAATTTTTATAGCTTTAGAATAGATTAAGCTTTAGGGTAGTTAAATGCTCTTTATTTCAAATATGCGTTAAATCATTAGTAGGAATAAAGATATATCCTTCATTTATAAAGCTAGGTGTTTGTTAGTTGAACCCAACACTTTGCTTGGTAAAATGATAGTTAGCTTAGCACCTTAGTCATTAGAGCTAGCTTAGTAGCCTGGTATGCATATTCTTATTGTAAAGTTGTTGTTGCATAAATGCTGAGTGTTGCATCATCATCACATGCATGTGGAGAATGAGTTGGCGGAGATCGTGACCATCGGAGATCACGAGTTTGAGAAATCATCGAGGAGTATGAGGAGGAGATTCTCGTGCAGGAGGAGGTCCCGAAGCTGCCACTGACTGACTCAGCTGACACCACGCCTGCCCAAGGCAAGCCCTGGTCCATAACCCTTATTTTGAATAATCACTGGATATATATATGTGATGTGCATTTATGTTATAGGATTTATATTGAAACCACACGCATAAATAAACCTACCTATGAATTCTACTAGCATAGGTCGAGTAGCTGCTATGCTTAGTCTATCGGTAGCGTGAGCAACCTGCCGTTACTCATAATAGGGGATTATTATTATTACTCTCATGATAAAATGATGAAAGGAAATGGAGACCGAACAGGGATATGGTACGGGTATTGGTGGGTGTAATATGTTGTGTCCCACGGCCAACGGGGCATAACTTGGTTACATAATTTTCCTGTCCATGTCGGTTAAGGACCGTCCATTGCTATGGATGGTAGTCAGGTCACAACCTTATTATCCTGAGCACATACTTGCTTATGGGAGTGGGAAGGCTCGTTGCTCTCTTGTCGTGGGTTCTAGCTCTTTCCGGACCGACTGATTGGAGGCGGAGATGGTGGAGGTCTAAGCACCACACTGAGTCCGAGACTTAGGAGTGGGGGCTTGGAGTTCAAGTTTGGACGAGGACCTAGACCCCTTGATAGGAGAGTGATGGATTGGTCTTGCTTGTGCCTGGGGTACAAGCGGGGCGTGTGTTTCGAGATACCCAGCTGGAATACATTGGTTCACGAATCACCATGTGATACGGTATGACTTGGCTATAATATAGCACCGTAGTAAGAACTGGAAGATGAAAGGGGATGAATGGATCTGATTGCTCAACTCTTGTTTGAAAGTAGAATATGTGCTTACATAGAATGGTTAGCTAATGAACTAATCATGACTGCTAATAAAACACATACATAATGATTCACTACTAGTAATGCTTTTTGTAAAAAGGAAACCCAACAAACCATAAAGGTTATCATATCATTTGGAGTCGGAAAATTATTCCCACTAGTCGGGTAAGTCTTACGAGTACATTGTGTACTCAGGGTTTATTTACCCTTGTTGTAGGTGCAGCTTGAGAAGTGGCTGTTGTGTGGGAGGATTCTTCTGGTGGGCTCGACACTCTAAACTTATCGTTAGATGTTATCGTTAGATGTTTATTTCAATTCCGTTGTTTAAATTCCACACTCTGAACTTGGTATTGTAATAATGTATTTCCGATAACTCTTGTTGTATGAAATGGACTAAGTATTGTAAACTCGTTCTCATTATTGGATTCTGGATGAAAACATGGATTGTTTGAGTTTTCCCTTGGGGTGTGCTCGATGGAACCGCCTGGTGTAGCTTACTTTCGGGGTGCTTAGTGTCTAGTGGAAGACAAACGCCTCCGAAGGTGTGATATTTCGGGTGGTTCTGCCACAGGCGCGGGGCGAAGGAAGTTGCGTGCGGTAGGCACCAGCACGGGAGCTACGTCCGGACAGACGCCGCGTTTGGACGTTCGGGCGCTAGTCGCTCCATCTTATATTTGATGAAAGTGATCTCCTATTTATAGTAAGAAGGCTATTATGAACATTATGATTATGTAGTATGAAAAAGACTTTGAATGGTGAGAAAGATTCTAAGATTTCACATGTGCATAGTCACAGTGTTCATACTAGCCTTCTTACTATAAATAATCATCAGATGTAGGGCATGTTTGGTTGTTAGCCACATTTTGCCACACTTTATCTTAGACAAGTTTGACTAAGTTAACAAGTGTTTGGTTAGTAACTAAACTTAGGCAAGATTTTTTAGGCTCCACAGTTATAGAGTGAAAAAGTGTGATAAGATTCTTTTAAGTATGACAAAATGTAGCTCCACTTTTTTCTAGTTACACTTTTTGTGGCTTGCCACACTTGCCTAAGGTTAGTTGTGGTAAATTCTCACCGGGAACAAACAGGCCCATAACAAACGTGAACAAAAGTGAAATACAAAAGAAAACCCTCATTTCCTCTCTCTCTCTTTGTTCTTGTTGTGTTCTTTTGTGGACAAAGAACTTGATTTCTTAACCATGGTAACATCAGTTATGAGGCCATCCATTTATAAATAATAATAATAATAATAATAATAATAATAATAATAATAATAATAATAATAATAATAATAATAATAATAATAATAAGAAGAAGAAGAAGAAGAAGAAGACTTACATTTGCGTTAGATTAGCAGCACCGACCTCAAGAAAATAACTTTTAATAAAGGAGCATCCATGGCTAGGTAAAATTTCACCGAGTCCGATTAAACAAACAAAACCAATTTAACTGAAAAACTCAGTTAAGTAAAATTTTAGTCATCTATTCGGTGAACACCTTGGTGCTAGTTGGTTAACCAAAATTTATTTGGTTTTAGCTACCATTAACCGAATTAATCAATTAATCAAAATTCTTTCTGAATATTGTATTAAACACTAAAATTGTGTCTATTTGCATACTTAAATATATTTCTATGAGACTTTGTTTGTTAGAAGTGTTCTTTGTTGCATTTTCTTTTGTTCTATTACATGATGTATTTCTTGCTAGACGCTTTCTAATATAATTAGGTGTTGCATTGTCTTCTATAAGGATATATTATCTATTGGTGTTAATTGCAATTGATTTCGGTTGGTTATTAGTTTTTTACAATAAATTCGGTTAATATTTTGCTAAAATAGAAATTCTTGATAATTGATTTAATTGAACTGGTTTCAGCAGATTATCCGAATTCCCAGGCCTAGGGAAAGTGGGAAACTGATTTCTGAACATGCTTCACTCCATGATTTTTGGACATAACTTCAAATTAACATCGCCTATCCTGTTAGTATGCATAAAAAAACTCCAAATGTTGGACATACATTTGTTGAGCATTACTGGTAATTGTGAGCACGTGCATATTAGACTCTCTTTGAAACATCGAAAAACCTTAAGAATTTTAGGATATTTTGGTTCTATAGAAGAACTTTTTGTATACCCCTTTAGAATAAAGGATTAAATCATATAAAATTCCTTTAGATTCCTATGGGATGTATAAATCCAAACAAATTTGGTAGGAAAACTAGCATTAAGTTGTTCCTCTGGAAACTTTTTATCTCTCTTCTGAATTTATTGCATTTTTCTTTGTTGCATCAAAAACCATAACAGAAACTTTCCTGCATTTTAGTTCCTATAGGATTGTAACTTCCATGCAACGACAATCATGTGCATGAAAAAAGGGTATACACTCTGGAAGCTACTAGTTCGTTTTTAGATTTGAGCTGGAAGGTCAAGAGTTCAGACGTCCAGTAAATCGAAGATACCTGCCTACCTGGATATAAGGTACATGGAACAAAAGAAGTTGGGAGATTAGTGCTCCCCTGCTCTGCTCTGATCTAAAGCCTAATTGTGATTTTAACCTTGTCTTCTTCAACTTTATGATTTTACCTAAGTTTTTGAATTCGAAGCCACTGTTCGTCCCTGTTTTAGACTATGTTAAATCAGTGCCGAACAAATAAATGAAAGAAAAATAAAAAAAAGAATAAAAGATGATACTAACCCCTGACCTTAACCTAACTCTATTGAATTTAGATGATGGTTGATTAAGCATGTTCAATTTATTAAACTTTACTTAATTTTCAAATATTTGGAATTTTTCTATAAAGTTCTTTCAAATTGTTGTTCGTATATTTGATGTCAAATAGAGGAGAATTTAATGGGAAAACTAGTCGTTTTTAGTTGAATTTATAATGTTACATATATCTAAATTAAATAGTGGTAAACTCTGCCTTCGTTGGACTTTGCTAGTAGGATTCATAGGTGAAATCACAAAGTTAAAAACAGAGGCGAAATCACAAAGTTAATAAATGAGGGCAAATCACAATTAGACTTCAAAACAAGGGTGAGAACACATGAGCTCTAGTCTTTAAAAACTGAAACCGCGTCGGTCTCTTTGCAAAAGAGCCATCTACGTCATCTATCGCTTGATATACGTCGGATCTCCTGATAGAGAACTGCAAAACCGTCGGATCGGCTCATGGAGACGTTTCTGTCTAGATCCTTTGAGAAAATTTCAATCGCAAATCTTTCCAACACAATACCTTTCCAGTCCTTCTCTTCCCCGTGCCCTCGAGGCTCGCCCTCCAAACGCATACCACCACCCAGTCGCCCCGCGCCGAGGAGGCCATCAACTCCTTCTCTTCCTCGAGGCCTCTGCCTGCGCGCCTAGCAGGGCGCCTTCCTCTTCCTCAACGCGGACGCGCTGGACGGCGTCTCGGACCTGTCCCTTGGCCAGTTGGCCTCCGCCTCCACATCTCCGCTGGCGCCTCCCGCTTCTCCTACAGCCACCTGCGCTTGCTCTCCTCGGCTCTCCGCGTCCCGTGCATCGCTAAGGAGCTCCCCTGATCTCCAACCAATCCCCACTGCCGCCGGCGCGAGTGCCGCCAGCACAGACCACGCCGGGCCATTCCCAGGCCGTCGCCAAAGACGTCGCGTCCTCTCCTACCCACCAGTGCGCACTCCAAATCCTGCACCAGCCTGCCACCACTGGATGCAGACCATCTGTTCGTCATCAGGCTTCAAATTTAACAACAGCACCAAGCTGTCAGAGAATGACAATGTAAGGCTCCACACCTCAACTCGTGTGTAATTAAGAATGCAATAGATACTCCGTATTATTAACATTGCTCATATAAGTATTGCTTCTAAAAACCAGTTCAATCTTATCTGCTGTATATATAAATGATAAAAATCATAGTAGTGCTAATTCTATAGGATATGTGCTTGATTACAAATTTATAACATGATTGCAGGCAAAGCTACTGATCGCTCAATTGGAGTTCCTCAACAAGGAAGGAAAGCAACCTGAGCTATGAGCATTGTCAAAGATTTTCCTGAGTACGCTTGTGCAACAGAAAAGGTAGGTCTGGATACAAGGTTGTTTCAGCAATAGATATGGCTTTTCATTTTTTTAGCAGTTGGAAAAATGTAGGTCTGGATAAAAGGTAGGTCTGGATACTTGCATATTGGTCATGATCTCCCAGTTCTAAAATTACTAATTCACTGAAGATTGGTCTGTCCCATGATGATATGAAATAGTTGTGAGATAGCTATAGGCTTAATTTCAGAACGAGTATTTGATTGTCATACACCTAAAGCAATACCTATTATGGTCACATATGAGCAATTTAGTATACAGTACAACTGCTTTCTTGCTTACATACGACACAACCAATCTTTGAGATAATGCACAACTAACCCAAATTGCCCGATAGTAAGATACAAAAATGTAATGACAATTGGAAAAATGTGTCTGGCAAAATTAGTTACTTTTAGTTTTAGTTTCCTATTCATCGTTTAAAGGGTAAAATTTCGTATTAACACAGGTGCGCTGTCTGTTGCAGCTACGAGATACCCCTGGCTTAATTTGAAAACAGCAAACATTTGATTATAGTGTAGCTGAAGCAATATCATGGTGACATATTGGCATTTGAAACACAAAGTTATATTTATCTGCCAGAGACAATCCTTACTTGACAGTATAATTACATTCTTTCTTATACATCCTAATCAAACTTATAGTTTGTAAAAGTTGTTATATGAATTTACAATACAAATTTGTGTGTTTCTTCTATTTTGATACCCAGCCTTCATACATATTTTTTGTTTCACCTTCAGGTCAAATGGCTTGACAAACAAGAGGTAATATAACTCCTTTGGTTCCTTCAGAAGACTTTATGGGCCAACAAAAAATTTAGAATGAAGCCACTTCCATGTTAAGAAACAGATAGATCTGCTGACTGATTATCGACCACCAGGGATATTCTCACTTAAGTTTTGCAGTCTCTCCCTTTAGACTCTACCACCGAAAATAAAAGGTTGCTGATATACAAACAAATTGGTGTTAATTTCACAGTTACATGTTCTCCTAAAATCTTGACACAATAACGTATGGTATTATGTGTCCAGGTATTCGAATTCAGAGTTTTAAGAAAGAGCAGATTGCAAAGAACATTTTGCCTCCTTACTAAATGGCAAACTGAGTGAAAGGTCCTAAATAGTTAGAGGGGGGTGAATAGCCTATTAAAATTTTCTGCAAACACACTATAGCAAGTGGTTAGTAACCCAAATGGCGAAATACAATTTTGCTCTAGCTCTACAAGGGTTGCAAGTCACCTATCCAACAATTCTAGTTGCTATGATCATTGGACACAAACAATGGCTATGTCACTACTCACTAAGAGCTCTGAACAAGTCTACACTAAAGAGCTCCACTAGGTGATACTAAACTAGCAAGCAAGACAAGCTCTCAAAACTAATTACACTAAAGAGCTTGACAACTAGGTTGCAAGGAATGTAAAAGAGTGATTATGGTGATTATACCATCGCGTCGAGGAATGAACCAATCACAAGATGAAGACAATCCAATCATCGGGAGAAATCCAATCACACAATAGACACAAGATTTTTCTCCCGAGGTTCACGTGCTTGCCGGCATGCTAGTCCCCGTTGTGTCGACCAACACTTGGTGGTTCGGCGGCTAAGAGGTGTTGCACAAACCTCTTCCACACAATTGGACACCGCAAGAACCTACCCACAAGTGAGGTAGCTCAATGACACGAGCAATTTACTAGAGTTGCCTTTGACGCTCCGCCGGGGAAGGCACAAGACCCCTCACAAGCAACCGATCGAGGCTGGAGACAATCACCAACTCCGCTCAACGATCCTCTAATCACTGGGCTATCTAGGTGTCCACAAACACCAAGAGTAACAAGCTCACAACTAGCCCAAATCATCCAACTAGTGCCACAAGATGATGCAACTCAATGCAATGCACTAAAGGCTCTCTAATCTCACTCAAGATGATGAAATCAAGTAAAAAAGTGAGTGGAGTGTGTTGCTCAGCTTCCAAAGGGTGTGCACAAGTGTATGAGGTGCCAAGAGGGTGGCCAAGGCTGACCACACCCTCTATTTATAGCCACACAAGCAAATAGAGCCGTTATACCCTTTGGAGCTGTTTCTGCGAGGTCACCGGATAGGGCGGTGCCTGGCACCGGACATGGCAGTGACCTGCCCAACGATCGAATTTTAACGGTCACAAACTAGCCGTTGGAGCACCAGATAGGGTGGTAGTGGCACCACCATGGGGGTGATGGTGACCACCCAGCCGAGCCCCCCGATTTCCCTACTCTTTGGATAAAAGGGACGGTGGCACCGCCCTTCCTATGGCGGTGACTAGGTGGTGCACCGCTGTGCACCTGGCGGTGTACACCGGACATGCCAGTGACCGCCCTCCAACACGCTGCTCTCGGCCACCTCCAGGTGGGCACCGCCCTAGTGGTGGCGGTGCCACCAAAACAGTGGCGGTGCCAGCCCCAGCACCAGCGCTTCTCTGCCTCAGCCAGCTGGCCACCGGTCAGGCCAGGACAGTGCACCGCCACACACATGGCGGTGACCATCCTGAGGCAAACTCCTCCGTTAGCTGCGATTTCGTTTCTCGATTCGATCCACAAGCAGTCTAACACTCTTTTCCAAGCGTTGCTAAGCCTCAAAGTATTTTCTCAAAACATGTTAGAGCCAAGTTAGCATTTCTTAAAACATTTTCGATAAATATTTTTGCTTGCTCTCCGATGTGCACTAGGCCTAAATGCAATGCATGAAGTCCAACACCTAGTGACACTAGATGACCGAATTGTCTAGTTAAGAACCACTCTTAATAGTACGACCATCTATCCTAAATGTGATCACACTCTCTAAAGTGTCTTGATCACCAAAACAAAACCCCTATTTATACCTTTGCCTTGATCTCCATAGGGTTTTGTTTTTCTCTTTCTTCTTTCCCAAGTAGAGCACTTGATCATCATCACATGTGGCCATCTTCATCATTTCATGTGATCATCATCACTAATTGAGTGCCACCATGCTCTATACTTGGATTGCACCAACCTAGCCCATATCATATCTCATGACAAAGGTTAGTGCATAGGTTTCATCAATTATCCAAAACCAAACTAGGGCTTTCAGTTTCCTCCTTTTTGATAATTGATGACAACCTATTTACAAAGATATTCAATAAAATCTTTTTGGATTCATGTTGCTTGCCCAATCATATTACCATGTGTAAAGGTTATGAACAAGTTTCATAAACCCAAAATTGGTAGCATTAGCTCCCTCTACATATGTGCTAAAAGTTTGGATTTGAAAGCTTGCACATATGCATAGATTAGGAAGTGTGGGGAAGTAATGTCTACCAAATGATGCTAAGGTGTAAAGAATGGACCTTTGAAGCATGATACCAATCGGAGTTGCCATTTGTACACCATCCTTAGCACCATTAGTAACTAGATATTCACAAAAACTAGAAAACCCCATGAAATCAAAATTATATGGAAGGGTCTAGTTTTTACAAGATAAGCATAAGTCTAGTTACTCTTCCTATGCATGCTAGCGCTTCATTCATCATTCAAGTTACTACTAGCATACACCACACAAGCATGGATATGGAATTTAAAACTTGTTCTATGTAAGCAAACATATGTAATGTACATACAAATGCAACATACAAGTTTATGAGCTTGCCATACAAATGCAACATACAAGTTTATGAGCTTGCTCCCCCTACTTGTGTGCTTCAAATTTTAATTGATCCCCTTACATTTCATTTGTTTGTTTGCTCCCCTTATCTTACTATCTTTGTGAATTTCTCTCCCCTTTGTCAACAATTAGCACAAAAGGTGAGCTCAAATTTTAGATAGGATGGGGTGAAACCATGTAAAGTAAGGATTATTTTCCCAATTTGGTTCAATCTAGATCACTTGCAAAAGATATTTAACTCGGTTTGATCCAAGGGCAAGCTTCTTCACACCTCCAAATAAGGGTTATCATACACCATGTTGAGTTAAACACTTATAGTTCATTTTCTAGATTAAACACTAGGTTCACAAGCCCACAAACATATCATATGTTACCACTAGATCATTTCAAGCATACAAGCAATAGTGGTACCATACAAGTATCAAATTTATTTGATTTTCATGAATGAGCCTAAGACATGTGAGGAATGACTAGATGCACTAAACAAGTCCTTAGCAATGGATGAATGACATGTCAATCAACTTTACCTTGCTTTGCTCGAAGGAGAGGCATGTCATATATGGCGGTGTATCAACACATATTGGAGAAGTCAAGTATGTTCAATTCATTCCTTAGCTTGCAAAACCTTTTCTCATCAAGTGGCTTGGTGAAGATATCAGCAAGTTGATCATCGGTGCCCACACTCTCAATGCAAATGTCCCCTTTTTGTTGGTGATCTCTTATAAAATGGTGGCGGACATCAATGTGCTTTATTCTTGCATGTTGAACCGGATTGTTGGTGAGTTTGATTGCACCCTCATTGTCACATAGCAATGGCACTTGCTTGAACTTGATTCTAAAATCACTCAAGGTAGCTGTCGGTGCGAAAAGTGACCAATTAGTAAATATTTATCGTTTTGCCATACGCTGTGATCGGATGTGGCCTAGCACTCAATGACACAGGGTTTATATTGGTTCAAGCAACATGCCCTACGTCCAATTTGAGTTGGTCATTGACTTTATTCCTGAGCCTAGGTGCTCGAAGTTTGCTGTGGGGTTACAAACGAGTGGGAATAAGATGGGGGGTATCAGAGGTCCGGTTGGACTCTGGACGTCCGAGAGTGACGGGAGCTCCTACGTGAGCTAAGTATTAGAATGTATGCTTTGTGTAGCTTTAGAGTGTCTAAAGCTAGCAGAGAGTGAGTCCGAATGATCCGTGTGTTGTCTGTTGTTCATTGAATCGATCCCCCTTTTAGGAGAGAGCGCATCCCCTTTTATAGATGAAGGGGATGGCCTTACAAGTGAGAGAGTGGGAGTGTGTGCTACCTAGTCTTGTTGCCCACGCCATCAGGTACGAGACGGTTTGTAGGCACCTACAATACTGTTGATTCCATCGTGTTCTTCTGGTATGGCAAATGTTGGCGCCCACAACACTGCTCGTGTCCTAACATGTCTGGAAGGTTGCAAAGAACCCTTCTGATATGGCCTGATAGCACTGTCCTGCAGGTGTGCAGATTACGGTCCTTGGTATTACGGTTTGACTTGTGCGCCTTACCTTATCTGCTCCGCCTGATTTCTCGGGTCCTCACCGAGCGAGCGTCCCCGTTCGGTCGTTCCCAGTCGGCTCCGACCACGCCGGTCGGAGAAGAGCCGTAGGTAGAGGTTTGGTGTGTTTCCGGTCGGAGAGGTGGGTCGGAGTTGGAAGCGAACGCCACCCCTCTTTGGTCAGGCCTTTCGGTCGGAGAGGCGGGTCGGAGTCGGAAGCGAGCGTCGCCTCTCTTTGGCTAGGCCTTCCGGTCGGAGAGGCGGGTCAGAGTCGGAAGCGAGCGTCACCCCTCTTTGTCCAAGCCTTTCGTTCAGAGAGGCGGGTTGGAGTCGGAAGCGAGCGTCGCCCCTCCTTAGCCAGGCCTTCCGGTCGGAGACTGGATCACTCTTCCGGCCTATCGTTAGGTATCTAGGCCGGCCCAAGAGTTGCGCGTCGTCCACAACGTTGTCTGTTGGGCTGAGCTTTTTTGCTGGGAAGCAGTCCTATTAGGGACTCTAGGTTTATGAACCCAACAGTAGCCTTTATCCAAAGTAATTGTGCACAACAACTACTGGCCGAAATGTACTCTGCTTCGGCGGTTAAAAGTGCTACACTATTTTGTTTCTTTGATGACCAAGACAGAAGTGATCTTCCCAATAGTTGACATGTGCCCAATGTGCTCTTTATCTCAACTTTGCATCCCACATAATCTGAATCAGAATATCCAATAAGCTCAAACCTTGCATTTTTGGGATACCACAATCCAACATTTTGTGTATGCTTTAAGTACCTCAATATTCTCTTTGTTGCTTTCAAATGACTTTCTCTTGATGAGGCTTAAAATCTTGCACACATGCATACACTAAACATCACATCCGGTCTTGATGCGGTCACATAGAGTAGGCTTTCAATCATAGACAGATACAACTTTTGATCCACCATATTGCCACTAGCATCAATATCCAAGTTTCCATTTGTCCCCATTGGTGTACTAATTGACTTTGCATCATTCATTCCAAATTTCTTGAGCATGTCTTTGATGTACTTGCCTTGACTAATAAATGTACCATTCTTCAATTGTTTAATTTGAAGACCAAGAAAGTAACTAAGCTCTCCAATCATGGACATCTCAAACTCATTAGCCATCACCTTTTCAAACTCTTCACAAAAATCTTGATTGGTTGATCCAAATATGATGTCATCAACATAGATTTGCAACAATAAAACAAGTCATTGCCTATCTTGGTGAAGAGAGTGGTGTCAACCTTACCCATCTTGAACCCTTTAGAGAGCATGAAATCTCTCAATCTCTCATACCATGCTCTAGGTGCTTGCTTCAAACCATACAATGCCTTTCTTAGCTTGTAAACATGGTTGGGCTTCTTCTCATCTTCAAAATCAGAAGGTTGCTCAACATATACTTCTTCATTGATGTAGCCATTGAGAAATGCACTCTTCACATCCATTTGATATAGCTTGATGTTGTAGGCACAAACATAGGCTAACAAGATCCTAATTGCTTCCAATCTTGCAACCAGGGCATATGTTTCTCCAAAGTCAAGACCTTCAATTTGAGTATAACCTTGAGCCACTAATCTTTACTTTGTTCCTTACAACTATCTCATCTTAATCTTGCTTGTTTTGAAAGATCCACTTGGTTCTAATCACACTATGATCCTTAGGCCTCTCAACTAACTCCCATACTTGATTTCTTGTGAAGTTGTTTAGCTCTTCATGCATAGCATTTACCCAATCAACATCCAATAAAGCTTCATCTATCTTCTTTGGTTCATTGGATGACACAAATGAGAAATGTTCATAAAATGATACCAATCTTGATCTTGTTTGTACACCTCTTAAGATATCTCTAATTATAGAGTCCAAAGGATGATCTCTTGCAACATTGGTTGGTTGGAGCACTTGCACTTGATTGCTAGCATTTGATTGATCACTTGGTTGAGATGATGAACTAGCCACTTGTTGATTTTGCACTTTGTCATCACTAGCACTTGCTTGATCATGATCATGAGAACCACTAGCTTGCACATTTGAGTTAGAGAGCACTTGATTCTTGTCATCTTCTACATCAATCACCTCTCTAGGCCTTATATCACCAATGTTCATGTTCTTCATTGCATTGATAATTGAGTGTCTCTCACATCATCTAGATTCTCATCTTCCTCTTGGGAACCTTTGGTTTCATCAAATTCCACATCATGAACCTCCTCAAGAGTACCACTAGCCAAATTCCAAACTCTATAAGCCTTGCTAGTAGTGGAGTAACCAAGCAAGAAACCTTCATCGCATTTCTTCTCAAACTTGCACAATCTAGTGCCTTTCTTTAATATGTAGCATTTACAACCAAAAACCCAAAAGTATGCAATATTAGGCTTTCTATCATTCAAGAGCTCATAAGGTGTCTTCTCCTTCAATGGATGACAATAGAGTGGTTGATATAGTAGCAAGCCGTGTTGATTGCTTTGGCCCAAAATGAATGACTTATATTATACTCACTCAACATTGATCTTGTCATCTCAATCAAAGTTCTATTCTTCCTCTCAACTAGGCCATTTGATTGAGGAGTGTACTTAGCCGAGAATTGATGCCTAATTCCAAACTTATCACAAAGCTCATTAATTCTTGTATTTTGAACTCACTTCTATTGTCACTTCTCACTTTTTTTATGGTTGTTTCAAACTCATTGTGAATTCTCTTGATGAATGTCTTGAAGGTTGGAAATACATCACTCTTGTCAATAAGAAAGCACACCCATGTATATCTAGTGAAATCATCCACAATCACAAATCCATATTTGTTTCCACCAATACTAGTGTATGTGGTTGGTCCAAACAAGTCTATGTGAACCAACTCAAATGCCTTAGATGTGCTCATCATGCTCTTCTTATGATGTGTGTTACCAACTTGCTTTCTGGCTTGACATGCACTACATAGCTTATCCTTCTCAAATGTGACATCTTTCAAGCCTCTAACTAAGTCATGCTTGATCAACTTGTTCAATTGTTTCATTCCAATATGACTAAGCCTTTTATGCCATAACCAACCCATGCTAGACTTAGTGAGCAAACATGTTGACAATTGAGCTTCTATAGCATTGAAATCAATCAAGTATAGATTCTCATATCTAAATCCTTTGAATATCAAGTTAGAGCCATCTACACTTATGATCTCTACATCATCAACTCCAAATATACACTTGAAACCTAGATCACAAAGTTCAAGTCATTGGATATTGCAATCTTGCCAAGCCCTTTGACTTTGCCTTTGCTATTATCACAAAATGTTATACTATCAAATCCATTGTCATCATTTGAGTTGATTGAATTGAACATTCTTGGATCACCGATCATGTGTTGTGTGCACCCACTATCAAGCACCCAATGCCTTCCTCTGACTTTATAGTTTACCTACAAAAGAAAATCAATTCTTTTTAGGTACCCAAACTTGCTTGGGTCCTTGAAGGTTTGTTACTAAGGTCTTTGGTACCCAAATAGCTTTCTTCTTTGAGCCCACAATAGGTGTACCAATAAACTTAGCCTTCACACCATTCACACCCTTGGTAAGCATGTAACAAGAATCAAAACAAATTGAGGATACATTAGCATTGTTCTTGTTCTTGTTCTTTATGCAAGATTGCTCTAAGTGCCCTACTTTCTTGCATCTATTGCAAAATCGACCATTACTCTTCACAAAGCTAGCTTTGGGAGTAGCAAAGGCCGCTTTGCCTTTCTTGGTGGTATAGCCCAATCCCTCTTTGTTAAGAGAGAACCTTTGGCTACCCAAGCACTTTAGCAAGTAGGCCTCACCGCCATAGGCCTTGCCTAGGGTGTGAGTGAGCTCACCACCTCTCTCTTGAGAGTCTCATTCTCAACCATGAGTGAGGCATCACAAGTGAAATCATCACTAGTAGTAGAGGTAGGAGTGGTACCGGTGGTGGATGATGAGCTACAAGAAGGGTCAGTGGGAGCAACAACAATAGGTTCATAAAATGATTCTTCAATAACGTCACATGTTATGGCCACATTACATGATACTATGACCCTTTCCTTATCTTGTTCAAGAAGCAAGGAGTGAGCCTTTTCAAGCTTGGTGTGAACTTTACCAAGCTTCTTATGGGCTTCCACTAGCCTCTCATGAGTAGCATTGAGCTCATCAAAGGATTGCTCAAGAGCACTAAGCTTCTTTTGTAATTCTTTGTACTTCTTGCTTTTCTTGTTAATTATTGAGTCAGCTTGTTCTAGCATGTTCATTAGTTGTTCATTTGAGAATTCATCATCATCACTATCATTTTTACTTTCACTATCATCATTTTCACTCTCATCATATTTTATCTTGGAGCCCTTGGCCATGAAGCATGATGGAGTGTCAAATAGTGAAGGCTTGTTGTTGATAGCAATGCTTGCTAGAGCCTTGCCCTTGTTCTTGTTCTTAGATGATGAAGTGCCGGCCTTGAATGCCACACTCTTCTTCTTCTTGTCTTCCTCCACAAGCTCTTTAGCATCACTATTGTATTGGATCTCGATCATCACATCACCAAGCACCTCGTTTGGAGTGACATCCTTCAATCCACCTCTAAAGATGATAGTTCTCAATGTCTTGAATCTCTTTGGCAAACACATCAAGAACTTGTGAGAGAAGTCCTCATCCTTCACCTTCTCACCCAAACTCTTGAGATCATTGATGATGACTTGTAGCCTATAGAACATCTCCAGAATGGACTCATCATCCTTCATCTTGAAGTTTGATAGCTTATCTTTGAGCATATAGAGCTTGGCACTTTTTACTGTTGAAGTGCCCTCATATGTTTCTTCTAGTCTCACCCAAACTTCACTTACCTTCTCAAGATCTTTAATTTGCTCAAACACTTTTGAATCAATGCCATTGTATATTGTGTTGAGTGCCATATTGTTGCATTGCTTGTTGATCTTGTGATTGCCGGTGAGATTGGTAGGGTCAATGATCACAAACTCATTCTCTACCATATCCCACACCTTGTCATTGATTGAATCAAGGCACATCTTTATCTTTCTCTTCCAATAATCAAAAGATATGCCATCAAAGAACGATGGTTTACCCCCAACATGGTTGAACACTATTTGAGCCATATTTTGCACCAAAGGTTGTTAAGCCTTGAATCAAATGGTGATCATGGCTCTGATACCACTTGAAAGGTCCTAAATGGCTAGAGGGGGGTGAATAGCCAAATTTTTCTACAAACACACTAGAGCAAGTGGTTAGTAACCTAAATGGCGAAATGCAATTTTGCTCTAGCTCTACAAGGGTTGCAAGTCACCTATCCAACAATTCTAGTTTCTATGATCATTGGACACAAACAATGGCTATGTCACTACTCACTAAGAGCTCTCAACAAGTCTATACTAAAGAGCTCCACTAGGTGATACTAAACTAGCAAGCAAGACAAGCTCTGAAAACTAATTACACTAAAGAGCTTGACAACTAGGTTGCAAGGAATGTAAAAGAGTGAGTATGGTGATTATACCGTCGCGTCGAGGAATGAACCAATCACAAGATGAAGACAATCCAATCATCGGGAGAAATCCAATCACACAATAGACACAAGATTTTTCTCCCGAGGTTCACGTGCTTGCCGGCACGCTAGTCCCCGTTGTGTCGACCAACACTTGGTGGTTCGGCGGCTAAGAGGTGTTGCATGAACCTCGTCCACACAATTGAACACCGCAAGAACCTACCCACAAGTGAGGTAGCTCAATGACATGAGCAAATTACTAGAGTTTCCTTTGGCGCTCCGCCAGGAAAGGCACAAGACCCCTCACAAGCAACTGTGTAGGGTCGAGATGGCGGACTAGAGGGGGGGTGATGAATAGTCATATCTAAATTTAATCGCACCGGCTAACCGAAATAAATATGGAATTAAAACAATCGGTCTAGCCAAGACTACACCCCTCTATCTAAGTTCACAAGCACCTTAAAAAGATCCTAATCAAGTAACTAAGGTGCCGGGATAGCTAGAGCTCACCTAACCAATTCTAGGAGCAAGGTCACACAAACCTATGCCACTAGTACTTCAAGCAACCGGGGAGCTCCTACTCAACTAGTGATGCAAAAGCACAAAGTCACCTAAGCTCACTAGCAATGCTCAATAATAAGGCTACACAAGCCAAATTAGAGAGCTTAAATTACTTAGCTACATAAACTAAGCAATGTCACTAACAAGGTTACTCAAACCAAATTTGCCACGCAAGGGAGCTACTTCTATGCTACACAAGCAAGAAGGCAACTAGCAAGCTACTATAGCTAAACTAGTCACAAAAGCAACTACACAAGCACAAGGTATGAAATGTAAATACAAGCTTGTGTTGCGCGGAACGCAAACCACCGAGAAGATGATGAAGACACTGTTGACACGGTGATTTTCTCCTGAGGTTCACTTGGTTGCCACCAAGCTACATCCCCATTGTGTCGACCGCTCACTTGGTGGTTTGGTGGCTAATTGGCATCACCTGCCAAGCCCGCACGTCAGGCACCACAAGAACCTACCCCAAAAGTGATGGTAGCTCAATGACACGCTCAACTATAGTTGCTCTTTGTGATCCCCGTGGGGTGAGCACAATCCCCCTCACAAATCCTCCTCCGGAGCACCATACAATCTTCTCACGTGCTTCAACGGAGTCACAAGCCATCAAGCCATCAAGGAGGTGGCAACCTCCAAGAGTAACAAGCACCACCGGCTTGCAACACGATCACCTAGTGCCACTCGATGCAACCTCACGATGCAATCGCACTAGAATCACTCACTCACTCAATTGGATGATCACTATCAATCACAAGTGAGTTAGAGGGATCCCAAGCACTCCCCAAGCATGGACACTCAGTCCCAAGAGTGCTCAGCTAGCCAAATGCCTAAGCACTACCTCTATTTATAGCCTTCAAGCCAAATAGAGCCGTTGGAGGAAAGTTCACCTTTTTGCGAGGGCACTAGACATGGTGGTGGTGGCACCGCCCTAGGGATGGCGGAGCCCCCCAACGGTCACCCCAACAGCGACTTTGACTAGCATAGGGGCACCGGACACAGTGGCGAAATACAAGTCTAGCTATCATCCTATGCATACTAGTTATCAAGTCATCATTTAAGTTGTACAACTAGCATACACCACACAAGCATGCATATCAAATTTAAAACTTATGCAATGCAAGCAAGCACATGACTATGCACATATCAAATGCAATCAATCAAAAGTTTATGAGCTTGCTCCCCCTACTTGTGTGCTTCTCTTGTCCAAGAATTTTGGTCCTTCTCAATTCTTCAATGTTGCTCCCTCTTTGTCCATGTCCAACTTCTACTTCTTCCCATGATGCATTTACATATCTTTGTTCCAACTTCTCCCCGTTTGTCATCAATTTCCATAAAAGGTGTGCTTCTCATTGATGCAAAGGATTGTGTCGGTGTTTCAAACTGTCACCGGCTAGTAAATTTATATTTGTGCGCGTTAGGCCCGGATGGTGCGCTAAAGGACAAAAGGTTTATACTGGTTCGGGCTGAATGTCCCTACATCTAGTCTGCTGCTGCTTGTATTATTAGCACCGAAAATGGTTCATAGTAGGGGGTACAAACGGTCGAGAGAGGGACTGGTCCCAAGTCTCTGATGGAAAAGATCGAAAGGATGCCAAGAGCTTGATCGCTGCTTGGCTGCGTGCGTGATGTGTTGTGCCTGTGTCGAACTGGTCTTTGTGTGAGTCGTCCATCCCTCTAGTAGGGTGCCCTGTCCCCCCTTTTATAGGTTAAGGGGAGCAGGGGTTACTTGTTCGGGGAAGAGAGAAGAACCAGGGGCAAGGAAAACCCCTCTGAAGGCGCCGGGTCTTCCCTTTCCTCTGAGACAGCCCGACTGACATGGGCAGACGGTGTCAGGGGCCGGCACGTTCGCTAGATACCCATGTGATGATGATGACGCCGCGCCCCTACTTGATCAGCAAGTGGTTACATCCAGTCTCGCCCCCACGGGCGGCGTGTCGGACAGGGGTGTCGACCTGCGACCCTATGGGGAGCGGGCGGTGCGGTGACTGCTCGTTTGTCACTATAGAGGACGAGAGTCCCCCCTTGGAATGTAGTGGTTGTCGTATGTCTGTGTCGGGTTTCGCACCTGGGGGCTGAAGGTGGCGCCTACAACACTGTTTGGGCGAAGAGCACGTGCCTGCAACACTATTCCGGCTCTGCCACGCCTGGAAGGGTCTAAAGCGCCCGTCCCATTGCGCCCTGACAGTACTACCCTGCAGCGGCATAGGGCATGGTCCTCGATGCCGTGGTTGACCCAAATGTCTTGTCTTGCCCTATGCCTATCATCACGAAGGAGCAGGGCGTGGTTGTCAGGTGAGGCGGAGCCAGCGCTTGGTCGTCGTGCGAGGCGGAGCCCACCCCCAGTCGTTGAACAAGGCAGAACCCGCCCTCGGATGTCGGGCAAAGTGGAGTCTGGCCCTCGGGGGTCGGGCGAGGCGGAGTCTAGCCCTCTGGGTCGGGTGAGGAGGAGCTAGCCCTCTGCCGTCGAGCGAGGCGGAGCCTGCCCTCGGGCTTTGGGCGAGACGGATCCTAGCCCTCAGCCATCGGGAGAGGCGAGCCTAGCCCTTGAGGGTCGGGTGAGGCGGAACCTAGCCCTTGAAGGTCGGGCGAGGCGGAACCGATCTTCCATCGTTCGGGTAAGAAGCACAGTAGTGTTCTCGTTTGATCAATAGTGTCGATGTCCGGTGTTTATTAGTTCCACCCCGTTAGGTACCCCGATATCAGGTCCCCGACAGATTGCATTTGGGTAGATGGTTGAGGCTTGAATCTTGCATTTTTTATGGACACTACTTGTATATGTTGGGATGACACCATTTGGATAGCTCTTGAGATACCACTCATAGGATCTTTGACCTTGATACCAATCGGTGGGACACCTCCCCCTATATCATAGCATGGGTCATCCATTTGCTAAACTTGAGCTCTTGTAGTGAGGGATGCATTATTCATTTGATGATCACTTAAAGTTGAGGATCACTTATGGAACCACCATCTTGCATGATTGATACCACGTGTAGATGTGATACCACGTATATTATTGATTTGTCAATAATGATCATTTCTTGAATATTTCCTATCTTCATGAGTACCACTTGTAGGATATCACTTGTAGGTTGATCTAGACACCACTTGTTCATACCACTTGATAAATCAATTGAGTCTAGATACCACTTGAAATAATCAACCTAGATATCCATTTACATTGTTGTCTTATGCTTATACTCTTGTCACTCTCATGAGCTTCTAATAATGACTTGAATTAAATTGATTTGCCTAAGCTTCCAAGTCCGGTTTGAACCAATGACAAGCTTCTTCACACCTCTTGTAAGGGTTATCTTGCCAATGTTGTACTTGTCACTTGTTAGCAATTCAAATTAAATCAAGTACTTGGGTTCACTAGCTCATGAACAAACTCATACACTACCACTAGATCAACTTAATCATTCAAGCGATAGTGATAGGCTATGAATTTCAAAGATTTTCATTTGTCATGCATGATCCTAATAAGCATGTACTATAAGCACTAACCGCATACTAGTAAGGGATGAAATGATCATGCATATTATAATGATACCTTTGATATGTTGGAGAAGAGGATAGTCACATAGATTCTAATACGTTTCTCCAATAGCAATGTGAAGTCCAATTATAAGCTTGGTGAAGACCAATCATCAATAGAGAAATCCATTCTTTACCCATATGATTTGAAAACCACTAATGATCAAAGTGTACTATCATGATGTGGTTGACTTGCTTTATTCTTCGATCAATGCTTGTATGAGAGAACTATTTGGAATACCACTTGAATTGCCATGACTAGCTCTCTTTTGGGTGTTGTTTGTTTTTCTTGATCAACCCTTTTGATTGCTTCAACTAAGCATCTCAAATGTCCCTTGGATCACTACTTCCATGTTAGCCTTACAAACACCACACTTGGTTTACCTACACATAGGCAGCAAGCCCCTACACTAGGGAGAAGTGACCTCTCTCCAAAGAACCATTTTTGACACTCACTTGAAATGACTTGATTGATTGATCCAAGTGATGAACTTAATTTGATGAGTAACCTTGATTTATTTTTTGAAGTCCTTTTCTTTCTACTTGTTTAAGTCATTTTCTTTCTACCAAATAATTTCCAATAATCTCTAGAACTTAAACTTCATCTTTATCTTGAGCTTGGTCTTGATCTTCCATTTGAGTACCAAATATGTGCCAAGTACACTCCACATCAAATGGCCTTGTACTCTTTGCTTGTCATGCTTCTAGATCAATTCAAAACCAAACTTAGGTACCTCAAACACTTGTAAATATGTTTCTAACTTGATGACCTTTCAATCAAAGTGGCACTTGATCAATCCAACGATTGTCACTTTTCTGGCAGATTCTGTACCCTTCAAAGAAAAAATCATATCTCCCAATGTACAGACCTAAATGCCACGAAATTTGGTGAAGATGTGATTCACTAAGTTACCTAACAGCTATAAAAATTTGGGTTTTATTTGACTTCTATATTGCTACCAGATTTCAATTATTAAACCACTGCTACACACTAAAAACTGCTGCACTATAGCTGGGAAGATCTACTCCAAACCCAAAACATATCTTATCCAATTCTCATAAAATTTGTACAGCATCTTGTACCATAAGTCTAGAGCATGCATACAAAATTTCAAGCCAATCCAATAATATTTGATCACTTAAGCATGGGTAAGATCATAACTAGCTCTGATTCTCGATTATAGGACAGATTTCTTCACATGAGCTATACTTCATCAAATGTGAATCAAACTTGAAACTAACTTGTTTGAATACTTTCACAAGACATATATCTATTCAATCCACTTACTAAATGTCATCTTATGAACTTATCCAATACAAATCAATCCAAACTTGATTACTAAGCTATTTATCAATTCAAACATCTCATAGCAAGCAACATTGCATATTTATCCAATTCAATCAACTCATATGCACCCAAATGAAATGATCAACAAGAGATATACTGTGGGGGGTACAACCCCGGATACCCACGGTATACCACATGGGCTGCGCCCCGAGGGGCGGCCCAGTCCACAAGATGAAGCCTTGCGGGGCACGATTCTGCTTGGCGCCTTCCGCAAGACATAGGGAAGATATCCTGAAGATGCTACGAGATCTGTTAGGATACGTATGATCTCATGATTCTTGTAAGCTGTTATTACTTTCCGGTTATCTCTCAGATCTAACCGACTTGTAATCTTGCCCCCTGGGCTATATAAGGCGGGCAGGGACCCTCTCCAAAATCACGGCATATCATACAATAGCTAATACGAACCAACAGACCACAGGAGTAAGCTATTACGTCATACTGACGGCCTGAACCTGTATAACTCGTGTGTCTCTGTTGCCTTCTTGTTCTTGATCACGCGCTCCTCTGTCGATCAATCTACCTTCATGGGATACCCCTCGGAGGACTGCCGACGATATTTTATCAACAGTTGGCGCGCCAGGTAGGGGTGTGCGCTTGATCCATGGCCAGCCAGAAGGACCTTAAATCAGCAGCGCGTTCTCATCATCAATCTCATGGAGATCCATGCCGGTCCACGACAACGATTCATCGCTGGCTACACCAGCCCCCGCGACAGCAGATCCGATCTCGGAACCACCTCCGAGGTCGCCTTCACCAACAACTCACCGCCCGCCAGGTGCTCGCCGTCAACACCGACCAGATAACGCCATACGTCGCCGACCAGACTTTCTATCTAAAGCTAAGTCACGCTTTAATATTCTTCTAAATATTCTCCAATCTCCGTATATCGTCATGATGTTTCTCCGAGTTGTTTTCTCCATGTTTGCTCTCCAAACAATTTTTTCGAACCCCTGAATAGTCATGTTGATGCTCGGACGCCTCCAGAGACGGCCCTGTCTCTGGCTCCTCCGTACACGTGCACGAGCGTCTACCCTCTGCGTTATGGGTGGTCGGCAGCGGCTCCTTAGCAACGCATGTTCCTCCTACACGTGCACGGGCTCCGCGTCGACGTTATGGACTATGGGCTAGTTAGGGCTGGAGACTCAGCTACACACTAACTAGCCGGACGGTTTATATTAAATATAAATACATCTTCGCTCCAACTGATCATCGAGCTACATATGCTATTTCATCGCCATTGCTGATTTTTCTCCGGAGTTCATATATTTTTGCATCATGTACTACCCGTTCTACATATTTGTATTGCAGGATCATCGTCCAGGTGATCGGATCACCTAGTGCTCGGACTTCTCCACCGATCAACTGGTCGGACCGCTAGGTTCATCGACTGACCAGTTGATCAGACTGTTCGTCAGTCGCTTCTACTCAATGCTCACTTCGCCGCCGACCAGTTGACCAGACTGTTTGTCGCTCGTTCTTCATCGCCAGCTACGCCAGTTACTCCTCGACCTCGGATTCTTCATGCTCGAGGACTAAGTGGGCACACTTCACCGCACGGACGTCGCCAGCTACGCCGGGGACTCCTCGGTGCTCGAACATCACCAGTGACGCTGGGGACTCGCTCTTCGGTGCTCAGACATCGCCAGCGACGTCGGGGACTCCTTAGTCCTCGGTGCTCGGACATCGCCAGCGATACTGGGGACTCCTCGCTCCTCAGTGCTCGGACATCACCACCGACGCCGAGGACTCCTCGCTCCTCGGTGCTCGGACATCGCCAGCTACGCCGGGGACTCCTCGGTGCTCGAACACCGCCAGCGACATCGGGGACTCCTCGCTCTTCGATGCTCGAACATCGCCAACGATGTTGGGGACTCCTCTCTCCTCGGTGCTCGGACATCGCCAGCTACGCCAGGGACTCCTCGCTCCTCGGTGCTTGGACATCACCAGCGACGCCGGGGACTCCTCGCTCCTCGGTGCTCAGACATCGCCAGCTATGCCGGGGACTCCTCGCTCCTCGATGCTCGAACCTCGTCAGTGACACCGAGGACTCCTCGCTCCTCGGTGCTCGGACATCTCTAGCGATGTCGAGGACTCCTCGCTCCTCGGTGCTCGGACATCGCCAATGACGTCGGGGACTCCTCGCTCCTCGGTGCTCGGATATCGCCAGCGACGCCGGAGACTCCTCGGTTCTCGGACATCGCCAGCGACACCGGGGACTCCTCGCTCCTCGGTGCTCGGACATCACCAGCGACGCCGGGGACTCCTCGCTCCTCGATGCTCAAACATCGCCAGCGACGCCGGGGACTCCTCGCTCCTCGGTGCTTGGACATCGCCAGCGACGTCGGGGACTCCTCACTCTTCGATGCTCGGACATCGCCAGCTATGCCGGGGACTCCCTTGCTGCTTGGATCTTGCTACGTCTCGTCGGTGTGCTATCAAGCTGCTCCATGCTATTCAGATCAGGGTGCTGATCTTGGGCAGCACGTCTAGGGTCTTGATACGCGCATGTCAGATGATGTTGCCAAGCTTTCAGACTTCTTTTTCTTTGACCCTACTACAAGATTTATTCTTCATCTTCCAGTAGGCTCGGGGACTAAGTGGGCACACTTCACCTTGCAGTGAATGTGCGCTTTTCTCATCTCGAGGCTACGCCCAGGGACTGCTGCCTGCTCGGCTGGTCTTCTACTTTCTAACCCTGACACCACGTGACTATGTCACCTACTATCAGGCTCGGGGACTAGCTATGGGGGTATGGCCCCTGGTATCCATAAGACAAGACATGGGCCGCACCATTAGAGGTGGCCCAGCCCACAAGATCAAGGCGTGCACGGCGCTGCTCGGCGTGCACCGCAAGATATTGTATAGTACCAAATAGGCTACTTTCCTTATAACCCTACCCCTCCAAAGTATATAAGGAGATGATCGATACATCTCAATGCAATACATCAGAACACATGATGTAGGTATTACGTCATATTGACGGCCAAACCTATCTAAATCTTGTGTCTTGGTTCTTGTATTACCATCTCGCTCACCTCTACGACAAATCTACCATCATGGGATACCTTGGTTAGCTCATGATCATCTAATTACCAAGCTTCAACTCATATTTGCAAGCCATCAAATAATCCAATAAATCACCACAACTTGATCATGACACTTGTATGTTGTAGCACATTTGGACTTCACTAATTCTTGGCTTGGCATTGGGATAGGATTGCATTAAGCTTCAATACTTGACTCAACATATGATGATCAATGTGAAATCCATTGAGTCAAGCCTCCAATGCCATGGTATCTACAAACAATCATCCACTTTTTGATGGTACCCAAACAAGTTTAGGTCCTCTCAAGTTAGGAGCAACATACTTAGGCATTGCCTTAGTATGAGTAGCGGGATGTTTTGCAATTGCAACCAATGAGGTACCATTGCCATCCTTTCTAAGTATATCATGATCATCAAATGAAATGGGCTTAGAATTATTACCTAGGGGACATGAATGAGCCATGTGTACCCTTTCCGGCATGAGTAGCACTTTCTTTTTAATTGAGCCTTTTCTTCCTTGCTCATGTGGTGCTCCTCATTGTCTTGCCTCTCATGAGTTGCTTGAGCCTTCTTCTCAAGCTTGGTAGGATACCTCGAGGCAAAGTGTTCCGTATCTCCACACTTAAAGCACTTAATGTGAGCATAGACTTTCTTCTCATCTTCATTCTTGCTTATCATCTTGGCATCTTGAGTTTGCATTGGATGCCTTGCTTTTTCACCCCTTCTTGTTTTCTTCTTCTTATTCATCATCAAGTCACCACCATCTTCACGGTTGATCTTGATTTGCTCTTGGGGTGTCTTCTCTTGCTCATATTGTGGTTTTGGTTGAGTCTCTTCTTGTTGCTTCACCACTTGCTTGGTTGGGCACATAGAGGTAAGATGACCCCATGTGCGGCACTTGAAGCACTTGACATGCTTTGGCCTCTCTTATTCTTTCTTCAACTTGAGCTTCTCTTCATTAGGGCAACCATTTGCAAGATGTCCCACTTCATGGCATATGAAGCACATGAAATAAGATAGCCTCTTTTGTTCTTGCTTCTTCATCATTATTTCTCTTTTTTCTTTTGCCCTTTGTCATCTTCCTTTTGAAGCCAAGGCCACTCTTGTCACCGAAGTTTCTTTGACTCTTCAACATATGCTCAAAGGTAACTTTTGAGTTATAGCACCTCTCTAACTTGTTGTTCAATTTCTTCACTTCATTCTTGAGCTCATTGTTCTCCTTCAAAAGGTTAGTCTTACAAGACAACGAAGTAGAACAAGCATCTATATGTGAAGAGCATGGCATTTCTAATAAATCATCACAAGAGGTGGATACATGCTTCTTCCCTACATCACAAGGGTTAGCTATAATATGTGATTGATCATGTGACCCATATGATGAGCTCTCACTATTTTTAAGTTTCTTTGTAAATACTTTAATGAGAGAAGAAGCATATTGATCTAATAACCCTTCATGAGATGCAAGTAGTGTCTCATGAGTCAATTTTAGCTCACCATGTGAAGATTTAAGAATATCAAGTAATTTCTTATGTTCTTCACATGAGTTCTTTAGAAATGAGTTTTTATTTTCCAATTTCATTGTTTTAGCTTTCTCATTTTCTAAAGACATGGTCATGCTAGCAAGTCTACTCACAAGCTCATCATATGAATCAACATGATCAACCACATTAGCATTAGATACATTGTTGTCACCTAGTGACATGAAGCAATGCGGTGATGTAGGAGAGCTTGTAGTAGCAACGTCATCCGGGCATGATCCATCATCATCACCATCAAGTGTGCATGGAGTAGCATCATCATTTGCATCACTTGTGGCATCATTATCAATCTTGTCAAGTGAACTTGTAGTGGATCGATCATTATCATCACTTGATCATGAGGTGGAGCAATCTTCCACAATTACCAAATTGTGGTCATGCTCGACACACTCATGCACCTTCTCCTTGGGCTCATCCTCCTTGAACTTGTCATCATCCCACGTGGAGGAATCACCGAAGGTGTGCTTGATTGATTCCCATATCTCACGAGCGGTTCCCACGTAGTTTATCCTTTTCATCAAATCAAAGCTCAAAGCATCCATTAGGTAACAACAAGCATGTGCATCAAGTTCATAGAGAACTCTTTGAGCTTTGGTGAGATTTCTATGGTCCAAGATATGAGTGAGACCACTAGTGACAACCCACCAAAACTTAGGTTCCTTTGCATGAAAATGATGAACATATGATTTTTCCAAAGTGCAAAGTTTATGCCATAAAAAATGTGTGTCTCACAATCATCTATCCCACTAGACGCCATTCTCTCGGGTCGGTGAAGACCACAAATGAGAGAGCAAGCTCCGATACCATGTGTAGGGTCGAGATGGTGGACTAGAGGGGGCTGAATAGTTCTTTCTAAATTTAATTACGCTGGTCTAATGAAACAAATGTGGAATTAAAACAATCGGTCTAGCTAAGACTACACCTCTCTATCTAAGTTCACAAGCATCTTAAAAAGATCCTAATCAAGTAACTAAGGTGCCGAGATAGCTAGAGCTCACCTAACCAATTCTAGGATCAAGGTCACACAAACCTATGCCACTAGTACTTCAAGCAACCGGGGAGCTCCTACTCAATTAGTGATACAAAAGCACAAAGCCACCTAAGCTCACTAGCAATGCTCAATAATAAGGCTACACAAGCCAAATTAGAGAGCTCAAATTATTTAGCTACACAAACTAAGCAATATCACTAACAAGGTTACTCAAACCAAATTAGCCATGCAAGGGAGTTACTTCTATGCTACACAAGTAAGAAGGCAACTAGCAAGCTACTAAAGCTAAACTAGTCACAAAAGCAACTACACAAGCACAATGTATGAAATGTAAATTTAAGCTTGTGTTGCGCAGAATGCAAACCACTAAGAAGATGATGAAGACAATGTTGACACGGTGATTTTCTCCCGAGGTTCACTTGGTTGCCACTAAGCTACATCCCCATTGTGTTGACCGCTTACTTGGTGGTTCGGCGGCTAATTGGCATCACTCATCAAGCCTGCACGTCGGGCACCGCAAGAACCTACCCCAAAAGTGAGGGTAGCTCAATGACACGCTCAACTAGAGTTGCTCTTCGCGATCCCCGCGGGGTGAGCACAATCCCTCTCAAAAATCCTCCTCCGGAGCACCGCACAATCTTTTCGCGTGCTTCAATGGAGTCGCAAACCATCAAGCCATCTAGGAGGTGGCAACCTCCAATAGGAACAAGCACCACCGGCTTGTAACATGATCACCTAGTGCCAATCGATGCAACCTCATGATGCAATCACACTAGAATCACTCACTCACTCAATTGGATGATCACTATCAAGCATAAGTGAGTTAGAGGGCACCCAAGCACTCCCCAAGCATGGACACTCAGTCCCAAGGGTGCTTAGCTAGCCAAATGCCTGAGCTCCACCTCTATTTATAGCCTCCAAGCCAAATAGAGTCGTTGGAGCAAAGTTCACCTTTCTACGAGGGCACCGGACATGGCGGTGGTGGCACCGCCCTAGGGGTGGTGGTGCCCCCCAACGGTCACCCCAACGGCTAGTTTGACTAGCGCAGGGGCACCGGACACAGTGGCGGTGGCACCGCCCTAGGGAGGGCGGTGACCACCCAGCCAGTTGTAACACCTCGGGTGTTAGCCTTGCATAACTTGACTTGCATAACATGAGCATGAGCATCAAGCATTCATAAATCATCATTTACAATTGAAACATCTGATCGAAACATATGAAACATTGCTTGTTATTTCATGTTCCTTGTAACATATGCATATGATCATGTGCAAACAAATGCTAGTGTGTCATGTCGGTCACTATAACACCTTAGCTACACTTAGGTTAACAAAAGGAACCTTGTTCATGAAGACCACATTTCTTGATCAAGCATTTAAGTGTTATTTCATGTGTTGGCTTGAATGGCTATATGTGTGACTACTTCATGAAATGCTTGAATGACCTTGCAAATTGTTTTAACATGCTTAGAGTATCATCATGAACAACTTTGGTATTTAGGGCTAGGGCTAAATTGGTCATTTAGCCATAGTTTGAATGTGTATCTTGATTTCAAAGTGACATGTTTGACTAAAGTTGAACTAGGTGTTAGAGACCTTGCATGGAGGAGTTCACTAAAGCAAAGTTGTAATATTTGACATAAGGAACAACTTTCATTTTTAAGTCATGGACTGATTTTGCTTCTAACATGCTTGAATGGGTCCCACAAAACCAAAAACCAAATCCAACCTTCAACACTTAGGAATTTTTTTCAAGTGTTTGATCAACTAACCGATTGGACAACACCGAGGTTGGGCACGAGATTACTCCGTATCTATTGCAATTAGAGCTCGATCATTGAACAACAATTAAGCTGGTACATAGGGCTATAAATTTTGTTTAGACGTCTTGTGCTTTGGAACGACGGATTAGCGGGAAATCGGCGACAAATCTCGTCGTCGGTTCTCGGCCATCTCGTTACGCCAAAACTGAATCGCGAATGAACATGGCCGACCGGTTTGAGCTTTGTCGCGCCACGTGTCCCGGCGGCGCGCCGTCGCCACGCCAGCGACTCGACCTGCCTTGGTGCCACGCCCGCGCGCGGTGCTAACCTTAACCCGCCAGCGTCCGCCCGAGTCGCCCAGCGCTTCATTTCCATTTTCGCTCCGTCTTCCTCAGCATGCCGACAAATGAAGCTCGGCCACACCTCCGCCGTCGCCATAGCCGTCACCACTTCGTCTCGCCTCTGCTTCGCCATACCGCAATAGCACTACCATCTCCCCAAAGACCCGTAGCTCCTTCCAAAGGTGCCGCCATTCGCGTTTGGTAAGCCATCGCCACACAGGACATGCTCGCCGAGAGTTCGCCGAAGCCCGCCCACCGTGGCGGCAGCAGCCACGGTCCCCCTCTCTAAGCGTTAGCTAGCGCGATAGGTCCGCCATAGTACCCGGTGCTCGTCCGAGCCTTAGGTCGGGCCACCGAGGACGCCGCCCGGCGTTTTGCCGTGGTCCACCTCGCTTTCCCGCCATGGCCGCCGCCAGCTAGCTCTAGGGTCGACAATAGGCTTCGGCCAAGTGGCTCAATAGGTTCGCCAGGTCATGTAGGTCCTACCGATGACCTCACCGCTGGCTCGCTTCACCGTCGTCGAAGCAGCCAAGCAGAGCGCCTGCAATGGCGCCGCTGCTTGCTCATCCGTGTCACTGACGCTTGGGGTCCCCCTGACAGCGGGTCCCACAATAAATCGTGACAATGATGAGTGTAAGCTAAACCATTTTGAATCCAGCTTTTGATTGGTTTTGTTATTTTTGTATCTGCAGATTGGTAGCTCCAAAAATGTTGAAATAAATATGGTGGTGTTCCTTAGGGAGTGTAGTATTTAGGAAAAATATGTTCTTGGCTTCAACAGTAGAAATTTTTGGAGATTTAAATAGGGATTTCAAATGTGCTTTTGAATGCATTTAAATTTGTTTATTTTATATCTAGAGTTCCTGTGCTCCAAAAATTATGAAATTTTTGTGGTAGGCTATTCTTAGCATACATGAGCTTGGATAAAAATTTTAGAACCAGTGCATGTGTAGATCTATAGTTATAGATTTTTCTTTTATAAATAGTTAATCCTTGCATGAATTTTTATAAATTAATTATGAGTCCAAAATTCATGAAATTTATTGGAGGTGATACTAGTACCATATGGATGCTAAGAAAAATATGAAATCTGTTGTTTGACACTTTTCAATAGGATTTTCCATTTATGCTATTTCAAGCCTTGCTGCCTTGTCATTTTGTATAGAATGTTCTACTTGGTAAAATGACATGAAATTTTTATAGTAGTCCTTTGATAGCATTATTAAGGCTCTGTAAATTTTTGAGAATTTATTCAGCCCATCTGATATATATTTATTATTTAACCTAGATATCTAAATAAAATAATAAAGGCAATTTAATAAATAGTTTGGGCTTTGCCATTTTATTATCTTAACTATGTTTGGTATGCTTAAACTGTTGGTAGGTTCTAGGTTGTCAATTTGTGGATGATTACATAAAGTAGAGGTGCTATTACTTTATATTGCATGATAAATCATTTTCGGACTGATTCTAGAGTATGAGGAGTTACATGTTGAAACTGATGTAGACTGTAAAATGGTTAATAACAAAGTTGTAGAAAATTTGATAAGCTTTCCAGAAAGTCCAGGATCACTAGATTTGGAATTGTAGAACTCCAGTTATGAGTGAAACAAGTGGATACTGTTTATGGCATAGTTGATGCTTTGTAGAAGTAGTTAAGTAGTAAGCGAGAAGAGATATGCACCTACTCAACAACGCGATGTACTTGTTAACATTATGCATTCGTAATACTCATACCATACTCATGCATCTAGGATCGAGGAAGAGATCACGTTGTTGGAATTCAAGAAGCGAGAGGAAGGGAACCAGCAGGAGGATCCATAAGCCGCAGCTCCATTGCGGCGTGAGGCGAGAACCAATGAAGAGCTTCCGAGTGCCACGACCACCGTCCCTACTTCCTTTCTGCATGAGGCAAGCCCCGGAGCATTATAAGTCTCCCAAGAATTTACAAATGTTTACTTACGTATTTATGATTGATGCATTAGGTTATAAGAGTTGAATGAAACCACTTGATGCATGTACATTCCTTGTCCGGATATTACACCTTTAACGGTATAGGTCCGGGATCGAATATATATATGCTTAGCCATGCTTAGACCGGTAGAAGTCGGGTGATGTCTCGTCACTGCGAGAGATATAGGTGGATACCGAGCACGGTTGGCTATATCTCGCTATCGTGGAACAGAACCATGAGGTACAAGTAAATTGAGACCGACGGGAGGTCGATAGGGAAGCAACAAGGCATGAAGGTCTTGGGTGTGGACTTATCCCGTCAGGTCGATTAAGGACCGTATCTGCCATTGTTGGCGCTCTCTACAAGATTGAACGCATGCCTCTCACTTAGCTGGCCGGATAACTCGTTCCGACCGCTGGCCGAGTAATTCAACTCGGGCCGGAATCGTTCATTTATGCGCCCTTCCGGGAAACGATCGACCGAGCCCAAGGGCGTGTTTGGCTGAGCATCCGGCATCCGGTGTTCCAGACAGCGGCAGCAAGACGAACCCGCGAAATGTGTACTTGGAGTTGTACCAAAGGTGACCTAAGACTATCGTGGGTAGTAGATCTGGTTTGTGTTAGGAAGAAATTCCCTGGTTGAAATCGATTCAATCGCCGCCTCTCCCCGGATAGTGAGAAACTTGGCTAGTCCCAACATCGTAAAGCGACTATATTATGAAACATGGTGGTTCGGATGAATATGGAATTACAATACCTGCTATGGTTACTATTGTATGATTCTAAATAATATACCACATGTTTGGCACAGGGTAGTTGCTAATCTAGAAATGGATAGTTATAATTAACTTGATAAAGGAATCACAAGTGTACAAAGGTTAATTGCCTTTTTCGCAAAATGTTGTCGAGTTACGTCCACTTATACAGCCTTGCATAATCCTTGGAGTCATTTTATTTCTGGTTCATGACGGGTAAGTCTAGCTGAGTACCTTCTCGTACTCAGGGTTTATTTTCCCAATGTTGCAGATGGCACTGTGTATCATGGTTATTGCAAGAGTTGCTTCTATCCCGCTGTGGATGAGGAATAAGCCTTGGGCAGGCTTCCTTAGTAATTCCTATCTTTGCTTTTGTGGATCGTGATCTGGCATGGCACTGTATCAAACTACGTTGGAAACTTATCTTCGAACTTATTTGCTTTCGCTTTAATTATCAAACTTGGTTTGTAATAACTTTTTATTCGTACTCTGATGATGAAAAGTATCTGTGAACTTTATGTAATATGTGGCATGTATGTTGAATCCTGTACGATCTTGGTTGTTGTAAATCGTTTATCGAGACCCGTCGTGGTACTCGACGGACTACCGGGTTTATATGGGTTCAAGTATGACAGTGCGACCGCTTGCGGATTGCCATTATACTTGTATTCTTATAAATTGGTCGGTTCTGCGACACCAGTCACCCAAAATACCCCCTCTCTAGTATAAAGGGGCGGTGGCACCGCCCCACCAGCGGCGGTGACAAGGCACTGCACTGCCCTCGTTGTGGCGGTGGACACCAAACACTCCGGTGACCACGCTAAGACTGCCCTTCTCGACCAAGTCCTAGTGGGCACCGCCCTAGGGGTGGCGGTGCCACCGGACCACCAGTGGTGGTGCCAGGCTCAACTTGCTGCTCTCGGCCTCCTCAACTGGTCACCGCCATAGGGGTGGCGGTGCACCGGACATGGGGGTGGCGGTGCCCCTAGGGCAGCACCTTGAGCCTAGTTTCGCCTCCATTTCTTCACCTTTTTCAACACCTTTGCAAATGTGCTAACACCACCAAATGTTCACCAACTTGTGCACATGTGTTACCTTTTCACAAACATTTCCTAAAGGATTAGTCACTCAATTCACCATGCCACTCGATCCTAACACATATGCAAGGTTAGATCGCTCACATGGCAATAGATGACCGATATGCAAACAAGTTTGCTCCTCTTAATAGTACGACCATCTATCCTAAACCTGGTCATACACTTCTCTACACAACCTTTGACCGGTGAAATAAAATGCCCTAGGTTATACCTTTGCCTTGTGCATTCCACTTCATCTCTTTCGATGTCGATGCAACACATGCACCAACCAAACACCAAATGATATGATCCACTTCATATCATCATGTGACCGTATTGGTTCATCGATCTTGACTTCACTTGCTCTTCACCGTTGCCTCGGTCCATCGGTGCCAAGTCATCACTCAACTTGTCGTTCACTCTTGCAACCGGTCCGTCGAGCCAAGTCTTGTCTTGATCTTCTCTACCTTGATCACATGACTCCATGTCATATCTCATATGCAATGAGCTCCTTCATCACATGTGTGAGTCTTGCAACAAATCCAAGCCATCTTCACCGTCATGGCACGAGTTGCTCACACACATGTACTTGTGGACTAATCACCTGTGCATCTCACTCAAACACATATTAGTCCAATTACCAAAACCAAACAAGGACCTTTCAAACCGATCGAGGCCGGAGACAATCACCAACTCTGCTCAATGATCCTCCAATCACCGGGCCATCTAGGGGTCAGCAAACAGCAAGAGTAACAAGCTCACAACCAGCCTAAATCACCCAACTAGTGCCATAAGATGATGCAACTCAATGCAATGCACTAGAGGCTCTCCAATCTCACTCAAGATGATGAAATCAAGTGAATAAGTGAGTGGAGTGTGTTGCTCAGCTTCCAAAGGATGTGCACAAGTGTATGAGGTGCTAAGAGGGTGGCCAAGGTTGGCCACACCCTCTATTTATAGCCACACAAGCAAATAGAGCCGTTATACCCTTTAGAGCTGTTTCTGCAGGTCACCGGACAGGGCGGTGCCTAGCACCGGACATGGCGGTGACCTGCCCAACGGTCACAAACTAGCCGTTGGGGCACCGGATAGGGTGGCGGTGGCACCACCACGGGGTGGCGGTGACCACCCAGCCGAGCCCCCTGATTTCCCTGCTCTCTGGATAAAAGGGGCGGTGCACCGCCGCACCCATGGCGGTGACCATGGCGGCGCCCCCCTTTGCTTTCGGTGCTGTCGGGTAAAGAGGGACGGTGGCACCGCCCTGCCTATGGCAGTGACCAGGCGGTGCACGGCTGGCGGTGTACACCGGACATGCCGATGACCGCCCTCCAACACGCTTGTCTCGGCCACCTCCAGGTGGGCACCGCCCTAGGGGTGGCGGTGCCACTAGAATAGTGGCAGTGCCAGCCTCAGCACCAGCGCTTCTCTGCCTCAGCCAGCCGGTCACCGGATAGGCCAGGGCGGTGCACCACCACACACATGGCGGTGACCACCCCGAGGCAAACTCCTCTGTTAGCTGCGATTTCGTTTCTCGATTCGATCCACAAGCAGTCTAATGCTCTTTTTCAAGCGTTGCTAACCCTCAAAGTGTTTTCTCAAAACATGTTAGAGCCAAGTTAGCATTTCTCAAAAGATTTTCGATAAATATTTTCGCTTGCTCTCCGATGTGCACTAGGCCTAAATACAATGCATGAAGTCCAACCCCTAGTGACACTAGATGACTGAATTGTCTAGTTAAGAACCCCTACGGCCATCTATCATAAATGTGATCACACTCTCCAAAGTGTCTTGATCATCGAAAAAACCTATTTATACCTTTGCCTTGATCTCCATAGGGTTTTATTTTTCTCTTTCTTCTTTTTCAAGTAGAGCACTTGATCATCATCACATGTGGCCATCTTCATTATTTCATGTGATCATCATCACTAATTGAGTGCCACCATGCTCCATACTTGGTTTGCACCAACCTAGCTCATATCATATCTTATGACAAAAGTTAGTGCATAGGTTTTATCAATTATCCAAAATCAAACTAGGGCTTTCACTGAGGCCACCCCATGTTCTTATCCCATTTGAGAAAGCTAGTAGCAATCCAACAATTTCTGGAAGCAGCGACTGCGATGCTCACTTTCTTTTGCCATTCCTATAGGTTAATCAATTAATGCTGAACATGGATATACACCACATTTACCCATAACTGCATATTTTTCTGTCAATGTTTCTTCATTATGCAAACAATACACACCGCGCTAAAGTATTTCTGGCAATGTACCCAGTAGGTTTCACTGCTACCATTATTACATATTAACTGACAAATGTACTAATGGATCATGCATCTCTTGACTGTTAAGTAGTGCTTCCCCTCCCTGCCATCCTTTGATGTCACACAGACAATTTCTTTGTCTTTAGCTTATGTTCCATGTATCAGGTATAAAGACAAATAAAATTCATAAAGTTGTTGACCTTTAAAAATTGATAAGAATTTAATTTCCTTCCGTATATATACTTTCGTATTCAATAAACTGATGGTATTTGATAATTAATGTATGCAGGGTACTCTAAAGTCACATCTACATAGGAAAATTACGTACACAAGGAAGATTAGTATTGACAGAGCCAAGCTTGGATACACTCTCTCATTAAACAAAGCATGACAACACCTTCACTACCTGCAATGTCTTAAAAAATATCCAGCACCTAAACACGGTAAGCTCTAATGCTCCACAAAAAACATTCTCATATAGCAAGCTTCCTGAATAGCGTGGTCAACAAAGCTTTTCATTCGCAGGTAAATAGGCATCAAATTGCTGTTAATCAAGCTCTGATGATACCTGCTGAAAGTTAAATTTTTTTCCACATTATGCAATGACATCAGCTGTACAAATAGAAGAGATTCAGAAGACTTCAAACGATGATCAAGAGGTGATTCAGATAAACTCCTTTTTTTTCAAAATATAATAACCATAATTAAAACACATGACAGATTTGAAGAGAACTAAGACAACCCACGCACAGATGAAAGGCAAATAACAAAAGTACTCAAAATTACTGTTTTATGAGTACCCTCAAGTCTTCAAGGCGCTATGGCAGCCATCTCTTTTTCTATTTTTTTTCTCCTTTACAGTTGCTACAAGTATTAGTGTATTACAACATCAACAATCATTTCGCAAATACCCCTACATAGATAGCATGACGTAAGCTATTACAACAATTTATGATTGCTCTACAAATTCTCAATTTTTGTACCATTCAGCTTTAGTGTAATTTCTGACTATGACAGAACTTTATATATGTGTGCGACCATATATCTTATGTACAATAACATCCAGAATTATGACTATTCATATCTAGCTGGAGGGCCATTTGGCGCGGCAACGCCGTGCAGTGTTCTAGTTAGAGAACTGAGAAACAACCACGGTTAATTTCTTAGTACATCAAAGAACCAGAAGTTGCATCTTTTTTCCCTGAATAATCATCTCCACTCCATTTCTCGTGCTTCTCATATATAATCATAACTATCTACACCATGCAAGCCAAACAAAGTATCAAAGCTAGCTAACATGGTTATAAAAAAAAAACTAGCTAACATGCACTATTCTAAATGCTAATTTTCACAACGCTAATAACAGCAGCTTGTTTGGCCAGATCCCATGAATTGCGCCAGGCCATTACCAAAGCGGCAAGGCCTCGCCATGGAGCTCAGGAACGCCGTCTCAACCTCCTCCGAGGCCCCTCTCCTGAGCAAACACACCACATACTCCATCACTGCCGCGTCACAGGGCAGGGTGATCCTCCTGCCGTCGACTCCGCAGGCGAACCCAAATTCCTCCTGGGACATCCGAAGCAGATCTCCGAAGATGGCCGTGGCAAGGTAAGCCAGCGGGACCTCAAACCGCCCGCTGTCAGCCGAGTACACGACGCAATGGCATTTGTCGTCCACTGACGCTGACGTGCAGCAAGATCCTTCGGTTTCTTCGTCCAACGTCGATTGCGGCGCGAGCCTTTCCCTAGCGAGGGCCGCAATTCTTTGCCACTTCTTCGCCATCTGGACTAGTCTCTTGGCACTGATCATGGTTGTTCGATTGGAAGTTGAAGGCTCGTATGAGGTGGTGTTCAACTAGGTTAGGTGTGATGCTAAGCTTGCAGCTTGCTAATGCTTGCAGCTCCACTAAGATGATGAATTTATAGGTCGGGACTCCTGAAAATCATTGAGCTGTCAAGAGACAAGGTCATAAGCTCAGAACATGCAGTGTTGCAAGGAAAAAGCCCATAGTTTAAGAGTATAGGACAGCACAATGTGCTCATACCGACATGTGCCAAGAGGCATGCGGCACGCCATATGACATGAGGACCACATGTAATTTGGGTCCAATGTGTCAGGACCTGTCTGATTGTGTAACGCATCTACTATTTTTTTTGGTCAGTTAGTATGTCCTGTTCAGCATCTGAATTGGTCAACTGGACAAGCATCCAGATTGACATCTGACAGGGTCTGACAGTTGTTCATGCCCATAACAGGCCTCGTTCGGCTCCCTAAAACTTGGCTAAAACTGACTGAAAAACACTGTTCTAGCTGAATTGCTGTGAGAGAAAAACACTCTTCCGGCTGAAAAAAGAAGCCGAACAAGCTGGTTTCTAGTAAGCCGAACAAGCCACGTCGTCTCATGTAAACTCCATGTCGTTCAGCTTCAACAGTTCAAAAAATCTAATCTACAGCTTCAACTAACTGGTTGTCCATTAGATTACCGGCGTCTCATGTAAACTCCATGTCGTTGCTGCTTCTTCAAAGCACTGAGCCACGGCCCTTCACACCTAAGAAGCTTACAGCAGCAGCAGTTATGTTATCAAATTATCTAGGATTAAGTATAATTTACACCCTCCAACTATCATCAAAGTATAGATTTCAACCTCGAACTTCAAAACCGGATAACTTTGGCTCTCCAACTTTTGAAAAAGTTCAAATTTCAACCTTCTGGACGGTTTTGCGTATGAACAGTGCTTTTGATAATTTTAGGAGACGTCGAAATTTTATATTATTTTTTAAGCATCTTAACGTCCTCAAATGAAAAAACTCAAAACTAGATCTCATTGAGAGTTACAACTTTGGTATAAAAAGTATTTTCATTTAACTCCATACAAATAATATATTAGTGCTCTAATGCTCGATTATTATGGTGCTGAAATTTTATATTATTTTTTTGAGCATCTTACTGTCCTCAAATGAAAAAACTCGCTATAAAGTTGTAGATCTCATCGAGGTCTACAATTTACATATAAATTATCTTCATTATCGCCATCGTATTGTGAAATTAGAGTCTCATCACGCGACAATTTTATATTATTTTTCGAGCATCTTACAGTCCTCAAATGAAAAACTCAAAACTACAAAGTTGTAGATCTGTTCATTAAATAAAAACCGTTGTAGCTCTCAATGAAATCTAGATCTACAACTTTGTAGTTTTGAGTTTTTCATTTGAGGACGTTAAATGAAAAATTAAACTTTTTCAAGAGTTGGAGGCCAAAACCGTTATTTGAAATTTGAACTTTTTCAAGAGTTGGAGGGCCAAAGTTATCCGGTTTTGAAGTTCGAGGTCAAAATCTATACTTTGATGATAGTTGGAGGGTGTAAATTATACTTTACCCAATTATCTACTCTAAGCCTCTAAAGTCCTAGCTCTCGTATCATTGTGGTACTGATATTAATACGCAGTATTAGTCTTCAATTCAGACAACTTGCTCTTGCGGCCAGAGTTTTACTCTCAATGTTATTTGCACTTGAATCCAGCAAGTACCTTGATGTATCAACTATGTCTATGACGCTCAAGGTGAGGCCATCTAGGAAAAGGTATCAAAGACATGCTACTCCAGTTGTTTGCAGTACCAGCCAGTGGTGCTGCATTACATGACAGCTAAACCGCTCAATCATCCCAGCTGACTGCATTGCGCTGATTGCATGACAGCTAGCCAAAACTAGTCTGTCCCTCTCACTTCACCTTGATTCCAATTAACATGGGGTCTTGTAACACCCATGAATAGCAAGGTGCCCAAGGCTTTAGCTGACAAGTGGACCACCCACCCATGGGACCCAGGTGGAAGACCAGATGATGTGTATAAGTTCCAAGAGTATGAACTGGGGAGGCTAGAAAAGAAAATAGAGAAGAAGACAGAGGTAAGGAAGCCAGGCTTCCTACTCCGTATCGAGATCCCCTCCGACCTTCGATTGTTGCGGCTCACGTCGCCGGCTTGATCTCACCGGCGGCCACGGGTCGTGACAGTTGGTATCAGAGACGGTGTATCCTCGGCGTGGGGGGCGACGGGCGACCGCAGCTCTTCTCCGCGCCAGTTATCGGTGGTGACGATGATTGTTGGCGTGTCAGCGGCGGATCCAGTGGTCCGGCGCGGCGACTCCATCGATCCTGCGCGTTCCATCTTCTTTGGCTCCGGCGGCACTCGGCTTAGGCTCCATTTTGTTCCGCGGCGGCGACTCCTTCATCAAGCGTGTGCTGCAGCGGCTCCTCCCTGCGGCGCATCTTCTGGTGGTGTGTGGTGACACGGGTTCGTTGGAATCCGGTGGCGAGTAGCGGGGATTCCGGCGTGTGGGCGGCGGTGTGCGACAGTGGTGCTGGACGGCGGGCTTGGAGAGGTGGCGTACTGGTGTTGGCGACTCTCGACGGCCGACCGGCTTCCACTCGAGGCGCCCCGACAGCTGGCGGTGGTGACCACCATAAGTTCCTACAAGCGACATCGGCGTACTTCCTCGGATTCTCTTTGATTCGGCGGGCGACGTGATTGGGGGTGAGCCGATTTCCTTCGATCTGAGGCCTCTTCTCCGAGCAGGCAACTGGCAGTGAGCACCTGCTCTGTGCTTTGCCCCCCAGGTGTTTGTTGGAATGTCACATCAAGAGAGTCAGCACCCAATGTTTGATTTGTCGTCTCATTCAGAAGTGGTTTGGGATGAGGAACCGCAGCAGTTAGATGGAGAGATGGATGACCTGCTGGAGTGCAAGCACACCATGTTTAAGGCAGCAATTATGTCCACCAGTGATGCCCAGAAGGTGCTCGATGAAATGCCTAGTGTGGTTTTGTGGGATGAGGATAGGTCACCCGAGCTCCACATGAACAGTGATTTGTTGCAGCAGCTTGCTCAAGGTGGAGAAGACTTGATTGGCGAACAAAACAAGCCAACCACAGAACTATTCTTCATCGATGAGTTCTGTCATGTCCACAACACTTCCTTTATCTCAGGGCATGCTGATGATTCTATTAATGAGGTTTTCACTGAAAGGCCTCTTGAGAGGGTGATATGGGATGATGGCAAAGCATCGTATGAGCAGATAGCAGCAGAGGTTCAGTCGGTGTCAAAGGATACTGCACACAAGGTGTTTCATGAAATTGCAACAGAGATCATGTGGGATGAGGAATCGGGGCATGACCTCAACTTGCAGGATTTATTGCAGCATTAGCTCATGGTGAGGAGACGAAAGTAAGTACTGAACCCGCCATTGATGACTTGCTCACTCCTGTGAATGACCAGTTTTCTATGTTGGCAACTGGTGAGAAAAGAATTCTAGTTGCTGAGCCAACTAAGGATGATATGTTCTTAAATCAACAACACCCACAGTCTCTTCAACTGGGCAGAGATGCTGTGTATGAGGCATTTATTGAAATCTCTTTTGAGGAGAAGGTGGCAGCAAAACCAATGAAAGAGGACACAGTGGTACAAGTGCTTCTTGATGAAATGCATTGTGAGAATGTGGTGTGGGATGAGACGTCAACTAACCTTGCTGTAGTCTCAGATGTATATTCGTGTGCGCATGCTATTGAGCTAGACACCCATGATGTTCTTACAAATGTCAGCAGCTTACCACTATTTCTGGAGTTGGATGCATTCTCTGCAGGAAACATGTTTGAGGGCATGCTTAATAAGGACATAGACAAGGACATATCAGTTGGGCTTTTCCAGCTGTACCAACCATCAACAAAAGGTGCACAGCTAGAGGGCAGTAGTATACCTCTCTCGCCAATCAACAAATGGTCTGATTCTGGTGGTGATCTTGATTCAGTGGAGCTGCACATGACGAGAGCAGAAATATGCCAGGTAGAGGCCAGTTTAACTGATGAGGGTAATCTGAAATATGACTTAGGTGCAGCAGGGAGCACACATCAGTTACCGGCCTGGAGTCATGGAATTTCCAGTCCAGGGGAAAGTGAGACACAGCTTGAGTTGTATAGGATGTCTGATACACAATGGGATCCAGGATTGTGTGCCCAGGATTATAAATACAGAGTTGATGTAGATTTCAATGAGCATCGCACGGCTCTCAGGCCATTGGAGAAAGCTCTTATGCTGCAAATTCAACAACATCTCTCTGCCAATGGAACTGAAAGAACCATTGTCCTGACAGAAATAAGGCTTTATTGGGCTCCTTATGTTATCAGTCGGTGCACAGTGCTAGAATATCGAGCATTTAAGTGCCAAAAATTGTGCAAACTATACAATTTCAAACGAGATGAAACTAGTCATGGAGAAGATATTCTACATGCTTCAGTACTCAATGAATTCTTGACTTGGATGGTGTGGAGATGCATATCAGTATTACATCTTGATGGTCCATGGGATCCTGGTATTTTTCATGCCGTTGCTTGGGGACAAGCAACATTTTGTGGGGGTGGAAATGATATATGTCAACGCATGTTACAGTCAGGTTGTAAAATGGAGACGCATGCTACAGTCCTGGGTGCCAATGATGTATTGCAGCATATCAGTGCTTGTTCTCTATTCCTACAGCTTGGTCGCAGAAAACTATATAGGGTGCTGTCCAGTGGTGGTGACTCTTCCCAATTCCTAAAACCTGGCATATATGTAACAGACCAAATGTTTCGGGAAATACTTGGTCAATTCTTCTGTTCTAAGGCCCAGAGATTTGCTGCTGAAGAGCTATACAGCATTCTTGACCAAGTGGATGAACTATTGTTGTTTCCTGACCAAAAGATCGGTAGACCATGGTGTGACACTGATCGGATATGTGAACTGATTCTATCTCGGAGAGGCAATGGTTTCAGCCCAAGCAAATGTTTGTTGCAACTAAAGCCATACATAGTGAGACAGTGGGATCTAGGAATTTCTGGGATCTTTAGTCATCGAGATACAATTCATGGTCATGCCGTTGCTTGGGGACAAGCAACATTTTGTGGGGGTGGAAATGTAACACCCATGAATAGCAAGGTGTCCAAGGCTTTAGCTGACAAGTGGACCACCCACCCATGGGACCCAGGTGGAAGACCAGATGATGTGTATAAGTTCCAAGAGTATGAACTGGGGAGGCTAGAAAAGAAAATAGAGAAGAAGACAGAGGTAAGGAAGCCAGGCTTCCTACTCCGTATCGAGATCCCCTCCGATCTTCGATTGTTGCCGCTCACGTCGCCGGCTTGATCTCACCGGCGGCCACGGGTCGTGACAGGTCTTCGTGTTACTTCCACGCTAAACCGCTCAGCATTGACGCCTTGCCGGTGCCCAATCCAAGCAATGAAAGTGCAACATGACTGGCTCCGGCACATGCCAAACACTTGGTCCCATCAAAATCTGATCCAAAGCAATGCACACATGGCATGTTTGTAGTCTTGTCCCTTGCCAATCATCCCAGCTGACTGGGATCCCTGATCCTCCCTTCATCTATATATTCATGGTCTAATGTCCTCCAAACACCATCACTTGCAGCTTCACAAACAAAGCATTCTAAACTCAACCAAGAGCTCGCCAATTTCTAGAACAAGAGACGAAAGAAAGAAGTAGCCATGACAAGTGCCAAGATGATGGCTTAGCTGGCCAAGAAATGGCAGAGGATGACATCACTTGGAAGGAAGCGCCTCACTAGGGGACAGCAATGGAATCCGATGAGTGTTGCTCCTCTGTGGCAGGCAAGGGCCACTGTGTGGTGTACACAGCCGACGAGAGGCGGTTCGAGGTGCCACTGGCATACCTCAGAAACAAGGTCTTCAAGGAGCTCCTGCGGATGTCCCAAGAGGAGTTTGGCTTCACGAGAGATGGGCGGATCACCCTCCCTTGTGATGCTTCAACCATGGAGTACGCCATGTGCTTGCTCAGAAGAAGTCTCTTCGGAGGTAGAGAAGGCATTCCTGACGGAGACGGGGATCCCGATCTTCCGTCAGGTGATGGTAACTATCATTGTGGCGGAGAATGACACACCGATCCGGCTTCAGATCGAAAGATCGAACCCTGCAATCTTAGCACCACAGCTCCTCTGGTTATCAACCGAGTCACGGACCAGGTTGACCTCGCCAAGAAGGCTAATTCCTGCCTGCGCAACGAAGAACACAAGCAAGAACAAGAAAGAACGCAACCAAATTGCAAATGTATGATTAATCTCACGAGTTGGGATCTCACAAACCGAAGAACGGCGAAACTGTTTCTTGACAGAATAATCTAAGCAAAACCCAAACCCTAATTTAGGTGGTGGCTACTGATTATATAGCCTAAGGGACGTCCAGAGATCTCTCTTCATGTCCTAAAGGTGTCCCAACACGTTACAAGGCCCAACGGCCCAAAAGAAGGTGTTGCAGCACCCTGATAGATTCTGGACGCTGACTTGTTTCGACGATTCCCGTTGATTCCGAAGAGATTTTGATGTGAAACCACTTGGATTGGCTTTCTTATCAAATTATCTTTCCATCCATATGTGGATCATCGAAAACGGAGTTCGGATGCGTCCTGGGCGTCCGTTTTATTGCAGACTGGTCCTGATGGCCGAGGCAGACTCGAACTCGGATTGGACTGGGCCTCTGGCTTGGCTTGGACGTCCTTGCTGGCCTCCTAAGGTGGTGGCCAAGGAGGAGGACGTCCAAGGGCTTTCTTGATGGGTTCTCCAAGTCCTTGGGGTGTGCTCCCACTTAGGCTAGGGTCCCAAGGATGAATAACAAGCCCATAACGATAGTGTAGCTCCCAGCAGAAACAGCGACAGAATATATTGGCGATTTGAAGGCCTTGTCGATGTGATATTGAGATGGAACCAGATCTATTTGAAAGCTTATCAAACAAGCTTTCCATCAAATGCTCATTGACCTCGATGGCACTCCGGATGGATGAGTTATGGCCTTCCCAATGAGGCACTATCGGACTGCCGATGAACCGAAAGTTCAACTTTGATGAACTTCCATTATGAAACACATTTGAACCTACAATCAAATAGTGATATGTACATGTGGAACCAAGTGAATTATAACCAAAGCCACTATGCAAATATAGGAACGAGCGCACCTTATAATCATTGTTCATATCCGAAGGTGCCATGTCCTCATCATCCTTCCCTTCTTGACAACAGACCGTCCTCGATTTGGGATTAGATGAAGAAAACATTGTTGGTAGTAGCCAACATTGCTCCCCTTCTTGAAATTTAACATGTTTCTTTATAACAAAACTAGGGGAACTCGACATGACAAGATTATAGCAATTGCAATCCTTTGGTTGATCATACTTTTGCACAATATAAGGAGATTTTAGATTTGAACAAATATAGACACGATGCACCATATACTCTCCTTTACAATTATATTTTCCAATAAAATGATATGTATGTCTAGAGAACCATGGCAAATCAGCATATGTATAAAGTTTCTCCTCTAAAGAACTAAGATTACACGGAACATCAAATTCAATGTAACCCAAAGTATTTAAAGAAGACAACAATTTCAGCTCATCAACTTCACTAGCATTATGAATAACAAGTCTATTTTCAGCACAAGTGCTCATTTCCAGCACACATATAGCGTGATCATTCTTCAATGATTGTATGGGTATAACATAAATATCATCATGCAAGTCATCTTCGTCATAAGAAACATCAAGCAAATCATCTTGTGACAAAGGTAAATCAAGCGAATGCTCCACTAAAATTTGCTCTATCATAGCATGATTGATGGAAAAATTCAGCACATCAAGAGAACTCTCACCTTCTGTGAGGTTAGCATCATGGGCATTACCTTTGCTCTCATGTTCAGCAGGGGTAATAGTTGATGGTTCTAAATTTTCACATGAGACTGAGCTTCTCATTTTCTGTCACGGCATCCTTGCTCTTTTCTACATTGTCCTGCAAAAGGTTAGACATAGCAGGAGGAATAACAACAGACTCTTCCTCTAAATGGTACACCTCATCATATGAAGTCAAAACAGGAGATGGATTAACAAAGGTTTCTCGCATAAGAAATTTCATATCATTCCAAGTTTGAGGCTTATCAGAAAGATCTAAAGACTCCCACCAAGATAAAGCAGAATGTCGCAAAACACTAACTGCATTTTTTACCTTCCTCCTTGGACACATAAGGCGAGTAGCAAATATGTTATCGATAGCAATTTCCCACTCCATGTACTCATCAAAGACCTATACCATCATAAGTCGGTGGATACGAACAACCTGTCATTGTAAACACAAAACAAGGAACAAACAGTGAAGGTTATCCCTAATAATCCTACTACACAAGTGGAGTGGTGCTGCCTCTCAAGATCACAAAGAAAAGAAAACACCTTATCAAGCTCTTACAAGGTTCTTACCAACACAAAGCGATGGACGGTACAACCGTGGTCGGTGCCGTGATACAGTGAGGGTGTAACACCAAGATTGCAAGGGTCTTTTTTGTGCCGATCTGAAGTATATGTGGAGCTTGGGAGGCACATAAAAGAACAAATATGTATATGTGGCACACAAGTCGGATGAATGAGAATATTGAATAAATGTCCAGAGCACCTATCCTAGTTGCTTGGCCTATCGTGTTCCTATCACCAGTTGTGATAAACAAGAGAGGAAACAAGGATGAAAAGGAAACAAGTATTAAAGGTAGCAACGGATATGAACAAGGCAAAAGGTACCACAAACAATAGAGCTATTGAGTGTTCCTTATGTGCTCCTTTTCGATATCTTCTATTCTCTTTTACTATTTTTTTTCTTTTATTTTTTGTCTAATCTTTTTTTCTTGCTTTTGCTCTTTTGATATTTTTTTTTCTCAGCAAGGAGCACACAAGAATAAACCACAAAAATTTGAGCTCAATTGAATAAAAGATGTGGCCTATAGAAAATTAGGACTGTGCTCTAAAAAGCATACCAAAACTTGTGGGCTCAGAAACTCAATTTTCCTAATCGAATTTCGCAAATCTAATTTTTGCGATCCCAGCTATGCTGGGATGAAATAGATCTAAAATTTTCTGGCGTTCTTCGTAGATATAAAATTTGTCCCGTTTCGAGTTCGGATGCAAAAGTTATGATTATTTTAAGGAAGCTACTCGAATCAGGGATTTAGTGGACACAAGATGCAAACCGATGGTGATACGAAATAGCGGCGGGTGAAAGGATCAACACAAACTAGAAAAGAACACAATCTAAACCAGCAACAAGACTTTGACCTAGGACACAAACTCAACAAAGCGGACTTTGAAACTGAAATATGCAAAGGCTATGGCGCGGAAGGTTCTAAGACAGGAAAAACAAGTATGGCACTGGACTATGGGACGAATGCGAAACACTCAAACGAGGGAATAAATGTGAACCTGACGGTATACCTTAGCTCTGATTACCACTTAATGGAGACGGGGATCCCGATCTTCCGTCAGGTGATGGTAACTATCGTTGTGGCGGAGAATGACACACCGATCCGGCTTCAGATCGAAAGATCGAACCCTGCAATCTTAGCACCACAGCTCCTCTGGTTATCAACCGAGTCACGGACCAAGTTGACCTCGCCAAGAAGGCTAATCCCTGTCTGCGCAACGAAGAACACAAGCAAGAACAGGAAAGAACGCAACCAAATTGCAAATGTATGATTAATCTCACGAGTTGGGGTCTCACAAACCGAAGAACGGCAAAACTGTTTCTTGACAGAATAATCTAAGCAAAACTCAAACCCTAATGTAGGTGGTGGCTACTGATTATATAGCCTAAGGGACGTCCAAAGATCTCTCTTCACGTCCTAAAGGTGTCCCAACACGTTACAAGGCCCAACGGCCCAAAAGAAGGTGTTGCAGCACCCTGACAGATTCTGGACGCTGACTTGTTTCGACGATTCCCGTTGATTCCGAAGAGATTTTGATGTGAAACCACTTGGATTGGCTTCCTTATCAAATTATCTTTCCATCCATATGTGGATCATCGAAAACGGAGTTCGGATGCGTCCTGGGCGTCCGTTTTATTGCAGACTGGTCCTGATGGCCGAGGCAGACTCGAACTCGGATTGGACTGGGCCTCTGGCTTGGCTTGGACGTCCTTGCTGGCCTCCTAAGGTGGTGGCCAAGGAGGAGGGCGTCCAAGGGCTTTCTTGGTGGGTTCTCCAAGTCCTTGGGGTGTGCTCGCACTTGGGCCAGGGTCCCAAGGATGAATAACAAGCCCATAACGATAGTGTAGCTCCCAGCAGAAACAGCGACAGAATATATTGGCGATTTGAAGGCCTTGCCGATGTGATATTGAGATGGAACCAGATCTATTTGAAAGCTTATCAAACAAGCTTTCCATCAAGTGCTCATTGACCTCGATCGCACTCCGGATGGATGAGTTATGGCCTTCCCAATGAGGCACTATCGGACTGTCGACGAACCGAAAGTTCAACTTTGATGAACTTCCATTATGAAACACATTTGAACCTACAATCAAATAGTGACATGTACATGTGGAACCAAGTGAATTATAACCAAAGCCACTATGCAAATGTAGGAACGAGCGCACCTTATAATCATTGTTCGTATCCGAAGCTGCCATGTCCTCATCAATTCCTAAGCACCATGGAATCGCCATGTATCTATGCAAGTTGTGTGGTACCATCTGCAGGAGTTAGTCAGCAGGTTGCTGTTTGCAGCTTCTAAAATGCATGTAAAGTAATAGTGGATTGTATAGGTTGTAGGACAAGTGCATACACCTTTTTTTTATCCTGCAAGCAATGAAGGAAGATTGCAACATAGCAACTTAGAGCCATTATTCTTGTTATTTGTAAGTATGGTTCATTGTGTCGATAAATGACTAATGACATTTTAGGAACTTTATGAGGCAGCATGTTTCCTCAGCAAAATCTTCTGACCTGAGAACCAAATCTTTACTGCATGTGGCGCGGTGCAAATATTGCCATTTTCCCATAGTGTCTGGATTAACATTCCACGGTTCCTCCAGGCCTCGACAATGAATCCATGGTGAACAGACAACGATACATCTGTTCAACCAAATATGAAACTGAAATCATATAATTCAAACCTGCACAATTGTAAAATTTCAGTAAATAAGCATGTCCATTGTATCCGCCTGTGACCGGAAGGTCCCGGATTCGAGTTGCGGTCTCCTCGCATTGCAAAGGCGAGGGTAAGGCTTGCCACTGACACCCTTCCCCAGACCCCGCACAGAGCGAGAGCTCTCTGCATTGGGTACGCCCTTTTTTAATCATGTCCATTGTATCCTAAGCCCACAGCTTACCACTGTGGAAATAGTCATGTCTGTTAAAAAAAAGTATTGCCTGGAGATTTACATTACTGAAGCGAGAACAAGGATACCAGCCTTGATGGATTTACAACGAAGGTCCGAACTCTCTAGCAAAAACTAGACACATGTAAGCAGAAATTGACTGTAGGCCAACTAGACAGTGCATGCAGATACCCCGAAATGGCATCACACATGCCATGCTAGAAATATGCAGACCATAGGTGGAAACGGAATTATTGAACTGTCGATCAAGTTGCATGATTTGCAGCAACCAAAGCACTGGTCACCAACATCTAAAATCAGTGAATTAATTAAGTTCCCTAATTCTTGAACCATCCTGCTGTGTCCCCAACTCCCCATTGAGGCATTGATGCTAGGTCTTTAGCTAATCTCAATCACATCAGAGTTTGAGAGAAAGAATTTAGGATCTCTGATAATTCAGATATGGCTGCTTTTGAGCAAGGTCGACCAGCTGATATCCAAACCACGTGACACAGGACACTGAAACAGATATAAGAGGTCCATAAAAGCTGGACCCGGTATGTTTGCACTATATCTGTGACCAATTTGGCAGCTGTTACTGCCAATGGTATTAGTACAATACTAGGTTAAGGACATTGTTAGCATAAGCATGATTATTTGCAGGGATATTTTCTATTAATATCATTTTTCAACTTATTCTGCAGCAACCAAAATTATTCGACGGCATTCAGTTCTATCTCCATGGAGATTACACCAAAGTCCTACAGAGGCTACCTGCAAGACCTTCTGGTTGCAGCCAGTGGAACTGTCCTGCAGAGGAAGCGTGTGTCAAGAAATCATCAGAAGTTGCTTGACGATAGCTCCCACATCCTCATCGTCTACAGCATCGAGAATCAAGACAAGGCAAAACCCAGATCAAGGGATGACATCAATACTGGTCATAGCCAAGGTGATGCTCAGGCTCTGGCTTGTGCCTCATGTGGCAAAGTTGTGAGCAGCGCATGGATCGTCGACTCCATAGCAGCTTGCAACATTCAACCTCTTTAAGTTAAGGGATCCTTCCATGCTGCCCTAAATGTGTACTTTCATGCACGGTAGATTGAGTAATAGACAGAAAATACTGTAAGTATTAGAATGAGACTTAGGTTTCTTGATGGAAAAGCCAGATTTTATCATACCATAGTTAATCCGCTGTTTTAATTTAAAGCACTGCCACAATGTTGGAGTTTGTATCAGGTTGTTATACAATGTTGGAGTTTGTATCAGGTTGTTATACATTATGACTGCAGACGAATTCAATCTACGGTGGAATCGGTTAACTGTTCAAAAGACATGGCTTCTGTAGCTAATTATGTGGGAATTTGTAAGGAGCTCATTTACCACATCTACAAAGCAGCAAACCCCTTGTTACTGGATAAAAATTGTAATGCCAACCAAGTGGAGAATTATATAAGTCGTGAATAAGTGCAACACATATCAAGAGTGATATCAAAATTGATAAGTTACACTGCAGCTGCTAATCAAAGCTGACTAGCTGGCTAGTAATGTACCTCATGTAGCAGACTCAGCTAAAGTGCAGCACGATGTCAAGGTCTACTACGTCATGGTATTGCGCTCCATCGGCAAGCGTCATCACTCATAAGTCAACGCCCAAAAGTGCCATCATTGTGTCTATCAAAACAGTTATCATTTCTTGTTCAGAAGAATGAGTACTAGAGCAATTGGCCTATTCACCATTGAAAGTTTGCAGGTCACCCAGGTATCCACAGGAAGGGTACAGAGAAGAAAATTAATAAGCCCACAGCCACTTTTTAAGTGAAATTTGACCAGAATTCAGCGTTCTGTTAAACAAAAAGGTTGTGCCAACAAGTCAGATCATGCAGAGCAAACTGCAAATAGTTTTATTTATTTATTCATAAAAGAAAGGCATTCCTTGTTTACAATCTAGTCGGTCACAAATAAATGAACAATATTACAGCACATGGGTACCTCCGTCCCAAAAAGAATACCATTCTAGGTGCATTCTTTGTTAAATATCTAACTTTTGACCAAATTATATATATGGAATGGAGGGAGTATTAAATATTCAGTGAGAAGATGACAAGTATCCTCTGTCTCTAAATACTAAGGTCAAATTTGAATGCCTTCTCCTTGTTATATTTATTCATTTTTTCTTTCCTTCTTGAGGGGAAATTAAAAGTACAATCTTCATAGTTCAAATCCCATAAACACGCCCACGGCCTATTTCATCGGCCACAATCTTAAGCAGAGCGAGTGTGTCACTGCCATTCTCGCATGTGGCATCAACCACCGTATCCCCTTTCTGAACAATATTTCTCCACAACCTAACCATAATACGTGCTGAGCATGTTTGCGGGAAAAAAAACAACCTAACCATAAACACAAACACAAAATTAGCTATCACCATCTCTAAGAGTCTTTCTAAATTTCACTCCTTAATTAATCATCATTTGGAGAGCCATTTACATAAAAATCGCTTTCTATACCTTTTCACTCTCCAACAGTTTTTTTATATCTCATGTGCACTCTAGAGAGCCATTCTCGTCTTCTATATTTGGCTAGCGAAAAATCCGGAATAGAAGATGGCTATATTTGGATGACCATTTAGATAAGTTGTTGGAGGGTAGTTTTCACCAAAATCTCTATTCCTAGCATTTAGAAAGGATATGGAGAGTCTCTTGGAGATGCTGGAAGGCTAAAATTGTACTGGGTGGCTACTTGGTAGTTTCAGAAGAATTCCAAGCTGTTAATTTCAACAATTTAGCGTTGGAATTGAAGTTTACAGTATACACATTCTAACATTTATTCAACAATGGGGATTAGTACCTACGCGTGGGCTACCTCGGTGGCCTTCCTCTTACCGGTGACGAAGCCCACCACCGCCTCCTCCACCCCTGCGACGGAAACGCACTCCAAAATTTCAGCAAATTCGTCTACCGATGCCGACGTGAAGAAAAGGCATTAGAAGAGAAAGAGAAAGAAAAAAAAAACAAGTTCGGCGAGCTGTGCAGCGGAGGCGCGAACGGAGATGTACCTCCTGGGCCGGCAAAGGGGTGTGTCGCAGCTGGGTCCTCGCCGGAGGAGAGGGGTTAGGGTTTGGGAGCGGAGGAGGAGGAGGTGAAGGCGCAGCGATAGTGAAGAGTGCAGCGGTGGCGGCATCGTGGCGGGCAACTGCGAGTATGCGACGGCGGCGCAAATCGAGGCCGGAGGGGAAAAAATAGACTGAAGCTATCAATCAAATACATACAATATGCATGATACTTATGTCTTTGGACCCGTATTCCTGTGTTGGTTAGATGGTGTAGACGTATGCTATAGGGTTGGTTTGAATAAGAATTGTGATTCCACCTTGAGCCGAGCCAGCCACTACGGCAGTGCCGCATCCAGGAGCGGCACTGGAGCGGCAGTGCCGCACTCTGGTCTGCAACTCTATGCAGTTTGGTTCTTCGGTTCGATCGTTGACTCACGCTTCTTATTTAAATCATCTTCTATGGTATTAACGGTCTGTTTGGTTTCACTCTAAAAGTTTAGTGTCTCCTTAAGTCTAAAGTTTAGTGACCCATGTTTAATTATAGTGACTAAAGATCACTAAAGCAGCTGCTCCATGTACACTTTAGTCACTTTTAACTACCCCAGCCATTAAACTCTAGTTGTCCCTGAACTTTAGTGAGATGTTTGACATTTTAGTGACTAAAAGTGACTAAAGTTTAGTCACTTTAGGAGGGGTGAACCAAACCGACCCTAAATCTACACTCACCATAAACAACTAATATAGTCCAAATCTTTTGCATAGATGTTCTCCGGTGGAGATGATGATGAATAGAGGGTCAAGAGAAGACACAATCCAGATGCTCCAAGGCAGAAGCAGCCCTCTCAACATGGTATTGGAAGAAATGCTCTAGTTGGCAGAGAAACTAGAGCTGGCAGTAGCAGTGGTGCTGCTAGAGACAGGGGAGAGCAAAGATGATGTGTTCCATGAGGAGGAGACACTTAAGAGAGCAGGACATGTGATTCCTCCTGGTGCTTGTCCTCATACTCCACCACGCACGAGGATTACGACTCCTCTTACATGGTGAAGTATTATGAGGATGTGATGGAGAGAAGACCATATGACACCCGTCCTCATCAGGTGGTAAACTACAAGGGCAAGCAAAAGGTAGTGGAAGGGCACGTGAGGAAGATCCTTTTGAGTAGCCAAAGAATTTGGGAATTGACTACAGGCTTTGGAATGAGTTTCATTCCAACTTCTATGCCTCCATGCTCTTCAACTCCAAGAAGTCCAAGATCAGCAAGATGCAGTATATTGACTAAGAGAAGATGCAGGCGAAGCATGACCCTGAGTTTGACAAGGTAACCAAGGATTGTGATCACTTTGGGCTTTCTGACTTGATGGCCTTCAGATACAACTAGAATGTGGAGGTACTCGCTCAGTTTCATGCCACTTATTTCTATAACATCCTCACTTATGAGATTCACTGGATGACCGAAGGTCGACACTATCGTATTGATTTTGCCAAGTTGGTGGCATTTGAGATGTCACTCAAGATGAGTCAAGAAGAAGCCTCTTCATCAAGCAAAGGTAGTGCACTCACATGTGGTGAGCAAAAGAAGATGAAGGACAAGCAAGTTGAGTCAAGCTCAAGCTCAAACTCCTTAAGTGAAGATGGTAGCACCGAGATGATCTTCCTCACAATATCCACATCACCTAACTTTGTCAACCCTATAGAATTGACCTCGTTGATAATTAGATTCAAATGAGAATACATGTCCTTCACAAGTTCATTTTCATTCATTTTAAAAGAATCATAGGTTGATTTAGCTAGGCAATGTTTTTGCTCACGGACATTACTTGTGCCATCATGGAGCTCATGTAGTTTGAACCAAATTTCATGTGTCATATTTAAGGTGAACACTTGGTTAAACATATCCATGCTAAAAGATTTATACAAGCAATTTTTATCTCTAGCATTGAAATAAATTTCTTTTTCATCACCCGCCGTGGGTTTATCGGGATTCTTTAGGGGTTTCATCCTGTCATGGGTGACTCTCCAAACATCAAGATCTACCGCCTCAAGATAGTAAGCCATTCTAGCACAATAGTAGAGGAAATTTGTGCCATCAAAGTGCGAAGGCCTAGAGGTATCCATACTTCCCACTCTAAGTAGCGTCGGCTCAACGACGGTGAAGCCAATGGGTCCAAATGTGAGCCGACCGGCTCTGATACCAATTGAAAGGACCGTGACGCCTAAGAGGGAGGTTAATTAGGCAACTTAAAATTTTACTTCTAACTATGGCCTCTAATTTTCACCTTAGTAAAACATATGCAAATAAATAAACTATCTAAATCTGCAACTACGATTTTGCTACGTGCATTGCTATCTCTACCACAAAAGGAGTTATGCAACCTAGGTTCCAATCCTATCAACTAAGCTAGGAAAGCAAAGCACACAACCAAGGTAGCAATATAAATACGGAAGCTAAAGATGAGATAGAGATATAAACTCCTATCGATGACTCCGGTATTTTTACCGATGTATCGAGAAGCACGCAAGCTTCTCTCTAGTCCTCGTTGGAGCCCCTCGTAAGAAATCCCTCGTAAGGGCCAAGCCCTCGGTCAGGTAACTCCGTGGATAGCCTTGAGCCTTTCCCACATGCAAGTGGGTCTTTGATGTGCCTTCCAGCATGCCTCTACCGGACCGCTCCCCGACGTCTTCACTATCAAGCTTCCGGCTGAAACACCGCGGGCCTTGTTTCCTTCGTGCACGGTGGCGACCACACCACAAACACGGTTGGTGTCGTCTCGCAAGACTACAAGCCCCTCCGATGTACAACAATGGCGCGCATAAGCACAGAGTGATAAGATGTATGCAAACCTCACTAAACACTAGGCCTAATACCAAGAGCAAGTGCAAAGCGGTGGTCTAACTAACCTAAGCACTTCGCAAAGCACCTACTCTAATCACCGAATATTTCCCTAAGCACTTTGGTGATTGGAGCACTTGGTGGTGAGTCTTAACCCTCCCCTACATTTGGCAAACTCCAACTCACTTATTTTGGGAGGCCATGGTCCTATTTATAAGCCCCAAACAAATAGAGCAGTTGGGAACCTTGGAGGGCATCTCTGCGCACCTCCGGGCACTGTTCATTGGCCCTAACGGCGGGTGATTACTATTCATGATCGGAGCTACTGTTCATTGGTCCGACACTGTTCATTGGTCCTGGCGGTTATTGTTCATTGGTCCGAAGCCCTCAAACGGTCACTAACAGACGACCGTTTAAACCGACCGTTGCGCGCACTATGAGGCTGATAGGTGGGGCCTCACTCCGGACCATTGCTGCATGGTCCGGACCCTTTGTTCGGACTTAGTACGGACCCTTGCGCGCTCTCTGGAACCTCTCTGGACGCCTCCGGACCTAGCTGTTCAATGGCCCCGGTAGTACTGTTCATGGTCCGGAGCTACTATTCATTGGTCTGGACTGCTGTTCATTGCCCCAGACGGTCACTGTTCATAGGGTCCGGAGCTCCCTGAAACTAGGGTTTGCAACCGGACCGAGGGTCCATGGTCTGGAGTCACTGTTCATCAGGGTCCGGAGCTCCCTGTGATGCTCTCTTCTCTTCATTTCTTCGCGACCTTTGCGTCCGGCTTGGTTCCATTCTCTACAGTGCGGGATCTAGGATTTTGGCATAGGGTATGCCGCATCAAAATTCTCATATGCGATCTAACATGTGTGATGAAGTAAATTTACCGTAACAATGCGGTAAGTATCCCTTCAAAATATGTGTGATGAAGTATATAGGAAAACAAAAATATCTGTGTAATAATGCTTCAAAATTCTCATATCCTATGGCGAACTTTCTATACCACAAAAATATGTGTGATGAATTATATAGAAAAACAAATGGTAATAATGCAGTTAAAGTATCCCTTCAAGAAATGATGAAATCTAACATCAGTTATTGATAATTAATATGCAATAACAATTTATAATTTTTTCATCTATTGAGCAAACTTGCGGAGTGCCACGTTTGTATGAAGGAAATGTTATCGGTAACAAAAAAAACATCAGCAAATTTGCATGCATGTCGCTGCTACACTGCCTAGCCTACGGCGCTTTTGGGCTATGTCCTACGACTCTGCTCATGTGATGTGAATGCTACGCGGCCCATTTTGGTCCAGATGGAGGCGATAGGCCAGGAGCCCAAATGTGCATCAGTCGTTTTCTGTTCCCTTTCTCCTTTGCGTCTTCCTCGTGATTTCTACGAGCACCGCCACCGCGCCACTCAGAGGCCAGAGCTGAGGCTGTGTCTGACGAGGGAGAAAGAGATGTTCTCTAGGTCTGGCAACCACCACGCAATATTGCTGGATTCGCCCCTGCAACTTTCATCAGCCAAGGGTATGCCGCACCATACCCGTGCCACCCACTAGAGTGGGTCCGCTAGTGATTCTCCGTATTTGGACTTTGCTTAATTTTTTGGGTCTTCTATTGTATTTCTAAAGTCTTTGCTTGAGGTGTTGATCATCGAATCATCACGTCGTCTTTGTCCAAGTCACGTTTGTACCCTATTGGACTACAAAGCAACCACTTGCAAACACATTAGTCTAATTTGATCTTGCTGATCATCAAACAACAAAATCCAAACTAAATGGGCCAAAGGTCCATTTTCCTTACAGAAGGACGTAGAGGTGGTTCGGCGAGCGGTGTACCTTAGCAAGCAACTCCTAGCTGCGATGATCCCACATTCGAAGAACTCAATCGTCGATGTCGATCTTGCGGCCATTCTCATTGAGCTAGCCAATGCTCAGAATACTGTTGCGAAGCCACGAGATGTGGTACACGTCATGGAATGCGCGGTGGCCGCTGTCCTTTGACTCGAACAAGATGGTGTCATGCCCCGCGATCTCCACCAAGGGACTGAGCTCAGAGAAAATAGCCTCATCATCCATCATGTGGTTCGAGGCTTCGGTGTCAAGGTACCACTTCACCTCCCCGTGGTCGCTGCCATCGTCGATGTCTGCCACGACCTTGCGCTCGTTGAGTAAGATGTGTTCGACGTCGTGCACGCCGTGAACGACTCCCTCCGGCGGCATCACCACCTCCATGAGCAACGAGGGCGACTCCTCCTCCACTTGAATGAGGTTGGCTTGTGCATGAGCCTCGTCATGCTTCTTCTTGCGGCACTCACGAGCCTAGTGCCTGCTCTTGCCACAGTAGTGGCAGGCGGCGGCGGCGATCTCTCCGCCGATGCCGTTCTTGGTGTTTGTTGAGCGCGCCTCCTTGCTGCACTCCTTGCTGTGGCCACGCCCGCCGTGACACTTGCTGGGGCCACTCGGTGCCTTGCCACGCGCCGTCGACCCGTCGGCGTTGATGTTGAGATGGGACGTGAGACAAGCGATCACCTGCTCCTCGGTGAAGTATAACTTCCCGTCGATCTCCTTGCCGATGTTGTTGCCGTCCGTTCTGCCACCACCTTTGCCCTTTGCTCGATCGTAGCGCTCCTCCATCGCCTTGAGGCGCCCACCAACTCATCTAATGACATGGACTCGAGATCGAGGAGCGTCTTGATTGCAACCGTGATCTGATGAAATCGTTCGGGAAGAGCTTGGAGGAACTTACGCACGATCGTTTCTTCATCGTAGACATCTCCTAGGATAGCGAGCTGGTCGGTGATCTTTGTGATGCAGTACCAGAAATTATTGACAGACTCTCTATTTCTTGAAGGTGAGCGCATAGAACTCTTGACGCAGAGTCTGTGCCATGGCCTTGCACACTCGATCAACGCCGATGTGCCACGTCTTCAGTGCCTCCCACACCTCCTTGGCCATGGTCTTGTTGGCCATGCTCCCCTAGAGCTCAGGTGGCACCAACTTACAGAGCGCCTCCGGGGCATTGCGATCGTCGGTGAAGTTAACCGTGCCAACATTGATGGCGTCCTAGAGGTGCCGCCCTTGCAGCATGACGTGCATCAGTACCGTCCAGTTGGTGTAGTTTGTCCTCATCAGCATGGGCCACCCAGCGTTGCCGACCTCCTTGACCATGCGGTGAAATACCAGCCCATGGTCGTTCCCGCCGCTGCCTCCAGCGTGGCCGCCGAATGGAGACCAAGACCACCGGCGCCGCGGTGATCTCGTGTTGTTGCACGGCATGAACACTGTTGATGGTCCTTAACACACCATTTTATACCATCAACCATGCCTATTTTGGTCATATAAATGACATAAACCATAATCATAGGGCTTATTTCTAACCATTTCCACAAGTTGTGATGACTATGTGAGTGTAGGAACAAGATGGCTATATACATGGTAAAAAGACTTCATCAAATGTCCATTTTGACTGCACCATGTCAAAGAGCTCGTCGAGATACATGAAATCAAGTTTTGGTTCACCCAATTCGGAGTCCGGATGAAAAGTTATGCCTTCCAAACATCGCAAGAACGGGTCGGGCTGGATTTGGGCACTGAGGGCATCAGGCGACCCCATTGGGCATCGGGCGACGTGGGTCCTTGTCCAATGGCCACCAAACTTGGTCAGGGGCCTCCACACTCACCCAGGAGCCCAAGGGAAGACCTGTCCACCCCTAAGGGACGTCGGGCGACGGCCCAAGTCACCCAAACCGCCTCTCCTTCAGACACATGCAAGAAAGCACAGTTTGGAGCAATATGGTGCATTGATTTATGGCGGCTTGAGGTCGGTTTCATCCAAGGGTAGAGAAGGATGATCACGCAGATCGCTGATGTGGCACTGGAGTAGCCCCTACTTCACATCTCCACTTTAAATAGGACCATCTCCCTCACTTGTAACACATCCCCCATTCATTCCATCACTCCAAATGAGAGTTGTACTCATTTGGTTTCTTCATAGTTTTGAAACCTTGCATAGAACTTCCAAGTTCCAAATTTCAAATACTTTGAATGTTATATATAGCTTAACAATTATGGTTTATTTTTTTATATTTTTATTAGAGATCTGTTGCAATGCACGGGCACACAGCTAGTACAATTATAAAAAATTATTTTCCTAAAACTACAGAGTTAGCACATGTTAATTCAGAAGCGGGACACAGTTACAAGTATATATAATATCCATGTTACGGGAAAAATGAAATAATGATTCTAGAACTCCACTATAAGACTCTATAGGTGTAGCCACTTGCAAAAGTGTGTTATATATGTTTAGGTAATCATTATCACTTATCACCACAATCTGCCATTAAACCTGCATATATTACATTCGTTTGACCAAAAATTGGTAAATAGAAGTTTCAAGCTTAAAATCTAAAAAAAAATTATGGAATTGTTACAAAAAGTAATGGAGTTGGGAATATGGAGAATAGAGGAATTGAAGATATAGTTTTTCTAGAAAAACTATTAAAGCATACCTTGTGTGGATTTATTCCAGCAGTAGCAACATATAGATCTGTCTTCCCAATAGTTATGCCCATACCTTTTGCCCCCAAATCATCAAAACCTAATACACAATGAACCTATAACAGATCGATCAATTTCATTTAGAAGAGTTAGCCCAATTTTCTCACCAATAGTTTTTGGTGCAGCATAGAAGCATAAATTCACTTCAGATTTATATTATGTAGACATTGTCAGAAACATTTCCTGAGATTCTGTTTTAGAAATCTTCAAGTGGAAAAGTAATAAGCCTATACCTAATTAAATTGTACGAACTCAAATGAAACTACCTAAGAACTTTCAATTGCAAAAACATATCAGTTCAACAAATGGACACTGGACATTGGAATACAAAAATGCATACTTCATTGGCTAACAAATTGTGGAAAATGGATATCATATGACCCTTATCTTTGAGGCTCAAATACACTCCCCAAGGGCTTCAAAAGATACCACTGGAGTTTTGGCAAACAATTCTAATAGTGTGTGAACAACTGGAGCATACTCCTCAAAATTATCGATTAGAACCTGTGAAATGATCAAACATCACCAAAATAAAGGAACCACTTTCGAATAGTAGATATGCACGCCCTTATAACCTGTCTTTGAGATTGTTGTAGCATGATAGTTGACACATAAGATGCAAAATCGTAGATATGTACAGCATAATAAAATGGACTTTGAAAAATGTGTGAGGTTACAAACCTTGTAATACATGGTTCTACTTTTGCCACGTAAAATATTCAGCAGACGCCATTTCTTCAAAGAGCAAGAAGCAGATGCCCCATCTATCACATTCTCTCATAGCTTTTCCAGCTCAAGAACTGCTACCAAATTAAGAAAATAAGTAAATTTGCCAACCCTATTAACACTAGTGCAAGGCATTTGTCATACTCTCTCCATTCCAAATTATAAGTCATTCCAACTTTCTTGGAAAGTCAAGTATCTTAAGTCTGACCAAGTTTTTACAATAAAAGTACCAACATTTATAATACCAAATAAGTATCATTAGATTTGTTATTAAATGTATTTTTATAGTATCCATTCGGTGTCATAAATCTTTGTAATCCCCTATATATATAATTTTGGCCAAACTTAAAATGGTTTTGACTCTCCAAGAAAGTTGGAATGACTTACAATTTGAAACGGAGGAAGTACATATTATTTTAACATTGCATGATTTCCGCAATTGGCTTATTAAACTAGCATCAACATCCTATACATCTCTTGCTACGAACCCAAACTAAAAACTTCAGCATTAAAATTGTGGATATTTTAACAGTAAAAACGGATATGGAGCACAAAACTGATACAAACAGGTGTTAAATCTGATGTAGTAGCAACCTGACACAAACAGCAATCAAAATGGTCCACAATTCAAACAACACATAGGAACCTGAAGCAAAAATTTGCTATCATGGATTCTTCCATACCAGTTTTGTTGACCGGATAAGTTAAGAGGTCGTTGGTAGCACTAGTAGAGAAATGACCTTTCATCCGCTTCGATTTTGGGCTTTAGTCTCGGTATTTTTTGCGTTCGGGAGTAAAGGAAGAATTAGTCCCGGTTGGAGCTACCAACAGGGACTAAAGGCCCCTGTCCTGGCACGCTTTCGTAGCATGCCACCTTTAGTCCCGGTTGGTGTTACCAACCTGGACTAAAGGTCCTTCAACCTTTAGTCCCGGTTGGTAATACCAACCGGGACTAAAGGGTGACCTTTTAGTCTCGGTTGGTGTCACCAACCCGGATTAAAGGTCTCCCACCGGGGACTAAAGGTACCCCACATGTCAATTCAAAAGGAGAGTGTCCAGGACCTTGTCACATGTGGTGTACAGCTGAATTGATAAGGAGTTTATGCGCGAGGAAAGAGGTCCTGGGTTCGAATCTCACACATCGCAAGAGAGGTCTCCCTATAATTTCGTTTATTTTTCTCCTGAGAATGGACCTTTAGTCCCTGTTATGTGACCCGGGACTAAAGGCCAGGACCTTTAGTCCCGGATTCGTAGTCCCGGTTGTGAAACCGGGACTAAAGCCAGTTCCCAACCAGGACTACAACCCATTTATCTACTAGTGTAGGGAAGCTATGGGTGACAAGCTGATCCCACTCCATCGTCCATACTGTAGTGTCCTACAGAAACCCCACATCCATCAGGAGGTAAAAACCCATTAGGTTAAGGCATCTTTAGCATTCAACGTTGAAGATAAAACACAAAAAGTTGCTCACCTCTTCTGGCAATTGTTGCAGACGCTCAAGCCAGTCTTTTAGATCAAATTTAGGGTCCTTCTCTGAATAGGTACAAAGCATATGGTACAGAGTTTCTGGCAGAAAGTTGCCAAAATTACGCGCGTTGTAGCTCTGTACTTGAACTTTTGTCTCTCCTATCAAATAGAAGATAGGTTAAGAAACATTTTGCATGGATGGAATGTAAGAGAGATGAACATACCTGTAAATACTTCGGCACATGAATCTCCAAATCTCGTATGAATCTAAAGTAGTCTTTAGAAGTGTCATGGTAGATTCCATCCGAGAAAACCATTTTGAACCGCCAATGCTTTTGGACATCCTGATACCAAGTAGGCATCTTGATATTCCTCATCGCAGAAACAAATTCTTGCTTTTCAAATTTGTCACTTGACTTGTAGTACATCCGGATATACTAGAACAGCACTGGACCGAGATGCTTAGGAGGTTCAAATTCCCCCGAGACAAGGTCGAATAGTGTCAAGAAGAACGCTATCATAGAACCGATCAATTTATAAGAGCACAAGTACAAAAACAATCACCGAAACTGATCAAATTCTCGAACTTGAGCCCATATAAACCCGGTAGTCAACTAAAATCTCGAAGGATTTCAAACCAACTTGCATACAACCAAGATCACAGTAATTCAACATAACATATCGTACGTTACAACATTTCGCAGATGTTCGCAATAGATTACATCATCACAGAGTCATCGTTATTACAAAACCAGTCTTGTAAAACATGCGGAAGCAAATAGTTTAACTTACACACCCGAGTTCAAATACACATACTGGTTCGCTAATCACAACCCGCAAAAGCATTCAGATAAGAGAACAGAGATCATGCCCATGATCTAGTCTTCATCACCCGCCGGGTGGAGACAATACTTACAGAATCCCTGATATAGAAGGTCATCTGCAACAAGAGGGAATAAACCCTGAGTACGGGAATGTACTCAGCTAGACTTACCCGTTGGAAACCAAAATAAATGACACCAAGGATTATGCATAGCTTAATGTAGTGGATCTGGCTGACAGTTTCTTTTTGCAGAAAAGCATAAGTAATAATGATCAACTCTTAGCCTGACTAGCAGTGACTTTTTAGCCATTAACCTATCATCTATATTAGCACCTATACTAAGCAATTATTTTATTAGGGTGCAAACATTAATAACCATATTAGGTATTCATTGTGGCAACCTTATCATCATCATCCATTTAACCATATCGTTAAATTAATTGAATCTACGTTGCCGCTGCTCAGTCAAGTTCTCACTATCCGGGAGAGACGGCGATTCGAATCGATTCCTATCCAGCTGGAGGGGTATTCCTAAACACAAACCCTGCTTCCCCCGTCAGGGTCGCAAACAAGTCACCTTTGGTACGATTCAGGAGTCACGAGTCCGAACAGATCGACATTCTCAGAGAACCACTCTGCCAAGGTTGTTCGGGACTCTAACCCGCCTTGGACTTATGCCAATGGCTCTCCGCACATCCTTACTACCTCTAGAATGCACGCCACTGCTCGCGTCCCCGGCCTGAGTCGAGCTAGTAGGCTTCGCGGTCGGAACGACTTATCCGGCCAGCTAAGTGTTAGGCTGCGTTCAACATAACATGAGGACGTACAGCGTATCGGTCCTTAAACGACTCAGACGGAGTCACTATGTTCAAACCTACACAAGACCCCGCCCGGTCTTAATTCATTATTCACATGGTTCTTTTCCACGATAGCAAATATAGCCAACCATGATCCACCTCATCCTAAAGCTCGCAGGTGACAGGAAATCACCTGACTTCTACCGCACTAAGCATGGCTAAGCATTTAACCCATTCCTGAACTTAAATAGGATTTCAGTGCGATATCTGGACAAGGAAGGATATATATAATGCAGCAATTGGTTCTAACCAATTCCTATACTTAATGCATCATCAACAACAAAAGGTACTCAATGTATTTGTGAAAGCATGGGAGGCTTAATATGCTCCGGAGCTTGCCTTTCAGGAAAGAGGATGGACGGTGGTTAGGGCACTCGGGCAACTCCTCCTCGGCGGCTGCTTCTTCGGTTGCCTGCACCTCGGGCTCCTCCTCCTGGTTGGCTCCCTCGAACTCCAGCAACGTCACTCCCTCCGGCACACCTATTGCATGAATGCGCAAGATAAATATCATGGATGCACATGAACGAATGTCAGGGATGCTCGGGGAATGCACATATTCGTTGTAGTTTGCATATTCCAACTTAAGCCCTATTCAAATCACTTTACTTACCAAGTTTATACAACCTAATGTATAATTGCTCATCTTCAGTTAATGATCTAGCACCTGCACCTAAGCATATCCTCAAGTTAGGCTAACCCCTAAACAATCAACGAGAACATTGCATCAAGCATACACTCAAGCATTTGTATTTCAGCAAAATGAAGATTATGTAGCGGTACAGTAAACTAGCCATAACTAGAGATTTATAAATCCAATTAACATGCAACAAGATAATTTGGAAAGCTTATAAAATTATCTACAATTCAATTTCAGACCTCAAAGCATGATTCAACACTTTACCAGGTCAAATTCTTTGATCAACAGAACTCTGTCCTCCCAAGACAGAGAGTAAGCAAAACTGGAACCTAACTTTAAACAGCTGTAGTTTCTAAACTACTGGGCCAAATACCCTCAAATTTTGATAGGAGCTAGATACATAAATTATCTACAACTCTTGTATTCATCACATTCACAGCAAATCAAAATATCATGGGGAACTTTCCAAAGTCCCCAGATCTGTCCAGAGGGATATGATGCAAACGAAATAATTATTAACTTATGATGTAAACAAATAATTGGACAAAACTAACTCTACTCACTTATTACACATATCACAAGAACACCAGAAAGTAGGGTGTTCATCACCCAAACATTTCTTTGCATACCTTTCTTAATTTATTTAATTAATTAGAGGAAATGGTAAACATATATTAAAACTACACCATTAAATCTACAAAAATTACAATAGATACTACATGCTCTAGGTAGACTACCATAAAAATTTCACACCATTTGAGTAAGTATAACAGCCTACACAAAAATGATAAGGCATAATGGCTTAAAATGACATAATTAGGAAACCTTAGTGAAAAGTGTCAAGCAACAGATTTTATATTTTTCTTAGCATCCTTTAGGTACTAAGATACTACCCACCAAGTTTTATGGTCATATGATTCCTAGATAATTTACAAAAATTCACACAAGTATCCATCAATGATAAAAGGAAAATCTATAACTCAAAAACTACACATGCAATGACTCTCAAAGCAAGACTAGCTTACCCCCAAAATTTCATAATTTTTGGATCACAGAAACTCAAGATATGATTTAAACAAGTTTGCATGCATTTAAAAAACCCTTTTCAAGTTCCTATTTAATTCATCCAAAATTTCTACATAATGTGCTCAAGACATATTTTTCTTAAATACTAGACCTCACAGTGAGTCTAACAAAATTTGAATCACACCATTTGGATCTACACATTTGGAGTTACGAAATTTACAAAACAGCATTCAAAACTGGAAATATTTGAACTAGCTTCTAATACTCAGTCACTGACAAGCGGGGCCCTCGGGTCAGACGACCCCACAGGTCAGCGAGAGGAAACAGGGGACGGCGCTTACGATGGCGCAGCAGCAGCGTAGCTCGCCGACGGTGAGGATTCCGGTGAGATGGTCGGCACCTACATGATCTACGTGATGAGCCGCGTCGAATGATGCTACCGGCAAGACATAGAGCTAACCGGAGATAGCTCGTCGCCGACCAAGGCGGCACGACGGAGCTCCGGTGCAGTGTACTAACGACGGCGAGCCCCCAATGCCTCTTCCGAGCTCGGTATGAGTTTCACGAGGTCACCACGGAGCTAACAAAGAAGAAACAGGAGGACGAGAGGACCCCGGTGGTGGTTGGCCGTGGTGAGCTCCACTCCGGCGAGGTACGGCCATGGCGACGGCTTCGGAAAAATGGCCAATGGCCCTCACCTATGGCACGTCTGGCTCAGCTAGAAGGGCGACAAGGTAGAGGAGGACACAGCGGAGCTTTGGGCTAGATGGAGGCGTCGATTTTGCGGCGGCGAGTGAGCTAGGCGACGGCGAAGCTTGCTCGGCAGCAATGGCGGGGCGTTGCTGCGCTTCGGCTACGGTGGGAAGCGAAGGAAAAGCAAGAAATGGAAATGTGGCGTTGGGAGGCTCACGGGCGCACACTATGGCTTGTGCTGACGCGCTTTGGCCCGACGTGGCCTGAAAGCAGGCAGTGACGGCGGGCGATGCAAAAGCCACACACGCAAGGCGGTGAACTTCAGAACCGGTCGGACCATCAGAAGCTTGCCATCAGTTAAGCAATCACCGTCTGTCAGCCCAAATTGATGACGCTTGATACCTTAAACCGTTGATGATTAGTGAAATCCATATTAATGAAAGTTGTAGACCTACATATAGTCTACAATTTATATTAAAAGACCAAGACCAATTTCTCAAAGAATCATGAGTAAAATCATCCCCAATGTCGAGCCAATGAAACTGAAAACTGGTTTTTGACTTAGAAATTTTCTGAGTTTCCAAATAGACCTCAAAACTGACTTGTGGGCCATTTTTAGCATGTTCTGCACATTTTCATGAGATGGTCATAAAATAACTTTTGTTCCTTACATAATTTTCTACAACTTTGCTTTAGGTTGCTCAGACATGCAAACACTCTAAGCTGTACTTTTTAAACAGTCAAACACAAGAGCTCTAGGGGTCCATAATGGTCAAACCATGACATGGGAACCTAATTAGGCAAAATGATCAACATGAACATTGTTCCTAATGACATTCTAAGTATAACTAAGGTTCTTAGGAGAATAATTAGCCACACCCCACATTGGTCACACAAGAATCAAGCATGGTATGTACTGAAACAATGAAAAACACATGAAATGTTACACTTGTTTCATAGTCATGTTTCACATGTTTCATGATCTTGTTGCATGGTACTAACTAACCATGTTTCACTAAAGTGTGTTGCATATGTTGCACTTGAGTGTTGCACACTATTCATTTCATAAAACAAACACACATGAAATATGACAATATGTTGCAATGTTTCACAAGCATGTTTCATGCAATATAAGCTCATGAATGGATGAATGATGCTCAAGTTTATGAAATGCAAGTGCAAATGTGGAAGCCAAACACCTGGGGTGTTACAAACGCCTTGCAGATTATGGGCAAATCATTCAGGGGATTCAAGTCGATGCTCAACAGAGAATACGTGCAGCGGGGCCGGACTCCTTTCAGAGAATATGGAAAGATCACATAGAGTCAGTTTTTTTAGAAAGGATGGCAAAAGCTTTGCTGCGATTTCTATTAGACGAAGAATCACACAGAGTCAGTGGGAGGAGTTTGTTGCACAAAAGACATCATCAGACTCCCTGGCTCTTGGACAAGTGTATACCGACCTGGCGAAGAAGAACCTGTACCCCCATCACCTTGGGACATTTGGTTACTATGCCGCAAAGATCCCGGAATGGAGGAGGAAGGAGGAGGAGATGAAGCAGGCTGGTACGCCGGACCCGCTGAGAGCGCTTGGACGACCGGACAAGGAATTGGGTCCTGGGTAGAAAGCCAAAGGTGGTCGATGGTGCCTTGAAATTCAAAGAACGACAGATACCGAAGAAGTCGTCCAGAAGATCAAGGCAGTCGCCGAGAAGCAGAAGGCAGGACAGTTCCTGCCGTCCAGAGAGAAAGACGTGCTAAGTACAGGATTGGGCAACCCGGAGCATCATGGTCGCGTCCGGGCGTCTCAAGCAAAATGTCCTGGAAAGAAGGGTTCCCGGCGACACAGAGAGATATAAGAAGCACAAGAAGCCCTAAAGGATATCGATGCGATGATAGACGCCAAGGTGAAGGAGACAATTTTTGGTTTCCTAGCCAATCACAACAACCTTATCTTGCGACAGAGCTAAAAACCCTAACCAAGGATAGACAATTGGTACTTGTGAGTTGTGACCCCACCAGCCAATCAACTGCAAGTACCCAATGTTGGAATGCCCAATATTGGCTCCAATAACCACCGCTACCCGGTCCTTGACATCAATTAGCCGATGCCTTGCGAGCTCCATATTCCAATGGGCCGAGCAGGAATCAGGACTGAGGTGGTGGCGGAGGGCCTACAATTCCCAGGACATGTGTTGCACAATCAACCGATTCCAGATGACTATGCCCGGTGTAGGTAAATACATATCGTCCCGAGCACGTACATCATCCATTGGATATTCCCATGCCCGACGAGGGGTTAGAGTGTCTCGGAGACGCCATCCACCAGTTGGTGTTGTGGCATCCCTGAGATATCATCTTGTCAAGGGTCCTGCCACGAGCCTCCCAAGCCACTAGGTCGGATCAACCAGGTGAAGCAAAAGTGGACCAGGGGTCTGTCAGGAGCGTCGCAAGACGGATACAAAGTTGTGGCCCCATGCTTCATCTAGGGAGGCTCCAGCAACAACAATTCCATCCCCTCCTCGTCCACCTTCACCGCAACAACATTTCTAAGAAGTTGCTGTCATACAGTGACTCATCCTCCGCCACAACAGCAGCCGCATGTAGAACTACCTCCACCACCTCCTCCTCCACAACAGGAGCTGTAGGCAGAACTACCTCCACCTCCAGCAGCTGGCGCAGGCAGTTGCGGAGCTAGAACAAATTCGAGGGGTTCACTCATTGGCGGATCTAGAATTTTATTGTAGGGTATGCCATACAAAAAAAAAATTTTATACAATTCGGTAATACCATTTACGAAATCTGTAAACAATTGCAAATCCGCAAAATAATTATACATACATCTACTAAACAATATGACAAGTCTTAAATTCAAAGATTAAATCAGAATTCAGAAACTATTTCACAAATTGTGATGACATAAATAGTTCAAACGCTATAAAGATATAGTTAAAATTATAGGCATAAAAGAGAGTAAAATACTTACAATGCTAGTTATTTGACTTTTTAGGTGATTTACAATGATTTGAGGCGGTAGTAGTAGCCATCGCTGCCTTCTTGGATGCGTGTTTCTGGAAAAGAGATAATATCTCCGTTTCTTTTCTTGAACAATTCTAAAAAAATAATGTAACTAATTATGTATGTTTAGAGATTATAAATTATAAAATAATTAAATCTGGCAAACCTGTGCAAGTCGTCTGTTGAATTCTCGAAATCTTTGTGAGTCTGCGTACTTTACAAATTACAAGTTATCGGTGTTTTGGACCGGGGGTCCTCAACCGACTAGTGAAAGTGTGCTGTGTGTTCCTAATCCCGGATGGTGATGCAAAGAGACACAAGTTTTATACTAGTTCAGGCAATAGGTGCCCTACGTCCAGTCTAAGGGAGCGATCTTATATTCCTTGCACCGAGGTGCTTGTAGTAAGGGCTTACAAGCTGGGTGAGAGAGGGAGCTAGCCCCAGGTCTCTGTGAATTGCAGTGTGTGTTGCTTGAGATGTTGATCTCTCACGGCGAAGGAGCATGCGTGTTACAGAGTGATGTGCGTGGTTTTCACCGGTGTGTGTTATCTGATCCGATCTCCTCCCTCGGAGCGGCCCCGGTCACTCCCTTTTATAGCCGAATGGAGGCACAGGGGCGGTACATGTATTTGCTACGTGGAGTTCCTTCGGCAGGGGCGGCATGTCCAAGCCCTATAGCTTGTCACTGTGGCGGCATGGTCAGTGGAGCGGTCTTGTCCTCCGTGCACTGGAGCGACGTGCCGGTCACGCTTGATCCTGTGCGACGTGGGAGCTCCTGTGGTGGTAGGCGCGCCTTCTTCTATTGGAGGCGTGCTGGTTACTGTATGTTTGACCGGCGCGGAGTGCCGAGGCCGGGTTGATGCGATGGCGCGGGTACGCTGATTCCGATGCTACAGGAGCCAGGCCTTGTGCGCGACATGAGGGCTCCTGCAGCCTGACGCAGGGTATGGCGTGTTCCGCGGGCGACGTGCCGATCCCAGAGTGCTGACAACGTAAAGAGCCGAGACCCAGCCGATGCAGAGGCTGGGCTGTCATGGGGGGCTCGGCGGGCGCGAGTCCCGAGGCTACAGGAGCCCGGAAGCGGATAGCCGAGGCTCGGAGGGAGCAGTTGGTCTTGTTCGTCAATTCCGAGGCTACAGGGACCTGGACTTGACTCTCCACGCCGCGCTGTCCTTGGAGCAGGGGTTAGGCAAAGACAATGCAAGACGGGTGTCGGCCGTGGGCACAATCTTCGAGCAAACAAGCCGACGAAACCCCCGCCCCCCCCCTGTCCCGGACTACGTGGCGTCGATGTGACTCCCGTCTCGTCGGCCACTCCATTTATCTTGTCTTGAGCGACGCGGTGGCGACGCCGGGAGTGGTTGGACGCGTTGGTTGGATGTGACATCCTGTCAGAGAAATCGGTCAAGGCGACGGTGATGGGGTTGATGCCGAGGCGGCCTCGAGCGAGTCGGTAACTGAGTGCTCGTCCGAGGCCTCGTGGCACGGGGCCTCGGGCGAATTGGAGAATCGGTACCTCGTCCGAGGCCTTGCGGTGTGGGGTCTCGGGCGAGTCGGAGAATCGGAACCTCGTCCGAGGCCTTGCGGTGTGGTTCTGGGCCGAGCCCGCTTCGGGCGAGCCCGGATATTTGTTTGAGGTGGGCCGGGCGGTCCAGCCGGGCCTCGGATATGGCGGGTTTACCTGCGGTTGTTTTTTGGTTTCGTTATTTTTACAAGGCCTAAACAATTTTTTCGGTTCTTGTTTAGAGTACCCCTTTTTATGGTATCCGACACAAAATACAAAGATGGCGCGCAGAGTCCGTAGCTGTTGAATGCTTTCACGGCGAAGCCCGAACGCCGGCGGCAGCAGCGGCTGGCGGCCGGCGCGAAATGCAGAACGTAGGCACCGCTGTCCACGCTGCTTCTTTTCCAGGAACGAAATGGGCAGAATCACAGCCAGGATGAGATCGCCAGATCGCGCCTCGCGAGTTCGTGAGGCAGACCATAGACGAAGCGAGAGCGGCGCGGCGGTGGCTGTTGGGGATTGGGATCGTGACTTCACAACGCACCCAGCGGACTTAGCGGGAGGCAGCAAAGCATCGTGTTTTTTTTTTTTTCTTTTTACATTATATACACAGATGTATTACTCGTGTTGGCTGGACCGTAGAGTATGTCGGTGCATACCCGGCATACCCTGTAGATCCGTCACTGGGTGCACGTGCGCTTGTCCCGTGGGTGTAATGATTTATGATTTGTTGGTGTAAATATGGTGAAAATTTGATATTTATCACTGTTTTTTAATTTTTCCATGGCAGGCAGAACCACAGTGGTGCACGTAGCTCCGCCCATGGCAGGCAGAACCAGCTCAACCTCCAGAGCAGCAACAGCAGAAGCAATAGGCCGAAGCAACTCCACCCCCGGAGCAGCAGCAGCAACAACAGAAGCAGCATCTCCACCTCCGGTGGTGCCGAAGACAGTTGCCTTGTTCGGAAAAACTCAACCACCGGAGGCGGTAGGATGGCTAAAAGCCTGCGGGAAGAAGGGGCAGTCGGCTGCTCCTGCAAGAGAGCACAGCCATGCGATCACGACGCTGAGGAGGGCATTATCCTATGTTGATCTCGACCGGCCCGAGGAGGAAGAGTGGTTCGTTCCAAACGAATATGTAAATGGGATGCCATTTCTCACCAAGAAAGAATTAGCTGATGGTCCATGGGAAATGAGGAGGTGGCACGCGCGACTGGTACATGCAGGCCTCTGCTTTGTGAATAAACATGGTCTACGCGAAGATCGGTGCAGATGTGCCTGGTATGCATGGGCCGTATTCGCGGACATGGAACATTTACCACTTCAAAAAATTGGACGCTCATCTGGTGACCGTTTGGTGCCTGTAAGTGTCATGCCGCTTATTAATCATGTAATTCTAATCAAATAGTATGCATATGTCATATTCTGCTGGATGTGGTTGCACTTCCGAATGATATCTTCTGCATTCTTCACGGCGCGCGGTCGGCCAATAAAATCCTTGTTTAAAGGCTTTATCCACCAAAGCTCTAGGGGTAGCATGATTGCCACAAACTCCCGATTGTCCAACCATTGTGCCACTATCTTTGTCATCACAGGTGCAAGAACTGATGGCCCAGCAAAGTCCAATCTGAATCTCGATGTCTACCTTTGCAGCCCCCAAAGCACGTAGGAAGCTCATGGCCTTGTCCCGAGACCACCGCCACACCAAAGCCCGGGAAGGACCATTTCTTCACCTATATAAGGAACTAGCAGGTAAGACACCATCACAAGTTCCCATAAACCACATAGTCACAAAGCATCTCTAAACACCATGCCTCCGAACTAAGAAGAACCAACCATGATCCATCCTAAGAGGATCGTTCAATTAGCAAGGAAGTGGCAAAGGCTCAAGACAGCAACCAGAGAGACGACGACAGATGCTGCACCACTTCATCAATTGCAGACAAGGATCACTGCACCGTGTACACTGCGAACGGGAGGAGGTTTGAGGTCCCATTGGCATACCTCGGCACAGTAGTCTTCAGTGAGCTGCTGAGGACGATGTCAGAGGAGGAGTTTGGGTTCACAGGTGACGGCGGCAGGATCACACTGCCTTGTGATGCAGCGGTGGTGGAGTACGTGATGTGCGGATCTACAGGGCATGCCAGGTATGCAGCGGCGTACCCTGCAGTTCTAGATAGTAAAGGACGTATACATGTATTTTTGTAAAAAAGAAAACAAGAAAAACATACCGGAGAAGATGATAACGTAGTGGCCGCTGCTACGGCCTTGCCGAGACGGCCTTTTTCAGGCCCGTGCAGTCACACGACAGGAGGTCCACGTAGTCACGCCTTGGAGGATCCTGATACACACGTCTTTGATTCTAGGCTCCACCGCTCCAGGCTCCGGCCATCATTCATTGATTCACCCAAACTGCTCTTTTGCTACTTTTTTTTTTGAGGGGATGCTCTTTTGCAGTTTTGCTACCTACTGGCTCTACGTGCACGTAAAACCTAACTGCCTGCAGATTACAATGATTAAAAGGTATTTTCTACAATGCTTTCCGTTTAGTAAAAATAAATTTAAAAAATAAGATGGGTAATCTTTTAAATGATTGTCTAGTCAATAAACAACACATTTTCTTTGTAGTGGATAAAAATGATATAATCGAGACATTTATTGTAAGATAAATAGTATTGTAAGCCTCTTACTCTCTTTTTATGCCTATTTTATATTTTGAATTATTAGTTTGACGTTTGAACTATTTATATTATAATTTGTAAATGTTTTCAATTTACTCTTCAAATTCAAGATTTATCGTGTTATTTAGTTGACAATGTTTTCATTTGAATTCGTTTATGAGCCTAAATATTCATTTCGATCCAAAGTGACATAAAATGGGGAGGATGAATATCCCAAATATACACAAGCATATTACAGTTGGAGTGTTTAGGTGATGAGCATGTGAAGCAGGAGGTTTGGGGTTCTAGCTGGGTGCCTTGATGCGAAGCAGGAGGTTTGGGGTTCTAGCGCTGGTGGCCATGAAGCATCTCGCTTTCGTCTGAAAAAATTGCATGACCGTGTGGCTGCGTTTTAAAAATAATTCCCTATTTTAGCCCATTTTTTCAGGTTTTCTGGAACCACATCGTCTTTTTAGAACCGCAAAAATTGCATGACCGTGTGGCTGCCAGGTGGGGTCTCTCTTGGTATTTTTTAAAAATAATTCCCTATTTTCAGCCCATTTTTTCAGGTTTTGCAGTTTGTAGCAAAACCACATCATTGTCGGTTTTTAGAACCGGCAACCATTCTCAATCTTTTACTGTCACTTTGAGAAATCTGTGATACGAAGCCTTTGATAGTTTGATGAGCGCCATTATCATCGTCATCTTAGTTGTGCCGGTTTAAAACCCGAGCTAATCGATGGCCTTTAAATCGATTAAAAGGTCAAGCAGGATTTCAAATCTGTACTAGTGTTCTAGCTTAATCGCTGAATTTAAGGCTTATCATGTTAAATATGGCTTACCGGTTTGAAAATGATTTTACCGAATTGCATAAGAAATTTTTTGATGCGGCATACCCTATACTAAAATCCTAGATCCGTCACTGTGCTTGCTCCGAAGAAATTGTAGATCACCGCAGCAGTTTGCAGTTTGTAGCACCTGAAGATATGCAGGGTTTGCAGCTATTAGTGTGATCTATATACTTTGTACAGATGAATGTGTACTACTCTGACATAGGTACAAGGAAAAGAAGGAAATTTTACATTCTCAATCTTTTACTGTCACTTTGAGAAATCTGTGATACGAAGCCTTTGATAGTTTGATTCTTGCAAGGCAGCAGCAAATCTAGCAGGAGCCTTGGAACATGTAGGCAAAATCTGAACGGGAGGTCTGCCGCCTGCCTGGTGAAAAGGAAAGAGAAAAATGAGGAGTAATAATAAGAAAAATGAGGAGTAATAATAAGAAAAATGATTTTTAAAATAAAAGGCCAAAGCTCAGAGGTGCTCATATCATCTGCGACGATGACAAATCGTGAAGACCCATGTGTCACAGAGCGTTTCATCACGGCCTCGGCCATTTTAACTTTGGGGTGAGAGAGGCTCGAACTCTCGACCTCAGGATTTCTCAACAGCTATGAGACCTACGCGCTAGCCAACTGCGCCACCACCCCGTTGTGATGCCTGTGCTAAACAATCGTTATATGTCACGTGCTCGTGCCTTTGACGTGCGTGATGTCGGATCTCTCCGTCTTTGCTTCATCACAAATCAGAATATTAAAGGTCGCCTCAGGCAGGGAAGATGCCGAAATTGCTCTGTCCGTACAAACCAATATCAGGGGTTCAATTTGGATGAAGTAGTACAAGGAGAAATCCATGAAACAAGAAAAGTAAAAACACAAGCAGAGTGTCTTATTATTTGACCACTTTACCATGCACGTATGACGTATCTGCCGCAAATGATACAAACCAAATTTTTGGCTGTCTTGGTCTTAAGCAAGCCGGAAGGAAACAAGGAATCGCAGGATGTTCAACGTGACAAGTCAATGATGCCAAATGCAAATGGCATAAACTCTGAAGAATTCACGGGTTATTGCATCACCATCCTTAATACAATCTTGAGTGTAGAAATTGCTACTAAGGAACAGAAGTGGCCTGAAAAATATATAGCTAGGACTTAGTAGATTCATTCTTTTTATGTCTGACTAAATTCTGGACAAAGAGCTCTCCTGCACGATACGATGACCGAACCTGACAAAACATCCAGCAAGTAGAAAGGTACTACTCCATCCCAAATTGTAAAACGTTTGACTTTTTTTGCCCCAAGTTTGACCACTCATCTTATTCAAAAAATTTGTGCAAATATAGTCAAATTTAAGTCATTCTTGAAGAATTTTTATTAATAAACCAACCCACGACGAAAGAAGTGATATTTTACACAAATTTTGAATTAACTTAATGAGAATGTATCAATCGGATCTACTCTAAAAGGTGATAACTTGGCAATGAGTGGAAGAAAAAGATAGACATTTGATTTTTTTGGTCAAACTTGGTGTCAAAAAATCAAACTTCTTACAATTTGGGATGGATTGAGTAAGTGCTAGTGAGTACTGAATAGCTAACAGCGTACCAGGAAACCCAAATGGCCTGTTATACTGCTATGCTATAAGAAGTTGCACGTCCACCAAACATTTGTTTCTCAAGAACGCTATAAAAAGCACAGAATTCCTTTTCTGAGAATCTGACGCCTTGTTTAGTTGGACCCCAAAGTCCAAAAAGTTGCTACAGTATCTGTCACATCGAATGTTTGCGGCCCATGCATGGAGCATTAAATGTAGACGAAAATAAAAACTAATTGCACAGTTTGGTGGAAAATTGCAAGACGAACGTTTTGAGCCTAATTAGTCCATGTTTGAACACTATTTGCCAAATAAAAACGAACATGCTACAGTAGCCCCAAAATCCAAATTCACCCAACTAAACAAGGGCTGAGATGAAATGTTTGAAAAGAGCAAATTGTGTTATGCTTACCAGAGGTCCACTAGCCACATAAAGAAAACCTAAAGATTCTCCGTAGTCCTTCCAGAAATCAAACTTCTCAGGAGTCACATACTCTCTAACTGTCAAGTGTCTTTCTGTGGGCTTTAAAATCAAGGAGCTTTCAGTGTACAGTGTTATGACAAGAACGGCTGGAAAACTGGGGGGAATACAGGAAGGATAAAAATATTAGAGGGGTGAAAATCAAACCTGTAAATATTGTCCCAAGGTCAGAATATCAACATTGACAACCCTCAAGTCAGCTATTGTTTGCTTCACCTCCTCATCTCTCTCTCCTAGACCAAGCATGATAGAGGACTTCGTTACCATATTCACTCTGCTAATCTTTGCATGTTTCAGAACAGCTAAACTCTGATCATATCTGCAGGGGGGGTAGAAACCAGGGATAACAAAACAGACTTAGCCAAATGCCATTGCAATGATTCACTGGTTTTATAAAACTTGGTTTTGTATAATTATCATTGGACTTCACTTTTTCAAAATTAGGACTTGCAGACATCCATGATTTGTATTGTAGAACTTGACTATAAAAAGGTTTAAATGGGTTCACAATCACTAGGAGTATGTATTGATAAAATTGTACTCTAGATTCCATACAGAGTAGGAACTGGGAAATCTTCTGACAGAAATGAATAAAGATGTGCGTTACCCTGCTCGGGGATCTCTAACTATTCTCTGCAGACTCCTCACAGTTTCAATGCTGTGAGCATATACATCTAGACCAGAGTTCGCTAAAGATGAAACTGCCCCCATGTCACCTCGAAAATCTGAAGTCAAGCACTCCACCAATATCCCAGGCTTCAACTCCTGAAAAGAAAAGAAAAAACAAAATATATTCAGCATGGTAGATGCACAGAATTACCAGTTCACCATTTGCCAACAAGGGATAAACCTTAAGAGCTCGGACTGTTTGAGCAAAATGGCCGCTTCCACCATCAGGAAGGTCATCCCGATCAACACTTGTCAGCACAACGTAGTCTACTCTGCAAAGGACGTTATCTATCAGATAATTTGCGGCATAACCATCGTCTTCAACGCGTTTAGAACTGACAGAGATGATGATACCCCCAACTCGCGACTGCCATGGCTGTCTTCAGAAGCTCCAGGGCATCCGGTGGGGGAGGATTGTTGCTGGTTTTCACGGCGCAGAATCGACACCCCCGGGTACAGGTGTCGCCGAGGAGCATGATCGTCGCGGTCGCAACGCCATCCCCTTCTCCGCCGGCCCCGCCACCTCCATTCCAACACTGACCATCATCGTCAATTCATCAAAACGAAATGAAACCAAAATCCCACAACTGAAGTACCGAACCCACACCACAATCTAGAATGCACCGAATCTGAATGCTGCACATCGATATGAAAGTTTGGTTCGCCCCTACCTCTCCGATGTTGGGGCATTGGGCCTCGACGCAGACGGTGTTGAGCTTGAGCTCGCCGAGCGACTCCCTCAGCCTCGCGTACTTCTCTCCCTGCGCCGCCCGCTGCCGCAGCCACGCCGGCTTCTTCACCTCCGGGTCCCGCCCCGTGTACGGCCCCGGAGGAGCCCAACCCACCGACTTTGCCTCCGCCGCCCCTTCCAGCTGGCATCGCACCACCGACGTCGACCTGGACCGGACACCGCAGCTCAGGCTCGTGGAGAGCACCCTGACCAAAGGAGAGGGAGGAGACGGCCTCGGCACGAACAGGCTCTGCATTGCGGCGGGCGGGGAAATTGGATGGAACGGTCAACCCTAGGGCGCCATTGCCGGAGTCGTGGAGCCGCAGAGGCGATGGGTTCGAAGTGGAAGTGACAATCGCGAACCAGAGTACGCGGGCGGCGTGGCGAGGAAGGGCAGGATACGGGCAAGGACTACTGTGAGAGGACGGCGACGACGATAACCGAGTCACGTCAGTTTGATCAGTGGCATTCGAAAATCGTTACGGGTCTTTTTAAAAAAAAGTGTATTTTGATAATTAGAAAAAGGTGAAAATTTCTAATCATTAACCAACAATTAACCTGCATGCAAGTTTGGTTTCAAAAAGATCAACGGAGAGAGTAATTTTATAGCATGAGGGCAAGCTACTATCCAGCATGCATGCAGCAGGTGAAGCTGTGCAACGGTGCAGCCACAGCGGCTTGAAGCAGAAGCGAATCGGAGCCAACTTGTTGGCTATCAGAGTTGCAGAACAATCGTTTCCACTTCCACACAACTTTCTTGACGTACACAAACTAAACTGCATCTGGCAAGCATCATCCTTTGCAGCCTATTACAGAACAGAGATAAATGAGCACAGCAATGCCCTCAGGAATAAACTACAGATCAGCAGATAGTGTCACCAACATAGCTATACTAATAACCATACAAATAATAGTAACTGCAGCAAAAGAACTTGTTGATTAAATTGTTCAAGCACATCACTCCTGCACCTTCCATATATCCAATTGAAGCAAGCATCACAAGAAACAAACGGGGGTGTCTAGTTTGAGGAATATAGTCCACCATCTTTTCACTCCTCGCTTTTTTTTGTTTGGTTTACAGAGTCCGAGTGGAAAAAGTTGATCCATCGCCACCTTATTCCTCACAAACTGATAATGAGGAATGGGTCATTACACAAAATTTGAAGAGCAGGCTAATGATGCACTAACTCATCTAGAATGAGGTGATTCCTCAAACCAAACACCCCCTAAGCTGTTGCTATCCGCCCACTAATGTTCTCTTCTTTGGGAGAGAATAAGTCAACTAGCTTACCTCCAATTGATGTTCTGTTCACCACTACACAGTTACAGCAGGATACATACATGAGGGCGATGTATGAAAAGACAGACCTACATAAAGTTGGTTTTCAGTCTATAAATATAACATCTCGATCCTACAGTCATATCCTGAATGCTAACTTCACTGAGCCAATGGAACTTCTCCAAGCTCGCACCTTATGATGAGATCACAGGCATGTCTCCAGATATAAGAATTGCCATCTGAAGACAAAATGCCATATAAATCAAAACAGATGACCATCGGGTCTCTTCGGTGGTGTTAACCTGGAACTGATTCAGAATTGACATGTCCACGACTAGCATCAGGACTGAAACCAGGTACATGCGTAGATTTCCGAGCAAAATCTAGCAGTGTCTGACGATGCTGTTCACTAGTATGAGGAAGACTTGAACGCAACAGCTCAACAGGCATCTCCCTGCTGACTGCTTTGGTGGTTTCAGGTCCACCCATGGAGCTGGATCCCTGCATGGCAAACCTCTGCACAATACTTTCATACTTGCTGTCACAGTACTTTGTCAGCAGTCCAAAGAAGGCATCAAATGATGCTTGCCAAAGTGAACGTGCTGACCTGCTGTAGTTAGCTGCGGAATGAGGATCAGCCAGTAGCTCGGTCGCTCTATCCAGCACAGATTTGATTACCAGAGAGGCCCCATCACCAGCAGCACTACCAAGTGGTCGGAGAGGTGGCTGCTGCGATGAACAGACAACAGCTGCAAGGCAGGCACTGAGAGCACTGAGTTCCATATGGTGCACACAAGAGGAAACAGTCTTGGCAAGACCAATGGTTGTTTCTGCAGCACTAGAGTCTGACGGCAAGCCCCCAAACAAGCTCCTAAGATGTCGGAAAACAGCCATGCAAACTATCCGGGTCAGCTCACTTCCAGAGACAAGAAGTCGAAGATAGCGTGCCAAAAGTTTGCGTCCTTTGGGCAGAGAAACAATACGAAGAAAAATTAGGTCATCCTTAGGGGCTAATCCACCCGAATGGCCAGGTTTGTTGGGGCCAAAAGGGTCAACAAGCTGAAGTGATGTAGCTAAGCCTTCAAGCAGGACCTGTCGCCTTCGCTTCAGTCGGAAACTGCTGTCCTGTGGCTGGCTAGACTGTAAAAATCGATCAATATCATCGACATCCAGAAGAAGACGAAGAGAATCTTCAACAGTTATTCTGGCTGCAAGCATTGGCTCTTTCTCCAGTGGCCTTGTGGACGACTTATGATCATAAAAACCATCACCAGATCCAGGCAAATCAGCTTCAAGAAGAGGGCGAGGTCTACGTATGGCAGAGAATGAAACTCCTCCATTAGCGTCGACCTGTAGATATGAATGCTGATCAACACCAGACCGGGATTTTGAGGGGAAGTCCTTTATTGACATAGGGCAGAAATTGGACTTCTGAGAAGTTACAGATCTTTTGGCTTTGCAAGCTTGGTGGTAGTAGTCATCGATGTAAGGATCGTTGCTGTGATTTGCAGAGTGCTGCATTTTTAAGATACTTTCAATCTCTTCAGATGACATGTACTTGGATCTGAACTTTATCCCTGAACTCTCACTATTCTGGCTACCTGCATCAGAAGGCTGTTGAGAAAAGCGTGTGTTGTGCTTTCCTCTTCCTGACCTTGATCGCTTGTCTCTTGGTGAAGGAACATCAGGAGATTGGTGGTGATAGAATAGGTGAGGCTGCATGTTTATGTAATTCTGAAGAGGCGGCTGGCCTGGTGGTAATCTCTGGTGCTGCTGAGAAAAAAGCAATGAAGACATTGAACTACTTGGAAGGGATAACTGTGGCTGCAATAAACTGGGCCGCCGGTTAAGATGATCAAAAGCAAGTGGGCCAGCTTGGTTTGACCACTCATTTTGTAGGACATTGTTCATTGACAGATCTCCAGTGGTATAAGACATGCTTCGTCCATAAGGCAGTCCATGAGATAGACCAGGCATATGATATGGGGAACCAGAAAGCGATGAACTCGGAGAACCCATGTGGTGACCAGCACCAGGTGATGGAATGCTTGAGTGCCGTGTAAGACGTTGACCAGGATAAGGCAATGCAGGACTTCCACCTGGTGGCGGATAGGATGTAAACGAAGTAGATCTGTGTAAAAGAATAGGTTCACTTGAGCGGTGCTGTAGTGGTTGATTGGGATATGAAGATGTACGAGACAGTGGTTTAGACTCTCCAAAGTGAGGCGAAGATTGCAGCTGCGAGCACCATTGTTTGCTGTCCAGGGATTCATCACCGTCTAGTATATCCTGATCTACCCAATTGGAGAAGTCAGCATCTTGAGCCCAATCAGCAGTAAAAGAACCTGAAGGAAGACATTATATGGCACAGTGAATATTGGCACTTAATAAGAATATAAAAATGTAAAAGGTGACATCACACTTATATTTCTAAACAAGGCAACATATTACTATTGCATTGATAATAGTGATTCAGAGATCACACTTGCAACAGGCTGATGGTCAGCCCAAGCACCTAGACATTGGGACATGAATGCGGTTTTTCTTTTTCTTTTACCAATGGCAAACTAGAGATTATGTGCCTTTCTCCTAAATATTATATATAAATATGTGGTGTGCCTTCTGATAAAATAAACATTACTTTGGATTGCCCATCAGCAAAATATCTAATCTTCAGAGTGCCATAGCAAGTGTAACATATTTACATTGTCAAGAGCTATTTTAGACTAATAAGAATATACAGTGTTCAAGATGTAACCTATAATGAAACCAGATACAAAATGAAATCATGCCATATCAAAGATGGGTAGCTAAAGCAAGGTGAGTAAATCACTAAATCATTTGCAGTGCAAAGGTAAAGATTAAATATAATAATCTTGTCCTCGACTTATGACGTAAACTTGTGCGATGTTAAGCTTTAGTGGTAATGGAGGGCAGAATTGTTACTTACTTTCTCTCGAAATTGATCGTCTATCACCAATAACACCAGGATTCCTTGTTCCACTAATACTTCGGTTCAACTGAATATGTGAAGTGTAGGAAGACAGAAAAAAGAATTATAATATTATAATATTATAAAAGAGTATAATAATGAATAATTTAAAGCATCGTGAAGCTACTGACCACATAATGAAACTTCAAAAAAAACTTTAAGGGAGAGGGCAATGTAATTTCAAGATCCACAACATAATCTGAGCCTATGACTAGATGAATTCGACTATTCGAGAATAATTTGTCACCTAATCTCTTTTATGTGCAAGGCTAAAAATGAAATGGGTTGTGAAAGGTGGTATACACAGACTTTTTTTTCTTATTTTTAACATTTTGACTTCTATATTAAGGGAAAGCACTATAGTGAGTAAATGGCATAGCTTAAGAAACCTTCAAACACCTGCTCGCCAAACAGACATTTACTATCAGGGATATAGTAAATATATATGAAATAAATATATCTTCAATACTTAGGTAAGCAGAAGACACAAATTGAAGCGATCACTGATCAAGCTAGTGGAATAAGGCACTAACCATTGCAAAAGTGCTTGCAAGATCATCAATTTCCGACAAGTTACTCATACAATCAATCTGCAGGAAGACAGAAGGCAAACAAATGATCATGATGAAATATAGAAAGAATAGGAGCAAACAGGAAAAGGAACTTTGGGAAAGGAAAGAGCAAATGCCCCAAATAGTTGGGTTCGATTTGGTCAATAGTTAATTCTTACGATTACCTATGAAACAAATTGGTCGCACGACCTTAGCTCTTCATCAAGAATCTAATGTTAAAAGTTAAGTAGCTAATCTTACATATCGTTGTACTCCCTCCGTACTAAAAAATAAAGTCATTTTGGACAAGGCTTGGGTCAAACATTGGGAATATAAATCATGAATAACTTTTAAGTTGTTGAGTTTGGAAATGTGAAAGCCATATAAATAGATTTGTCTTGAAAAAAAAATACTTTCATAAAAATATACATATATCACTTTTTGATAAATATTTTTATAAAAACAAGGAGTCAAAGTAATACTTTGGAGACCGTGTCGCTATCCAAAACGACTTTATTTTTTAGTATGGAGGGAGTATACTGTAACCCAATCAAAGCAATCTAACTGTGTTCAAACTTCAAAGGTATGCCCAAAGGAATGTTATCCAGATCTAGACAAGTACAACAGGTACAAACCATACTCACTGATGAAATTGCCCGCAAGAAAATGAGCAGTTTTGCTCATGAACAGTTCCTACAATAATTATACCTGTCAACACCTTCAAGTGCCCCTTATACCAAAAACAGTAACTGATTACATCATATTTGATTGGGTCCTATTCCCAAATGTATTCCAATCAGTCCCCCAGCAGTTATACACCCATAACTAAACATATTTGTTGAAAGAAACTAAGAAAGAGGGATTTGCATGATAGAGAAAAGGTAACTACAACAATCAAGAACTGAAATACAATGGAAATAAGTAGAAAGGTTGAGTAACAGCATCTATATAAGGTCGACCCGTTGAATCTACCTGTGCTTTAAACACTACAGCAACAGAATGGCAGCAGCTAAAGCATCTACTCCTTTCAAGATGGAAAATTTATTGAACACTGATGTGTCCTACCTGAATGCTCTTACAATGGAAATAGCTTGAAAGGACAAAAACAATTTTATGGAGTAATCAAACACAATGGAGGCTCTGCTAAAATAGTTAGGAAGGCGGAAGGCTAATTCAGAAACAATATCATTAAAAAATATATTTTTCTGCTTTCTTCCACTACCTCAGCCAGACATAAAGCATCATACCTGATGTTATTTATTTAGGTACTTTCAATAATGTTCAAAAAGCCCTAATAACTACTCCCACCGTTCCAAACTTTAAGATGTTTTGGCATTTCTAGACGCAGTGCTTTACTATGCATCTAGACATAGTGTATATCTAAGTGCATAGCACAAGCTATGCATCTAGAAAAGCCAAAACGTCCTACCAATTTGGAATGGAGGGAGGAATGGATGGAGTAGTGAGTAGAAGGAAAAAAAAAAGTTCTACATTTCTTATCCATTTGTCACACATGATTCTATATTCACAATTACCCATAAGAATAGGATTACTTTTAAATGTATGGCATGCCTTTGCCTTTCTACACTAGAGGTATGAATCTCAATTCCACCAAATATTGAGCCTGAAACCTAAAAGTTAGACTGCACAATTTGGTCTATTTGGTGCAGAAGTATCCACTACCACGCATCAAAATCACATGCTACCACTCCTACCGCAGAAAATATAGCTCAGGTCACTCTCAGCTCTCGCTATTCATTCCAATAGTAACAAGCACCAACAAAACAAAACAAAACAAAACCTTCTGAAACATTCCGTGCACAAAAATCATTAAAAGTGGCAAAGCCAACTTTGCAAGACATCAAGGTACCCAGAGCGCACCTCTTCGCCGGTAGAAGAGAACTGGTAGCCACCATCATCAGGTCCACCGAATCCGCCACCATCGCCGTCGACACCTCCATCCAAAAGCCCACCGAGCTCCGCCCCCTGCATGGGCGCCTTGCCGAAGGAGTACTGCGCCGCGTCGAAGCGCGAGTTGTCTGCAGGATAAGGAAAAGGAAGTGACGAATTTAGCTAATCGAGTCCAACAACCCGAAAAATCGTCAGGCGGCAAGCGCACCAGAAACGACGACGCAGCAGGGACACCGCTAAAATCCCGAGGACGCAACAATCAAAACGGCACTAGACAAAATCCCAACAAAATCACTCCGAAAATAGCCGCAAGAAAGGATCACCTGCGGTGGAAGACGAGGACGGGCCTCCGCCTCCGCCACCGCCACCGCCACCGCCACCGCCGCCATCCGCCCTAACGCCCCTCATCGCCTCGTCTCCCTCGCGGCGGCGCGAATGGGCGCTAGGGTTTGGGTTCCCGCGTGGGGTTTGGATCTGACGAGAGCAGGGGAGAGGAGCAAGGCGCACAGCTCGCCTCCGCTCACTCAGTCTTGCTTGCTTCCCTTCTCTTCTCTTTTGGACTTAAACCAAATAAACCCACAAGGAATATAGAAAATCGAAAAAAGGACCCAAATTACGGCCGGAAATAAAAAAAGGTTAACTGAAAATCTATCCCATTTATAGAACATCTGAAAATGATATGGTAGGAAGGAAGCTGAATTAATCGCGAAACGCGAGGATTGTGTGGAGTGACAGATGACATATTGATTAGCGCTAATACGGAGAAGACTTGTCTTGGCTTGCGTGTTACTCTACCTAGATTTCTTTATGGACCCTCTTGCGTGTTTTTTCTGGCTTTCTGTCTCCGACGGGCCGTTGGTTTGCTTTCTCTCTCTTCGGTGATCATTAGTCAAATCACGCACCTTTTTCTGTTAACAATAAAACAAACCATTTGCAGAATGCATGACCGTTTTAGGGCATCTTTGGATATACCATGTTATATTCCTCTGCTCATCGCACATGAGTTTTTGCCCTAGAAAGCTTTTTTTTTTTGCTTTTAGTTCATATATCAAAATAACAATGGACTAAATTTTATAGCTAACTAAATTCTAGTTCTTGGTGATCTAAACATGACAAGCCCTTATGCGAGGAACGGAGAAATGTGTTTCTCCTACTCAACTTGATAATGTTACTGACTTACGGTATAAGCAGACCTTGTGGGAACTTGGAATAACATACTCCCTCTGTTCCGTATTGATTGTCGCTCTGGCACACTTCAGCTCTGTCCACGTTCACGCCTTGTGTTGTGCATCTGGACCATCCATTTGTCCACATTCACAGGTTTTGTGCTGCACCTCCTCAAAAGCTACAACGACACTGATAAAGGAATAGAGGGAGTAACTTTTTTTTGTCGTATCTAAGAAATACCTTTTCCCAAGAATTGATTGTGAGCTAAAGCATTTATTTTCTGTAATACTTTTTGTAATGGTTGACGAGATTATACGGTCTTTGTATCATTGGTCGTTGCGTCCCCTGCGAAAATGTGATAGCGAATTCAACTATCACGATTCACAAGATATTAGACTACCCACAGTGTTGATAAAACCTAGGCTGGATTATGAGCGAGAAAGTTCAAGTATCGTCTCATCCCATTGCACAATACGATGTTGAGTTTAAAAAAGCAAGCAGCGAGTCAAAGTAGATACACCAAATAAAAAAAACTATCACAATAGTTCGTTATAGAATGAGAGAAATAAGATTGACAAAATAGCCATGCACGCATTTTGACATCGATATTGATCTTGTTGTACAGTGTGTGAGGTTTAGTGTTCTTAGCGTAAGAAGTTGTGGCGTACAGGTACATTTTCAGTATCGACTATACTGCGAGCAATCTTAAGTTACGTGTCGACTATACTGCGAGCAATCTTAAGTTACGTGTCGGTGTTTCGAATAACCACCCACGAGTAAATTTTTAATATTGCTCGTCTGGTTCGGATGATGTGTTTAGAGGACATAAGGTTTATACTGATTCGGACGGAATATCCCTACGTCCAGTTCGTTACTGCTGCTCGTGTTACTAGCACTGAAAATTTGCAATAGGGGTTTCAAACGGACGAGAGAGGGACGGGTCACAAGTCTCTGGTGGAAAGAATAAACGGGTGCCGAGAGCTCGATCGTGTGCTTGTGTTGTGTTCTGATCGGTTCGAGGTTTGATGGGTTCGTGATGGTTCGATTGGGTCTGGCCTGAATCGATGCGATGCAAGTCGTCTCTCGGTCCTCCTAATGGAGCGTCCTGCTTTCCCTTTTATAGGCCAAGAAAAAGCACGGGTTACAGCGGAGGGAAAAAGAGAAGAAACAGAGAGAAAGAGCCGAAGGCCCTCAGGGTCGTCGGGTCCTTGTCCTTCATGCGGGTCCCACCGACACTGTAGATGTCACACAGGGACGGCACCATGCCATGGTCTTGTCCATCACTGGCGCCATGCGCAGGCGTCGTCTGCCGGTCATGGCGCTCCACTCCGTCCTGACGGACGTCGTGGTGAACCGACATGCCTGTCAGTGCTCGTACGATGGTTAGGCAGAACAGTACCGGTACGCCCGACACTGTTCTTGGTGTGGATCCCCATGTATGGCCCGTCGTAGCCGCGGGTTACATCGAGGCGTGTCGGTCTCTTTTTTGACGTCAGAGCTTTGACCCAGACCCATACGCTTGGACCTGGAGTGGTTGGCGGCGGTATGGGTCTCCGTCGGACGATGCGGAGCCCGCAGCCTCAGGGTCGGGCGAGGCGGAGCATGAACCCAAGGGTCGGGCGAGGCGGAGCCCGCAGGCTTTGGATCGGGCGAGGCGAAGCGCGACCTAAGGGTCGGGTGAAAGGTCCTAATATGGCTAGAGGGGGGTGAATAGCCTATTTAAAAATCTACAAATCAATTAGTGTAATTTGATTAGTATAACAAATAGCAAAATACAAACTTGCTCTAACTCTACAAGGGTTGCAAGCCATCTATCCAACAATTCTAGTTGATATGATCACTAAACACACAATTTACTATGTCACTGCTCGCTAAGAGCTCTCACACTTGCTACACTAAAGAGCTCCACTAGATGAACTTGAACTACAAAGCAAACTCTCAATTCTAGCTACACTAAAGAGCTTGCTACAACTAGTTTGTAAGAATATAAATGAGTGAGTAGGGTGATTATACCACCGTATAGAGGAGTGAACCAATCACAAGATGAATACTAAATCAATCACCGGAAGAATACCAAAGGGCAAGAGACAACTAATTTTTCTCCTGAGGTTCACGTGCTTGCCGGCACGCTAGTCCCCGTTGTGTCGACCAACACTTGCTGGTTCGGCGGCTAAGAGGTGTTGCACGAATCTTGTCCACACAATTGGACACCGCAAGAACCTACCCACAAGTGAGGTAACTCAATGACATGAGCAATCCACTAGAGTTACCTTTCGGCGCTCCACCGGGGAAGGCACAAAACCCCTCACAATCACCGCGATCAGAGCCGGAGACAATCATCAACCTCCACTCGACGATCCTCGCTGCTCCAAGCCGTCTAGGTGGCGGCAACCACTAAGAGAAACAAGCGAATCCCGCAGCGAAACACGAACACCAAGTGCCTCTAGATGCAAACACTCAAGTATTGCACTTGAATTCTCTCTCAATCTCACAAAGATGATGGATCAATGATAGAGATGAGTGAGAGGGCTTTGGCTAAGCTGACAAGGTTGTTATGTCAATGCAAATGGCCAAGAGAGTGAGCTTGAGCTGGCCAAACGGTATTTATAGACACCCCCAAACAATAGAGCCGTTGGCTCAATTATTGGGCTGACTGCGCATCGACCGAACGCGCAGGTCATGGCGATCGGACGCACCGCTCGTGTATACTGAACGCGTCCAGTCGCTACCTGACCGCCACATGTCCAATTTCAAAATAAAGTAGCCGTTGCTGCCATATTCAATCTACGATCGGACACGCTGTTTAGAAACAACCGGACGCTGAGCCGCAGCATCCGGTCGAGTCTAGAGAGCACCTAGGGCCGATCGGACACGTCCGGTCACTCCGGACTGGACGTAGGGTACTCAGTGTCCGGTCAAGTCCAGAGAGCTCCCAGAGCCACTCTGGGCCGACCGGACGCTCCCAGCGTCCGATCAACTATTACGCTGAACACCGACACTCGTTGATCAACTTTGACCAGATGCTGAAATAGTAACTCTCCAGCGTCCGGTCACTTCACTGAGCCAGAGTCCGATCGTTAATACCGGACGCGCCCGGTCGCCATACCGGACGTGTCCGGTCACTCAGTGACCAGCGCGACCAACTTCTTTTCAACTCTATCTTCTTCACCCTTGCTTAAATGTGCCAACCACCAAGTGTATCACTTTGTGCACATGTGTTAGCATATTTTCACAAATATTTTTAAGGGTGTTAGCACTCCACTAGATCCTAAATGCATATGTAATGAGTTAGAGCATCAAGTGGCACTTTGATAACCGTATTTCAATACAAGTTTCACCCCTCTTAATAGTACGGCTATCGAACCTAAATGTGATCACAATCGCTAAGTGTCTTGATCATCGAAATAAAATGACTCCTACCACTTATACCTTTGCCTTGAGCCTTTTATTTTTCTTTATCCTTTTCCAAGTCCAAACATGTGATCATCATCATGGCATCACCATCATCATGTTATGATCTTCATTTGTTTCACCACTTAGAATGTGCCACCTATCTTATAATTATTTTAATAAACTAGGTTAGCACTTAGGGGTTCATCAATTCACCAAAACTAAACTAGAGCTTTCAATATCTCTCTTTTTGGTAATTGATGACAACCCTTACACAAAGATATGAATTGAGATTTAATTAAATCCACGTTGCTTGCCCAAGCATATTTACCATGTGTAAAAGGATATGGACAAGTTTCATGAATCCCATATGGTAGCAATTGCTCTCCCTACATATGTGCTAAGAGTTTGGATTGAAGCTTGCACATATGCTTAGATAGGAAATATAGGAGATAATGTTTACCAAATGATGCTAAGGTATAAGAGATGGACCTTTGAAGCATGATACCAATCGAAGTGCACCAATATACCATCCTTAGCACCATTAGTAACTTGACACACAAAAACTAAAATACCCCATGAGATCAACATTAGAAGCAATGGTCTAGTTTTCATGAAATGAACATAAGTCTAGTTACTTAACCTATACATGCTAGTTTTTTATTTCATCATTCAAACCTATAACTAGCATACACCACACAAGCATGGATATTGAAATTTAAAACTTGTGCCATGCAAGCAAAGATATGTAATGCACATTCAAATGCAACATACAAGTTTATGAGCCTGCTCCCCCTACTTGTGTACAATTTATTGATCCCCTTACAATGTTATTTCATTTGTTTGCTCCCCCTATCTTACTATCTTTGTGAATTTCTCTCCCCCTTTGTCAACAATTAGCACAAAAGGTGAGTTCAAATTTTGGATAGGTTGGGGTGAAACCATGTGAAGTAACGATCATTTTTCTAATTTTGTTCAATCTAGATCACTTGCAAAAGATATTTAACTCGGTTTGATCTAAGGATAAGCTTCTTCACACCTCCAAATAAGGGTTATCTTGTACCATGTTGAGTTAAATACTTAGAGCTCATTTTCTAGATCAAACACTAGGTTTACAAGCTCACAAACATGTCATATGCTACCACTAGATCATTTCAAGCATACAAGCAATAGTGGTACCATACAAGCATCAAATTCCTTTTATTTTCTTGAATGAGCCTATTCAAATGTGAAATATGTCTAGATGCACTAAACACGTCCTTAGCAAGGATGTATGACATGCCAATCAACTTTTACCTTGGTTTGCTCGAAGGAGAGGCATGTCATATAATGGGGGTTGCATCAACACATATTTGAGAAGTCAAGTATGTTCAATTCATTCCTTAGCTTGTGAAAGCATCTAGGCCCCTAGTTGGGTTTCGATGATTAATGACAATACGTGATTACTATGACTAGCGTGTGTTTTGCAGAGACAATTAAGTTAGGTCATGATAATGGAGATCGATTGGGCAATCATGGTGGTCATGCCTCTACGATGGAAATCGTTTCGGTTTTCAAAGGATGGACGACAAGGTTAAGGATGGACTAGTTCTAAGTGTCAATTAGAGTTGGAGAGACACTTAGAGTAGTTTAGGACTTTATTTTTCCTTTGGCCGTACTATTAAGGGGGGTATGGACGGATAGCTTGACCTAGGTGAGTCTAGTGAATTAGATGTGGTCCACACTTGTTAAAACTAGCACTAGGTAGCTCCTAAACAGCCCTTAGATCCAATGGAGCAAGCTTCATTCACATATGATCGAGAGTTGAAAATGAATGGAGGGTCAAATACTGACCGGACGCTGGCTCCGGTGTGACCGGATGCTGGCTCAGGGTCCGGTTAGTTCATTTGACCAAGGTGTTTTCATCTGGTGTGATCGGACGCTGAGAGGTGAAGTGACCGGATGCTGAGAGCTAACATCCGGTCAACTCCAGTAAGGTTCCAAAGAGGGAAAATCATGACCAGACGCTTCTGGTCAGTGCTTTCCGGATGCTGGCCAGCGTCCGATCACACCGTAAACACTAGAGTTCGGGGTGTACTGACCGGAGCGTCCGGTCAACTTGACCGGAGCGTCCGGTCACCCCGCAGAGACACATAACGGTTCGTTTTTTAGCCCATATTATAAATACCACCTCCAGTCATGTGTGGGGGTACTTTTGCTCATTCCAACAGCTAAGAAACACCTTAGAGAGTGCAAAGAAGAGCAAGGTCCTAGTGAGGTGATTGAGATATGAGAATCCCAAAGAGAGCCCTCATTAGTGAGATCAAGAGTAGCAAAGTGTGCATCCACCCTTCTCATAGGCTTGTCATGGTCAAGTGAGAGTTCATGCTTATTACTCTTGATGATCGCCATCACCTAGATGGCTTGGTGGTGATTGGAAGCTTGGTGATCATCTAGAGAGCTTGTGGATGACCCAACTCAAATTGTGAGTGGTTGTGGGTGATTCACCGCGATGAGGTATCGAAGAATCAACCCATAGAGAGCACTTGATCCTTGCGCAGATCAAGGGGGAGCTACACCCTTGCGCGGGTGCTCCAATGAGGACTAGTGGAGAGTGGCGACTCTTCAATACCTCAGCAAAACATCGCCATTCTTCTTCCTCCTCTCTTTACTTTGAGCAATTTAATTCTTGTCATTTACATTCTTAGAATTGCCATGCTAGAGTAGGATTGGAACATAGGTTGAAAGTCTTTTGTGCGGTAGAACAATTAGAAACACTTTTTAGGCACAAGGGGTTAATTGGGCTAACCGTAGGATTTAATTATTGCAAAGAAATTTAGAATTAGCCCAATTCACCCCCCCCTTGGGCATCTTGATCCTTTCAAATGGTATTAGAGCCTCGTGCTCACGTATTTAGGCTTAACCGCTTAGTGAAAGATGTCTCACGGGGATGGACCTCCTCCTATCTTCGAGGGGGATGATTTTCCATATTAGAAAATCCGAATGGAGGCGTATCTAGAAGCTCTAGATGTTGAAATACTTAGAGCTGCCTCACAAGGTTTCCCAAAACCTCGGGATGCCACACACCCACAAGGCGATGAGTTGAACCATGAAAAATGGAATGCAAAGGCTAGAAACACCATATTTAGAGGCCTTTGTAAAGATGTGTTCAACCGGGTGAGGAACCACAAAAACGTTCCATGCACTATGGTCGGACGTTTATGCGCTCCATGAGGGAACAAAGAGTGAGCGTGAGGAACACTATCATCTTGTCATGAAAAAACTTAACTCTTTTGAAATGCTTCCCAAAGAATGTGCTAATGAAATGTATTCACGTTTGAATGTTCTTGTAGAGGAAGTCAATGGGCTTGGACTCACTCAAATGCAACCATCCGATGTTGTAAGAAAGATCTTGAGTGTCCTCCCCATTGACAAATATGGGTATATTGTGACCGTGCTACATCAAGGTGATCTTTCCACTGCTATACCGACACAAATCTTGGGAAACATCAATGTTCATGAGATGTGCATGCACATCACACCTCAAGATGGCTCATCCTCTACAAAGAAGAAAGAAAAAGATTTAGCATTCAAAGCTAGCCAAGAAAAGGGCAAAGCAAGGCTTGAGTATGAGAGCTCAAGTGATGATGAATTTGATGATGAAAGCCTTGCTCTCATGGTGAAGAAAACCGCCAAGATGCTAAAGAAGCTCAACAAGAGTGACATCAAGTTCGATGGCAAGAAGAAGAAGTTCTTCACAAGTTCTAGAAGGAAGCCAATCTCTAAGATGGATTGCTACAATTATGGAGAACTTGGTCATCTAGTACACCAATGCACCAAGCTTAAGAAAGACAAGTTTAAGAACAAGAACAAGGGCAAGAAAGATGACTCAAGCAATGAAGATGAAGATGAGAAGAAAAAGAACAAGCCATACAAGAAGAGAGATGGCAAGAAGAAGGACTTCCACAAGAAGAAGAAGAGTGGAAAGGCTTACATCGTCGGTGATTGACTCACAGACATTAATTCATCTAGTGGATCATCCAATGATGATAGTGATGATGAGAAGGTGGCTGCTATTGTTATTGACTCTTCATCATCTTCACCGCCACCACCGCCATCATCCTCTACACACCTATGCCTTATGGCCAAGGGTGAACGCAAGGTAACAAATGATGATGATAGTAGTGGTGATGAACATGCTAGTAATGATGATAGCGATAGTGATGATGATGAATATGAGTCACCTTCTTATGATGATCTTGCTAGATTACTCAAACAATACACTAAGATCATTATAAAGACTAGAGCTAAGAATGAAAAGCTAGAGTCTAAAAATGATTCCCTTTTAGCTAAATGTGATATAGCTGAAAAGGCTAGTGTTGAGGTTAGAGAAGCAAATGATGCTATGTCATCCAAACTCAAGGAGCTCAAATCTTCTAAGAAAGAGCTTAAAAATAAACATGATAAACTTGAGTGGGTGCACAAAGAGCTCATCACTAGCCACAATAAGCTAAAAGAAGAATATACAACTCTTAAGATTAATCATGATAATCTTATCATAGCTCAAGAATTTCTATCCAATGAGCCACATGATGCTACTAACCATGTTGTTAAAATTGATATAGCTACATCATGTGATGACTTGATCATTGAGAGCATTGAGCAAAGTTCTAGTAGCAAGGGCAAGCAAGTGGTTGAGGCCGATGATTATGATGAGTTTGTCAAGCTCAAGAATGACAATGCAAAGCTTAAGAAAGATCTTGAAGAAATCAAAAGCCACAACACTATTGTGCTAGAAACTCTTGATCATGATGGTGACTTGATCCTTGAGAATGAGAAGCTCAAAGAAGAAAACAAGAAGCTTAAGGAAGAGAAAAACAATGATGCTCTTAAGGACGAGAACAAGAAACTCAAGTTGGAGAAAGAGCATCTCAAGATTGGATTGAGCAAGTTCACTAGAGGCAAGTATCTACAAAGTGAGCTACTTATGAACACCGTCATAAAGATGGATAGAAGTGGCATTGGGTACATGGCAAACAAAGAAAAGAAGGCTCAAGCTCAACAACAACAAAAGCCAAAGTCAAAGAGATGCTTTGAGTGTGGACAAGAATGCCACTTTGCTCATGAGTGCCAAACTCCGCCACCACAACCCTTGCCCAAGCATGCTATACCTTTTGCCTTCAATGCTCACTACATGCTTAGAAAGGATTCTAGTGTGAAAATAAAAGTCATGTTCTTAGGACCTCCCAACAAGAATAGGCCTAAGAAAATTTGGGTTGCAAAGTCACTTATTGAGAAGGTGAAGGGCCCTCAACAAGTTTGGGTTCCTAAAGCTTGATCTCTTGTGTGTAGTTGAACTATAAGACCAGTGGAAGTCATTGGGTTATTGATAGTGGTTGCACACAACATATGACCGGTAATCCTCGTATGTTCACCTCACTAGATGAAGAAGTAGATGGACAAGAAAGAATTACATTTGGAGATAACTCAAAGGGCAAGGTTAAAGCATTGAGCAAAGTGGCAATATCAAATGATCATTCTATCTCAAATGTGCTATATGTTGCTTTATTAAGTTTCAACTTGCTATCCGTTGGACAATTATGTGATATTGGCTTTCAATGCTTGTTTACCGAGAAGAAAGTTGTTGTATCTAAGAAGGATGATGAACAAGTGATATTCAAAGGATTTAGATACAACAACCTATATCTAGTGGACTTCACCTCTGAAGATGCAAACTTGAAAACTTGCCTATTCACTAAAACAATACTTGGGTGGCTATGGCATAGAAGACTTGCTCATGTTGGGATGAGCTCACTCAAGAAACTAATGAAGAATGATTTGGTGAGAGGGTTGAGGGATGTGGAGATTGAGAAGGGCTTCACCATTGGAAAGGTCGACACCACACTATTCACCAAGAAGTTTGATGGGCATATCTTCATTTGTCAAGTGTATATTGATGATATCATCTTTGAATCATCAAATGAAGATTCTTGCAAAGAATTTGATGAATTGATGTCGAAGGAGTTTGAGATGTCAATGATTGGAGAGCTTATATTCTTTCTTGGTTTTCAAGTTAAGCAAATGAGAGAAGGGATTTTCATCTCTCAAGAGAAATATACAAATGATCTTCTCAAAAGATTCAAGATGGATGAATGTAAGCCAATGAAGACACCAATGCCAACTAATGGATATCTCGACCTAGATGAGGGAGGTAACAAGGTTGATCAAACTATCTACCACTCTATGATTGGTAGCTTGTTATATTTAACCGCATCTAGGCCCGATATCATGTTTAGTGTGTGTATGTGTGCTAGATTTCAAGCTAATTCTAAGGAAACTCATTTAATTGCCGTAAAAAGAATCCTTAGTTATCTTAAGCACACACCATGCATTGGCCTTTGTTATTCCAAAGGAGCTAGATTTGAATTAATTGGCTATTCCAATTCGGATTATGCCGGATGCAAAGTTAATAGAAAAAGCACATCCGGAGGGTGCCATTTGCTTGGTAGATCACTTGTGTCTTGGTCCTCCAAGAAACAAAATAGTGTGGCCTTATCCACCGCCGAAGCGGAATACATTGTCGCGGGTGCTTGTTGTGCACAAATACTTTACATGAAACAAACTTTGCTAGACTATGGTGTAGTTCTAGAAAAAGTACCTCTTTTGTGCGACAATGAAAGTGCGGTAAAACTTGCAAATAATCTGGTTCAACATTCTTGCACCAAGCACATAGATATCAGCCATCACTTTCTTAGAGATCATGTTGCAAAGAATGAAATATCATTAGAAGGTGTAAGGACCGAGGATCAATTGGCTGATATCTTCACTAAACCGCTAGATGAGGCAACATTTTGTAGATTGCGGAATAAGTTCAATGTTCTTGATTTTAGCAACTTTACTAAAAGATGAGCTTATGTTGTCCCTTGCATTGCATTGTAAAATACAACATGTTTAATCTTTAGTAATGCATATAGGGCTTGTCTAACATGGTTAAGATAACCGCCGAAAAGCGTGTGAAGAAGCTTAACCTTGGATCAAACTTGACAAGCAACTAGATTTACTTTCAAGTATTGCATTTCATATGCATGATTGTTGTTTGTCGTTTATCTTAAATTGCCCTCTTGTTGTCTATTTTCTTAAAAAGATTTATAGCCTAAGGCAAAATATTTTTGAAAAATATGAGGGTTTGAGAGAGGTCACTCACATCAATCCCAATTGGTGTTTATTTGGATCTTATTTGAGTTGGAACTTGATTGGGAACAGGCAGTACGAAGGACTTTGAAGATTTGCTGAAGAAAGAGTGACCGGACGCTGCACCGGACTCTGATGTCCAGCATCCGGTCAGTTCACAGGAGGTGAATAGTTGTCGAGAAGGAGTGAACGGACGCTGAAACAGTGTTTTCCCAGCGTCCGGTCAGATGGAGCTTCAGCGTCCGGTCGAGCAAGAAGGCGTCAAGGCAAGGTGACCGGACTCTGGCTGCGTCCGGTCGGTGTCCACCGGATGCGTCCGGTCGTGATTCCAGGGGTTTTTGGACCTTACTAGAATCGACCGGATGTTGGGTGGCAGCGTCCGGTCGCTACCACCGAAGCGTCCGGTCAATAGGAAACGTGCGTGATTCAAATTCTTTCCTGTTTCCTTTTCTCTCACGGTTGGGGACCCATATAACCGTACGCCGCGCGTTAACCTAATTCATCCGCCACGCACCCATCATTCTCAAGCCATCGTCATTGCCACAGTGCCCCCTTTGCCCAAGCTGCCGCCTCCAGTGCTCGCCGCGCCCGCATTGCAACTCCCCGCGCCGGCTCCACGCGCCGCTGCTCGCCCCGCGCACCACATCCGCAACCGCCGTGTTGCTCAGCGCCGCCACATGGCCGCTCCTCTCTGAGCTCCTGAGCCACCGTGCCTCCACAACAGCAGCGCCGTCCATGCCCAGTGTCGGCAAGCCAACACCGCCATGCCCTAGCCTCACCAGCGCCTCCCCTGCCCGCACCAGTGCCGCACCAGAGCTTCGCTGGAGTTCCAGTCGTCGATTCACTGCTCACCACGAACCCTACCCTGGCCGATTCGATGGTTCCCCGCGTGTCGCTTCTCTTCTCTTCTCAGGTCACGTGGTTCATCAGGTAGCAAGCCCATGTCTTAATTTCGTACCTAATTGCTTGCTTTCTTAGGGTTTCGTATCTCTAGATGCATAATTAAAATTATTTGTATATCCTATCTATTCAATCGTGCAGCGAGTCGGTGCCATCGAGGTCTCAGTGGCAGTTGTCAGTCAACTCGGGGCCAAGCTCGTGAGTACGGATCAAGGCCAAGCCTCGAAAGTGTCAGCGGCAATTGATCTTTGTCAGAGGCAGTAGTTCTTGTCAGATGGCTCGTGTCAAGAATGCTGGAGGTGGTCTAGGTGATGAGGATCCAAGGTGTCCGCCTCGCTTGCCTGCTGATCCAAAAGGCAAGGCGACAAAGAAGATTGCATCAAAGAAGCACAAGTACCCAGATGTAGAGATAGCTAGAGCAGCCGCAGTTGCAGAGGCCGCAGAGTGTGCCGAGAGAGGAGGTGATTGCAGATAGTTATTGTAGATCAGCAACTTCCACCAGCGATAAGAGAAGCACTTGAGGAGGTTGAGCGCCGTCTTGGTGGTCCAGCTGGGACTGTCATGGTTGTAGGACGGCGTCATGCTATTGATGAGGGTCAGCCTCAGGGAGAGTCACAGCAGCAGGCACCGCCAGCAGATCAGACTTAGGAGGGATAGCAGGCCAAGGAGACAGAGCAGGCACATCAGCCATAGCTTTGCCGCTCTGGTCGTACCCGTGCTCTAGTCACACCGAGGGCAGATACACAGCGGAGGGGTTCTCATCCATCGCCTAGACCACAGGGTCCGCCTCCAGTGACACACTTGGACTTGAGGGCCGCCACGGCCAAGCAGGTGCGGCAGCTCAGGTTTGTGGACTTTGAGCAGTGGTTCCCGCCGAGGAGGGATGACAGAGCATTAGAGGGCTTCTACACACCACTCTAGGAGGATTTCTATAATGCATATCTTAACAGTGGTGCTGTATTCAGATCTCAGAGGGTGTGCCACATTGATTCCATAGTAGCATCAGCCGGAGAGCACATTTGCCCCTACCTTGCATATCTATCGGGGCTGACAGACTTGATTGGATGGACCAGATTATATGTTCCATCTTGGGTTCGTTAGTTCTATGCTTCTCTCTGGATTGACCCACAGCATAACTATATTCACTTTGTATTTGGAGGCAAAGACTACTGGCTGACGAGCACTAGGGTCAGGGAGATACTCAGGCTTCAGGAGTAGCCTGTCAGGTTATATGCGGTTTGCTATGGACAGACAGTGCCTCCCAGATGCCCTCATGGTGGTTTGGTGCCCCCTACAGACTTGGTTCGCCACTGTTTCATAGAGCCTTTTGGCGAAGGGCCGAGGAGGAACCCTAGTGATCTTACTCCTACTGCTCGCATGCTTGAGGCTATCATGAGGCGGACATTGCTTCCAAGGATGGGGTATCGTGAGGGCTTGACTCATATATAGTTGTGGCTTATCAACTCTCTGATGCAGCAGACAGTTTTTGAGATTTGGGATCTTCTTCTGTCAGAGATGGAGGACACTATAGCTGAGGGCTTCAGAGATCACAGGCAGCTACCATATGCCCACTGGATCACTTTTCTTATTCATAGGGCAGTTACTGTGAGGCCACCAGAGATGCTTGCTGAGTACAGTGGTGCTATGATGGAATTCCTTGCATATAACATGACTCAGATGATCCGTCATAGCATGCCACAGGCACCTAGCCAGCCGCACCGTCGTCCCGATGTGCCAAAGTCTGTAGCCTAGTAGGATGATATTATCAGGGGCATTGCAGCTATAGAGGAGGAGGAGCTTGCTCAGTAGGAGAGGATGGTCGAGAGCGACCCCAGTGATAGCTCAGACGAGGACTACCGAGACATTCCTCATATGCCTACACGTTGACATGACAATGAGGCCGGTAGCTCTAGTTTAGCTCCACCTACACCGTAGATAGACCCTGCTTTACTTGCTATACTTGAGCGGATGAGGCAGGACCAGGCACGCCAGGCTCAGGAGACAGCTGCTACATTTGCACAGTTCCAGACTCGGCAGGATGACTTCCAGCGCCAGCAGTAGGCGATCCAGCAGCAGCAGCTAGCTATTCAGCAGCAGACATAGGCTCTACAACAGCAGCAGCAGGCCATGCATCAGCAGCAGATCCTCATGTAGCAGCAGCTACTTGGGTTCATGCAGCATGTTGTGACAGCTATTGGGGCTTCCACCGCCACATCCTTCGCCCCAGCTTGGTCAGACTGCCACTACTTCTATGACTCCAGCGTTACAGCCTAGTGGGCTTTAGAGTCAGGGACAGCCACCAGCACAATGTGCTTCACCTACAGAGCAGGTGTCCTAGTGATTTGCTACGTCAGTGCTAGCCCCATAGTTTACACCGTTTCGTATGGGCTTCACACCGGCTGAGACGTCCTCGCTGCTAGTACTAGAGACCACAGTGCCTAGGAGCCTTGGTGCTTCCTTCAGTGAGTTGACAGGGCACCCAACACCGCCAGATCTACATGTCCCTGTACCTACCACCATTGCTCTAGTGACAGGCACGATAGAGACGCTTCCTTCCTCAGTGGCATCATCAGAGCCAGCTGCTTCAGTCATACCAGCACAGTCTACAGCAGCTCCAGTCCCTGATCCGACCTAGACTGCTATAGCATTGCTTCCAGCTACAGAGGGTCAGACAGCTTAGAGCTCTGGATCAGATGATGATGGCACCCAGTTCCAGCTCGCTCCTCGTACCTCAGCGCCTGGCTCGTCCGCTGCAGCCCCGCCAACCGACCCTTAGGTTTTGGTGTTTGATGCCAAAGGGGGAGAGGGTTCGAGTATGTTAGCCTTAGGGGGAGCGACATATCTAGGGGGAGCTTAGTTATTATATTAGCTTATCTATTACATTTGGAGTTTTTATGTGTGATACACTATTATGCATTCGTCGTGTGTTTACTTGTTATGCATTAAACTATATTTATGTGATAGTGATATCTACGTGATCGTGATATATGACATGTGTGCTCTCTACTTTGAATTACTTATATGTCATATCACTTGTGCTATGCTCATTTGCTTTTGCTTCCGCGTTTTACTCCGATGCAAATGAGCTTTATTACTTGTACTCATGCTTATTTCATATCCTTTGAGTACATCATATTGGCTTGGGTCATATAAGCTTGCCTAACACTTTTGTTCTTATTACCAAAAGCTTATATGAACCAAGCATATTAAAAACCTCATCTCTTTCACATACTCGAGGTAGTATTGTCATCAATCACCAAAAGGGGGAGATTGAAAGCATCTAGGCCCCTAGTTGAGTTTCGGTGATTAATGACAATACGTAATTACTGTGACTAACGTGTATTTTGCAGAGGCAATTAAGTTAGGTCACGGTAATGGAGATCGATTGGGCAATCATGGTGGTCATGCCCCTACGATGGAAATCGTTTTGGTTTTCAAATGATGGACGACAAGGTTAAGGATGGACTAGTTCTAAGTGTCAATTGGAGTTGGAGAGACACTTAGAGTAGTTTAGGACTTTGTTTTTCCTTTGGCCGTACTATTAAGGGGGGTATGGACGGGTAGCTTGACCTAGGTGAGTCTAGTGAGTTAGGTGTGGTGCACACTTGTTAAAACTAGCACTAGGTAGCTCCTAAATAGCCCTTAGATCCAATGGAGCAAACTTCATTCACATATGATCGAGAGTTGGAAGTGAATGGAGGGTCAAATACTGATCGGACGCTGGCTTCGGTGTGACCGGACGCTGGCTTAGGGTTCGGTCAGTTCATTTGACCAAGGTGTTTTTGTCTGGTGCGACCGGACGCTGAGAGCTAGCATCCGGTCGACTCTAGTAAGGTTCCAAAGAGGGAAAATCACGACCGGACGCGTCCGATCAGTGCTGACCGTCCGGTCACACCGTAAACACTAGAGTTCGGGGTGTACTGACCGGAGCGTCCGGTCAACATTACCGGAGCATCCAGTCACCCCGCAGAGGCACATAACGGTTCATTTTTTAGCCCATGTTATAAAAACCACCTCCACTCGTGTGTGGGGGTACTTTTGCTCATTCCAACAGCTGAGAAACACCTTAGAGAGTGCTAAAAAGAGCAAGGTCCTAGTGAGGTGATTGAGATTTGGGAATCCCAAAGAGAGCCCTCATTAGTGAGATCAAGAGTAGCAAAGTGTGCATCCACCCTTCTCATAGGCTTATCGTGGTCAAGTGAGAGTTCGTTCTTGTTACTCTTGGTGATCGCCATTGCCTAGACGGCTTGGTGGTGATTGGGAGCTTGGTGATCATCCGGAGAGCTTGTGGATGACCCAACTCAAGTTGTGAGCGGTTGTGGGTGATTCACCGCGACGGAGTGTCAAAGAATCAACCCGTAGAGAGCCCTTGATCCTTGCGCGGATCAAGGGGGAGCTACACCCTTGCGTGGGTGCTCCAACGAGGAATAGTGGGGAGTGGCGACTCTCCGATACCTCGGCAAAACATCGTCGTGTTCTTCCTCATCTCTTTACTTTGAGCATTTACTTTGAGCAATTCAATTCTTGTCATTTACATTCTTAGAATTGCCATGCTAGAGTAGGATTGGAACATAGGTTGCAAGTCTTTTGTGCGGTAGAACAATTAGAAACACTTTTTAGCCACAAGGGGTTAATTGGGCTAACCGTAGGATTTAATTATTGCAAAGAAATTTAGAATTAGCCCAATTCACCCCCCCCTCTTAGGCATCTTGATCCTTTCAGCTTGCAAAACCTCTTTTCATCAAGTGGCTTGGTGAAGATATCGATAAGTTGATCTTCGGTGCCCACACTTTCAATGCAAATGTCCCCTTTTTGTTGGTGATCTCTTATGAAATGATGGCGGACATCAATGTGCTTTGTTCTTGTATGTTGAACTGGATTGTTGGTTAAGTTGATTGTACTCTCATTATCATATAGCAATGGCACTTTCTTGAACTTTATTCCAAAGTCATTCAAAGTAGCCTTCATCCAAAGTAATTGAGCACAACAACTACCGGCCGAAATGTACTCCGCTTCTACGATTGAAAGTGCTACACTATTTTGCTTCTTTGATGACCAAGACACAAGTAATCTTCCCAATAGTTGACATATGCCCGATGTGCTCTTTCTCTCAACTTTGCATCAGGCATAATCGGAGTTCGAATATCCAATCAACTCAAATCTTGCTCTCCTTTGGGATACCACAATCCAACATTTTGTGTATGTTTCAAGTACCTCAATATTCTCTTTGTTGCCTTCAAATGACTTTCTCTTGATGAGACTTGAAATCTAGCACACATGCATACAGTAAACATCACATCCGGCCTTGATGCGGTCACATAGAGTAAGCTTCCAATCATAGACCGATATATCTTTTGATCCACCATGTTGCCACTGGCATCACTATCAAGCTTCCATTTGTCCCCATTGGTGTACTAATAGCTTTACTATCATCCATTCCAAACTTATTGAGCATGTCCTTGATATACTTGCCTTGACTCACAAATGTGCCATTCTTCATTTGCTTGATTTGAAGACCAAGAAAGTAATTAAGCTCTCCAATCATGGACATCTCAAACTCACTAGCCATCATCTTGCCAAACTCCTCACAGAAATCTTGATTTGTTGACCCAAATATGATATCATCAACATAGATGTCGGTGTTACGAACAAACACCAACTTGTAAATTTATAATTGTTGTGTGTTAGGCTCGGATGGCGTACTAAAGGACATAAGGTTTATACTGGTTCGGGCAGAATGTCCCTACGTCCAGTTTGCTGCTGCTCGTGTTATTAGTATGAAAAAAGGTTCATAGTAGGGGGTATAAACGGTCGAGAGAGGGACAGGGCCTAAGTCTCTGATGGAATGGTCAAAAGGGCGCCAAGAGCTTGGTTGTTGCTTGGCTATGTGTTGTGTGTGGAATCGATCCCCCTAGTGGGGTGCCCTGCCCTCCCTTTTATAGATCAAGGGGGGAACATGGGTTATAGATGGGAGAAAGAGGAAAAACCAAAGGTAGAGAAAGGTCCTTCAAAGGAGCTAGGTCTTCCTTTCCCCTGTGCCTACCCTGCTAACATGCCAGTCCATGTCAGGGATGGCGTGTTTGCTGATCCTCATAGGGTCATGCCCTAGCTTTACCCAACAAGTGGGTACGTCCCATCCTACACCGGCGGACGGTGCGGCGTGCCAGGGAGCCGAGCTATGACCCTATGTGGCAGAACCTGCTAAATTATAGGGCCCACATGCACCTGTCACTGTCCAACGACCTTTGACATCTATGCATACGTTCCCGGTAACTTAAGAAGACTGTTGGGTGTCCTCGGGGAACCCCGAATCATCCACGATTTCCAAGCAGGATCACATTACAGAGTCATTGTAGTATTACAACAGTTTATTCAAATAGATACACCAGAGTAAAAATTAGCGGAAGACTTACAATAACATAGTTTACAAACCATTTGTTTCAAACCATACAACTAAGTTCGATTAATAATACAAAACGTAGTAGTGGAGTGGCATTATAACATATTACAAAACACACAATTTAAGCTGCCCTGCCCAAGAGCCACACATCTACTTATCGTCATCACAAGGAACAACCGTCATGCAGCACGATCCAAAATAGATCTGCTCATGAGCCTCACCTGCAACAAGGGTCAACGAACCCTAAGTACAAAAGTACTCAACAAGACTTAACCAAAATAAAACTGATAGAACTCAGGAATGCAGGCTCATGGGATTTAAGGTATGGCTTTAGCAATAATCAAAGTTCTTTTGCGTAAAACCACTTTAATAAAACTCTTTATTTCAATATTTAAAACTTCATAAGATCATATACAAAGTTGACACGATCCGCAATGAGATCATGAAACTTCATATCCAACACTTTCTCGAACCATTCTCAAATGCCAGTTATTTATTACTACGATGATGAACAGTAAGTTGAGTCTCCATAACCTAGGAGCAATGACGATTCGAACCGATTAAAACCCAGCTGGGAATTCCAGACCACACAACATATGTAGGTCCTCGACTTACATATATCAACCTACCCTCGGATCCTCTAAACAAGAACGGGTCCACGCTACCCGAGAATACAGTACTCCACCCATCCAGCCCATTGCCACATGGGTACATGCTATTCCCACCATCTCTCCACTCCCAGTGCGCGAGTAGCCATTCTCGTAATAGAATAGCCAAGTTAAGGCTTACCGGAGTATGTGGTTAGTACTACAAAGTCTCACCTCATGCAATTCAACAACGGTACAGGCCTTAATCGACACAGGCGGAAAGAACCCGCTCACAAGACCTCCATGTCTTGTGGCTCCCATACACCGAGTCCGCCCGGTCTAGATTTATTACTCCACATTCCCATATCACATGATAACGTAAGTAACCAAAGCTCCATTTAAAACTTGCAGATGACAGGTAATCACCCGACTTTCATCGTTCTAAGCATAGCTAAGCAAAACTAGGCATATACGAATTTAAAACTAGTAATATGGTAAATATGGAATAACAAGGTTGGTAATATACCAATTCGGTTTTCACTTGACTCCTAATCACTTAATGTAGTAAAAAGAAGCAAAAGCGAAATCAATTTGTAAAATACAAGGTAGGGTTGTATGCATCCGAGGCTTGCCTTCGTTGACGGAAAAGTCCGGTTCCTGCGACGTTTCACAAGTATTCGATCCGACCTCAACAGATGGATTAACTCCTTCAACCACTTGATTAACTACCACATGTTCACCTTCGTTCACTACACGTAGTAACAATGCCATGTTTAACATGATGCGAGATATAAAACATGATGCTCGATGATGGATACAAAATTAACAACTTGAATACAATTTTCCTTCGCGGTACAGTTGCAAGCCAACAAAACCAACTTGTAATTCTACCAACAAGGACCACACAAAAATGTTTACTAAGAAACCCTACATTCTTCTAAAGAACTACCCAAAGTTTCACTCCAAAGTTCTACCTTTAATGAACGAAATCACTCATGAACTATACTCTAACCAAACTTTAATGACCTAGGGCTTATGACATAGGTGACTTGATCAAACTGATCTTGAAACCCTACTGATCACAAAACATGACCAAAACAAGATCAAACCCTAACCTAACACTTAGGGTTTGCTTTTATCCATTTTTGAATTAATTTGGAATTAAACTCTAAATGAACTTGTTCCAAATGACCTCAAAATTTTATGAAAGCTTCCTCGTGACAAATTAGTGTACCAAAATAAATTTCATAATTTTTGGAGTTATACAGTGGCCTACAAAAATTATGAAAATTACATTTATCAATTAATTGACTGAATTTTTGAACATTAAAAATTTATTCAAATTTCAAGTTTCATATTATTAAACCATAATAGAACATATACAAAAACTACACACAAATTTTCAGAATTTTTGGAGTTGTAATTATTTTCCTATGAATTTCCAAAATTGCTGCACTATTCAAAATCCAGAAAATAGGAAATCTCCCTCTTCTCTCTCCCTCTCTCTCACTGACGACCCGGCCCCGCATGTCAGCGACCCAAAACAGAGCGTACGGTGGCGCTACCGACTCCGACGACCAAAACGCACCGACAGCGAGACTCCAGCGAGGTGGACAGCACCATCATGACCAACATCACCCCACGAACCTATCCCGACCCTCAAAACAGTAGCAGGGACACCAGAGGAAGCTCCACGCCAGCCATGGCGGCCACGGCAGCGCGGACATGGTGGCACACGACACAACTCCGGCTATGACGCGGTAGAGACTAAAGCGAAGAGAGCATCACGCTTAGGAGCTCACCACGAACATGACGGTATGCTCGGTGAAGGCGGAGACGGACTAGAGTGGCCTGGCCACGGTGAGGTCGGTGGTGGCGGTGCTTCGGCCGACTCCGAGGAAGAAAGCGATGTGCGGTGGCGCTGGGCTGCTAGAGGCGAGGCGAGCAGGCCAGGAAGGAGCGACAGGGCGAGGCGGAGATGTTGGCAAACGCAAATGGCACGAGGTACTACGGTGAGGATGAATTTCGTGAGCGCAGCAAGGTCACCGGCGGCGGCAGAAACAGAGTGAGGAAGCGGGGGCAAACGGCGGCGGCTCAATCCTTAAAACGTGGCTCAGAAGCTCAAGGAAGCCACGACGGCGCCTTCCCTATGCCAGCGTGAAGCTAAGGCCACCACGCGCACGCCTGGAAGCAAGCTGAAGGTCGCCGGCGATGTAGCAAGAGCGGTGAACACTGTTCATCAAAATTATAGAATTGTCATCCAGTTTGAAACTCAAATTACTCCCAAAGTTTTGTAACAACTCAAAAATCTCCAAAAATAAAAGTTGTTCAAAATCAAAAGTTCTATAACTTTGCTTTTATAACCACTCCCTAATTCGGTCTACATTTTAAAATGCAAATTTGAATTCGAAAAGGGGACATTTAAGGAATTTCGCCTTTTCAAATTACTTCAAATTTTACTAAACAACTTGGAAAACTCCAAAAACAAACTTTGTATAACTTGACAAGATCTACACTTTTGCTTTTAAGCTCAACCCCAAAATGTGCTTCAATTTTGAAATGGGTTTTTAGGGTAGGATTTAAATATTGAAAATCAGGGTTTTCGGAATTTCAAATCAATACAAAGATTTCGAACTTGATTCAAACAATACCAAGCAACACTTATAACATAAATGTAAACTTGTTTTAGTGAATGCATATCAAAGTTTGCAATATGACCAATGCCTTGCAATGCATATGATGATATGTCTGGTTTTTAATATTTAAACACCCGAGGTGTTACACCCTGTGGGGAGTAGCCGAGGAGGTGACCATACGTCTATCACTATAGACGATGTGAGTTCTCCTTTAGATTGTAGTGGTTGTCATATGCTTGTGTCAGGATCCACGTCCGAGGGCTGATGGTGGCACCCACAATATTGTAAGACTGAAGTCGGTGCCTACAACACTGTGCAGGCTCTGCCATGCCTGGAAGGGCCTAAAGCGCCCGACCCATCGTATCCTGATGGTACCTTCCTGCAAGCGTGCAGGGCATGGTCCTCGGTACTGCGGTTGACTCGAACGTCCTATCGTACCCTGTGCTCATCATCATGAAGGAGCAGGGTCTAGTCGTCGGACGAGGCGAGAGCCTGCCATCAGACGTTGAGCGAGGCGAGCCAGCCCTTGGACATCGAGCGGGGTGAAGCCAGCCCTTAGACGTCGAGCAAGGCAGAGCTAGCCCTTAGACGTTGGGCGAGGCAGAGCTAGCCCTCAGTCGTCGGGCGAGGTGGAGCCAACCCTTAGCCGTCGCTCGAGCGTCGGGCGGGGTGGAGCCAGCCCTTAGTCGTCGGGCGAGGTAGAGCCTGCCCTCAGCTGCCAGGCGAGGCGGAGCCCACCCTTGGACGTTGGGCGGGGCGGAGCCAGCCCTTAGACGTTGGGCGGGGCAGAGCCTGCCCTCAGCCGTCGGGAAAGGTGGAGCCCGCTCTCAGACATCGGGGGGGGGGCAGAGCCAACCCTCAGACATCGAGCAAGGTAGAGCCAACCCACAGCCGTCAGGCGAGGCGAAGCCAGCCCTTAGCCATCGGGCGAGGCAGAGTCAATCTTCCGTCGTTCGGGCAAGAAGCATAGTAGCGTTCTTGTCTAACCAGAAGCGTCAACGTTCGATGGTTATTAGTTCCACCACATTGGGTACCCTGGTATTAGGTCCCCGATAGTAGCCCCCGAGCCCCCCGGGTGATTCGGACAGAATCGCCTGAGGGGTGATTTGACTTGCCAGAGGGTGCGCGCGAGCGCACCAGACGGGTGTAGCCCCCGAGCCCCCGGGTGATTCGGGCAGAATCGCCCGGGGGGTATTTCGATTTGCAAGAGGGTGTGCGCGAGCACACCCGATGGGTGTAGCCCCCGAGCGCCCGTGTGATTCAGGCAGAATCGCCCAGGGGGTATTTTGATTTGCTAGAGGGTGCGCGTGAGCTCACCCGTCAGGTTTAGCCCCTTAGCTCCCAGGTGATTTGGATAGAATCACCCTAGGGGTAATTTTGGACCCTTCGCGGGTATGGCTGTGAGATTTGGTTTTTGTCTGGACAGTTTAAAGGAAACCCTGGTATCCCATTCGTGGGGATTTGTCCAGGGTTAGCCCGGTTGGGACTTGATTTGTGGATCAAGGTTCCCTTGAGGCTTGTGTTCCTGAGTTCTGGCCGCTCATGGGCCCATCCCTCGTTGGGACGACCATCAAGACTGTTGGGCCAGCCCTCGAACTCCTAGGCCTAGGTGGGCCAAAGAAAAAAGCTTTTTGACCCATATCCCCTCTGTGGGAAAAGAGTCATGGTCTGCTTAGGGAAGGCAAAACATCCGGCATGATTTTGGTGGGAAAGGATAGGGATCGCGGGCGCTTATCCCGCGATGTGATGCGGCAGAGTATCATGGCAGGCTCAAAGACCTAGGCGGGCGGTTGCTCTTCTCGCATCCGTCGCCCCTATAAAACCAAGGGGTTCACCCCTAGGGTTCCGTACTTTGCCTCTTGCCTTCGCATTGACAACCTCCGCCGCCAATCGCCTTAGCCTCCCGCACCCGCATCACAGCCACCATCAAGCTTGCATCCACATCGTAGCTGCCGTTAAACTCGCATCCACCCCCCTCCCAATCATTTCAATGGAGCCGTGGTGTAGATCCAACATCACCCCTCAATGCCTAGAGGGCCTCGTTCGCCGTGGCCTCCTTTGCCCGCTGACCGCCGTCGAGGAGTGGCGGCTGCCCTGTAATGAGGATGAGCCATCACCGCCCGAAGGGTATGTCGTATCCTTCGCTCACTTCCACGAGTGGGGATTCGCCATACCTGCTCACAAGTTCCTTCGGGGGCTATTGGATTACTACCAGGTGGAATTGCAGCACCTTACTCCCGATGGGGTCTAGCACATTGCAGCGTTCGTCGCCCTATGTGAGGGGTTCCTAGGGATTAGTCCCCACTCGACCTGTGGCGGTATCTCTTCACCGTCAACCTGTCGAAGAAGCGGGTTGGGAAGCAAGAGCTGAGCATGCGATGGGATGTGCCAACATTCATCTCCACAACAATCGGGTGAACGAATACCCATCGATGTGTCTATCAACCTCCAACAAGGGGTGGCATTCGCATTGGTTTTATGTCAAGGACGACATTGTCGCCCCCTATCGGTGTCCTCCGGGCGCATCATCGAAGAGGTCTCAGGGTCATGGAAGTGGGGTGTCCCAGACAAAAACAAGAAGAGGATCAAGAACCATCTCGCCGCCCTTCAAATTTTAAGGAGAGGGGCGTAAAGGGATCGGGGATTATCGGCGCCTACCATACGCGGAGGGTGGCGCCATTGATGATCCGCGCGCTTCCCCTGTACCTGATGGGGCCCGGAGCATCGCTCGAAGGGATGGTGCTTGTCGACAAAGCGCCCCCCTCCGAAGTGGCGCAGCGGATCAAGGAGGTGATGGAGCCTTTGAAGGACAACGACGGTGTTGTCCTTGATTTTGTGTATCTGGTGCTGGGGTATCCCCCAACGCGGCCGGAACCGGGGTTCATCGACTTCGTAAGTTCTCTTTTCCCGTGCCTCCTTTTCACTTGAATTTCTAACCCCTTGATGCTGACCTCGGGATAGCGGGACCAGCCAAAGACACTTGTCTTCGTTGATAGCCTGGCTCCGCTGTCGAAGGACCGGATCCTGGCGACAGCAAATCGCACTGCGGCTAAGTGGGATAGGAAGATGAGGGAGCTCAAGAGGAAGAAGATGCTACGGAGGCAGCAAGCACGGGAGTGAGGAGAGGAGATAGACAATGATGATGACGATGATGATGATGAGTAGTTTGACAAGGTAGTTGCCGATGTGGATTGGGATGTCCTGGAGGGTGAGGATTCGCTGACAGGCACCCAATTGTCCACGCAAGGACCCTTCTCATTCCACGCGGGGGGAAGTGAGTCCGTGAGGCTGGCGGAGACGGGCCAAATCATCGGCCCAAACTCGGGACCGGTGGGAGCCGGCGGATCTGCCGCCACACCCAGGGTGCCGGTGGAGGATCGGTGGATGGGGGGAGGTGGACCTGCTGCCGCACCCGAGGTGCTGATGGAGGGGGGCGGCTCCACTATCGCGCCCCATGAGCCAATGGGGGTGGGCGGATCTGCCACCACGCCCGAGGTACCGACAGAGAGGGGTGGCTCTGCCGCCACGCCTAGATGAGTTGGAGCAGGAATCTAGGGGTTCATCCCCAAAACGTTCCTACCGCCCAACAGTGCTAGCGTAAGTCACCGATTCCTCTGTTTTTTGTGTTTTTCTGTTTTTTTGTTTTTCGGTGTGACTTTATGCCTTTTAACTTTTGTAGAGTCTTGCGACGGGACCATTCTCTAGCGCTGGTGCCCAAGAAGAGTGTTGCTCTTTAGGTGGAACGGGTGCCGTCGCCTAATGTCGCTCCTGTTTCGGGTAGGAGCGGAGCCGAAGTTGTGGCCTCGTCGGCCTGTCAGGCGCCGGTTGCAGTGGCACCCATGCCCTCGGTGGGTCAAGCAGGCGCTGGGGCTGAAGAAGCGCCCTCGGGGGTCATCGAGCAGACGACGGTGGAGGTGACTCCGCCGCCTATGTCGGAGCGGACGGAGCTACCGCCCATGCTCGTGGTGTCCACCGTGGTGGGCGCGGCACCGCAGGCCAAGGGCCCGTGTCGCAAGTGGAGGTGGCCGCGATCGTGCCAAGCTAGGGCAGCCGGACACAGCCACGGTGGTGTTTGAGGGGTCGGCGCAATCTACGCCTCCGGTGGCCCACGCGACAGCGCTCGAGGCGGGCCAGATGGAGGGGGACACGGCCTGAGGGTCCTCGGGCACCATGGTGGTGGTGGAGTGGACCAGTAGGAGGTTGCCCTCAGCCCTGATGTAGGGGGGCAGCCGCTCGCCCGTGCGGGGTGAGCCGCCGCTCGAGTGGATGGATCCTCGAGACCCAATGTCGACTCTCCTCTCGCTCGATGACGCTACCGAGAGCATAGAGCGGGGAGTCTTGACGAAGGGATTTCGGCGATGATGGATGTCCTAGACTAGGCTAGGGTCGTCCTGCATGACGTCATCGATCCCAATGGCCGAGTATCCGCTTCATCTTCTCGCTTTCCTCTTTCTTCATGTATTTTTGTATTTTTGACACTGGTCTTCTTTTCAATCACTTATTACTCATAGCCGGGAGAAAGCCTGGTTCCTCCATGAGCAGAAGGTGGAATGGGACCATCTCACCGAGGAGGCCCGGCTGCTCGAAGATTTGGGCATCCAGCTTGCCGCCGCCTAGCCGCGGGAAGCCGAGGCACGTCGGGACGTGGAGGAGATCCATGGGATGTTCTAAGATCTGTTGGCGAGGGTGCAACAAGACGAGGAGGCGGCTGCTAGGGTCTGAAAGGAGCAGGACGAGCTGCACTAGAAGGACGCTGAGGCCAGCCAGCAGGCCGTCGAGCTCCTAGAAGAGCTAGAGAGGGAGCAGGACCTCAAGCTGGAAACTAAGGAACGGTCCACGGCCCTGCAGCAGAGGGCGAATCTAGACACCAAGGTGATTCCTCGGCTGTGCAGGGAGCAAGACGAGCTACGCTAGACTGCAGAAAGACTCCACTCAGAGCACGGCACCGTCCATGAGGAGCGCGACCAGGCCATCTGAGAGCGCGATGAGGCGCGTCAGGTGGTCAGCTCCCTTTGGACAGATCTTGGAGCCACGGTGACCCGAAGGCTGGAGACCGAGAGCATCTCTTCTGGGCTAGGCACGGAGTTTGTCGAGGTGCGGGGGACTCTTCAGGCCGAGAGTGACGAGCATGATCTTCTACGCACCATCGTCGGGATGGTCTTCGATGACCTAGGGGTGGAAGAGCTGGAGGAAACTAGATCACTTGCGGCCCGTGCCGTGGATATCACGGCGCGGGTGGGCTAGCTTGAGGAGAATGCCTTTCACGCCAGGATCACACAAGCCTTTGCTGTTGTCCGCTCTCATTATGATTAGGAAGTTAACTTGGAGGTAATGAGCCTTGGCTTCGCGCCTGGCTATGAAAACTCTGAGCTAGATGAGATTGAGAAGGCGGTGACTCCCATTGCGCGGAACCTAGCGAATAGGCTGAAAACATAGTTCTCCCTCCGAGGAAGTAGTTAGTTGAATAAGTTTGATAAACATTTTATCTGTAATATGTGGACAAGTGTTGGTACTTTTGTGTCTAAAAACAGGTTTGTAATTTCGTTTCGCAATTTTTGTTTCATTCATTTGAGCTTACTTTCTTCCCTTTTGCAATCGAGAAAAAAGGTTTATGCGATCTGACCCATCCATTCGTTAAGACCATAGGGCCCGAGGTGTATAAGGGGGAAATTTCGATTATGCTGGTGAGCAAAGTTACTGTAGCCGTTGGGGCGTGGGCTTTTTGCAGTCTTACCAGGCATGCTCATTTATCTGTTCCCACAAACCTTGTCGCTAACCTTAATGTGAGGAAGAGGTCTGATGCAATGACTGTTTCGAAAAAAGGGGAGGGCAGCGAACTTAGTCTTGTATTTGCACGTACCCCGAGTGAGATCTGATCCCTTGCGGTCGTTGGGGCCGGATGTTATTGGAGACCGAAGCGAGGGCAGCGAACTTAGTCTTGTATTTGCATGTACCCCTTACTTAGGATTTTGGCGATCGTTCCATGACCGTGCGTTTGGTCTCATTGCTGGCCCGGCCTTCCCCGAGCCCCCGCGTGTGGTGGGGGTTCGGTCAAGGGTCGGCTTGTTTTGTGACTGCCGCCCCATCTGCGGTTTCCGCTACTAGAGGGGTTGTGGCGACGTCACTTGCCTCGACGGCTCGAGTGACATGCCTGATGGACTCGCTAATGGGGGTGTTCAAAAGTAATCCGATCCTATTGCTTTGCGACAAGGTCGATAAAGCCCTCGGGTGGCATTCCGTTGCTCCTTGACCTGCCTTCCAACAGATTCCACCTCAATGGGGATTCTATGGGCTCGGTTAAAGGTTGGATTGAACTAGAAGGTTGAGATGACCCTATCCGCCTCAATGCGGGTTGGGCAAAGGCCGTTGAGGCTCATCTATGTTTTCTCCCCTAACTCTTGTTTGACGTGAGGCGGCCATGGACCCTTCGTGGGTCAGCCTTCAAACCTTGGTCTCTCGATATCGGATTGAGCGGCTCGAGCTCTCGAGCCCCTTAGGGTCTGATAGGGGTCGGCCGTGTTTCGCGCATCACCCTATCCTCGGTTTTCACAACTGGAGGGGCTGAGTTGACGACACTTGCCTCGATGGCTCGAGTGTCGCACTCAATGAGCTCGCTAACGGGTATGTTCGTGTGGAATCCGGGTCCATCATTTGCTGATGGGGTCGGTAGAGCCCTCATGTAGCATTCCACTACTTCTTAACCCACCTCCCGGCAGATGCTCGAGCCATTCGCTAGGCTTAGGTGGCCCGTTGGCCTCTCCTCGATGGAGATTCTGTGGGTTTGGCTCGAGGTTAGAATCGAACAAGAAAGGTCGAGATGTCCTTGTTCGCTTCTGAGTAGGGTCGGGCAAGGCCGCCGGGGCTCATCACGGTTTTTCTCCCCTAGCTCTGTTTGACGCGAGGCGGCCTCGAGCCCTTCGTGGGCTGGACTTCAAACCTCGGTCAGTTGCCGCTCATATCGAATGAGGCAACTACCGCTTCGTGGCGTGACACGAAGCGTTGAGATGCAGCGATTGCATATGCAACATTCAGGATGTATGGGATTAATGTACGATTTAATTGAAACGAAAGTGGGCGTCGGTAATGTTACCTCGGTGACATGAACAATGAGAAGCTCTTACCGGACATGTCCATGCGGGGTTTGGGTACGACGTTTGCGATGGGGCCGGCGTGACCTGCACGAGCATCGCAATTTTTTGTTTGTCTCTCGGCAGCGATCTGAGCCGTTCGATTGTTTTTAAGCGACCTGACAACTTCTCCTTGAAGGAGATTCTGTAGGAGGACCCCTCTGAACCCTTCTCGAGAAGGCGGATGCTAAAGATTGGGGCACGGGGAACTATGGATTCGATAATGCTGGTGAACAAAAACACCGTAGCCACCAGGACATAGGGTCTATTGGTTCGTCCCGTTTTACTCAAAGTTTTTCACCCGCACCCTGTGTCTTTGGTTTTTAAACATAAGGAGGGGTCAGACGATGAGGATGTCTAAACAAGTAGACACTCTCGGCAGCCCCCAAGCGATGTCCGTGCCCCTGCCGTTGCTGGGGTCGGAAGCTCGATAATGAAATTAACACGCAAAGTAAGTAAATAGAGGTGCTTATCTCTCAGCGGTCGTTCGTTCGTCATTTTACCTAGGCCATATGATCGGCCCAGGAGGCCCGTTGGGCCCCTCTAGATGGGGGTTCGTCGTCGGGTCATTCCTTGGTCCTGCCTTAAGGAAGCGGAAAGTCGTCTGCATGCGGGTGCGCCCTGATTCTCACGCTCAGCGCGGTAGTGGTGGGCCATGCCCAGGCAACGTCCTATTTGACCAGGTAAAGTCTCATCGACTAGAGTACATCCTGTCGGTCCAGGCACGTCCCCTCGAATTCCTGTTAGCATCGATTTCCCATCTGTATTGAATATGGGAAGGAAGAGAGTTTTCCATCCCAACCTTTCGCATTTCCTCACCGTCCGTGCCTCTTCCTTAAATAGGGAGGGGGAGGGGAGTTCTTGTCCCATTGCTTCACCTGTTCCTGAGCCACTACCTCTCCTCCTTTCTCCTTCTCACCGAGCGCGTTCGTATGTCACGGCGATTCCTGAGTGAGAGAGGGTAATGCAAGGGGAGGAGAACTCACAGATCCGTTCATGAATCCGGAGCGTGATGTAGAGCTAGAGGTCATCCAACATAGATGAGATGGTGATGGCCGCCTTTGCCGAGAAGGGGCCGCTGCTGCCGAAGGAGGAGGCACACTGGAGGGTGCTAAGCGTCATCGGGATGGACCTGTATGAGGACTTCTTCCAGCGAAGCTTCTTCGGGCGAGCCTTGTTGGTGGGGAAGGTGTCCAGGACTGCATCGACAGGAGGTTGTGCCCTTGCAGCCACTCGGATCGGCCAGTTCATGAAGCCCAATGAGATGTCAGAGACATCCATCGGCTATGGTGGCCTTTCTTCGGTGGGGAGCGCCCCCTGTCCAGGTGCCATTGTCAGGGTTGTGGCTAATCATGATGGCATAGTCCTTGGATGCCCTGGCGAAGGCACCACAGTCTCCAACATGGTGCTCGACGTTGCAGATGACAGCGCCCTCGAGGATCCCACGAAGCGGTAGGATGTCGCCGATGGAGAGCGTGGCGTGGCGACCGTAGTAGTGCTCATAGTAGAACTGGTCAGAAACTGTAATCAAATAAGTTGTGGGGGAGCCCCTGAGTGAACAGTCTTTTGTATTTATGAATACATTAGTCCTTTTTGTGATGAAATCACTTTGTAAGCGATGAATTTATGCAAAAAATGAACAAGTTTTCAACTTTCGTTACGGCAAACAGCTTTTCAGCTCTTCTCCCTCTTTTTGTAGAAGAGGTTTGGTGCCTTCCGACCCTTCCCATAGTTAAGGTCGTAAAAAACTTCGAGTGCGGGCGAATCAATTCTGATCACGCTGGTGAGCACGGAGGCCGTAGCCGCTGGGGCGTGGGTTTCCTGTAGTCCTACCAATTATACTCAGATTTTGTTCCCAAAATCCTAGCCCTTAGGACTTGCCATGAGAAAAGAGGGAAAACATAGAGAATATTTACAAAGATAACACAGAGGGTGTTTGCAAGATAAATGTACTTATATTGCAAGATAAACGTACTTATATCAGCCCCCGAGTGAGGTCCGACCCCTCGCAATTTGTAGGGGTCGGATGTCACTAAAGATTGGGGATTTTTGAAGACAAAAATTGATAAGAAAAAGTATGCGTTTATTTAAGGGTAAAAACGACGTAGCTGCTCAATGTTCCAGGCGTTGGTGAAGACCTCGCCGTTAATGGTTTTCAATTTGTAGGCGCCTAGCCGAAATACTTCCACGATGATGTATGGCCCTTCCCAGGGCGGGGAGAGCTTGTGACGGTCCTTATTGCTCTACACGAGGCGGACAACTAGGTCCCCGACGTTGAAGGCTCAGTCCCGCACCCGTCGATTGTGATACCGACGTAGGGCCTGCTAGTACTTGGCCGAACGGAGGAGGGTGATGTCATGAGCTTCGTCTAGCTGGTCCATGGTGTCTTGGTGGGATGCCTCGGCTCCCTGTTCATCGTATGCTCTGATTCTTGGCGCTCCATAGTCGAGGTCGGTTGGGAGGACGGCCTTGGAACTGTAGACCATGAAGAAAGGCGTATAGCCGGTGGCCCGGCTGGGAGTTCTCCTCAGGCTCTAGAGCACTGCAGGGAGCTCGGTGACCCAGCGTGCACCGAACTTGTTCAGCTAGTTGAAGATCCTAGGCTTGAGGCCCTGTAGGAGCATGCCGTTTGCGCGCTCGACCTGCCCATTCGTTTAGGGGTGCGCGACGGCGGCCCAATCGACCCTGATGTGTTGTTCATCGTAGAATCAAAGGAATTTCTTGTCGGTGAACTGTGTCCCATTGTCGGTGATGATGGAGTTCGGTACTCCAAAGCGATGGATGATGTTGAGGAAGAACAGCACGGCTTACTTGGATTTGACAATGGAGATCAGCCGAGCTTCGATCCATTTTGTGAACTTGTCTATGGTGACAAGCAAGTGGGTGTAGCCCCCGGGCGCCTTCTTGAGAGGCCCAACCAGATCGAGCCCCTAGACCGCGAAGGGCTATGTGATGGGGATCATCTAGAGTGCCTGGGCCGAGAGGTGAGTTTGCCGAGCGTTGTACTAGCACCCTTCGTAGGTGCGTATGATCTGCTCGGTATCGGCTACTGCAGTGGGCCAGTAGAAGCCCTATCAGAATGTGTTCCCAACCAAGGTTCTAGAAGTTTCCCCTATTCAACGGGGATACAGAGCTGTAGGATCCCAATGTGGCTTCGTCTGTAGAGTTCACCCTCTACAAGAACGAAGGACTTGGCACGACGAGTGAGCCATCGAGCTTCCGTCTTGTCCGTCGGCAACGTGTCATGGAGGAGATAGTCAAGGCAGAGTGTTATCCAGTTGATTAGAGGGTCAGGCTCTGTCGTTGGATCCTCTTCAAGCTCCATGACCTCAGGGCTGGACGGAGCCATTGGTTGGTTAGCCCCCGAGGCTGGATCGGACGAACCATTGTCGGCCCATTTTGGCCCTTCGTAGCATACCGAGGGCTTATGTTAGTCGTTGGCGAAGACACCCGTTGGCACCAGCTCTTGACCGAACGCCGCTTTTGCAAGCGCATCGGCCACCTCGTTGAGGCGTCTTGGGATGTGATTGAGTTTGAGGCCATCAAATTTGTCCTCCAGCCGTTGGACCTCTTGGCAGTACGCAGCCATCTTGGCGTCATGGTAGCTTGACTCCTTCATGACTTGGTTGACAACCAGCTAGGAGTCACCTCGGATGTCGAGGCGTCGAATGCCCAACTCGATGGTGATTCATAGGCCGTTGATGAGCGCTTCATACTCAGCCACATTATTTGATGAGGGGAAAAGGAGCCGAACCATGTACCTCATGCGGACCCCGAGGGGTGATACAAAGACCAGCCCTACGTCGGCGCCCTTCTTCATTAGCGATCTATCAAAGTACATCGTCCAATACTCTTGATCGACGATCACCGATGGTGTCTGGACCTCGGTCCATTTCGGGATGAAGTCAGCCAACACCTGGGACTTGATCGCCGTTTGGGCGGCATATGTGATGCCTTTGTCCATCAACTCGAGTGCCCACTTTGCGGTTCTGACTGTGGCGTCCTGGCTCTAGATGACCTTGCTGAGGGGGAACGACGTCATAACCATTATAGGATGTGACTCGAAGTAGTGGCGTAGCTTCCTCTTGGTGATGAGGACGGAGTATAGGAGCTTCTGGATTTGGGAGTAGCGGATTTTAGAGTCGGATAGTACCTCACTGATGAAGTACATAGGGCGTTGTACCTTGAGGGTGTGCCCCTCTTCCTCCCGCTCTACTACCAGGGTGACGCTGACCACTTGCATGGTGGCTACTATGTATAGCAGGAGGGATTCTCCGTTGCTTGGAGGAACTAGGATCAGGGGCCTTGTCAGAAGCAGTTTAACCATGTCAAGTGCCTCCTGGGCCTCGAATGTCCACTCGAAGCGGTCGGCTTTCTTCAAGAATCGATAAAGGGGGAGACCTCATTCGCCGAGGCATGAGATGAATCGGCTAAGGGCGGCAAGGCACCCTATGATTCGCTAAACCCCCTTTATGTTCTGAATCGGGCTCATCCTTATGATAGCTGAAATCTTCTCTAGGTTGGCTTTGATGCCATGCTCGGAGACAATAAAGCCGAGCAGCATGCCCCTTGGGACCCAGAAAACACATTTCTCGGGATTGAGTTTGATGACATTCGCTTAGAGTTTCGCAAAGGTCTGCTCAAGATCGGCAATGAGGTGGTCAGCCCATTTGGACTTAACTATGATGTCGTCAACATAGGCCTCAATGGTCCGCCCGATGAGGTCCCCAAAGCATTTGAGCATACAATGCTGGTACGTAGCCCCAGCGTTCTTCAGTTTGAATGGTATTGAAATGTAGCAGAACGATCCAAAGGGGGTGATAAAAGACGTCGCGAGCTGGTCGGACTCTTTCATCGCGATTTAATGGTAGCTGGAGTACGCATCAAGGAAGCAAAGGGTTTCACACCCCGAGGTAGAGTCGACTATTTGGTCTATGCACGGCAAAGGGAACAGATCCTTTGGGCATGCCTTGTTAAGACCCGTATAGTCAACACACATCCTCCATTTCTCGCTCTTCTTTCATACAAGAACGGGATTAGCTAACCACTCTAGGTGGTGTACTTCCCTGATGAATCCGGCCACTGAGAGTTTGGCTACTTCTTCGCCGATGGCCTGGCATTTCTCCTCGTCGAAGCAACGCAAGCGTTGCTTCACTAGCTTGGAGCCTGGATGGATCTTCAAGGTATGCTCGGCGACCTCCCTTAGAATGTCTGGCATATCCGAGGGTTTCCACGCAAAGATGTCTTTGTTGCCGTGGAGGAAGTCGATGAGCGCGCTTTCCTATTCGAGGAAAAGTGTGGTACCAATGCGTACCGTTTTACCCTCAGAGCTGCTGGGATCTATGAGGACTTCCTTGAAGCCCTCTGCCGATTCGAATGACTCGGTTGATTTCTTTACGTCGAGCGCTTCTTCGGAGACCTCCTCCTTGAGGGTCGCGAGTTCCCTGGAGGCAACGATTACTGTGGCATGGCCGTAGCACACGACCTCGCACTCGTAGGCCCACTGGAAGGAGGTGCCGATGGTTATGACCCCATGGGGGCTAGCATCTTTAGCTTGAGGTATGTATAGTTGGGGATGGCCGTGAACTTCACGTAGCATGGACGTCCTAGGATGGCGTGGAAAGTTCTGGGGAACCCAACCACCTCGAAGGTGAGGGTCTCAGTCCCATAATTGAACTGATCCTCGAAGGTAACGGGTAGATCAATCTTCCCGAGTGGCATGCCCGGCTTCCCGGGCACAATGTCATGGAAAGGTGCTTAGGTTGGGTGGAGGCGTGTTCGGTCGACGCCCATCTTGTCGAGTGTCTTGGCGTACATGATGTTGAGGCCGCTGCCTCTGTCCGTCCGTACCTTGGTGAGTCGCTTTGGGCTGACGATCAGGTCGACTACAAGCGGATACCTCCCTAGGTGCGGGATGGTATCTGGATGGTTGGTCCGGTCGAAGGTTATGGTGGACTCCGACCATCAGAGGAAGGGAGGTGCAGTCGGTTGGGCCATGTAGACTTCGCAGCGTGCGACCTTCTAACGGTGTTTGGAGTCATAGACCGCTGATCCTCCAAAGATCATAAGGCAGCCATCCAGCATTGGAAAGCCATCGTCCTTCTCCTCGGTGTCGTCCACAGTGGGGGTAGGTTCCTTCCCCTACTCCCCTTTGTTGGAGCCTTTGTACAAGAACCGTCGCATGAGGCTGCAGTCCTTGAGCAGATGCTTAACGGGAAAGGCATGGTTTGGGCAAGACCCCTCGAATAATTTTTTGAAGTGGTTCAGAGTGCCCTCCATGGGCTTCCGACCACCCTTGCGATCAGCGGCTGCCACAAACGAGTCCTCACATCGTTGCTTCTTATTCTTCCTTTTGGCGGAACGAATGGAGGTGCCTTCACCGACACCCTTGTCCCGCCTTGCCTTGCCATCGAGGCGATCAAAGATCGCTCTGACCGCCTCTTCTTCTGAGGCATGGCTGGTGGCAATGTCCAGGAGTTTCTTGGTGGTTTGTGGGCCCTTGCGTCCTAGCTTATGAACCAAGGACTCACAGGTCGTCCTGGACAGGAAGGCTCCTATTACATCGGCATCGGCGACCTTAGGGAGCTCGTTGCACTATTAGGAGAAGCGCCAGATGTACCCGCGGAGGGTCTCACCGGCCTTCTGATGGCAGTTCTTGAGGTCCCATGGGTTCCCAGGGCACTTGTAAGTGCCCTAGAAGTTTCCCACAAAGATCTCCTTTAGATCCGCCCAACTCTGGATTGCGTTAGATGGTAGGTGTTCCAACCACGCTCATGCCGAATCGAGCAAGAACCGTGGAAGGTTGCGGATAATGAAGTCATCATTATTCGCACCACCGGCTTGACAGGCAAGCCGATAGTCTTCGAGCCAAAGTTCGGGGTTTGTCTCCCCAGAGTATTTAGGGATATTGGTAGGTGGTCGATACCTTGGCGGGAAAGCAGCATTGAGGATGTGCCGGCCGAAGGCCTGAGGGCCTGGCAGGCCAGAGCTCGGGCTCTGGTCCTCGCCGCTGTCGTAGCGTCCGCCGTGACAAGGATGATAGCTATGGCGGGCACCTTCTCTTGGGTCATTGTAGGTACATTTGCGAGCATCAAGGGTGCTGCGTGCGTCATAGTTACGGTCGAGACACTGATGTATCTGGGCCGCAGCGCCCTGCCTGGTGCCTTGTGGTGTTTGGTGGACTGATGCATCCTTGGCGGGATGCACCGAGGGCGTGCGCTGGCTAGTGTCGAGCTTGCGTCGCCGAGACAACGAGCTCTCCGCCTGCTGTGCCGCCGCACGCTCAAGCAACGTGTGAATTTCATGGTGGGCCCGACGATCCTCGGGCATTGCGGCCTTTGGAAGGCCATTGAGCAAGGCCGTTGTGGCGGTGATGTTCTAGCTTGCCCAAACGAAGTGAGGAAGGGTTTCATCGTCGGCGATGATCCTTTGGTTCACGTGACGGGTCATAGTGCGTGCGCGCCCACCGTCTCCGTGGTGTTTGATCTCCCGATCGACCTCCGCGTACTCCCGAACAAGCTGTTGTCCGACTTTGTCTATCTCCCGCTTTTGGGCTCTCAGCTACTCCACCCTTACATGAGGTGGGGCCGCTGTCCCCCTTCGGTTCTATCACCGAAGTTGCCTACCGAGGTAGCCTCATCCGTGGAGATGCTTTAGACGTGCCCCTCAGGGGTACCCGCCATGAAACATTCCCAGGAGGGGTGATGGCTCCCCTTGCTGGAGTCAGAGCCAGAGTCCAACCCCAGCCCCTCTATGAGGAGGCCATGGAGGGATTCCGTGATGCTTTCGATCATCCCCACGAACTCATTGTTCACGGGGGACAGGATCGAGCGTTGTGCCACAAGGTGGCTAACGGTCGCCGCGACGTTGCGGAGACCGAACGGAAGTGCCATCGGGGCGCTCCGTGTAGAGTGTTCTAGAGAGAGGGTGAGGCAGCATGGGTCCTCCTTGGACAGCTGGGGTCCAAGGGAGACGTCAAGCTGACGCTCAAGCGTCCCGTAGTTGAAGCCGATGGAGGGGAGAGATTGGCTGGCGACGTGGGCCAACGCCAACTCTCCTCCCACCGTGACGATGAAGTCTAGGTCACCGAAACACACGTGTGTGCTTGGGACCCAGTTGATTGCATGGCTAACCATTCGAGGCCTGATTTAGAACGCGCAAAGGCCCCTACCTGGTGCGCCAACTGTCGGTGTTTTGAACAAACACCAACTAGTAAATTTATAATTGTTGCGCGTTAGGCTCGGATGGTGTACTAAAGGACACATGGTTTATACTGGTTCGGGCAGAATGTCTCTACGTCTAGTTTATTGTTGCTCATGTTATTAGTACCAAAAAAGGTTCGTAGTAGGGGGGGTACAAACAGGTCCCAAGTCTCTGATGGAAAGGTCAAAAGGGCGCTAAGAGCTCGGTTGCTGCTTGGTTGTGTGTGGAATTGATCCCCCTAGTGGGGTGCCCTGTCCTCCCTTTTATAGATCAAGGGGGGAATAGTGGTTACAGATGAGAGAAAGAGCAAAAAAAACCAAAGGTAGAGAAGGTCCTTTGAAGGAGCCAGGTCTTCCTTTCCCCCTGTGCCTACCCTGCTAACATGGCAGACCGTGTCAGGGATGGCATGTTTACTGATCCTCATAGGGCCATGCCCTGGCTTTACACAACAAGTGGGTACGTCCCATCCTACACCGGCGAATGGTGCGGCATGCTAGGGAGCCGAGCTATGACCCTATGGGGAGTAGCCGGGGCGGTGACCATACGTCCATCACTGTAGATGATGTGAGTTCTCCTTTGGATTGTAGTGGTTGTCGTATGCTTGTGTCAGGATCCACGTTCGAGGGCTGATGGCGGCACCCACAATACTGTAAGACCAAAGTCGGCGCCTACAACACTGTTCAGGCTCTGCCATGCCTAGAAGTTCTTAAAGCACCCGTCCCGTCGTATCTTGATGGTACCTTCCTGCAGGCGTGCAGGGCATGGTCCTCGGTACTGCGGTTGACTCGAACGTCTTGTCATACCCTGTGCTCGTCATCATGAAGGAGCAGGGTGCAGTCGTCGGACGAGGCAGAGCCTACCCTCAGACGTCGAGCGAGGCGGAGCCAGTCCTCAGCCATCGGGCGAGGTGGAGCTAGCCCTCAGACATCGGGCGAGGCGGAGCCAGCCCTCAGCCGTCGCTTGAGCATCGAGCGAGGTGGAGCCAGCCCTTAGATGTCGGGCGAGGCGGAGCCTGCCCTTAGCCGTTAGGCGAGGTGGAGCCCGCCCTTGGATGTCGGGCAGGGTGGAGCCTACCCTCAGCCATCGGGCGAGGCGGAGCCCACCTTTGGACATCGGGTGGGGCGAAGCCAGCCCTCAGACATCGAGCGAGGCAGAGCTAGCCCTTAGCCATCAGGCGAGGCGGAGTCAATCTTTCGTCATTCAGGCAAGAAGCGTAGTAGCATTCTTGTCTGACCGAAAGCATCAATGTTTGATGGTTATTAGTTCCACCTCATTGGGTACCCCGGTATTAGGTCTCCGACAATAGATTTGAATTACAAAGAAGTAATTTCCAAGATTCTTGGTGAAGAGAGTGGTGTCAACCTTACCCATCTTGAATCCCTTAGAGAGTAGGAAATCCATCAATCTCTCATACCATGCTCTATGTGCTTGTTTCAATCCATACAAAGCCTTTCTCAACTTGTAAACATGGTTGTGTTTCTTTTCATCTTCAAAACCAGGAGGTTGCTCAACATACACAAGCTCATTGATGTACCCATTGAGAAATGCACTCTTCATATCCATTTGGTACAACTTGATGTTGTGGGCACAAGCATAGGCTAACAAGATCCCAATTGCTTCCAATCTTGTAACCGGAGTATATGTTTCTCCAAAGTCAAGACTTTCAACTTGAGTGTAACCTTGAGCTACTAATTTTGCTTTGTTCCTTATTACTATCCCATCTTGATCTTGCTTGTTCTGAAAGACCCACTTAGTTCCAATCACATTATGGTCCATAGGCCTCTCAACTAATTCTCATACTTGGTTTTCTTGTGAAGTTGTTTAGCTCTTCATACATAGCATTGACCCAATCAACATCTTTCAAAGCTTCATCTATCTTCTTAGGTTCAATGGATGACACAAATGAGAAATGTTTATAAAATAAAGCCAATCTTGATCTTATTTGCACACCTCTTGAAATATCACCAATGATAGTGTTCAATGGATGATCTCTTACAACATTGGTTGGTTGAAGCACTTGCACTTGATTACTTGCATTTGATTGATCACTTGATTGAGATGATAAACTAGCCACTTGTTGATCTTGCATTTTGTCATCACTAGTTCTTGCTTGAACTTGATCATGAGAACCACTAGCTTGCACATTTGAGTTAGATAGCACTTGATTCTTGTCATCTTCAACATCAATCACCTCTCTAGGCCTTATATCACCAATGTCCATGTTCTTCATTACATTGACCAATTGAGTGCCTCTTACATCATCTAGATTCTCATCTTTCTCTTAGGAACCATTTGTTTTATCAAATTCCATATCATGAACCTCCTCAAGAGTACCACTAGCCGAATTCCAAACTCTATATGCCTTGCAGGTAGTGGAGTAACCAAGTAAGAAATCTTCATCACATTTCTTTTCAAACTTGCTCAATCTAGTGCCTTTCTTCAATATATAGCATTTACAACTAAAAACCCGAAAGTATGCTATATTGGGCTTTCTTCCATTCAATAGCTCATAAGGTGTCTTCTCCATCATGGGGTGACAATAGAGTCGGTTGCTATAATAGCAAGCCATGTTGATTGCTTCGGCCCAAAATGAATGACTCACATTGTACTCACTCAACATTGATCTTGCCATATCAATCAAAGTTCTATTATTTCTTTCAACTAGGTCATTTGATTATGAAGTGTACTTGGCTGAGAATTGATGTTTAATTCCAAATTCACCACACAACTCATCAATTCTTATGTTCTTGAACTCACTTCCATTGTCACTTCTCACTCTCTCAATGTTTGTTTCAAACTCATTGTGAATGCCCTTGACAAATAATTTGAATGTTGCAAACACATCACTATTATCAACAAGAAAGAACACCCATGTGTATCTAGTAAAATCATCCACAATCACAAATACGTATTTGTTTTCACCAATGCTAGTATATGTGGTTGGTCCAAACAAGTCCATGTGCACCAACTTAAATGCCTTGGATGTGCTCATCATGCTCTTCTTAGGATGTGTGTTACCAACTTGCTTTCCGGCTTGACATGCACTACATAGCTCATCCTTCTCGAATGTGACATCTTTCAAGTCTCTAACTAAGTCATGCTTGATCAACTTGTTCAATTGTTTCATTTCAACATGACCAAGTCTTCTATGCCATAACCAACCCATCCTAGACTTAGTGATCAAACATGTTGACAATTGAGCTTCTTTAGCATTAAAATCAACCAAGTATAGATTTTCATATCTAAATCCTTTGAATATCAAGTTAGAGCCATCTACACTTATGATCTCTACATCATCCATACCAAATATGCACTTGAAACTAAGATCACATAATTGAGCTACTGACAATAGGTTGAAGTTCAAGCTCTCTACTAGTAGCACATTGGAAATGCTCAAGTCATTTGATATTACAATCTTACCAAGCCATTTGACCTTGCCTTTGCCATTGTCACCTAATATGATACTATCAATCCCATTACTCTTATTTTCATTGATTGAATTGAACATTCTTGTATCACCGATTATATGTTGTGTGCACCCACTATCAAACATCCAATGCCTTCCTCCGGCTTTATAATTGACTACAAAAGAAGATCAATTCTTTTTAGGTACCCAAACTTGCTTGGTTCCTTGAAGGTTAGTTACCAAGGTCTTTGGTATCCAAATGGTCTTCTTCTTTGGGCCCATAATTGGTGTACCAATGAACTTAACCTTCACACCATTGGCACCCTTAACAAGCATGTAACAAGAATCAAATCTAATTAAGGATACATTAGGTTGCTTGTTCTTGTTAGTCTTGCAATATTGCTATATATGCCCAACTTGCTTACATCTATTGTAAAACCGACCATTGCCCTTCACAAAGCTAGCTTTGGGAGTGACAAACACCGCCTTACCTTTCTTGGGGGTATAGCCTAATTCCTCTTTATTGAGAGAAAACCTTTGGCCATCCAAACACTTTAGCAAGCGGACATCTCCACAATAGGCATTGCCTAAAACACGAGTGAACTCATTCACCTCCTTCTTGAGGGTCTCATTTTTCACCATTAGTGAGGCATCACAAGTGGAACCATCACTCAAAGGTGAAGTTAAAGTTGAAGCGCTACAAGTGTTAATGGGAGCAACTACAATGGGCTTATCAAAAGATTCATCAATAATATAACATGTTAGTCCTACATCACAAGACACAATCACTTGCTCCTTCTTGGCTTCCTCCATTTTGACTTTCTCGATTAGAGTGGAGTGAGCCTCTTCAAGCTTAGAGTGAGCTTTGCCAAGCTTCTTATGGGCTTCCATTAGCCTCTCATGAGTGGCATTGAGCTCATCAAGAGATTGATCAAGAAATTTGACTTTCTTGTGCAATTCTTTGCACTCTTTTTTCTTTATCTCAAAGCAAGTGTACACTTGCTCACACATGCCCATGAGCTCCTCCTTGGAGTACTCTTCGTCATCATCATCACTCCTACAAGCATCACTTTCATATTCATCATCATCACTCATATCATATTTTACCTTGGTAGGCTTTGCCATGAGGCATGTCGATGGAGTATCGAAGATCGAGGGCTTGTTGTTGATGGCGATGCTTGCTAGTGCTTTCTTGATAGATTTTTTTGCCATCATCACTAGAGTCATCACTATCTAAAGAGACATAACTATGCCATGTGACCACATAGCCTCCACCCTTCTTCTTTTGGAAGGTCATCTTCTTCTCCTTCTTCTCCTTCTTGTGCTTCTTCTTTTTATCCACACCATTGTCACTATTGTAGGGACAATCTGCTACAACATGATCGGGGCTCTTGCAATTGTAGCATCTTCTAACATATTCTTTGCTTTTAGTGTGATCTCTTCTCTTTTTTTCACCATAGCCCTTCTTCTTCATGAATTTGCCCATCTTGCGCACAAATAAAGCCATGGCTTCATCATCAATATTACTAAGATCATCATCATCACTTGATTTTTTTTGGACTTGTCCTTGTTCTTGGATGATGAGCTAGCCTTGAATGCTACACTCTTCTTCTTATCTTCATCTTCCTTCTTGTCATCGTTGTCAACCCCTTCCCTTTCCACACGGTATGTTTCTTGTGTCATGATCTCACCTAGTATTTGGTTAGGGGTAGTCTCCTTCAATCATCCTCTTATGATAAGCAATCTCAACATCTCAAATCTTGGAGGTAAGCACATCAAGAACCGATAAGAGACATCATTATTCTTGATCTTATCTCCCAATGCCTTCAAATCATTGACAATTACTTATAATCGATGAAACATCTCTGAAATGCTCTCATCTTTCTTCATCTTAAAGCTTGTCAACTTGTCCTTGAGAATATACAACTTGGCACTCTTTACCTCCGGTGTGCCATCATAAGTTTCTTTTAATCTCTTCCATACCTCATTAGCTCTATCACAATCCTTGATTTGCTCAAACACCTTGGAATCAATGGCATTGTATATGGTGTTGAGAGCCATTGTATTGCATTGCTTGTTAGTCTTGTCTTGGTTGGTGAGATTGTTAGAATCAATGATAGCATAGTCATTCTCGGTCATATCCCATACATGATCATTGATTGAACCAAGATACATCTTCATCTTTCTCTTTCAACAATCATAGCTTGTGCCATAAAAAACGGTGGTTTGCCCCCCTCATATGGTTGAACACAACTTGAGCCATAATTTGACATCGAGATTGTTAAGCCTTTAATTAAACGGTGACCATGGCTCCGATATCACTTGAAAGGTCCTAATATGGCTAGAGGGGGGTGAATAGCCTATTTAAAACTCTACGAATCAACTAAGGCAATTTGATTAGTATAACAAATAGCGAAATGCAAACTTGCTCTAGCTCTCCAAGGGTTGCAAGTCACCTATCCAACAATTTTTGTTGATATGATCACTAAACACACAATTTGCTATGTCACTACTCACTAAGAGCTCTCACACTTGCTACACTAAAGAGCTCCACAAGATAAACTTGAACTACAAAGCAAGCTCTCAATTCTAGCTATACTAAAGAGCTTGTTACAACTAGTTTACAAGAATATAAATGAGTGAGTAGGGTGATTACACCGTCGTGTAGAGGAGTAAACCAATCACAAGATGAATACTAAATCAATCACCAGGAGAATACCAAAAGGCAAGAGACAACCAATTTTTCTTTCGAGGTTCACGTGCTTGCCGGCAAGCTAGTCCCCGTTGTGTCAACCAACACTTGGTGGTTCAACGGCTAAGAGGTGTTGCACGAACCTCGTCCACACAATTGGACACTACAAGAACCTACCCACAAGTGAGGTAACTCAATGACACTAGCAATCCACTAGAGTTACCTTTTGACGCTCCACTGGGGAGGCACAAAACCCCTCACAATTACTACGATCGGAGCCGGAGACAATCACCAACCTACGCTCGACAATCCTCGCTGCTCCAAGCCGTCTAGGTGGCGACAACCACCAAGAGAAACAAGCGAATCCAACAACGAAACACGAACACCAAGTGTCTCTGATGCAAACACTCAAGCAATGCATTTGGATCATCTTCTAATCTCACAAAGATGATGGATCAATGATGGAGATGAGTGGGAGGGCTTTGGCTAAGCTCACAAGGTTGCTATGTCAATGCAAATGGCTAAGAGAGTGAGCTTGAGTCGGCCAAATGGTATTTATAGACACCCCAAACAATAGAGCCATTGGCTCAATTATTGGGCTGACTGCACATCGACCGGATGTGCAAGTCGTGGCGACCAGACACATAGCTCATGTATACCGGACGCATCCGGTGTGGCGACCAGACGCGTCTAGTTGCTACCTGACCGCCACGTGTTCAATTTCAAAATGAAGTAGCCGTTGCTGCCATATTCAATCTACGACCGGACGCGCTGTTTAGAAATGATCGGACGCTGAGCTACAACGTCTGGTCAAGTCCAGAGAGCACCCAGGGCCGACCGGACGCGTCCGGTCACTCCGGACCGGACGTAGGGTACTTAGCATCCGGTCGAGCCTAGAGAGCTCCCAGAGCCGCTCTAGGCCGCCTAGACGCGTCCGATCACTTCAGACCGGACGCTCCCAGCGTCCGATCAAATGTTACGCTGAACACCGACACTCGCTGATCAACTTTGACCGGACGCTGAAACAGTAACTCTCCAGCGTCCGGTCACTTCACTGAGCCAGAGTCCGGTCGTTAATACTGGACGCGTCCGGTCACTCAGTGACCAGCGCGACCAACTCCTTTTCAACTCTATCTTCTTCATTCTTGCTCAAATGTGCTAACCACCAAGTGTATCACCTTGTGCACATGTGTTAGCATATTTTCACAAACATTTTTAAGGGTGTTAGCACTCCACTAGATCATAAATGTATATGTAATGAGTTAGACCATCTAGTGACACTTTAATAACCGTATTTCGATACGAGTTTCACCCATCTTAATAGTACGACTATCGAATCTAAATGTGATCACAATCGCTAAGTGTCTTGATCATCGAAACAAAATGACTCATACCACTTATATCTTTGCCTTGAGCCTTTTGTTTTTCTTTATTCTTTTTCAAGTCTAAACATGTGATCATCATCATGGCATCGCCATCATCATGTTATGATCTTCATTTGTTTCACCACTTAGAATGTGCCACCTATCTTATAATCACTTTGATAAACTAGGTTAGCACTTAGGGGTTCATCAATTCACCAAAACCAAACTAGAGCTTTCAATCTCTCTCTTTTTGGTAATTGATGATAACCCTTACACAAAGATATGAATTGAGATTTAATTAAATCCATGTTGCTTGCCCAAGCATATTTACCATTTGTAAAAGGATATGGACAAGTTTCATGAATTCCATATGGTAGCAATTGCTCCCCCTACATATGTGCTAAGAGTTTAGATTGAAGCTTGCACATATGCTTAGATAGGAAATATAGGAGACAATGTTTACCAAATGATGCTAAGGTATAAGAGATGGACCTTCAAAGGATGATACCAATCGGAGTGCACCAATATACCATCCTTAGCACCATTAGTAACTAGACACACACAAAAACTAGAATACCCCATAAGATCAACATTAGAAGTAAGGGTCTAGTTTCTATGAAATGAACATAAGTCTAGTTACTTAACCTATATAGCTAGTTTTTTATTTTATCATTCAAACCTATAACTAGCATACACCACATAAGCATGGATATTGAAATTTAAAACTTGTGCCATGCATGTAAAGATATGTAATGCACATTAAAATGCAACATACAAGTTTATGAACCTGCTCCCCCTACTTGTGTACAATTTATTGATCCCCTCACAATGTTATTTCATTTGTTTGCTCCCCCTATCTTACTATTTTTGTGAATTTCTCTCCCCCTTTGTCAACAAATAGCACAAAAGGCGAGTTCAAATTTTGGATAGGTTGGGGTGAAACCATGTGAAGTAAGGATCATTTTTCTAATTTTGTTCAATCTAGATCACTTGCAAAAGATATTTAACTCGGTTTGATCCAAGGACAAGCTTCTTCACACCTCCAAATAAGGGTTATCTTGTACCATGTTGAGTTAAATACTTAGAGCTCATTTTCTAGATCAAACACTAGGTTTATAAGCTCACAAACATGTCATATGCTACCACTAGATCATTTTAAGCATACAAGCAATAGTGGTACCATACAAGCATCAAATTTCTTTTATTTTCATGAATGAGCCTATTCAAATGTAAAATATGTCTAGATGCACTAAACATGTCCTTAGCAAGGATGTATGCCATGCCAATCAACTTTTATCTTGGTTTGCTCGAAGTAGAGGCATGTCATATAATGGAGGGTGCATCAACACATATTTGAAAAGTCAAGTATGTTCAATTCATTAATTAGCTTGCGTCCGATCGAGTCCAGAGAGCACCCAGGGCCGACCGGACGCGTCCGGTCACTCCGAACCGGACGTAGGGTACTCAGCGTCCGGTCGAGTCCAGAAAGCTCTCAGAGCCGCTCTGGGCCGACCGGACGCTCCCAGCGTCCGATCAACTATTACGCTGAACACCGACACTCGCTGATCAACTTTGACCAGACACTGAAATAATAACTCTCCAGCGTCCGGTCACTTCACTGAGCCAGAGTCCGGTCGTTAATACCGGACGCGTCCGGTCACTCAGTGACCAGCGCGACCAACTCCTTTTCAACTCTATCTTCTTCACCCTTGCTCAAATGTGACAACCACCAAGTGTATCACCTTGTGCACATTTGTTAGCATATTTTTATAAACATTTTTAAGGGTGTTAGCACTCCACTAGATCATAAATGCATATATAATGAGTTAGAGCATTTAGTGGCACTTTGATAACCGTATTTCGATACGAGTTTCACCCCTCTTAATAGTACGGCTATCGAACTTAAATGTGATCACAATCGCTAAGTGTCTTGATCACCGAAACAAAATGACTCCTACCACTTATACCTTTGCCTTGAGCCTTTTGTTTTTCTTTATCCTTTTCCAAGTCAAACATGTGATCATCATTATAGCATCGCCATCATCATGTTATGATCTTTATTTGTTTCACCACTTAGAATATGACACCTATCTTATAATCACTTTGATAAACTAGGTTAGCACTTAGGGGTTTATCAATTCACCAAAACCAAACTAGAGCTTTCATTGGAAGAGGCGGAGCCGCGGCCTTGGGTCGGGCGAGGCGGAGTCCGCCGTCAGAGGTCGGGCGAGGCGGAGCTTACATGCCTAGGGGTCGGTTGGAGTTGTATTCATGCTCTTTACTGCTCGGATGAATCAATGTTGATGATCATTAACTCATTCTCTTCGAATACCCTAGTATCGATCACCAACATTATGCACTTATGCTAAAAGTATCCATCTTTCAAAGTCATATAGGCAAGCCTATCTTGCTTTGAGAAAATATCTATGACCTCATATCTGTGACAACGAATGCGACACCGGATAGCAGATACACTAGCGAAAAAATATGTTTACATGTGTCTTGTCATACTTCGCCTCCACAAACAACAGAAAAGAACGACACTGTACCTCTCGTGCTAGTAGCCCTCCCAAAACATTATTCAGCGCACGGTCGCTGTGCGTGGTAGCGACGCATACTTCTCCTTTTAAGACTGTCTCCAACAAAGAATCCATATGAGCACTCAAACCCAAAATAGGTAGAAAGAGATCTCAAATTAGTCTCTAACATAGTACATATATGTGAGACCAATTTTGAGTTCTCTGAGAGGCACAACTCAAATATATGCATTCTCTCTCCTGAAAACTTATTTGCAGAAAGAATTATCTTTTGAGTCTTGTTGTTGGAAAAGATGTCGAATATGTATTGAGCCTTTTACTTGTAGCGCTACCCAAATAATGAATGTGTCTTATATTTTGGGTGTTGTCGGAGATAGCCTAAGACTGCTACCTTATCCTACCATCTCACACTCTGTCAGTCTGTTTGGCTAGTGCTAATACGATCGTATATGATCATGAATTATTACTGCTGGCTGGTTTTTTTTATGAGAGAAAAATAATATTATGACTAAAATTTACGATCGTTTAGACGAACATGCTGTGTTTCAGCCCCTCCGTCTCACCCCTTGCAAAATCACCGCGTCGTCCATTCAAAAAAACCGTGTCGAGGAGACACGCCGCCGCTCGAGTCACCTCCGCCACCGGATCCCGTTCCCGCGCTACGCCATCCGCCTTCGCCGCTCCTCCCCAGGTCACAAGCCGGTGCGCTCCGCCGACACTCGACGCAGCTCGTCCACCCCGTCACCCGTAGCTCTGCGTCGACGCCGGATTGGTTAGGGTTTGGGGTTTTGGCAACCGGCGCCAAATCCCGCCGCCGCTGCTCAGGCAGGAGGCCTCGAGCTCACGGGGTTCAGGTAAAGCACGTGCTCCCTCTCTGACCGTTGCTCCGGCGCCACAGTACTCGGGACCACGCCGTTCGAGGCGTTCCTAGGGGAGGAGGCGAGCTCCCGCGGGGACCCGGCCCTGCCGCCGTAGGCCTCACAGATGGACATGGATGAGCCCATGGAGGAGTCGAGGAGAAGGATTGCTGCATCCCCAACCAAGATTTCTTTTGCAGAATGACCCTATTCCTCTTCTCTCTGTTTTGCAGCACCCCAGACTACATCACACCCAGAGATCCCACCTCCTATTCCTCTTCGTCGTCACACAGATTGAGTTGGCTCATCGCCAAGTGCAGGTACTAGTACTAGCATAAGGTTGATTGTTTTGCTTTATTTTGTTGTTGTTTCGAGGCCTTATGAATTGGATTCAATTCAATACTGATGAATTAGACTAGTGATGCTAGATGTTGTAATTCTAAACTGTGCTCGTTTACAATCTGTATGAGATGCAACAGATTTTTTATATAACAGGACATGTTTTTTTGTGTGAGGGAACTATGATAAGGATTAGGATAACTCGAATTTAATGCCTCTTGGATTGTTTACTTGCAAAAGCTAAGATAGAATTGCAACAGATTTGCATATAACAGAGCTGGGTTTGTTTTGTGAAATTTTTGTGAGATGAAGGGAGCATAAAACTAAAATCAGGGGAGGAATTGTGGGAGGCAATACAGAACAAAACAATTGGCGCTTCAACTGCTGGACAATTCGATAAGGTCCCCTGGGCATCATTTTGCACATGTATTTTGTGTGGTTTCCAGATTAGAATTATTGAATGCATGTCTGAATAATGCAGATTGTTTTTGAATCCTTTGATTTTCTTTTACTTTTACCTTGTGTATTGTTGTTTTAATATAAGCACCAAACATTATCTCGCTTTTAGGAAAAAGAATTTTTGAGTTACTGACATTTTAGGTGCGCAAATTGCTTTCACTTAAAATGTTCTGAAAACTACTTTTATTGTTCTATTGAGATAATGATTAGTTGGGATGCAAACAGACATTGGCCTTCCTGTTGCTACCTGCTAGGCCTGACTGCAAAAATATTATTTTGCCTATCCATGCAAACACCCATGTTTAAAAGTAGGTTTAAATGGGATGGCCTCCAAATTCTACCGAGGCGTAATGGACCAAACCTGTGATGCCTTCATAGCCTGCAGCTCCCACGTCTAGTTACAAGTGTATGTATGTTTCGTTTGGCATGATATTTCTTCCATTCACATGAAATCGACACCCGTCAGCCACACCTAACGGACACCGAAATCGGATGCTCAGAACACGTTTCTTTTCAAATTCAGTCGCTCTCCAATCATCCCTTAAATAGCAGTCGTGCTACATTAGTGGAGACGTGGAGTGTCTGATTTTATATGAGCATTGTAGTCACCAAATCTGCACGGCCACTCCGTTTTTTGTTCTTGCAATCTGTACTCAATCTGCTGAACGACAATTTAGTTGTCGTGCTACATTAGTGGAGACGTGGAGTATCTGATTTTATATGAGCATTGTAGTCACCAAATCTGCACGGCCACTCCGTTTTTTGTTCTTGCAATCTGTACTCAATCTGCTGAACGACAATTTAGTTGCTTTTACTATTCGGGGTCTGGAAGGGTGTCTGCAACCTGCTTCCTCTACTGTCGCAAAGCCCGGGAGGTTTTTGTAGCGTCAAAAGCAGACTCTTGCGGGCTCTGAAGGGTTAGCGATTTTTGTTAGCAACTGGAGTTGCGGCCCATAGGCTACCTGCACGCAGGCTTGCTTGCATCCCTAAGGATTAGGATATTTCGATTTAATTCCCCTTGGATGATTTTCTTGCAAAAGCTAAGATAGGATTGCTTGCTTGCCTTGCACTCGACGTTGTTTTCGGTTCTTCAGTACCATGGTGTGTTTTTGCTTGCTTACTTGCCTTTTGTAGTGGGTTAATATGATCTTTGTCTATAAGACAGTAGGATTGCAGAGAGAATAGGAGCTGATCTAGTTGGTCACCACTCAGTTTGTTATGGATAAGTCAAATTATGACCAAAATAGTCTATAATTTTAGTCTCCGATGCTTAAGAGGAATTATTCCCGGAATAATTTGTACTCTTACTTTAGCTTCAGTTTCAGCACCATGTGCCAACCAAAGAACATTTTCTTGCTTGTTTGTTTTGAGATCTTGAAGATCTAAATAATATCACAACACAATGGAACAAGCTCCTAATTTTAATGATATTCCATATAGACTAAAATATGATAGTGTGTCTTATCAATTTTGGATCAGAAATTATATCCTCCAGCAAAAAAATTAATGTTAACCCCTATAGCAAATATAGCATACAATAGAGCATCTCATTTGCCTGACGGCACGGATCAAATACGTTGTTGTCTGTCAATATAAAACATGACATCATACCTTTTGTGATATTCTCTATATATATTAAAATATGGCGGCATGTATTATTAATTTTTTGTTAGAAATTATAGCACTCAGCAGACAAAATCATTGTTAACCCACATAGCATGTTTTGAACCTAGCAGTACAAAGCTTATAATATGATAGTTCAAAATTTTGAAACTAGCAATATAAAGTTTGTAATGTCGTAGTTCAAAGTTTATAAATTTTGAGCGCAAAGTTTTGAGCCTAGCAGTACAAAGTTTATAGTGTGATAGTTCATAGTTTTGAACCTAGCAGTACAAAATTTATATTGTGATAGTTCAAAGTTTTTGAACCTAGTAGTACAAAGTTTGTCATGTAATAGTTTAGTTTTTATAAATTCTGAGTGTAAAGTTTCTAACCTAGCAGTACAAAGTTTATAACGTGATAGTTCGAAGTTTTGAACCTAGCAGTAATGTCATAGCTCAAAGTGTATTAATTCTGAGTGTAAAGTTTTTAACCTAGCAGTACAAAGTTTATAATGTGATAGTTCAAAGTTTTTACAAAGTTTGTAATGTGATAGTTCAAAGATTATAAATTCTGAGTGTAAAGTTTTCTACCTAGAAGTACAAAGTTTTAGTGTCATAGTTCAAAGTTTATAAATTCTGAGTGCAAAGTCTTCTACCTTGCAGTACAAAGTTTGTAGTGTCATAGTTCAAATTTTATAAATTCTGAGTGTAAAGTTTTAAACCTGGCAGTACAAAGTTTATAATATGATAGTTCAAAGTTTTCAAACTAGCATTACAAATTTTGTATTTCGATAGTTCAAAGTTTATAAATTCGGAGTGCAAAGTTTTCTACCTGGCAGTACAAAGTTTGTTGCGTCATAGTTCAAATTTTATAAATTTTGAGTGTAAAGTTTTAAACCTAGCAGTACAAAGTTTATAATGTGATAGTTCAAAGTTTTCAAACTAGCATTACAAATTTTGTATTTCAATAGTTCAAAGTTTATAAATTCGGAGTGCAAAGTTTTGAAGCTAGCAGTACAAAGCTTGTAGTGTCATAGTTTTTAAAGATTATAAATTCTGGGTGTAAAGTTTTGAAGCTAGCAGTACAAAGTTTATATTGTGATAGATCAAAACATTAAATCTAGCAGTACAAAGTTTATATTGTCGTAGATCAAAAGTTTATAAATTCTTAGTTTAAAGTTCTCAACCTAGCATTATAAAGTTTTTATTGTGATAGTTCAAAGTTTTGAACCTATAGCAGTACAAAGTTTGTAGTGTCATAGTTGAAAGTTTATGAATTCTGAGTGTAAAGTTTTAAACCTAGCAGCACAAAGATTAAAATGTCATAGCTTAGAGTTTTGTACCTAGAAGTATAAAGTTTGTAATGACAAAGTTTGAAGTTTTATAGTTTCTGAGTGTAAAGTTTTGAATCTAGCAGTGCAAAGTTTATAATTGTTACTTTGAAGTTTTGAACCTAGTATGAAGTTTATAACTTCATGCATTTTTTTAATCTTTTACCTTGTCTTTTTTTCAGGGTATTAGTGACAACTATTTTGGTACTGAAGAACAGAAGTCACGTGTGCTTTTATATTAGCTCTTTGCATCTCGACAAATTAGATGTACTCATTTTCCTAGTTTTTCAAAACTTCATAACCATTTTTTATTTTTTCTGTATCGGTTGAATTATTAATTCCGTATAAAGTATTATGGAACATAAGATATATGAATTTTGAAAATAGTACTTCTATATCTATTTGGATGTCAAACCATCTCCCACCCTTTTCATCTCCCACGAAACCGCTATCCTGAAAGAGAAAAAAAATAGCTTGTAGAATCCAAATTGGCCCATTGACCTAGAATCTAGACAGGAGAAAACTCTGACTCCAGAAGCTAAATGAGTCTTCGGCCTTGTTTAGGTACCCCAAAATCTAAACTTTTGCACTATGCAAAAAAAAAAAGATTTTTCATCATATTAAATTTGTATGGAGTACTAAATGTTGACGAAATCAAAAACTAATTGCACAGTTTGGTTGTACTTTGCGAGACGAACATTTTAAGCCTAATTAGTCAACGATTGGACAATTATTACCAAATATAAATGAAATGCTACAAGTAATTCCGGGCTGGAAGGTCATGGGAAGACTCGAGCGTAGCAAGGTCGTTTCTTTTTGTTGCTGATGTGCAGTTTTGTCTTGGTACAAAAAGAAGAATTCGATGGGACACTTAGTCTTAAGTGCTGAGTGCACTAGAAATCTCATACCTTATGTTCCTAGATGATAGCCTTCTATTTTTTTTAAGAGTCATACTCCTTCCGTCTAAAAAAATGTAATTATAGAAAACGCACCGATGAAACTAGCTCAATTTTAACCAATTTTATAGTAAATAGTATTAGTATTTATATTTATAAATAAATTTATTATGAAAATATATTCTATAACTAAATTTAATGTACTTATTTTGTCCTTTTTTTATATAATTTCAAATAAAGTACGTGAGTGCTACGGAGGGAGTATCTCCTGGCTTAGAACCTGTGGTTGTGTGCTAGTGCAGTACTCGCGCTCAGACCAACAATTCCATTGAAAGGTAGTTTCCCTAGTGGCACGGTCCGTCCAGACACACACCCGCGCGTAGACGGCAGCACGTCCAAGCAAACAACAAATGGATCTCGTCCGTTTGTTTATTTTCGCGCCAAGAAGAGAAGATAGCGCAACGCCAACGGCCCGGCGCCCAGTAGAGTAGTCCTGCACTGTAGAGAAGCGGAGCCAGCCGAAGGAAACCTGCAGGAAGTTTCGTTTCGGCGAGTCAAAGCCAAGACAAGCTACTACTCCCCCTCCGGGCTCCGGCCCTCCTCCTACACACGGACATCCACGTCTGTCTCTCTCTCACACACACACACACACTCCCTCTTCACATTCACACGTTTGCCTCGCCCACGAAAAGACAACCAACCCGGGTCCGGGGGGCAAGCGGGGGGAGAGACAGAGAGCAGGGAAGGAGGGGAGAGGAAAGGGAAAAGCGGGTCGCGAGTGCCGCCAACTTTTGCCCCCCCGGCGCCGCCTCGCGCGAGATCCGCTCCGCGTGCCCCGCCGCCGCGCCGCTGCCGAGGTGAGCTCCGCCCGCCCTCCCTCCCCCGCTGATCCGCGCCGCCCGATTTGGCACTCGGTTTCCGGCCCGGGATTCCCCCCCGCCTGCTGTCCGCGTCTGCGGTTTGGGTCGGGGCCGCGCTCGGAGCTGTGGGGGGCGTGTTGCCGCGGTGGGTCTCCGGTGGCGGCGAATTGCAGCTCCGCGCTGCGTGGCTCTGGTTCTGGTCTCACTTCTCAGGGAGTCGCCTGGGCGGGTTGGTTTTGGTCAGCCGATGGGTTTTGCGGCTGCTTTTAGGCAGTGATTTTTTTAGGGTGTCGCGCCACGGGCCGCGGCAATGCGATTCCCGGACCGAACTCCGCGGCTCCGGGTGTGGAATTGGAGTTGTTGGACTATTTTTTTTTTTGTGGGGGTTTCATGTTTGGAGCTGAGATCTTAATCTCTTTCTTCCTGGTTTGGAACCGGTGCTTTTGCTACTCCTTTTGACGGATAATTCGAGTTTGGAGTCGTCGAATTCTGAAACCTGGAGTAGGTTTTTACATGTGCCGTGGGCAAACGGGGCTTGAATTATTAAAGCCAGAACTGTTCCGCTGACATTTTCAGTTCCATCTAGTCGTGCCGTGGATGTCACAACTTGGTCTAACGACTCTGATCGCGGATTATTTTATTTGTTTCAGATAGAGGGTGTCGTCCCCAGCATCGGGTTCCACGGAGAGTTGTTGATTTGGATACCTGATCCAATTGGGGTTGGATTGAGTCACTTGGACCTTTTCAACAGCTGTCCCGTTCCAGCTGCTTTGGTCACAATAAGAGGCTTGCCTGGTTCCAGAGATGATGCCATTGTGAGTGGAGATGGATTCTGCGAGAAGTTGGTTCCAGAAGTTCCAGCCGAGGGACAAATCCAAGAGTCCAGCGGTGGCTGCCAGCCATGGAAAGGATCCAGGAAAGCCCCCGATCGATGATGCCCCTTCTAGTGCAACGAAACAGAGGGTCGCCGCTGCAAAGCAGTACATTGAGAACCACTACAAGACCCAGATGAAGTCCCTGCAAGATAGGAAAGAGAGGTAGGCAGTCCAGTGAATATAAACCTTTTTTTTTTTACCTTTGCCTGCTTTGGTTATAGATTTATTAGCACCCATCGTGTTTTACATGCAACTAGCAAAATTCTAAATTACGGCTCAAGTGTAGAATGGAAAGAAATGAAGGTCCCCATCTTGCTGTTATCGAGCAGGATGCCCAACCACACACATGACATGCCATGTTTGGACTGGAATGGCAAACACAGGTGCAGCCACGCAGATGATTAAGATCAAGTCCTTACAAGTGTGTTGGGACCATGGTTGTGCCCAGAATAGAAAGCCCAGTTACAGCGTTGACTCAAGTTAGGTAGCTTCAGTACCATATTAAGCTGTAGCCCCTCTGTTCCAAATTATAAGACGTTTTGGCTTTTCTAGATACATTGCTTTTGATATGCACTTAGATATACTCTATGTTTAGACATATAGTAAAATAAATGTATCTAGAAAGGGCAAAGCGTCATATAATGCTTAGATATTCGCTAGGTTTAGGTACATAGTAAAAGAGATGTATCTAGAAAAGCCAAAATGTCTTATAATTTAGAACGGAGGGAGTAGTTTTTTTTTTTTTGCGAATTGTATTAAGTTGTAGCTCTGTAGTGAATAGTGATTGATACACAATGATCTAGCAAAGCTATGAACTCAACGCCGAATATGATTTATGAACTTTTTTTTAGTATCAACTCATTGAACTCAAACAATTACTCAATTAAACTTACATACTCATTCTAAATGATGTTTGCCGTTTCAAAACTTAAACAATTCAAACTTATACTTGCAATCATTATCAAATGTCAAGACTTATTTTTCTCGTCAGCCAATCTACTTGCTGGATTCCATCTATTTGATGACAATTGACTTGCAGGAAATTGTGATCTTACTTTTATAATATCTTGGCTTACTTTTAGGCGCTGGATGTTGGAGAGAAAATTAAAAGATGCCGAAGTTCCTGTAGAAGAGCAAAATAATATTCTTAAGCATTTGGAGAAAAAAGAGACTGAATATATGCGCTTGCAGAGACACAAGATAGGAGTTGAAGATTTTGAACTTTTGACTATTATTGGGAGAGGTGCATTTGGAGAGGTACAGTTCATTTCAGTTTCCATTCTTTAACAGTTTGTGCAAACCAGTTCAATGATATACATGGCATTATTTCTGTTTCTTTTGAATTCTATCCCATCAGCGATTGTTCTGCGCATACGTTTTCTTTTTAAAGAGAAGCCTCTGCTTATATAGAAAAAAAGTTCTACACATGCACCACATGTTGACTTGACAATATTATTCGTACAATCCTTTTCATGAAATAAATGTGGATATCTCATATAGTTGGAAGTTGGAACTTGGTGTGCCTTGCTGCTCCATCTTGTATTTTAGTACAACTCTAAATATGCAACTCTTCTGCTTGTAAGAAAACTGGGATAAAGTTAACCTTTTGGTCATTGTTCTGCTGACATTTATCTGGCACTTTAGAGTTCTTTGGTATTTGCTTTGGACCTTTATAGGCCATATATTTACTCTCCCAAATTGATGGCATTCAATTATCATGTGGTCCCTTGATGCATGCTTGTGATGAGTTTCCATTCGTTACGTTCACATATGCAAATATTATGGGTGTTTTTTCCACCACCGTTTTCACATGCCTTCTCCATTATTAAGGTAACTTTGATGGATTGGACCATTTTACCATGGCTTGCAGGCAGTTAACTACTCCCTCCATCCCAAATTATAAGTCATTCCAACTTTCTTGGAGAGTCAAAGCATCTCAAGTTTGACCAAACTTATATAATAAAATAATAAAATTTATGATATCAAATAAGTATAATTAGTTTTTTCATTAATTATATTTTTGTAGTATACCTATTTGATGTCATAAAGTCTTTGTAATTCTTTATAATTTTGGTCAAATTTAAGATTGCTTTGATTCTCCAAGAAAGTTAGAATGACTTATAATTTGGAATGGAGGGAGTTTATGAAAAAAGGCCTGGCCCTTGATTTTCGTAATATACCTATGAAAAAGAAGTTGTTTGTCCTAAATATCCAATCTGGGCTTTGAGTTAATTTGTAGTATCTTTGTTATCTGCTTATTGCTATTTTTTGTATTTATATTTAGTTAATATTGGGATGAACACTGTTTTGCTACAAGGTTTTTTACCTTTCTTTCTTTTCAAGAGGAGAATTAGAGAAAAAATCATCCTTCTTGGTGCAGTTGACTCATGTAGTTTTAAATAGCTCTTATTAACAACTGGTTTAACTGATTCTTCTGTTATCTTCTGTTTCAGTTGAGTCTGAATCTTTTGCTTTCTTTATGTGTTGTGCCATTCTTTTCGCTATGTCACTTATGCCACTCTAACTGTGCAGGTGCGTCTTTGTAGAGAGAAGACCTCTAAGAATGTGTACGCAATGAAAAAGCTCAAGAAATCTGAAATGCTTCGTAGGGGCCAGGTACCATGTACGGTCTTTCTGAGTTGTTTTGCATTCTCTATTTCTGTTTTGCATGTTATCCTCTGACACGTGTACATATATTCTATTCCAGGTAGAACATGTCAAAGCCGAAAGGAACCTTCTTGCTGAAGTTGATAGTGCTTACATAGTTAAGCTCTATTATTCTTTCCAAGACGAAGAGTTCTTATATCTCATCATGGAATACCTTCCTGGTGGGGATATGATGACTTTACTTATGCGCAAGGACACACTAACAGAAGATGAAGCTAGATTTTATATTGCAGAAACTGTGCTTGCCATTGAGTCTATTCACAAGCACAACTATATTCATCGGTACCATACTAGTGTCTCTGTGTTTTCTTTTTTTTTAAAAGCCAGATGATCCTATAATTTAAATGATGTATCTCTATGTTCCTTTTGTCAGGGATATCAAACCAGATAATCTTTTGTTAGATCGCATTGGTCACCTGAAGCTTTCTGACTTCGGTTTGTGTAAACCTTTGGACAGCAGTAATTTTCCAAATTTGAATGAACCAGATTATACGTCTGGAAAAGTTACCAAACCTTTGCCTGATACCACTCGGTTAAGCGACCCTTCTGCACCGAGGCGTACACAGCAGGAGCAATTGTCACACTGGCAAAAGAACCGCCGGATGTTGGTAAGTAGTGTATTCAAAGATGGATTAACTTATCGATGGCTTGGGAACAGCATCACCTATGTTATGGTGGCTTTTGTTTGAATGTCTTAACTCACTTTTCTCCGTCTGGATTATATCCATTTTTTGCCTCCTATAACCTTTTTGGCATAATAAAACCATACAAAAGTTATATTGCTCCTTCAAATTTTGTAAGTTTTGAACCATGTTTCCATAGATGATGTTCGTAGTTGGTCTCATGTCTCTCTGAACCAATCATATTGAACTTCTAAAGGACAGAAAATGGTTCCCAGTTCTAAGGATGTAGTATTGTTTTGTTGACATCAACCAGTCTTTACCATGTTGAACCAAGTCGTATGGAATACTCTGGAGTCAATGGCTAATGAGTGGGTTACTATAATTTGATGAATGGAGCTGGATCAAACTAACAAAAACAGTTACAACGTCACTATCCCCATTACAAAGGAATCCAAATAGTAATATTTTCTAGGGTTTAATTTTCTAGTGGATTATGTGAATCATAAGGTTCCTTCCTATGTCTAGCAAGATCTCCCCCCTTTTCCATAAGGTTCCTGCTTGCCATGCTGAGTGTACACTCGAGCGCAGTTGACATGTTTAATTGCAATCCTGGGGCACAGGCATACTCAACAGTCGGTACACCTGATTATATTGCTCCAGAAGTTCTACTGAAGAAAGGATATGGAATGGAGTGTGACTGGTTAGGTTTTTTATCTTGTAAATTTGTATCTTTAACTATTAGACTTGGTGATTCTATCACCCTCTGTGCTTTCTGTATCTTGATGGATGCTTGATATCACTTCTTTTTCTTCTTTAGGTGGTCCCTTGGTGCTATCATGTATGAAATGCTTGTTGGTTACCCTCCATTTTATTCAGAGGATCCAATGTCTACTTGCAGAAAGGTACATGTGAATATGTGATATCCACAGGATATATATGTGTGTGCCATAGTATTCTATATTCAGTGTCATCCTATGCAAACTTCATGAACATCATTGTGTCAAATCCATAACACTGAAGAGAGCAGATTACACTGTGCACTACATTAGGATGACCATGACTTGCCTGTAACCACAACTATTTAGGCCCTGTTTGGATCCACTAGTAGCTAATAGTTCCCTGGCTAATTGTTTGCAGCTAATATTTAGCGGGGTGCTGTTTGGATCCACCAGCTAAAAGGTGGATGCATTGGTGTTTTTTTTGTCTATCCTTTGTTTTCTATTGGGAGGCACATGGATAGAGGTAGGTGGGAGGGCAAAAGTGCCTTTTTGCATCTATTAGCTGCGTTGGGATAGCTACTGAGATAGTCGTTAGCTGTGTGACCAGATAAACAATTAGCTGGGTTCCTTTGGATCAACCCCAACTAATTTTTAACAGCTAACTATTAGCTGGGAGTTGGTGGTTGCAGCTGGTCGAATGAGCTCTACTGCACTATACGCCTATTTAATAAACGTGGGCTTTATATTCTAGCTGCCTTGCTTACCTTTAGTAAGCAAAATACTTCTATAGCTTTATGAGCATACATCTCAACTTATGTTTTTCTTTGTTCATGCAGATTGTGAACTGGAGAAGTCACTTGAAATTCCCTGAAGAGGCAAAGCTTTCTCCTGAAGCTAAGGATCTCATCAGCAAGCTTTTGTGTAATGTTGAGCAGAGACTTGGCACAAAAGGAGCCCATGAAATAAAAGTTTGTTCTTATCCACATGTTTGATGCATACACTTCCATTACTCTCATACCCAAAGTACCCAACTAATTTAATTGTACTTACAAGTTTAGGCGCATCCATGGTTTAGAGGTGTTCAGTGGGAGAAGTTGTATCAGATGAAAGCTGCTTTCATACCAGAAGTTAATGACGAGTTGGATACTCAGAATTTTGAGAAATTTGAGGAGGTAAAAATCTACTTTCCCCTGTTGGTTTACTTCTGCAAATTGTCTGCATCAATAATATTTGCCTACAGTATAAGATTGGGTGGTGGTTATGCCACATGGCAGTTGCTGGTTAATATTGAATGAACTTCTGGTAGTGCCTGTGATCCTGTTTTCCTGCTTGTTATCATACCAATTAGTGTTCATTCTGGTTGTCAAACAATACCTGTGGGCAGGCTTAGCATATGGTAAAATCAAACACAAGGGTTCCCTTGAGTGTTTATTCTAGAGGTGAACAATCACCATCTGACATTCCTTCTGCTTGGAAGTATGCAATTGTACTCCTAAATAGGTGGTCTGTGTTGGTTCCCTGTGCACTGTAGGCTAAATTTCTCTGGGTTAGTGCTACCTGGTAGTACAATTAAATGAAATCTGCGATCTAATCACAAATTCTATCTGCTACCTAACAAAAACTGGGGTTCAGATAAATCTGGTGTTGTTTCCTCTTTCATATCAGTTAGGCTTGTGATATTCTTAATTTCAGGATTATTCAATTGTAACGCTCTATTCTTTTGTTGTTTATATGATAGTGTTTGTTGTTGACCTGGTGAAACTTGAACTGTGAATGCATTAGCTAATAGCTATTGCTCACACATTTAATTATTTTTCCACTACTTTGCAGACTGGAACTCAAATTCAAAGTTCATCCAAGTCAGGCCCATGGAGAAAGGTATGCATAAGTTCTCCACTAAAGGTTTCTGGGTAGTTGAAGTATGGGACACAGTAATGTACCAGTTACAGACAGTTCCATATCTGCTGTTCAAGTGAAATATTTTGCATTGGTTTTCTCCCCATTGGGCACTAAAAAACATTCTTATCCCTCTAGCATGCATTGGTTAACCATAAAATATATATCTAAAAAATGTGTTTCAAACATTGCTATTGATCTGGAGGGCATATATATTTTCTCTTGAACAAGGGCACATATATTTAGAAATTGAGTGGGAATTTTACTCATATTGGACATTTGAGCTTCATTTTATTACTGCCCTTTGTCAATGAATTGAAAGACACTTCTTTTACAGATGCTTCCATCCAAAGATGCAAACTTTGTTGGGTATACGTACAAGAACTTTGAAATTGTAAATGATGATGAAGTGGCAGGAATTGGTTAGCTCCCCCATTACTATGTTCATCCTCTGTACTATTTCACTTATTTAATTGTTATACATTTAGTTTGACAAAAATGGTTTGGTGCTTTGTGCAACAGCGGAGTTGAAGAAAAAGAGTTCCAAACCAAAGCGGCCAACCATCAAGACATTGTTTGGTAATGAGCCAGCCTATGTTCATTTCGCCTCTCCACTATCTTTATCTCTGTGAAGGCGGGAACGACCAACTTACCTTGCATTCATCTCTGAACAGAGAGCATGGACGAAGAGGAGCCTGTTCAAGGAAGTTTTTTAGGTATGTTGCCCCCGAAGGAGGGGCAACCTTCGTCCCACTCCAGCATTCCACCAGAAAAATACCAACCTCGACGTAAATAGGATATGGAGGTTCCAAAAGTAAAGCATAGGAAAGTAAAACAAGAAAAAAATCTCTTCTGCTGCCTTTTGATCTGCTCCCTGTCTAAGTTTTGTAAATCCTAACCAACGTGTTCTTTAGTCAAATGCTTAAAAAAACTCTCCGGCCAAATAGTGTATGGCATTTGATGTGAGCATCAGTGTTCGCTGTATATTGTGTTACCGTTCTAACTTTGGATTGATGTTTCTCAGCCATATTGGTGAAACCTAGTGTATACTAGATAAGGGACCAGGAGAAAACAAGCTGTGCTGCTGTGGCGAACCTGTGTTATGTGTATTGACCTCATAGTTGTTTCTTCAAGGTCAAGATTCGTAGGAGCCTGATCAACTTGCAGCTGTATTGCTCCAAAAAAAACCCCGCAGTTGGAGCATATGAACTGGAACACACGTGTGTCTGACACAGCGCCCATGTCAAACGAGTAATTGACACATTTATCCTTTGAACATATTCTCGCAAGGTTGCGTTAGGTCGAGAGACATTCTAAACTGGAATGGTCCCGTCTTAGATTACGGAGACGGGACAATTGTGTTTGATGTTTAGTTGAGTGAGGACAGAACTGTCCTATTTTTTATTTGGTTTAGAGACAATGGGGCCGTTCACTGGTCTGGTTCACACCAGTCACCTAGCTTCTTCCCTCTCAAGTTACTGTTCACCAAACTAGCCGAACAGTGTTTTTCTCTTACAACAAACCAGCCGGAACAGTGTTTTCAACCAAGTTTCGAACAGCGAACGGGACCAATAAAAGTGGGATTAACCACTTGTCTTATTTCTTTTTCCCCTTACTTCTTTCTCGCCATCTTCATTTCCCATGCATGCCAGAAAATGAAAGCCTAAAGGCCCATTTGGAACGTAGGAATTTTACGGGAATTGTGCAAGAATTTCACAGGAATTAGTTCATTTTCACATAAAAACGCAGGAACAGGGAAAACTTCTCGTGTTCCAAACAGGGCCTTAGGGCGACGTGCGGCGGGCTCGCTGGGGCTAGGGGCGGAGCCCGCCGAAAGGATCAAGATGCTCAAGAGGATGATGAATTGGGCTAATTCTAAAATTCTTTGCAATAATTAAACCCTACACTTAGCCCACTTCATCCCTTGTGCCTAGAATGCGAATCTATTGATCTATCGCTCAAAAGTTTAGCACCCTAAGTTCCAATCCTATTCTAGCATGGCAATTCTAAGAGTGTAAAGACAAGAATTAAATTGCTCAAATGTAAATGTGTCGGGTTCATAAACCCGGGGTCCCTCGGGGACCGACTTCTCAATGAAGGCTCGGCCCAAGCAGACAACACACAACTCATGGGTGGCCCAAGTATCGGGACAACAGGCCAGAAGGGCGATCCAATCACCGACCGGAAGGTCTGGCCGAGGAGGAGCGACGCCCGTTTTCCGACTCCGGCCCACCTCTCCGACCGGAGGGCTCACGTCGATCTCTAGCCCACCTCCGGATAGCCTCTCCGACCGAAAGGCCTGGCCGAAACACTACTTCCGACTCCAACCCCACGTCACCCTGCTCACTGCTCTTCTCCGACTAGCACAATCAGAGCCGACTGGGACCAACCGACCGGAGACGCCCGCTCAGAAAGGACCAGGGAACGAACGGAGAAAGCAAGGCAAGGCGCACAAGTCAAACCACGATACCAGGGACCATACCATGTACACCTGCAGAAACAGTACTCTACCTCCTCCATGACACAAATAGTATTGTAGGCGCCGATATTTTCCCTACAGTATTGTGGGCGCCATTAACTCCCATACGGTAAGGCCCCCACATGCCTCTGGGCATCGACAGTGTTGTGGGCGCCGGCATTTACCGTACCGAGTGAACATGGCGAAACCCCTCACATGCCTCTGGGCATCAATAGTATAGCAGGTACCGACATCTGCCATACCCGAACAAGACAACGTAACCTCCCACGTGCATCCGACGTCCAACAGTGTTGTGGCCGCCTACCATCATCCTGTACCCGTCGGCATGGGCAGCAAGGTTTAGAAGCATACGTACTCTCTCCCTCTCACTTGTAAGGCCATCCCCTTCATCTATAAAAGGGGATGCGCTCTCTCTCAAGAGACTAAGTTAAGCCAGGTCGATTCAAGTGCTTCCAGATTCATTAGATCGATCAAGTTCGCTAGCTCACAACCACAGAACCGCTAGGTTTGGACCTCAAGCACACGCTTGAACACTTAGCCTATAGCCGAGCTCCTGTCGCTCTCGGCCCTTTCGACCGGAGCCAACCGGACCTCTTGTACCCCCATCTTTCTCCTTCTCGTTTGTAACCCCACTGCAAACTTCGAGCACCTGGGCTCAGGAATAAAGTCACCGACCGACTCAAATTGGACGTAGGGCACGTTGTCTGAACCAGTATAAACCTTGTGTCATTGAGTGCTAGGCCAAACTACGGGGTGCCCAAACGCTCCGGTCAAGGTGACCAGACGCTCCGATCAGTTCTCCCACCACTGAGCCATTAAGTTATGACTAGACTCTGACCAGTGTCCGGTCAACACTGACCGGATGCGTCCGGTCACGAAAACTGCTCTCTGGAACCTTACTGCTGTTGACCGAACGCTGGAACCCAGAGTCCGGTCACTTTGCTGCTCAGTGTCTGGTCAGTAGCCAGAACCTGACCAGCGTCCGGTCAGCACTGACCGAACGCGTCCGATCAGGATTCTCCCTCTCTGGAACCTCTCTGGAGTTGACCGGACTCTGGCACCCAGCGTCCGGTGACATTTCACTCGGCGTCCGGTCGCAACCAGACGACTTCACCTAGATCAAATGAACTGACCGGACTCTACTGCCAGCGTTCGACCACACCAGAACCAGCGTCCAGTCAATATTTGACCCTCCATTCACTTCCAACTCGAAATCATATGTGAATGAAGTTTTCTCCAATTGATCTTAGGGCTACTTAGGAGCTACCTAGTGCTAGATTTGACAAGTGTGCACCACACCTAACCCACTAGACTCACCTAGGTCAAGCTACTAGTCCATACCCCCTTTATAGTATGGCCAAAGGAAAAAACAAAATTCTAAACTACTCTAAGTGTCTCTTCAACACCAATCAACACTTAGAACTAGTCCATCCTTAACCTTATCATCCATCCTTTGAAAACCGAAACAATTTCCATCGTAGGGGTATGACAACCATGATTGCCCAATCAATTGCCATTACTATGACCTAACTTAATTGCCTCTATAAAACACACGTTAGTCATAGTAATCACGTATTGTCATTAATCACCGAAACCCAACTAGGGGCCTAGTTGCTTTCAATCCCCCCTTTTTGGTGATTGATGACAATACAACCTCGAGTATATAAAAGAGATGAGGTTTTCAACATGCTTGGTTCATATAAGCTTTTGACAATAAGAACAAAAGAGTTAGACAAGCTTATATGACCCAAGCCAACATGATGTACTCAATAGATATGAAATAAGCATGGGTACAAGTAATAAAACTCATTTGCATCAGAGTAAGAACGCGGAAGCAAACCAAATGAGCATAATGAAGTGACATGACATATATAAAGATCAAAATAGAGAGCACACATGTCACATATCACATAAATATCACTATCACACTTATATAGTTCAATGCATAAATAAGTAAATGGGAATGCATAATGTCTCACACATAAAGAACCAAAAGTAATAAAGCATAAGCTAAAACATAAGCTCCCCCTAGATATAATGCTCCTCCTATATCTATCATACTCGATCCTCTCCCCCTTTGGCGTCAAGCACCAAAACCTAAGGGTCGGTCGGCGGGGCTGGAGCAGACGAGTCGGGCGCTGAGGTGCGACGAGCGATCTAGAACTGGGTAGCATCATCCTCTGATCCAGAGCTCTGAGCTATCTAACCCTCTATCGCTGGAAGTGACGCTGAAGTGGTCTGGGTCTGCTCTAGAATTGGTGCGGCCTATGACTCAGCAGGTATGACTGTAGCAGGTGGCTCTAATGATGTAACTGATGATGAGAGCGTCTTTGTAGTCCCAGTGACTGGAGCAACGGTGGAAGGTCTAGGGACACGTAGCTCTGGCGGTGTAGGTTGCCCTGTCAACTCACTGAATGTAGCACCAAGGCTCCTGGAGACTAGGATGTCTGTCACAAGCATCGAGGAACTCTGTGCTGGTGTGAAGCCCGTAATAAGAGGTGTGAAGGAAGGACCTTAGGCTGGCACTAGTGAGGCAAACCACTGGGACACCTGCTCTATAGGTGAAGCAAACCGTGTACCTGGCTGTCCCTGACTCTGAAGCCCACTAGGCTAAAAAGCTGGAGTCATAGTAGTGGTGGCAGGCTGGCCAAGCTGAGGTGTAAGCTATGGCGGTGGAGCCCCAATAGCAGTAACGACATGCCATATGAAACCAAGTAACTGCTGCTGATTGAGGAGCTGCTGCTGCTGTATAGCCTACTGTTGTCGCTGGAACTCGTCCTGTCTGGCCTAAACCTATGCAAGTGCAGCTGAGGTCTCCTAGGCCTGGTGAGCCTGATCCTGCCTCATCCACTCAAGTATCGCAAGTAGAGCGGGGTCTGTCTGTGGTTGCTGTGGTGGAGCTGAGCTGGAGCCACTGGCTTCACTGTCATGTCGTCAAGGAGGCATCCGAGGGATATCCTGGTAGTCATCATCTGAATTGTCGCTGGGTAGCTCTTGACCATATCCTCCTGCTGAGCATCTAGCTCCTCCTCTGTAGCTGCTACGCCCCTGATGATCTCATCCTACTGGGCTGCAATCTCTAACACCTCTAGGCGTCGATGCGGCTGGCTAGGTGTCCTCGCTGCACTGTGGCGGAGCATCTGAGCCATGTTATATGCTGGAAACTCTATAGTAGCTCCTGAATACTCTGCCAACATCTCAGGAGGCCTCACTATAACTGCCCTGTGAATTAGAAATGTGATCCAGTGAGCATACGACAGCTGTGTGTGACCTTTGAAACCCTCTGCAAGTGTATCCTCCATCTCAGAAAGAATGAGATCCCATATATCAAATATTGTCTGCTGGATCAGGGAGTTCAGTAGCCACAATTGAATGCGAGTCAATCCCTCGCGATATCCCATCCTCGGTAGCAGGGTCCTTCTCATGATAGCATCAAGCAGTCTAGCTATAGAAGTAAGATCTCTGGGTGTCCTGCTCGACCCCTCGCTGAAAGGTCCTAATATGGCTAGAGGGGGGGTGAATAGCCTATTTAAGACTCTACAAATCAACTATAGCAATTTGATTAGAATGACAAATAGCGTAATGCAAACTTGCTCTAGCTCTACAAGGGTTGCAAGCCACCTATCCAACAACTCTAGTTGTAATGATTACTTAGGCACACAAACTTGCTATGTAATTACCCACTAAGAGCTCTCAGTCTTGTTACTCTAAAGAGCTCAACTAGATGAATGTAAATAATAAAGCAAGCACTCAATTCTAATTACACTAAAGAGCCTGTATCAACTAGTTTGCAAGAATGTAAATAAGTGAGTAGGGTGATTATACCGACGTGTAGGGGATGAACCAATCATAAGATGAATATATAGCCAATCACCGGAAGAATGCCAAAGATAAAAGACAATCGATTTTCTCCCGAGGTTCACGTGCTTGCCAACACGCTACGTCCCCATTGTGTCGACCAACACTTGGTGGTTCGACGGCTAAGAGGTGTTTCACAAATCTCGTCCACACGATAGGACACCGCAAGAACCGACCCACAAGTGAGGTAACTCAATGACACGAGCAATTTACTAGAGTTACCTTTCGGCACTCCGCCGGGGAAGGTACAACTCCCCTTACAATCACCGGAGATGGCCACGGACAATCACCAACTCGTGCCAATCCTCCACCACTGCTCCAACCGTCTAGGTGGTGGCAACCACCAAGAGAAACAAGCGAAATCCGCAGCGCAACACGAATACCAAGTGCCTCTAGATGCAATCACTCAAGCAACGCACTTGGATTCTCTCCTAATCTCACAATGATGGTGGATCAATGATGGAGATGAGTGGGAGGACTTTGGCTAAGCTCACAAGGTTGCTATGTCAATGAAAATGTGCAAGAGAGTGAGCTTGAGCCGGCCATGGGGCTATAAATAGAGCCCCAGTGAAATAGAGCCGTTGTACCCCTTCACTGGGCTGAACACGGGCCGACCGGACGCTCCGGTCATATTGACCGGACGCTGGACCTCAGCGTCTGGTCGTGCGATGAGCGCCACGAGTCATTGGCTTCAAACGCCGATCACCCGATTTCAACGGCTACGTAGTTGATCGGACGCTCCGGTAAAACTGACCAGACACTAAAGCCCCAGCGTCCGGTCGTTTCCAGTAAGCTCCCCGAGGCGTATTTCTTCAACCGGACGCGTCTGGTCCACCTTGACCGGACACAGAGCAGCGTCCGGTGCAATACCCTCGGCACTGCGTAGACCCGTCAGTTTGACCGGACACACGCAGCCAGGGTCCGGTGCTTTCAGACCCAGCGTCCGGTCAGTAGACCGACGCCAGCGTCTTCGCGATCAACTCGTTTTCACTTCTAACTTCTTCACCCTTGCTCTAAAGAGCCAACCACAAGAATTTGCATCCGGCGCAATAGAAAATAGACATTCCATTTTCCCGAAAGCGCCGAATCCCGCCGAGAGGGATCCAAACCCATCTCAACCCTATAAACACCACCTCATTTGTAAATGTGCCAACACCACCAAGTGTATCACCTTGTGCACAAGTGTTAGCATATTTTCACAAACATTTTCAAGGGTGTTAGCACTTCACTAGATCCTAAATGCATATGCAATGAGTTAGAGCATCTAGTGACACTTTGATAACCGCATTTCGATACGAGTTTTACCTCTCTTAATAGTACGGCTATCAATCCTAAATGTGATCACACTCTCTAAGTGTCTTGATCACCAAAACAAAATAGCTCCTATGGTTTATACCTTTGCCTTTAGCTTTTTGTTTTTCTCTTTCTTCTTTCCAAGTCCAAGCACTTAATCATCATCATGGTATCATTATCATCATGCTATGATCTTCATTTGCTTCATCACTTGGAGTGTGCTACCTATCTCATGATCACTTGATAAACTAGGTTAGCACTTAGGGTTTCATCAATTCACCAAAACCAAACTAGAGCTTTCACTCGCCGAATGGCTCTGTGAAGCAAGGTTGGATGAGATCTGTGGGACGCACAAGACCGCTGTGAGAGCATCTAGGAGGCTCTGTATGACCATAGCAAACCTCATGAAGACGGATGGGTGACTCCTGTAACCTGAGGATCTCTCTGACCCTGAAGCTCATCAGCCTGTAGTCACGACCTCTGAATGCAAAGTGTATGAACCTGTGAGCTGGGTCAATCCAAAGTGTAGCGTAGAACTCACGGACTCAAGATGGAACATATCTGCCTGTCCATCTAAGTAAGTCTGTCAGCCCTGGCAAGTAAGAGAGGTGAGGGCGGATCTGCTCTCCAGCTGCTGCTATAATGGCTTCAATGGAGCAAACCCTCTGAGATCTAAAAGCTACACCACTGTTCAGATAAGCATTGTAGAAGTCCTCCTGAAGTGGTGTATAGAAACCCTCTGAAGCACGCTCATCCCTCCTCGGTGGGAACTAGTCCTCGAACTGAACAAACTTGAACTGCTGCCCCTACTTGGCTTTGGCGACCCTCAAGTCTAGGTGAGTCACTAGAGGGCGGACCTTGTGGTCTAGGAGGTAGATGAGAACCCCTCCTCTATGTCTCTAGCCTCGGTGTCACCTAGGTATGAGTATGACTGGAGCGGCATCACTGTGACTGAGGTGCCTGCTCAGTCTCCTATGTCTCCTCTCCCTCCTAAGTCTGCTCAGCCTGCTGAGTACCCTCTGACTGCACTGGTGGCTATGGCTGCTGCTGTGGCTCCCCCTGAGGCTGAGTCTCCTCCAAAACAACACGCCATCCCTCAAGCATGACAGTCCTAGCTGGACTATCATGACGACGCTCAACCTGCTTGACTGCTGCCCTCTGTGCTGAAGAAAGTTGATCTGCAATGACAACACCACTCCGAACACCTCCTCTCTCTGCACGCTCTACGGTGGCTGCAACTGCAGCTGCTCTCTTAGTATTAGTATCTGGATACTTACGCTTCTTCGTCGCAAGCTTCTTCACCTTGCCTTTAACCTCAGTAGGCAAGCGAGGTGGAGGCCTCGGATCCTCATCACCTGGATCACCTCCGACGTTCTTGACACGTGCCATTGCTGGAGCTGAAAAGAACAACTGCCACTGACAAGAATCAACTGCCAACTGTCACTTACGAGGGTTGGCCTCGATCCGTACTCGCGAGCTTGGCCCCGAGTTGACTGTCAACTGCCAAAGTAACCTTAGAAACACCGACTTGCTGCACGATAGAATAGATCGGATATATGAATAAATACAATATACATCTAAAGATACAAAACCCTAAGAAGCAAGCAATGGATACGAAATTAGAGGCGTTGGCTTGCTACCTAACGAACCGGTGATCCGAAGAGCAAAGGAATGGAACACGAGGGCACCACCGGGTTGGCAAAGGTTAGGGTTTCAGTGACGTGTAGCGACGGCCGAGAAGATGCAGGGCAGTGATGGATTAGGGCACCGGCGAGGAGCAATGTGGCACGGGCGCGTGGCTGTGGTTGCTGGCACGGCGGCGCTAGGGCACGAGCGTGCGGTTGCTGGCGTAGCAGTGACGCTGGCGCTAGGGCACGACCATGCTAGCGGCGGCGAGGTAGTGCTGCGGGCGGTGCGGTGAGATGGCGTAGGTCCATGGGGCAGAGCAGCGCGGCGGCGGAATGCGGCTAGGGCACGGCGCGCGGGAATGGGAGCTCGACGGTAGGGGCTGTGGCGGCGTGAGCGGGGGCACGGTGAAGTCGGCGCGATGGCAGATGGGATGCTGCCTTAGGTCAAGCCCGGCACGGTTACATGGTGGCCCCAAACGTGATTGATAAGGAAACGTAGAAGAGTTCAGAAACCGCATGACTTCTACTGACCGGAAGCTTCGATGGCAACGACCGGACGCTGCCACTCAGAGTTCGGTCGACAACAGAGAGGTCCAAAACCTCCCAAGTCGTGACCGGACGCGTCCGATCACCACTGACCGAACACAACCAGAGTCTAGTCGATCCTTAGATCTTCTTCTTTGCTTGACCAGACGCAGGGACGTCATCTGACCGAACACAGGGAAAGAACTGTTTCAGCATTCAGTCACTCCTTCGTGCTTCTGTTCACCTCCTGTGAACTGACCGGACGCTTGACTCCAGAGTTCGGTGCAGCATCTGGTCGCCCTTTTTCAGCAAATCTTCAAAGTTGCTTCACGCTGCATGTTCCCAATTAAGTCCCAACTTCAAAAAGACCCAAATAAACACCAATTGGGACTGATGTGAGTGACCTCTCTCAAACCCTCAAATTTTTCAAAGTATTTTGCCTTAGGCTATAATTCTTTTTAAGAAAATAGGCAACAAAAGGGTGATTGAAGAGAAACAACATACATGCATATGCAATGCAATACTTGAAAGTAATTTTAGTTGCTTATCAAGTTTGATCCAAGGTTAAGCTTCTTCACATGCTTTTCGGCGGTAATCTTAACCATGTTAGACAAGCCCTAAATGCATTACCGGGAAGTAAACATGTTGTATATTACAATGCAATGCAAGGGACAACACAAGCTCATTTTCTAGTGAAGTTGCTAAAATCAAGCACATTGAGCTCATTCCTCAACCGACAAAATATTGCCTCATCTAGCGGTTTAGTGAAGATATCCGCCAATTGATCCTTGGTCCTTACACCTTCTAATGATATATCATTTTTAGCAATATGATCTCTAAGAAAGTGATGGTGGATATCTATGTGCTTGGTGCAAGAGTGTTCAACTGGATTATTAGCAAGCTTTACCGCACTCTCATTATCACACAAAAGAGGTACATTTTCTAGAACAACTCCATAGTCTAGCAAAGTTTGATTCATGTAAAGTATTTGTGCACAACAAGCACCTGTGGCAATGTATTTCGCTTCGGCGGTGGACAAAGCCACACTATTTTACTTCTTGGAGGACCAAGACACAAGTGATCTACCAAGCAAATGGCACCCTCCGGATGTGTTTTTCCTATTAACTTTGCAACCGGTATAATCCGAATCGGAATAGCCAACTAATTCAAATCTAGCTCCTTTGGGATACCAAAGGTCAATGCTTGGTGTGTGCTTAAGATACCTAAGGATTCTTTTAACGACAATCAAATTAGCTTCCATAGGATTAGCTTGAAATCTAGCACACATACACACATTAAACTTGATGTCGGACCTAGATGCGGTTAAGTATAACAAGCTACCAATCATAGAGCGGTAGAGAGTTTGATCAACTATTTTACCTCCCTCATCTAGGTCGAGATGTCCATTAGATGACATTGGTGTCTTGATTGGCTTACATTCATCCATATTGAACCGCTTGAGAAGATCCTTGCTATACTTTTCTTGAGGGATGAAAATCTCTTCTCTCATTTGCTTGACTTAAAAACAAAGAAAGAATGTAAGCTCTACAATCATAGACATCTCAAACTCCTTCGACATCAATTCACCAAACTCTTTGTAAGAATCTTCATTTGATGATCCAAAGATGATATCATCAACATATACTTGACAAATGAAGATCTCTCCATCAAGCTTCTTGGTGAATAGTGTGGTGTCGACCTTCCCAATGGTGAAGTCCTTCTCAATGAGAAAATCTCGAAGGCGTTCATACCATGCTCTTGGGGCTTGCTTAAGCCCATATAGCGCCTTGGACAACCTATAAACATGATTAGGATATCTAGTGTCTTCAAACCCGGGAGGTTGATCAACATAGACTAGTTCATTTATGAAGCCATTTAAAATACACTTTTAACATCCATTTGATATAATTTCATTTCATGATGTGATGCATATGCAAGGAGGATACAAATGGCTTCAAGTCTTACAACCGGTGCAAAGGTCTCTCCAAAATCCAACCCTTCAACTTGAGAGAACCCCTTTGCAACTAGTCTTGCCTTGTTCCTCACAACAATGCCTTGATCATCTTGCTTGTTGCGAAACACCCACTTTGTTCCAATCACTCTTGCACCTTGTGGTCGCTCTTCAAAAGTCCAAACTTCATTGCGAGCGAAGTTGTTCAACTCTTCATGCATGGCATTTATCCAATTGGAATCTTGAAGAGCATCTTCTACATTCTTAGGTTCAACACAAGAGACAAAAGAGTGATGTTCAATGAATGAAGTAAGTTTTTGAGATCGAGTCATTACACCCTTTGATGGACTCCCTATGATGAGATCTTATGTATGAGCTTGTAGTAGAGGTGAATTTCTTCTATCAACCACTTGAGGGGGAGGTTGTGGAACATCAACATCTTGTACTTGTGCCACCATTTGATCATGAGAGACATGAATATCTTCATTTTCTACTCTTCCATCTTTATCACCATCTTGTGTCATATTTGATGAAGAAGGTGGATCAATCACTTGTACATCATCTTCATCATCTTTAGGCTTAATGTCTCCAACCAAAATGTTTTTTCATAGCCTCCCTCAATGGTTCATCATCTACATCATCAAGATTCGCATATGCTCCTTGGGAGCTATTAGATTCATCAAATTCCACATTATATATTTCTTCAACCAAGCCGGTGGCATGATTAAATACTCGATATGCTTTGGACTTTGATGAGTAACCAACAAGAAAACCAATATCACAACGTCTTTAAAACTTCCCTAGGTGTTGCCGCTTCTTGTAGAGGTAGCATTTGCATCCAAACATCCAAAAGAAGAAGACGTCCGGCTTCTTCCCATTGAGCATCTCATAAGATATCTTGCCAAGAAACTTTTGAATGAATAGGCAGTTGGATGCATAGCATGCGATGTTGATAGCTTCCGCCCATAGAGCTTTAGGTGTGTTGTACTCATCAAGCATTGTTCTTGCAAGTGTAATGAGTGTCCGGTTCTTTCTCTCTACTATACCATTTTGTTGAGGGGTGTATGTTGTGGAGACCTCATGCTTGATTCCAACTTCATCACAATAAGCTTCAATGTTTGTGTTGTCAAACTCTTTTCCATTATCACTCCTAATCTTCTTGAGCTTTACTTCAAACTCATTTTGTGCTCTCTTGGCAAAGTTCTTGAAATATGATGCCACTTTGGTTTTGTCATGAAGGAAGAACACCCATGTATATCTTGAGTAGTCATCAACAATCATAAGACAATAAAGATTTCCTCCCAAACTCTTGTATGTTATTGGTCTAAATAAGTCCATGTGAAGGAGCTCTAGCACTCTTGTTGTTGATATGAAAGCTTTTGTAGGATGAGTGTTTGCAACTTGCTTACCGGCTTGACATACACTACAAAGCTAGCCCTTCTCAAATTTCACATCCTTCAACCCTCTCACCAATTTATTCTTCATAAGCTTCTTGAGTGAGCTCATCCCAACATGAGCAAATCTTCTATGTCATAGCCACCCAAGTGATATTTTGGTGAATAGGCATGTCTTCAAGTTTGCATCTTTGAAGGTAAAATCCACTAGATATAGGTTGTTGTATCTAAATTCCTTGAATATAGATCATCATCTTTCTTAGATACAACCACTTCCTTCTTGGTAAACAAACATTGGAAGCTAAGATCACACAATTGTCCAACGGATAGTAAATTGAAACTCAAGGAAGCAACATATAGCACATTTAAGATAGAATAATCATTTGAAATTGCCACTTTGCCCAATCCTTTCACTTTGCCCTTTGAATTATCTCTAAATATAATTCTTTCTTGGCCATCTACTTCTTCATCTAGTGAGGTGAACATATGAGGATCACCGATCATATGTTGTGTGCAACCACTATCAATTATCCAATGACTTCCACCGGTCTTGTAGTTCACCAACACACAAGAGATCAAGCTTGTTTAGGAACCCAAACTTGTTGAGAGCCCTTGACTTTCTCTATAAGTGACTTTACAACACAAATTTTCTTAGGCATATTCTTATTAGGAGGTCCTAAGAATATGACTTTTATTTTACTACTAGAATCCTTTCTAAACATATAATGAGCATTGAAAGCAAAAGGTCTAGCATGCTTGGGCAAGGGTTGTGGTGGTGGAGTTTGACACTCATGGGCAAAGTGACCTTCTTGTCCATACTCAAAATACCTCTTTGGCTTTGGCTTTAACTTATGTTGTTGTCGTTAAGCTTGAGCCTTCTTCTCTTGATTTGCCAAATAGCCAATTCAACTTATATCCATCTTCATGACGGTGTTCATTAGTAGCTCACTTTGAAGATGTTGACCTCTTGTGAATTTGCTCAACCCGGTCTTGAGATGTGCTTTTTCTAGCTTGAGCTTCTTGTTTTCTTCTTTGAGCTTCTCATTCTCAAGAATTAGATCACTATCATGGTCAAGGTTCTCTATCACAATAGTGTTGGTGGTTGATAGCTCTTCAAGATCTTTCTTAAGCTTCTCATTCTCATTCTTGATCTTGACATATTCATCATAATTATTGGACTCAACCACTTGCTTGCCTTTGCTACTAGAACCTTACTCAATGCTCTCAATAATCAAATCATCACATGATGTGGCTATATCAATCTTAACAACATTATTAGTAGCATCATGTGGCTCATTGGATAAAAACTTATAAGAGATAATAAGATTATCATGATTAACCTTGAGGTTGGTATACTCTTATTTTAGCATGTTGTAGCTAGTGATGAGCTCATTATGTATCCCCTCAAATTTATCATGTTTTTCTTTAAGCTCTTTATTAGAAGATTTGAGCTCCTTGAGTTTGGATGACATAGCATCATTTGCTTCTCTAAGCTCAACACTAGCCTTTTCCGCTATGTCACATTTACCTAAAAGAGAGTCATTCTTAAGTTCAAGCTTCTCATTCTTAGCTCTAGTCTTTCTAATGATCTTAGTGTATTGATTTAGCAATTTAACAAGATCATCATATAAAGGTGATTCAAATTTATCATCATCACTATCACTATCATCATTGCTAGCATATTCATCACCACTACTATCATCATCATTTGATACCTTTCATTCACCCTTGGCCATAAGGCATAGGTGTGTAGAGAATGATGGCGGTGGTGTCGGTGAAGATGATGAAGAGTCAATCACAATGGCGGTCACCTTCTCATTGTCACTATCATCGGATGAACAACTTGATGAATCAATGTCCGTGAACCAATCACCGATGATGTATGCCTTGCCATTTTTTTTCTTCTTGTGGAAGTCCTTCTTCTTGTATGGCTTGTTTTTCTTCTTCTCATCTTCATCTTTATCACTTGAGTCATCTTCTTGCCCTTGTTCTTCTTCTTGTATTTATCTTTCTTAAGCTTGGGGCATTGATGTGCTAGATGACCAAGTTCTCCATAATTATAGCAATCCATCTCAAAGATTGGCTTCCTTCTAGTGCTAGTGAAGAACTTCTTTTTCTTGCCATCAAACTTGATGCCGTTCTTGTTGAGCTTCTTTAGCATCTTGGCGGTTCTTCTCACCATGAGAGCAAGACTTGCATCATCACTTGAGCTCTCATACTCAATTCTTGCTTTGCCCTTCTCTTGGCTAGCCTTGAATGCCAAGTCCTTATCTTTCTTCTTGTTAGAGGACGAGTCATCTTGTGGTGTGATGTGCATGTACATCTCATGAGTGTTGATCTTTCCCAAGATTTGAGTTGGTGTAGCGGTGAAAAGATCGCCTTAGATGAAGCACGGTCACAATATGCCCATATTTGTCAATGGGAAGGACACTCAAGATCTTCCTTACAACATCGGATGGTTGCATTTGTGTAAGTCCAAGCCCATTGACTTTCTCTACAAGAACATTTAAGCATGAGTATATTTTATTTGCACTTTCTTTAGGAAGCATCTCAAAAGAATTAAGCTTTTTATGACGAGATGATAGCGTTCCTCACGCTCACTCTTTGTTCCCTCATGGAGCGCACAAATGTCCAACCATAGTGTATGGGCGTCCTTGTAGTTCCTCACTCTATTAAACACATCTTTACAAAGGTCTCTAAAGATAGTGTTTCTAGCCTTTGCATTCCACTTTTCGTAATTCACTTCATCGCCTTGAAGGTACGTGGGATCCCTATGTTTTGGGAAACCTTGAGAGGCGGCTCTAAGAATTCCAACATTTAGAGCTTCTAAATATACCTCCATGTGGATTTTCCAATAAGAAAAATCATCTCTCTCAAAGATAGGAGGAGGTCCATCCCCGTGGGACATCTTTCTCTAGGTGGTTAAGCCTAAATACGTGAGCACAAGGCTCTGATACCAATTAAAAGAATCAAGATACCCAAGAGCGGAGGTGAATTGGGCTAATTCTAAAATTCTTTACAATAATTAAACCCTACACTTAGCCCACTTCACCCCTTGTGCCTAGAATGTGAAGCTATTGATCTACCGCTCAAAAGTTTAGCATCCTAAGTTCCAATCCTACTCTATCATGACAATTCTAAGAATGTAAAGACAAGAATTAAATTGCTCAAATGTAAATATTTAAAGTAAAAAGAGAAGAAGGAATGGGGCGATGTTTTACCGAGGTATCGGAGAGTCGCCACTCCCCACTAGTCCTCGTTGGAGCACCCGCGTAAGGGTATAGCTCCCCTTTGATCCGCGCAAGGATCAAGTGCTCTCTACGGGTTGATTCTTCAACACTCCATCGCGGTGAATCACCCACAACTTGAGTTGGGTCATCCACAAGCTCCGCCGGATGATCACCAAACTCCCAATCACCACCAAGCCGTCTAGGTGATGGCGATCACCAAGAGTAACAAGCAAGAACTCTCACTTGACCACAACAAGCCTAATGAGAATGGTGGATGCACACTTGCTACTCTCTTTGCACTAATGAGGCCTTAATCTTGGATTATCAAATCCCAATCTCCTCACTAGGCTCTTGCTCTCCTAAGCACTCTCAAAGGTGTTTCTCAGCTGTTGAAATGGGCAAGAGACCTCCCTTGGATGAATAGAGGAAGTATTTATACCTCCTCATTCAAAATGAACCGTTAGGAGGTGGAAACACCACACTGCGCGGTGACCGGACGCTCCGATCAAGGTGACCGGACGCTCCGGTCAGTTCTCCCCGCCACTGAGCCGTTAAGTTGTGACCGGACTCTGACCAGTGTCCGGTCAGCACTGACCGGATGCGTCCGGTCACGAAAACTGCTCTCTGGAACCTTACTGATGTTGACCGGACGCTGGAACCCAGAGTCTGGTCACTTCGCTGCTCAGCGTCCGGTCAGTAGCCGGAACCTGACCAGCGTCCGGTCAGCACTGACCAGACTCGTCCGATCAGGATTCTCCCTCTCTGGAACCTATCTGGAGTTGACCAGACTCTAGCACCCAGCGTCCGGTCACATTTCACTCAGCCTCCGGTCACAAGCAGACGACTTCACCTAGATCAAATGAACTGACCGGACTCTACTGCCAGCGTCCGGTCACACCGGAACCAGCGTCCAGTCAACATTTGACCATCCATTCACTTCTAACTCAAAATCATATGTGAATGAAGTTTTCTCCAATTGATCTTAGGGCTACTTAGGAGCTACCTAGTGCTAGATTTGACAAGTGTGCTCCACACCTAACCCACTAGACTCACCTAGGTCAAGCTACTAGTCCATACCCCCCTTTATAGTACGATCAAAGGAAAAACAAAGTCCTAAACTACTCTAAGTGTCTCTTCAACACCAAACAACACTTAGAACTAGTTCATCCTTAACCTTGTCGTCCATTCTTTGAAAACCAAAACGATTTCCATCGTAGGGGCATGACAACCATGATTGCCCAATCAATTGCCATTACCATGACCTAACTTAATTGCCTCTGCAAAATACATGTTAGTCATAATAATCACGTATTATCATTAATCACCGAAACCCAACTAGGGGCCTAGATGCTTTCACCTGCCTATACGGTAGAGCTCGCCGTGGTCGGGGATGGAGCCCGCATACATGGTGGCGCATGGTGAGGTCGGGGGCGGAGCTCACCAGCCACCCCCTCTTTCTTCTCCCATGCGCGTAGAAGCCTATGTCCCAGGTGGGACAGGTAAATCCATCGAATTTTGAGGAGTATTGTCTTAGGAGACGACTCTCCTTGTTGTCTTTGGATCAAACACTAGGGTTAGGTGGGATATCCCATCTTGAATCGTCCTGTCCTTAGAACCGAACACTACCTAAATGAGCATCGTCCATATCATTAAAGAATAGTACTCCCTCCAATCCAAATTTTAAGTCATTCTAGTTTTCCTAAATGTAGGTTTTGCTACGCACCTAGATATATATTTTGTTTAGATACATATTAGATGCTACTATATATCTAGAAAAGTTAGAATGTGTTACAATATGTCTATATACATAGTAAATGCCACTCCTTCCATCTCAAATATGTCTAGAAAAATCAAAATGTCTTATAATTTGAAACAAAGAGAATATGTATACAAAAAGCTAGAATAACCTAAAATTTAAAATGGAGGGAGTACTTCATAATTTACCTTTTTCTTTTGACGTGGTAGACAAATGCAAACGCCCAATGTGCTAGATTACGTAATACTAAGCTTGTAAAAAATCCTCTCCAAAACATTTGGTTTCGGGCTTCACTCGACTCTAGAGACATGACCTCCACTCGTCGCTGAGCCCACGCTGCCGCGGGTTCCGGCGTGGTCCACGGTGTTCGCTGTCGTGCGCCCGGGCACCTACATGGCCCCATCCTTCCTCTTCACCGCGCGTCCGCGCCCGAGCGCCGCCGCATGCCTTCCTATCTCTCCATCGCCACTTACCACTCGACGTGGTGTGGTCCACGACAACTGCTCCGCGCGCGACGTCCTCCACTGTTCTCAGTCGCTCGCCCGCCGCCATCCTCACTCTCAACTGCACCCGAGCGCTGCTTGTTGGCACCCTAGTTTCCCACCAGGTAGGCCGTGGCCACCGGCGATGTCGTGTTTCAAGTGTTTTAGGTGTTTTAGACGTATATTTCAAGGGTTTTATCTGAATGTTGCATATGTTGCAACAAATATATAAGCATGTTGCAAGCGTATGTTTAATGTTACGAGCATATGTTTCAAGTGTTGCAAGTGTATCGGACGTATGTTTCAAGTATTTTTATTTGGATGTTGTAAAAGTATATCTGATATTGTATATCATGCTTGTTGCAAACGTATGTTTTGAGTGTCTCAGGTGTTCCATCCGTATGTTACAAGTGTTTGATTTGGATGTGCAAAAGATTTGGATGTTGCATATGTTTGTAATGACTTTCAATTGTTTTTTTTTCAAGTGTTTCAAATATACATTGCATGTGTTTTAGCTATTTCGAACGTATGTTGCAAGTGTTTCATCTGGATGATGCAGAATGTGGTATTGCACATGTTGCAATAGGACTCACCTGCCGCAGTCGCTTGGGCGCTGCCGAGTGAGCGCAGATGGTCCCCGTGTGCATACGTGTGGGAAGCGAAGAGGGTGTGAGTAGTCCCCAGGTGCGGTCAGGCCACACGGGCGGGGTGAATTGTCTAGGTGACTGGGCCTCTGTGTGGGCGCGCGAAACGAAACAGGCACGGGAGACAGGGTGCACGTGCGGACGTTCAGATGGCCGGATGCTAGCAATTCCTAAACTTTTACTATATACTTAAATATACGATATGTCTGTCTTATTCGCTTGAACTTATTATGGTATAATATTTTTCTCCCGCGGTAAATCTCAACCACAGCAGAAACCATCAGTCCACGTACTGTACCACAGATAGCAAGGCCGGAGTAGCGGACCCTGATGCATCCGCATGAGTATTGCACGTGACATGGCCTCTAAACTGTCAGCTACCGAGGGAACAAAAATAACAAGCAACTAATGATGGTCTATCACCTGCAAGTGCCATTCAATTTGGGAGCCACCGATTATTAACCCATCCAGAAAAACAGTCCACCTCGCCGCCGCCGGAGAAGATGGGTGAGCGGCGGTACACCGAGCAGGAGGAGGCCCTCGAGATCAAGTCCCTCCGCCGCATCATCGCCGCCTACGCCAAGTACGCGCACCCATCCCGCCTACTCTTCTACCCTGGCGAATTAGCCCCCATTCATTCCTACGGCGTCACCGCCGCCGCAGTTGATTGGAAGTGCATAAACGGCGGAACTCGGTGCTACAAGCGTTTCCGCGTGCTAGTCCAGACCCTGGGAGGCTGGGACGATGGCTTGATGGGCTGGCCTGGAGTTTGGAGCGGAGGATAGTGTGCTCTGATGCTGAAGCAGTGGTAGGGTTCGTGGGCGCTCTCCGGTTCGAGAGAGTGAGATGGCTAACAGGAGTCGATTGGGTGGTGGCAGGGATTCCGCTGCGCTGATTGCTTTCTGGTTTTCTCTAGAGAGTAAGGCACTTTGCTGTTCCCGAATAACACAGCACCATGCGACCCCCCACTCATAGATAGAGAGAATCAGGGTTACTGGTAGTGGTGCTAGACCTGGTGAACTTTCTGTTGGTTTTCCTTAGCCTATTACACTCATCTTACAAGGGACATGGAGAGAAGATTCACTGGATACATGCGAGTAACATGGGGTTTTCTAGCACTGTGCTGGCTTTTGGTGGTGGTTGATTAGGAATGCAAGTGGGTAAGTGGGTTCGAGCAGCCTGCTTAAAATGGTCGATTTGTCGTTTTGCGGACTACATTTTCATCCCTACATGTTGATTGATGCCATCAGGGGGTGCATTTGATGGCAGCATGGTAAATTGCCTACGTTAAGCATTTTGGACATAGTTGACCAATCTAGCATCCTTAAAATGTTCAGTGGAGGTCATCTGTAGTTTCTCGTCAGCTGTTGGCTGGTTTAGAAGTTTTGTCTATATATGCAACATAAGAGAGCTAATCAACTGTTGATTTTTATTCAGAGAATTAAGTGATATTGAACAATATACCTGAGAAAATTCTGGCTCCACCCTTTTATACTGATTGAAAACATTTGTTTTGGTGTTGTGATAGCTATCAAGACGCCGCAGAAAGGGATGTCAAGAGATATGAGCGGTCATTCAAAATGCTTCCTCCCGCGCACAAGGTTTATATAATTATATATTCATAGTCATAGTCATCACATGTTTTGTTTATTTTTATCCCTGTTGTTCCTCTTTCTCATCTAGAGTTCATTTTGGTTTATATAGATCACCTAATGCAATATGCTCTCCCACATTTATGCGTTTTCTGTGTAGGAACTTCTTTTCCACCTTGGTCTGAAGTACCAAAGACTGAGATGGTAAGTAACATTCTGTGCTTCATGCTTGTAATCATCTACTCCTCTGTTTCAAATTGTAAGTTGTTTTAGTTTTGTCCTAAGCCAAACTTGTTTAACTTTGATGAAGTTTATAGAAAAATATATTAACAACTACAATATCAAATACTAAAATATATTTTATGGTGTATCTAATGAATCTTGTTTGATGTGGTAGATGTTTGTTCATTGTTTCTATGAACTTGGTCAAAACTAAAACGACTTACAATTTGGAACGGAGGGAGTAGTGCTGATAAATAGTTCTCTTGCTTTGTATTTGAGATTTTCTGATGTGCTCTATCTTCACGAACCATGACTCTTTATTTAAACATTCTAAAAAAAGAGCCAATGCTCTTTTATGATTAATTCTCTACATGTTTCTTGATTAACTTGTCTTTGGTTTGATGCTGCTGTACATCTTAGATGTGCTTAAGTTATGTGCTTTAGATGGATACAGTAATGTTAATGCATGTATTCATTGTATAAAAAAAGGCCCTCATGCTTACTGCTGATAGGTTTATTTGACACATTATTACTTGACAGGTGTATATCCATGAATGCATCTTTTATCATGAACATGCTTGAGGTATGATCTTTTGAGACTGTTTATTTGGTGATAGCTGCAATGCATATCTTGTGTCAAAAACTGCAATGCACATGATTGTATTATTTAAAATGAAAAATTGCAGGCATTTGAACCCCCCTTCGACATGAGTCAGTATGTAGATGCTGATGTTCATGCTGATCCATCGAACTTGCATGACCATAGTCATATGGGTTGCACTCATTCCAGCGAGAGGGGTGATTGCTCTATAATTTCTATCTCCAGAAGCAATTTGTCATTGGATGAGCAGCATGATAGTCCCAAAGAAGATACCAAGACACATAAATCTTCAAGAGAAACTGATAATAAGAAGGTATGACCTATCTGAATCCTTCTTCCTGGGAAGTTTGGAAGCACTGGAATTCTTGTGTATTTGAAGGAACTTTGCCTAGTATCCATGCACTCCTTCAGACCATAGGAGATGAGTGCAGTTTATGGTGCATGGCTGGAGCATCAAAGCTCAGTGAATTACTCGCAAGATTGTTGGTCTAGGTTGTCTTAATATCTACAGTAGCTTGTTTGATCAGGTCCTGGTCATGTATATAACCACCCCCACCCGTTCCTTTATCGGTTAGGGTGGGTGTGTGGTTTTTGTTTTTTCGGCTTGCTGGGTTTCTTTCTAAATCCAGCATGTCTTGTATTTCCTATCTTAATTAAATGACACTCAGATCTCCTGCATAGTTCGAGAAAAAAATATATATTGTTGCTTTCATGCAGAAACATCTTGTAGATCATTTCACTGGTCATATGCTGTTGAAGATTTCATCATGTTGCACGTAGAGTTTGATTGATTGAATATAAACATCAAACAGGCTGGGGAGATCTCATGGCAGGCTGCTCCCAGCCTGTGGGCAACATGGGGATGTCTCAAGGTGCAGACATTGCATGTAATGGTGATAAAGAGAGTGCAGCAGCTTATTGCCAGGATAAAGATGTCTCTGCATCTTCTGCTATTGAAAATGCAAGTTATTGCAATAATTCACAATCGCATAATGCAGAATATTACTTTGGAATCATACTTGAATTTTGTTATCATGAATCTCGAGGAGTAAGGCATGGATATGGCAAACTTCCTAAATGGGAACTACTACTTCACGGAGAATTAAAATTGCATATTCACATTTCTAGATTTAAAATTGCACTAAATAATCAATTGTGCTAAGATATCTGCACAGAACTAAATGCTCATCCTGATATATTCTGGGGACTTCTTTTTTCTGAAGAGGACCACATCGTCGGCATATAGAGAAACCTGTTGACTAGAACCACAAGATTGGAGAGGCTGCAGCAGTCTAATATCACTTGCGTTATTTATCAAGGCATTTAGAATAGCCATGACAATAGTACAGAGCATTCGGGACAAAGGATCCCCTTGTCGCACCCCTTGTCACAGCTCTGTTTGACGCTGAATAAACTTGCCTGGTACACCATTCACCAAAGCTTGTTGTGGAGGATCTCAGAAGATTGAAGGTCCAATCTACAGTTCTACACCATGGAAATTTGAAACCCTATTTCAATTGGTCCAATCTACCCTTAATAAGATCTTTCTTTTTCTTGCTCTCTCTCTCTGTATACAAGTTAAGTTTGAAGTTAAATTTGGTGAGGTGATAGTGGACATCATAATAAAAACACGTTGTGAAATTTTTTATCATTTTTTATAGATCAGGGCATCTTGTTAGCAAATAATGCAAATAAAGATCGAACACGAGACACAGATTTTTACATGGTATAAACCCTTGCGGGAAAAAACCATGGGTGCCAACCGGCGATCTTCACTATAGTAAGAGTTTACAAAACGCAGGGAATACAATGAGTCGTCAGCTCTTCCCGTACGGCTTACAAGATGTATTTATAGGATGGATTGACTGCAGTCAAATATGGAAACAAATCCGCTAAACCGTGGGTGCTCCAGCCGTCCCTGCAAGACTCATGTTAGAATTCGGATCATATTCCAACACATCTAATACGAAGTCTTAACTTAAAACTCAACTTGTACATGGAGAAACAAAATCTTATTACGGGGTCGATTAGGTCTTGAAATAGTTGGGAGAGCAAGTCGTACCAAAGGTTAGTTTAAGGAGTTATTATCTGGACATTTTTTTGGGAGGGAGGGGGGGGGGGGGATTTGGACTTTTTCCTTCCATAAAAGCCTAAAAGTTTCAGCTAGTAGCAAACTAATCCAAAGTTTGGTACAGGATATCGCAAACTATTTTTGGCGTATCGAGCACTGACATTTTTCTGTGCATTGTGCACTGATTCAGTGATTCCTTTTTTTTGTATATATCCTTCTGGTACCTTTTGGCTTCTGCTTGCATATAATTATGTTCAAATATCTGTGGAATATTGATCCCTGTTTCATTGTTTTAGGTAACACCGCGGCACTGCACAGCTTCATTGCTCAAGTTGAGTGTTCCTCCAATTGATGTTGACAAGGTAAGGACTATTCTGATTCAATCGATTTGCAGATGGAGGGATAATATAATGCTATAAGTGGAAGTTAGCGAGCGAATGGTATATTGGTTGACCACCAAAGAAGCATGTGATGTTGCTGCTTTTCGTTTGTGTTGATTTCTATCTTTATGCCCATGAAAATTTAATTGCTGAAAACTTTCTATTTGATTTCTGTGTGTGAACTTGATGGTTTGCCTGCAAATGCAATTACTCAGCAGTTTGCATTCTTTTTTGGCGTTTTCCATCCTTTGCTGCTTGTATCAGTCATCTTGTTCTGATTTATGCAGGTAAGATGCATAGTAAGAAATATTGTGAGAGATTGGGGCGAGGAGGTAATTTTCTGTTCTCTACTGTGAATGGGCTTGAATCAGAGTTTCTGTTAGTGTATCTGTATGAATACAGTGTTGAAACGTACTGCTGTTTTTATTATTTGTACTGTTCCAGGGTCAAAAGGAACGTGATGAGTGCTATAAGCCCATCCTCGAGGAGCTTAATCGTCTTTTTCCTAACCGGAGCGATCAGAGGTAAACCTTGCCCATGTCTTGTCAATTCAATAAGACTTAATGGGACTGATCTTTCAACAGTAAATACTGACAGTGGCATATTTTTTGGCATTTTTTTGTGTGTGTTTGTGTTCACTAGTGTGCTTGCATGGATCTTGCATCCATGTATGTATGCATTGCTGTTCCCTTTTACCTGTGGGTGTGCTTGTGTGTGTATGTGGGTGGGCATCAGCAATCATAAAGAAGCTGTGTTTAACTCTAATCAGGGCCAAGAACTATGTGAGGTTGCAATTTTGTTCTTATCAAATTTGTTACTTAAATCTAAGCTCTAAGAATATTTTTTGGTGGAAAACTCTTCTCGCTGATTTTTATTGTCTTCATAGGCATCTTATTATGTAGCATATCACTTATACTTATACCTGCTGCTAGCTGTCGATGATATTATTGCAAGCATCTCAACATAGGAAATAATATAGAAGATACTTTGGTATTCACTTTTGCTCTTGCATTATTGATTTGTTTCTCAAACTTCATAGGCCTCCTTCATGTCTTGTCCCTGGTGCTGGGCTTGGGAGATTGGCTCTTGAGATATCTTCTCTGGGTACTGTAATAAAATTCTTGATCTAAATTTAGCTAATATCATTTATTTCTTGATGCTATTTTTTTTTACCCTGGGCAGGTTTTGTAAGCCAAGGGAATGAATTCTCATATTACATGCTGATCTGTTCAAATTTCATCTTGAACCAGTATGTCAATCTATCAAATATAAGCTACGAACCAAGCTATTTATTCTTCGTAATTCTAATGATATCACTATTTTTATCAGCACTCAAGAGGCTAATGAATGGACCATATATCCTTGGATACACAGCAACTGCAATTCTCTTTCAGACAACGATCAACTTCGTCCTGTTTCATTTCCTGATATTCATCCCTCAAGGTGCCTATTATAGTATTATCCCATGTTTTGTTATCAGTGTCAGTACCCCTTCACTATGATGTGTTTCCTACTTTTCCTACAAAAGTGTGACCTTTGGATTGAAATACTTAAATTTAGTAGTCAAATGTCCTTTTGCATTTTGAATGTATAATGTAAAATTCATTTTATTCTGGAGTTTGGGTCTAATGCTTGGGTTTGTTAAGTCATTTAGCATTATATGCAGGTATAAAAACTGAATATTTGCTTGCACTGGATGTTTAGTCACACTTCTTTCAAAAAAGAGATACATTCAGTTTTTATCTTTTCTTTGGTTTGGCTGTGCCACACTCAGCTGTAAGCTCACTTATTTCTGAATCTTTTTTTTCCCTTATCAACAGTGCAGGTATCACAGAAGGATTTTCAATGTGTGCTGGGGACTTTGTAGAGGTCTACAGTGAGGAAAGCCAAGAATGTAAGATGACTCACTGGGCCAATTCTTTATAAGAATATAGATAGTTCACAGGGCAGGAATCCAACTTTAAAAAAAAAAAAATAAAAAAAAAACTCACTGTTCTAGGGTAAGCTGACCTTTTCTGGATGTATCTGTTATGTCCACTATTTGTCTTATCTTCTTCAAGGAGTACTCAATTTCTTTGCACAAATCGTGAGAGCATGATACAATCATCTGAAAAGAAATAATCTAACATTCTTCTAAATGGAGGAGTATGTCTCAGAAGTCAGAATCAGTAACACTACTGCCTGCTTTGATCCTTTGCTACAGTTTTACACCTAATTCCGGGCTGAAGTTTGATGTTTGCACCTTTTATTTCTTACTCCTGTCTTGTCACATTTAGGCTTCAGGCATGTATGGTGGAGCAATGCAATTTTAACATTCTTTGCAATACTACCTGTTGTTCCAGCTGCATGGGATGCTGTTGTAACTTGCTTCTTCCTGGATACGGCACACAATATTGTTGAATATATCGAGATCATATCAAAAGTTCTGAAGGATGGTGGGGTGAGTTCTCATGCTACAAACTGATTCTTCATGAGAATCATCACTAACTATTTTATTTTTTGTGATCCAATTTATAGGGAAGTTCATAATTACTTACATGCTGTTTCTTTACCAGTATTAAAACTGTTCTTCATCTTAACTGTGTTAATTTCAATGAACAGGTCTGGATTAACTTGGGTCCCCTTCTGTATCACTTTGCTGATTCATATGGGCCAGATGATGTAATGATCTAACTCCCATTATTTACATTGAGGTGTTGTATCTTTACTTTGAAGTTACATAATTTATCTCCTTGAACTCAGGATATGTCTATCGAATTAAGTTTGGAAGATGTGAAAAAAGTCGCTTACCATTATGGATTTACAATGGAGGTGAGGGTTTCTGCATTAAATATATTTTGGGTTTTTGGGTGAAAGGGTGTTGTTGTCATGGTGTACTTTGATATGTGATTTGCAGGTGGAGAAAATGATAGAAACTACTTACACTTCAAACATGAAAGCAATGATGCAGGTAACCTTCTAATCTTTGAGGTGATGATTCTTCCAATTAAAGGCTTGTTTGGCTGCACACCAATCCACCTCAATCCACATGAGTTTGGAGGCATTGGGGTGTAAAATTAACTAATTATCCACCCAATACCTCTCAACCCATATGGATTGGGATGGATTGGTGTGCAGCCAAACAAACCTTAAGTGTCGCCAAGTAGCTAGGTTGTGGTTTAATTTGTGAGGTCCATTCTATGATTGCTTGCATTGACTTTAACTTCCATTTGATACGATCAATTGGGTACCTTGTAGTTACTGCATATTCAGCTCGACTGGTTGTATATGGGTTGGGTTAGTGCAACTTTTTAAAGTTCAGTTCAGAAAAGTTACGGTTAGAGCTGTGCTGAGTTCTGTTAATTGACATCTGACACGCAGTCCCTGCCAATTTATTGTGAATATCTATGTGCCTTCTTGTGTTTAGTATGATCGCCTGTCTTATTTGTACCTCTATTGAGTTGCAGAATCGGTACCGTGCAGCATTCTGGACAATGAGGAAGGATGCATCTCGGTCAAAAGCTTGTAAGCCCCGTTGAAGTGAAGATCATCCATGGCAGGCGATCAATTAGTGCCACCATTATTCACCATTGTATTCGAACTCCACACAGGCCGTGCCAGACTAAGTTACATAGACATATATCAGATGAGCTGCCTGATTCAGAGAATATAATTGGCTTCACATAGGAAATGGGCGATGTTTGTGCTATAGGAGAAAAGGATGAGCAAAAAATAGGAAAGGGTTACAATTTGTGAACCGAACTGTACCATGACTTCTTGAACTCTGAAGGTATTCAAATTATATTATGAACTGTAAGGATGAGCAATAAACTAAACAACAGTTAAAAACAATGTACTAGCAAAAAATTTAAAAAGTTGCACCGGTGCCGGGGATCGAAGCCGGGTCGCCCGCGTGACAGGCACGAATACTCACCACTATACTACGACGAGCCTGATCGCGAGGCCGTAAACGATCATGGATTATTTACTACCGGCTGGTTTGGTGTGAGAGAAAAACACTGTTCTGGCTGTAAATTTACGATCGTTTACGACCAAGCGAACAGACCATGGTTGTCGAGGTTGCCTATCTCTCCAAATTCACTGTATTGACTATTGTCTACCACGAACACGAGTTGCGATTGTCGCCTACTCCGCCCGACCGCGCGTATGCCAGTATGAGTCCGCCCGCTCCACGAGACCACGAGTCCGTCGCTCCCCTCCGCTCTCTCTGAATAGTCGATTCCGTGCTCAATGCACTTCTAGCAGAAAACACTTGGCCCAACGCAGGGTGTTAGCTTGAAGTCTTGAACCAAAAGTAGCAGTACACATAGACATGAAAGGGCCAGTGCTTAAATTCCCAACGCAAACTTTCAAAAATAAGTTATGTTTGGAACAAAGGAAATGCTGATTCCTTTTCTCTGGAACCATAGAGCTAGATGCTCGATCCAAACCGGTACTAGAATTTTTGGTTTCTTGTCGATGTGGATGATCATGCCCCTACTCGCCGCCTTAGCTAGCGGTCGGTGCGATCGTCCACGGCGGCACGGTTGTGTTTGTGTCTTCACTTTTTTCATCAATAAGAAAAGGTGCACGATCTTGACGAATTATTTCCGAATAACTTTAGAAATCATATGGAAAAATCATCACCCTATTCGCTTGGCTTATAAGCCGTACTTTCAGCCAACAGTACTTTCACACATGGCTTACCAGCCAAGCAAATAGGGCACATATCATTTGTGACTCATTGCCAAATTTTGCTTTGATTTTCTTAGACCAATAATGTGAGACCATTAACGGTTAAAGCTAAATTGTTTGAAGTTCAGGCAAAATAAGGTACTCTTTCTACAACCACATCAGTATTAGTCTAAAAAATGCTTTAAACAAAAAATAACTAGTGTAGAAATTATTTAATATGGAACACTCATATCGATAAAATAGTCTGACGTATGTACTAGAGGGTACGCCGGCTTTTTTCCAATGTGAAATCGACAATCTATGTATGGAAAAAAAGAAAATTTTGGATTTTGAAGAAAAAATAAAAGGAGTTCTATGGCGTATTTGTGTGCACGAGTTCGCTCGATCGCCGTTCCCCTGTGAGCCGGGGAGTCTGGGACGGAACGACGGTGGTTGCATATGGCCGCGGCCCGCCGGTGTCTTTCCCCGAAGCGTCCCGTTGTGAACCCAAAAAATTTAAAGTCGCCGTTGCCGGGGATCGAACCCGGGTCACCCGCGTGACAGGCGGGAATACTCACCACTATACTACAACGACTGGCTTGTCATGTGGTGCAGACTGCTAGTATTTAGCAGTATAGTGAGCAAAAAAAACAGACCGGGACTACCAAATTCTGGCATGAATCCCGGTCGCCATCGCCATTTCATAAAAGCAAAGGACAAGATGCATTATTAATCACTTGTACCTTAACCTGATCAAGCAACAGCACTTCGATCAAGCCAGGAAACGCGTGCGCAAGCTTTACCACAAATCCCGTTCAGTAAAGACATAACTAAAGTGCCTTTTATTTGCGTCTGAATCAAAAAGGTTGCAACGACTCCCCATTGCACGCCACCTGCTTTCGCGCCATGAACTTCCCAACTTGCTCTCTTTTTTCTGCTAGTGCCTTGGTATTTGGTACGTACGGTACGGCCGCTTAAACCCCGCGCACGCACATCGTACGGATCCGCCTCAGGTTAACCGAACAACCAAACAGCGCCAGCACGCACGCACCGTTCGGTCGTGTACTGACAAGAGACCATGCTTGTTGCGCCGCATGCACCATCCATGCATGCCGGTGCACGTACGTGCGACGATGCACCGGTGCTGTCACTAGGCGTGAAGCGCGCAGTCCCTCGGCCGGAACCCGACACGCCCCGCCGCGAGATCGTACACGACCTCCACGTTCTGCATCTGGAAGCTGCCCAGCACCGCCGCCGGCCCGCCGTCGTCGTCTTCCATCCTCTGGAACAGCAGGCACTTCACCACCACGGAGTCCCTGATGGCGGTCACGGGGTAGTAGCTGCTCAGCTTGGGCAGCGCCAGCCTGGCGCCGCCGGCGAGGTGGAGGATGATCAGCGGCAGCTCGTCGTCCGCGCACGGCGCGCGCGCGCAGGGCACCTTGAAGCAGAGGTCGAACCCCGTCCTCGCCTCGAGCTCGCGGGACCTCTCGTACGGCGCGGCCGCGCTGAGCGACGCCAGCACCGACGCGTAGAACGGGTCCGGCAGGTGCGTGTACGTCGTCCCGGTGTCCACCAGCACCCCGCCGTTGCCCTGCGCGTCGATGCCGCTCAGTCTGGGAGGCGCGGCGGCGGCGGCCATGGCGGCGGAGCCGCCGGAGCCGTCGTCTCCGAGGCCGATACCCTCCAGGCCAACGTAGTAGAAGTTCGGGTACGTGGCGCTCGTCAGCATCGGGGTGAAGACGAAGCCGGCTTCCGTCGACGCCGACGCCAGCGCGAGGTCGCCCATCACCAGCGGGCTGGTGAAGTTGGGGTTCCTCGCGAACCGGAAGCCGAGGAAGCAGTGGGAGAAGCCCTTGTCGAGGAACCCGAGCTGGGACGGCAGGGACAGGGCGCCTCTGCCGAACCCGGCGATGCCGAGCGGCTCCCGGATGGAGCTGCCCACGCAGCCGAAGGCGAAGCCAGGGAACGCCACGGGGAGAGGGCCGGCGCCGGCGCCGCTGCCGTGTGTGCTTCCATGGAGCGTCACGGAGTCCCTGTAGAGGGAGCCAAGTACCAGTCCGCCGCCGCCGTAGGTGTAGGAGAACGGAGGGCAAGGTCTGGGGCACAGGCCGCCGGTGAAGGCGGGGATGGCGCACCCCGCCGCCGCGCACGGGTCGAACCTGTTGTCGGAGCTGTGGACGTCGACGCAGAAGCGGCTCCCGCAGAGGTCCCTCGTGTTCGACGAGGATTCAGACGGCAGGAACGTTGGAGTCGGTTTCACGGAGGACCCACACTCCAGGCACTGGTAGCTGCTGCTGCCACAGGGGACCCAGGTGAGGTCACTCCCTGTGTCCAAGTACACCTGGAACACCTGTGGAGGAGTGCCAAGGTTCAGGGACAGCAGGTAGCCGTCTGTGTATGCTGTCACTGGCTCTATGATGTCCAAGAAGTCATAGTTTGTGGAGTTCACTAGTGCCATGGATGGGGTATACAAAGATCTGACATGGCTAAGGCCAAGAACCAGGCTGCTCTGGGTCTGGGGTGGTCTGGTATCTTCTGCATTATTGCAGTTGAAGAAGATGGATATGATGCAGAGAACAATGGTGTATGTCTGAATGAAAGGATGCATATTGTGTGTGTCTGAATGTCTGATACAGCATAAGAGGAGAATTTGGGCTATTTATAAGCCTTGGAAAGTTGTGTTCATCAATAAAAATATTGAATTTGCAAGCAATATATATTCAATGACATTCTTGGCTGGAAATTAGCTTCAGCTATATGCATGCTATCTGATTATCAAAGGCTCTCAATGATGCCTGTCATGCTGATAATTTATACTTCCTCTGTCTCCAAATTATAAGACGTTTTGTCATTTCTAAATTCATAGCATTTGCTATGTACATAACATATATCTAAGTGCATAGCAAAAGCTATGAATCTAGAAAATCCAAAACATCTTATAATTTGGAACGGAGGAAGTATTTGTTAATATAGGGTACATGGTGCTAAATAGAATGAATGATTAAGTAGTGGACAGGAGCCAAATGTATCCATGTTATGCAATTAAAAGATGAGCTCGAATATCTATTTCAGTGTTTGTGTAGCAGGTTTTGCAACGCATGGCCAATATAGCAAGCATAAAGGGATTACTTTTGATGTCAAGAGGGTCACTTTCCAAGCATCTCATTAGCTGGTATCTAGGAGGGTTCTTAGTATTTTGGAACACTTCTGACACCTTCAACCTTTAGTGTCGTCCATTTGTCTTTGTTAATGGAGAGCAATGCTAATCCAACAGACACTTGCATTTGTTGATTGTACTAGAAATGTAGTTCTATTCTGGGATCCAGGAATAATTTATTTCTGTATTTCCTTTCCATGTTGGAACCCCACAGATAGTCTCTATAATTTCAAGAGTAATATATGAAAATATGCACACTAGAACTTCTGCAAAAGCTTTCCTGGTTTCAGGTTTTGATGTGCAGCTTAGACATTGTTTACAAACTTAAGCTTAAATGGTGTTGAACTATCTTTCAAAAAAAAAATGGTGTTGAACCTTATATCAGTTGTAACATATCCTAAGCTCCTAACCAATTTTTTTTTAAACTAGCTCCTAACCAATTCTGACTAATGAATAGACTCAAAAAAGGATCTCAAGAATAAAGAGGTAAAATTAAGAGCCCTTGCTATTAACTTTATTACCAACCCAATTTGATTGGAACTAAAAGACTTTGTTATTGTTGTTATTAAAACTTCATTGCCTTTCTTAGCTTCTTTGTCCATCATGGTCAAAATTAATGGCAAAGAGCAAAAGCGGGACTGAAACAGGGGTAAACCATGGTCTCACAAATCGAGTGTGAAATTTTTGAAGCTATCGCATAAACCTAAATTTTCCAGTATAAAAGCACTAACTTTACAAATCGATGAACTATTAAAATTACATTAAGCACGCACAGTTAGACCTAAACATATACACAAAACCATAGAGCATACAGAAAACAAAGATGAGCAGTCACAACGAAAAAGCTGAATTACCAGCATATCTGCATTAGTGACTAAATTTGTACATAGCTTAAGTGAATGTACAGATGGAATGGATGGTCGTGGATGTACATGTATGCACATTCCCCTATTCAGCATGCCTTTTGGCAAGTGTCTTCTTGAGACCTTTTACAATCTTGGAAAACCATATTACATTCATAGTGAATAGTATGGTGGGGGCAACAGATATCAGAACACAAGCAAAAGTGTCCATCTGCTTAACCTGTCAAAGAAAGGTATCAACTGATAAATATATGAGTGGTCTAATTTGTATACTGAATTCATTAGAACCACCTAATACCTGATCATAATTTGTAAGGATGTGATAAAACAAGTAGATGAACAGAACTATCCTGACCATCTGCATTAAGAAATTTCTTTCAACATTAGCACACTGCAACCACTATACAATGAGATTTGAGATCCAATGTGCAGCCATAACAAATAGGCACCATACTGATTAGGCCAACAAAATTTGCATCCAGTTAAAGGCTTAAAGCTGTTACCCTTGATTGCTAGGGATGAAATCTACTGTCATTGTCATGAAAATGACAAGTGAAGTGTTTTGGCACTTACCAGCCAGGTAACGAACATTGCAACTCCGTTGACAATGTAAGCTTTGGAATTTTTCTTTCCAGCAACATCAAGGAACCTTGATGACACAGAGGTAGAACAACAGCTTAGATGGATTCAAAGATAACATCCAACCAACATTTTGTGTGACCTGCTAATTTATTCACTTACCATCGTAGGTTGATTCCTGGGGTGGTAGTCTCAGAGATGAGAAACATGTATGCGTATAACTGTCCTTCCCCAGAAAGCATAGCATATACAGCACAAACAAGGCACAGAATGTGGTGGAAAACCTGACAAAGGACACCAGGAGAAATGTTACAAGCAGATAATGAAGTCTACAGGGGGCAAATGAGAGAAATATGTCTAGGTTAAAACGAGGGACGAGAGGGGTTGGATAGCCAGGTAACAAACATTGCAACATCATGATGTAGCATGTTTACTTACATACTCCATACCACCAAGAGAAGGGTAGAACCAAAATATCATCGCAAGATCTGCAATGAAGTACCCAACAGAGACCTGGTAAAAAGGAGAACTGAGTCATATGAGACCAGGGAACATAAAATATACTCCCTCTGGTCACAAATACTTGACACATTTGACTTTGCATGGTCTTCAATGCATATCTTTGAACAGTAATTTCTTCTAGATTATATATTCTTAAAATATTTCAAACAAAGAGATTTAGCAAGTATTTTGAAAACAAATTGACACATAACTTGCATGTTTCCAAACTAAATAATATAATAGTTATTAATGTTTGTAGTTTTTAAGGTTTGACCAAGTCTTGTCCTAAACGGTAAGTTTTGGTGACCAGATGGAGTATATGTCAACAAAGAAACCTGCCTGCTAGAACAGTGACAACAAAGTAATAACATACCCCCAATGTAAAGTTAGAGAGGTGTGAACTCCGAAACGTTACTGGACCATCCAGCTGATCAGAGAACAAATCTGATAAGAAGACTAGGTATACTGACATCATTGTAATGAGTATTGCATGGACAGTGGACATTCCTCTGGAACAGAGAAGGATTAGATCAAGTATCATCAGAAACTTATAGATAACCTGCTGGATAAATTGCAATGCTAATCTCACCTGTTGTTCCATTCAATCTTTTTCATCTTTGTAAGAGAGGCATAACCTTTGAAGTAGACAGAACTGATTATGTGTGTGAAGTCATAGGACTGAAGTAGTAAGAACAAACAATAATCAAGATATTAGATGGGGCTTTAGTATGTTATACGAGGTTACAGATCATCTGAAAATTATCTTGAAGAACGTATCATCAGCATATTCAATTTCTGGAACTATGCCTGGTATTAACATCATACTGTTGATACACGTGAGTTATTTCAACTCTTAGTTTAGCTGTGCCACTTGGTTGAGCCTTAGAAAAGATCTTATAGTTCAAATTCCTTTTGTTTTTGAACTGTTGTCCACACCACTTTCCATGTACTTTGTTTTCTCTAACAATGCAAAATATGCAGTTACCGTACATATCCTAGAAAACGAACATTGTACTGTTATGTTCAAACGCTTTTTTCAAAGAATTATTTTTCATTAGGTGTTAGCTCAAAAATGTCATTCTTCTTTTCAAAATGTTTCCCATCTATGCACAGCTTAGAACACATTGAGCCAAATTCAAGAAAAGTAGCTAAACTCCGAGTCTTAATACTGTGAAGGCTACCTTTCACACTGGAAAAATAAAGGAACTATAAGCCTTACCTAATTTCTCTTTTCCACTATAAATAAGGATTAGGCAGAAAAATAAGATTTGCACAGGTTGAAACAAAAAAGGCTTCACAATCTTTGAAAGCGTTTTTCTGATTCATGTATTGAATAATGAATACTAAGGTTCGAAATGAAGCTCAAACAAACCACTGTGCTGTTCTATCAAGTTATGAATACTAAGGTTCAAAATGAAACTCAAACAAACTACTGAGCTGATCTATCAAGTCATGAATACTAAGGCTCGAAATGAAACTCAAACAAACTGAGCTGATCTATCAATTTACGCATATATTTTGTTTCCATCTACAGATACAAATATGGTCCCATGTAAATGCACTGCAAAATTAAGCATCAAATTTAACAGATGAAGTCGGAGTGAGTAAATAACAGTACCAACTTGCACATCAGGAGCCCCACGAGCACAGAAGTGTATAGAACATATGAATCTGCTAGCAAGTATTCCTTAAGAAGTAGTTCTGCTTTATACTTATAGGCCTTAGCTGCCATGATTGGGTCAACAGGAAAATCCATGATCTGATCTATCAAGTCAACACCTATTAATAAGTCAAGGAGATGCATGTTAATTAAGAATAGAAAAGAAAACAAACAAACAAATTGAATAATAGAACGAATAGTAAGTGTCTCATGGTATCTAGGGTCCCATAAACAGTATGAATATTGGGTGTGTAACAGCCAGTGGAATGGGGTGTTGCCAGAGCCAGAAGTATTATACAAGATCAAGCCGTTTTAATATTTTTGGAATTTGTAGAATTTCTAGAGGATTTGCATTGCCTTTTGACTTGGAGCCAGGGCTGCAGCTAGGGCAGCCCGAGCCCTAGCTCCGCCACTTGGAATTGCACAAAAAGAGGAAACATATTTCAGGCAAATTGGGATTTTCATCATGGGTGACTAGTGCTTTGGTGAAAATATCATATATCCAGATATGCACCCTGTCGACGAAATATGGTCGGCAGTCTACCTAGGGGTATGCCCAAGGTAGTAGATTATCGGCAGACAGGTGCGCAAGTCCCAAACAAGACGGCGACGCAAGACAGACACGAGGTTTTATCCAGGTTCGGCCGCCAAGAAGGCGTAATACCTACGTCCTGCGTCTGATTTGTATTGCTGTATGTCAATGAGAGATGATTTTTAGAGGGGTCCCCTGCCCGCCTTATATAGTCCGGGGCGGGGTTACGAATCTGAAACTAATCCTAGTCGATTACAATTGCCATATGTGGCGGGATAAAGGATTCCTATTCTAATCGACCGGATCACCTTGGTCGCCAAATCCGTCTTGATTCCTTGTGCGGGACTCCGATCAGGTTAACTGGGCCGCACGTCGTCTTTCGGGTGGACTAAACCTATCGATCCAGGCCAACCCAAGCTTAGCCATAAGGGTATAGGGGTTAATACCCCCACAGCTAGTCCCCGAGCATCATGTATTATGCTGCGACACGCCATTTTAACCTTCTCCGACAAGCAAGGCTTGAATTCTTGGCGCCTCGACCACCGTCATCACCGGAGAAGTAGGTTGTCCGAAGAATGTATGGTGCTCTTAAGAAAAAAGAAAAGATTTACATCACGAGAAGTGTGCCCACTTGTATTTACGAAAAAGAAATATAAGTGGTCTTGAAGCTATAACATCCTTAAACATCGAAGCGTGAGGTTGAAAAATAAACACATTCACATAAAGGTGAAGTGTGCCCACTAGTCCCCGAGCTTCTTTGGAAGGCAAAAGTATGAGCCTTGTAGCAAGGTCTAAAAAAAAAAGTCTCTTAAGCTGTATGTGAGTACAAATCACATGTAGCCAAGGAGAACCATTATTCAAGCGGTGGTGGGCGGGTCCCAGGCATACTAATAATCCTCATAACCATTCAAAACACAAGGGTCAATTTAATCAAACACATTCACCGCAAGGTGAAGTGTGCCCACTAGTCCCCGAGCACAGTGGTAGTAGGTGGCGCAGAGCACGTGGTGCGAGGTCTAAAAAAAGAAATTCACCGAGGTTGAGAATCCAATTGCCGTCTGAGGCGATACAAGATGCTGCCGGCGGGTGCATCGTCTGCGATGTGTAGTCCCCGAGCTTCTTTGGAAAGCAAAGTATGAGCCTTGTAGCAAGGTCTAAAAAGAAAAGTCTCTTAAGCGTATGTGAGTACAAATCACATGTAGCCAAGGAGAACCATTATTCAAGCGGTGGTGGGAGGCGGGTCCCGAGCACGGCCGTGGTCGAGCGATCCCGAGCACAAAAAGTGGTGCAGGCGTTATCCAAGCACAGTGGTGGTGCATGCATCCCCCAGCACATTAGTGGTGCAGGCGATATCCAAGCACGAGTGAGTGGTCAAAACAAATCCACGATCACTTGCGGCCTTGTACTATTATTTTGTGTACTTTTCTCTATTCTCTGCCAAGACCGATCGACACGTCTGGTCAAAAAAAGTCAATAGGTGCAGATCGTCGTCATTACTTCTTTTTTTTTTTTTTTTTTTTTGCAAGCGATCGGTTGACACACAGTATTGAGGTGTGTCGGTGTGGGCCTCCTTACACCGTCAACGAGGAGGCGCGTACTGATTATAATAAAGGAAGCGCGTTTATTGGCGCGATTTCGAGGTTGTGTGAACAACCATCTGCGCGCGTCCTGACTCTCCCAATATTCTCGGTGACGAAACGAGCGGTGCTCGTTGTTTTATATAATGCACGATCTGTAAGCTACTCATATCGTTCCCCATTGTCATCCGCCGCGCAACCTTCTTCTTCCTCTGCCGAACCCTATTGCCCCAAAAATCATCACCAATCCCCTCGGTCTCTGCATCCACCCACTTAGTAAGCGCGAACTAATGGCGAAGAGAGACGCCCGGAGAAAAAGCGAGGTCATGGCGAAGGAATGGTGGAAATCGCGAACAACGAAGCGGAACCATCGAGGACCTCGTCGCCATGGGAGTGCTCCACAACAAGGCACTTGCGGGATGGCGTGCACGGTAGGAGAAAGCTTCCCGATCCACAACCAGGTGAGATTGTGGTCTTTGAAGATTTCTTCAAACGGGGTTTTGGGATTCAGTGCACCCTTTCCTTCAGGGCCTCTGCGTGTACTACGAGATTGGGATTTGCAATCTGCATCCCAACTCGATTCTTCTTGTCTCCACCTTCATCCATCTCTGCGAGGCTTATGGTGGCTTCCACCCCCATTTCGACCTCTTCGCCCACCTATTCATCTTTGGAAGAAAGGGAGCGGTGGCTCGAAGATCGCCGGTGGCGTTTACACGAACTCCTGCGTGACGGCATGAAGGCTCAATACACCGTGCCGCCTGGAACACCTCCTTGGGCGAGTGGTACAAGAAATGGTTCTACATCCGTGAAGAGCGAACACCATCACTCTGTGCGATGTGGGGTGATTCCGAGAAGAAAAAAAATGTGGTCGGGAAGCCCGAGAACTTGGAGCGGATCGCCGAACTGCTCGGGATGATCCGTGGGGAAGGCTTGATGGCCCGGCGTTGTCGGCAACTTCATCGGTACCAAGAATCCAGCCACGCCGGAAAAGGATTCACCCCGGCCGAGTACCAAGGAGGCGCCGATCCGACGAGGACCGGGAAGGAGCCGCTCGACAAGGTGGAAATCAAGGCCGGGATTGGAGAGCTGTTCAACTTTGGCGATCCCAATTATGTTGCCTTTGACGCCATCGAACACGCCTTCAAGCTGGCTCGCCCTCCCCCAAAGGTAAATGACGCCTCCTTTTAACTGTAGAGTCATGTTGCATCAAGAAAATAACTGTCTTTTACTTCATTTTGTGTCTCGATGTAATAATGGCCGTGACCAAGGCGAGAGTGTTTGTGTCGCCTCCCCGGTGTAGAATGGCCACAAGCTCTTTGGGCCACCGCCCAGAACCAGCGCCCGGACCGGCGGCGGCGTTATTTGCTGGCGGTACTGAGACCGTGAGAGGGCGCCTCGACGAGCCGCCGGCAAGCGTCCGGCTACCGACAAGCGACGTCAAGCCATCTTCCCCACGGCCGGATGACGAAGCGAGAGATGCGGACATCTTCCGGCTCGTCCCCGAAAGAGGAAAAGCGGTGGGACCATCGGGCGGTGGCTCCTCTCACGTGCGGCGATGGTCACAGCACCGACCACTTGCAACAAAGAGCACGAGCGAAGGAACATGCCGCATCATACTCCGGCGCCCGTCTGGGAGGTTGAACAAGCCCGATGGACAACTGCCGAGCAAGCGGAGCGAGGCGGTCGAGGAGTTCGCCGCCACATCCTTTACGCCAAGTCAAAACTGTAAGTATCTATACTTTTGATGTAAGCTTTGCGTTTTGCATTGGATGCTATTATCTTACGAATTTGTCTCTGAATGTATTAGATCGGCATCCACCGAAAGCCCGACCCAGCTAGTGGGTGCGGAACGTCCTTACCAACAATGGCGGGACAAAGCGCTTTCGACAACCGGTAGTGGAGGAGCCCATGGCGAGACTCCTTTGGGCCTCGGCCAGCGGACAACCGGACGCCGATCCCCGAAAGAAATACAAGTGCTCCAAGCACGAACCACGATGAGGCGGATACCACGGCGCCCGAGGAGCTGGATCTAGCCGAGGCGTGCGGAAAGTTGCCCGGAACTTGGTTGCCGACCAGCGACGGCTCGTGGGAAAGCCACGGTGATCGTGGAGTCTGCGAATCCGGACGATGCCGCCTCCGAGCAGGGAGGTGAAGAGGATGAAGTGGAAGAAGTCTGGGCCGTCCCAAGATAGGCGACAACATGTATATGTGTCGCGCTATCGAACGACGAATGGGTCATGCGAGGAAATCCCGGGTCGAAGAGACCATAAGAGTCGAACGGACGATAAGCGTCTGGTGGCCCGAAGTCCGGTATATTTGGCTTTAGTCGTTGACCTGTTGTGTAGTCGAATCTATCGGCGTAACTTGTCTGTGTGCGGGACTTGATGAAAACTGCAAGATACCGAAAAAAAGGTGCTTGACCGGATAGAAGGAATCATGATGACCAATAAGGAGGCGACGGTGAAGTGGATCGCCTCGACGCCAACTTGAAGCCGCCGACCGGGAGAGAAAAGACCAAGAAGCACGAAACAAAGCACAGTCGGTCGACTTGAAAACAAAGAGCGGGAGAAAAGCGGGTAATCGTTCACGTATCATAGCAAGTCACGGGACTTGTGTTATTTTGTTCTTAGCGATAATAGCTTAATGTCACGGTTTAGAAGCTGAAGTGACCCGCCTCCGGGGGAGAAACGATCGTGCGCTTGCGAGAATGTGGTCGCTGAAGGAGGACAACGAGAAAGCGCACGCCGCCGGTCGAACTCCAAGACCACACTAACGAGAATGAAGGACAACTTTGAAGGTAAGCACTCCAGACCACCTTTCTCATTCAATTGCCCACATTGCCTTGTCGTGTCATCACGTTTGATGTCTTGTCTTTGTTTTCGGTTTTGAAAGTCAACGCCAAGAGGCACCTTGAGGCCGTGATCAAGGAGCGTGACGATTGGAAAGCGCAATGCCTTAAGGCCACCGAGGAGGCGGGACATGTGGAGCGAGCGGTGCCAAAAAATGGCAATCGGCATTGTGCCCGTCCTCGACCTTATCGACCCGGCGCTCACGGAGGAGGAGAGCTAAGGGCGCCTCGGCTCGGGCCGGTGGTCGAGAGATGCAAGCAAGCATGGGGATGGTTCCAAGACTTCGTGAAGGAGGCGGGTGAGTACACGGGTGCCCATGTGCTAAGCATGGTGCGTGCTCACTACCCCCGATCAACCTCAAGCGCTTGGAGGTGGGTACCCGAGAGGAGATAGACCAGACAAGGCCGAAGAGCTTGGACGGCCCAATTGGACTTGTCGTCAAAGATAATTGGCGATATTAACTTTGCGGAGGTGGAACATCACTGTGCGGGGTATGCCATCGACAAACCCAATGGAAATGCCATCATTACAAAGCCAACCAACGAAACTGCGGTCTCGACCCGGCCAGACCGGTGAGGGGCCATCCTTGACTTGACCAGCCCTAGAGTCCCCGAGACTCGAGTAGGGTATCGGTAGTGCGCGAGCGATAAATGCCATGCGCCCACAGACCGACCAATGTAATAGGCTTAGAGTATGTAAGGAGGACATAGTTGTGTTATTGTAAACTTGAGCCTTTTCAAGCAAGCTTGTAATAACGTAATCATATATCATTATAAAGCTTGTTTGTTTTATACAAAACGCACTTTAAGCTTGAAATTTTTTGTTGGTGTAACTAAGTGGGAGCGTGTTAGCGTTACATTTAGTTATACCGTTTTGCTCGACACGTCACCACCAGAAAAGTTTATGCGGCCCTAGTCGCGGCATGTGGTGGGAGTATGAGGTACTATGACCATGCTCACGTGGGCGCAGACAAGTCAAACCGGGGGACACCGCCGATCACCCATAGCGTGAAAAGCGGATCCGTGCGCGTGTTGGGAGGAACAGGAGAGCAGGGCACCTGCTCCGAAAACCGTAGAAAGAGTGGTGGTCGACATGTCTTTGGCTTAAGTTAGAATGATTATAAAATTTGGAGTGACACATGAGTGGTCGAAAATCATAGTTGCTTTAGTAAAGTAAATCGAAAATACAAGTAGAGTACATATCTCGGTGGTTAAGCATAGAAGCGTCTAAGCTTGTCGATGTGCCATGAGTTCGATGCGTCCGTCTTGAAATCTAGATGAGCTAACACAGTAAGATGTTGGGCGTGTGACTTCCTTGATCATGAAGGTCCCTCCCATGGGGTTGCGAGTTTGTGGACACCGACTGGTTCGTCTTCCACTTGAGACTAAGTCCCCGACCACAAAGAAAGCGCTCTTTAACGTTCTTGTTGTAGTACTGCGCCAAAAACGACAAGGTATTTGGCCGTTCGTCAAGAGAATCAAGCCTTTTCTCTTCTGCTGTATTTGTTGACTTCTAGCTCCGTGCTTAAATCGACCTTGCCTTCGTCGAAGTTCTCTACCGTCTTGATCTGAAAGCTATATCTGGTGGGAGGACTGCCTCGGTAGCCGTAAACCATAAAGTATGGTGAGGCAGCCCGGGATTATTCTGTTGAAATTTGAGTTCGGAGGCCCCAGACAACGGCTGGTAACTCCTTGAGCCATCTTCCAGGAGCTTTATCGTTTTCTCTGTACATCCTCTTCTTCAATGCGTCCAAGATCATGCCATTTGCCCGCTCGACTTGTCCATTAGCTCTAGGATGCGCCACCGAGGCGTATTTTACAACTATGCTCCTTTCATCGCAGAAGTCCCAAAAGCGTTCCCGGTGAACGAGTACCCGGATCGATAATGATCTTTGTTGGAGCCTTGCGCCAAAGCGGTGGATGACCTGGTCGAGGAATGTGACGACTTTCTCTCGAGGATGCTGTGCAGAGGCATGTATTCTATCCACTTAGAAAACTTATCAATTAGTACGAAGACGCATGTAAATTTCCCAGAGCTGGTTTGAAAGGCCCGATCATGTCCGATCCCGACATCACGAAGGGCCAAGAAATTTGGAATCGTCTGGATCTCATGTCTTTGGTACATGGATTCTCTTGGAGAAAAGAATGACAACCTTCACGGTGGCGGACTAGCTTTTCTGCGTCGGCCCTTCTTGCGGCAACCAATAAAACCCGGCCGGAAAGCCTTACCGACCCGGTGTTCTTGAGGCGGCGTGGTTGCCGTGGGGAGCCGAGTGGATTTGGTCTAGGAGATGCTTGCCTTCCTCTGGGTTATACACTTCATCAAGATTTCCTCCTTAGCGTTTTTAGCGCCATAACTTGCCATCGACGAAAGAATCATCTTGCTTTTCGACGCATCGAGCGTTCATTTTACTGTTCGATCGATATAACCGCTACCGTCTGTTAAGTACTTGATAAAAGGTGTTCTCGATCCGGCTCATGAGTGGTCGGAGCGGCTCGGTTGTGCTCGGCGCCGGAACCGTAGCCACTAATTCTTTGATCTGAAACTTTGTCGGTTGTTGAATCTTTGTCTTCAATGGAAGGCGTGGCAGGTCTTGGACGAATCGCCATGTGGGATTTTGGCTCGGGATGATCCTAACTTTGACAACGCGCATCACGCTGGGTTCTTGTCCCGGACCACGTGTATGTACTCGATGCCATAGAACACGCCTTCCACTTTCTTATCGATTTGCAATATCGTCCATCTTTTCACCGGTCGTGTCCCGATCCTTGTTGAGTTGGTTGATGACCGAGCCGAATCTCCGTGAGACATAGAGGCGTTTAACTCCAAGCTCAACATAATCGTAGACCATGCGAGCATGCTTCATACTCGGCGGCATTATTAGATCTTTGGGAAATAAATCCGAGGACGTCTGGGAGCTGCTCCTTGGATGGTGATACAAAAAGAACTCCTGCTCCCTTGCCGTTAATGTTGAGAGAACCGTCAAAGTACATCGTCCAATATTCGTCGGATCTCGGAGAGCGGCGTGCTTAAGTCATCCCACTCGACGATGAAATCGGCGAGTGCACGAGACTTTATTGTAGTCGACTTGCAAATTCAAGGAAAAGGGCATAGCTCCATTGCCCATTTGACGATCGCGCCGTTCGCATCCTTATTGCGAATGATGTCCCCAAAGGATACTCGGTCATGACCACCACGATATCCGTCGAAGTAATGTCTCAACTTTCGGGATGTTATCGATGTGGCGTGAAGCGGTTTACGAATCTGTGGGTACTGGTCTTGGATTCGTTGAGTACCTCACGATGAAATAAATTGGCGGCATTTGTACCTTGTAGGCGTGGCCCGACTCGTCGCTTCGACCACCATTGTAGTGGAAACCACCCGATCGGTTGCCGCAATGTAAAGTAGGAGAGTTTAAATCTTCTCTGGGGCGATAAAGTCTGGGAGGTGGCGTGAGGTATTGTTTCAATGCGTAAAGCGACATCGCTTCCTCAACCACTCAAACTTCTCGGACGATTTGAGCGGTTTGAAGAACGGTAGTCCTTTTCTCCTAATCTTGATATGAAACGGCTTAGAAGCAGCCATGTAGCCGGTGAGCTTACGGACATCCTTCACCTTTTTGGGGCTTCATGTCTAAGACGGCTTTGACTTTCTCCGGGTTAGAGGCGTATGCCGTCGTGCCAGCAGCGTTGCCGAGCAATATGCGGAAGGGACACCAAAGATGCACTTCTTTGGGTTTAATTTCCATTGGAGCGTATTAAGGGCTGCAAAGGTGCGTTCCAGATTGTCAACAAGGGTATGTGCTTCCTTGGTTTTGACAACTACATCGTCGGCGTAAGCCTCGGCGAGGCCGTCTTTATCTCGTCGTTGAGGCGAGCTGTATAAGCGCGTTGGTAGGTAGCACCGGCGTTTTGAGCCCGAGCGACATAGTCGTGTAGCGATGAGGCGCCGAAAGGCGTGATGAAAACGTCTTGATCTGGTCGTCCTTTTGAGAAGCGATCTAGTGATAACGAGTAGCAATCGAGAAAGGAAAGCGACTCTGGCCGGCGGTTGAATCTACGACCTCGTCTATCGCGAGGTAAGCCAAAAGGGTCCTTAGGGCGGTGTTTGTTGAGATCGGTGTAATCAACGCACATTCTCCATTCATTATTCTTTTTGCGTACAAGAACCGGGTTGGCTAACCATTCCGGATGATACACTTCTTTGATAAATCCGGTTGCCCAAAAGCCGTGTAACTTCTACCCTAATCGCCTCCTTTTTGTTGCGAAGCGAACCGTCGTAACTTACGCTTGATTGGTTTGGCTTTCTTTGTTGACATTTAAGGAGTGCTCAATCAAGTCCCGAGGTACACGGGCATGTCGGAAGGTTTCCATGCAAACACATCCACGTTGCCCCTCAAGAACTGTGACGAGCGCGTCTTCCTATTTGGGATCGAGTTGGCCCGATGAGGGCCGTTGTCTTTGGGATCGCCCTCGACCAGGTGGATCGTCTTGTGCTCCTTGGATCGATGTTCTTGCGCGAGACCTCGAGCTCTGGGATCTCAAGTGGTCGGCCGTGGTCTTCTTAGCGTCGAGCATGGTCTCGGCCATGCGAATAGAGAGGTCATGGGCCTCTGCTATTTTGAAGTATCGTCCTCGCGGTATAAGCTCTGCGTATCGTTGCCCCGAGGGTAAAACTCCTTTCTCGGTAGGCATTTTGAGCACCGGATACCTTAATGAGGTATGGCCATGAACTTGGTGAGCGACGGTCGACCAAGAATAACATGGTAGGTGCCGTCGTCGAAATCGGCGACCACGAAGTTGGCGTGGTCGGTCTGGAAGTGGTCCGGAGTCCCAAAGCTACACGCAGTAAGCGTGATCTGCCCGAGAGGTGTGGAGCTCTGTCCGGGAGAATGCCCCAAATCTGTGCCTCGTCTGACTTCAGTCCGCTGGGCTATTTTCGAGGCGGGCGGTGTTTCTTGAACGATATATCAATGGAGCTGCCGCCGTCGATCGATTACCTGTCGGCCCGAACCTTGTTGATACAAGGATCGAGGACCGGGGAAAACGTCTGGCTCGGGTATGGCGGCCCATTGGTCCTTCTGCTGAAGTAGATTTCACGGTGAGACCACGGAGGAAGCCGCGGATCGGTAAGAAGGTTGTCGTTCTTTGCCACGTTCAAGCGGCGGCGAAAGCGACTTGCGTTCTCGTTTGGTCTCAATGGACACCTTGCCGCCGATGATGGTGTGCCTTGCGATCGATCGGCTTGACGTATTATGGCGAGGATCTGCATCATCGTCGTCGTTGTCCTCGTTAACGCTGTTGTTCCCTTACGTCATTAGGCTTGCCGGACATATCCGGAGCTGTTGGCGCGTGTAGATAGTCTTGAGGACGCGACAATTCTCCATGGTATGGTTCGACTTGGGATGGGCTGGCGGGGCCTTCAATGCTTTGGCGTGGTCGTCCTCGTGAATTCGACGTCCGCCGCCCTTTTTTCACCGTATTGACCTCGCCGTCGTCTTCCGAAAACACGCTTGCTCTGTAATCGTCCGGCGGTTGCGCCCGCTGATTACGTTGATCACGGTGGTCGCTGGAGTCGTTCTTGTTTGGTTGCGGCGGTCAAAATTGTCGTTCCGACCACGGTTGCCTTGATGTCGTCGCGGCGTGGAGGTGGTCGGGCGTGGGATCCTGCTTCTTCTTCGACGATTATCTTTTTAGCGTCGTCGTCGTCCGCGTTTTCTTAGCGGTGGCCAAGAGCGCCGTGATGACTCGGTCTTTTCCGGAGGAGCTTGTCTCTTAGGGCGTCGTGGAAGCGGAGGCCGGTGGCGAAAGCCTCGATTGCCGTTGTCGGAGATTGATGGGACCTTGATGCGCATCTCCGAAAGCGCCGAACGTATTCATGCGATGGTTCGTCTTTCCGATCTCGGATCCGTTGCGAGATCGTACTTGTTGCGGGTTGTTCACAAGTAGCGATGAAATTGTCGATGAAGGCACTGCTTGAGCTCCTGCCAAGAGTCAAAATAGTTTGCCGGCAAGGTGACTAGCCATTGGTGACTGCATGACCAACGGCGGTAGGGAAGTAGTTAGACATAACGTGCTCGTCGACCATGGCTGATCGGCCAGCGTGTTTAAATGAAACATGACCCATAATTCGGGGTTTTCCTTGCCGTCGTACTTACGAAGTTTCTCGAGCTTGAAATTTTTGGGCCATATGACTTGGCGAAGGTGTGGAGTGAATCGCCCGGACCGGAGGGCCGTGGGCGGTGTCATCATACTCCATAAGGCGATAGCTTTCATGGGATGCACGATCGTTGGCTCTACGGTTGATCTGAGCACGCAAATCACGTCCGCCGAGGTAATGGCGAAGATCGTTATTGCCGTCGCGGCGATCTCGATTACCATCTGGACTAGCTCTGCGACCGTGGTTATCACGGCGATTATCGCGATTATCTCGGCGGTTGTCACCTCGAGCGTCGTGGCGGTTATCCTCTCGGCGACGGTTTTCGTCCCGACCACCATCATGACCACCGTTTCCGCCTTGACGATTGTCCGACGGGTCGTTGTTGCGAAACCACGTCGGTTGGCGGTTACCGTGGCGACTTGAGTATTGGCGGTGTGGCTTTGATTCCACCGAAACGGATGGGGCCCGGCTTGATTCATCTCTGCGGTCGAGCCATAGCGTGCCGTCGAGATATGCTTGTATGTCATCACGGACTTTGCTTGGGTTTACGGGTGTTGGGCGGCCATTGCATTGTCGCCATGGCAGCTACGTTGGCGCTTGGGGTCTTGAAGACTTGTTTGTCCCCACCACGCCGAAAGCATTGTTGAGGTCGCGGCGTTGGATCCTTATCGCCGTGCCTCTGATGCTGCTTGACTTGATTTGCTTGCGCGATTAAACCGGTCAATGTTGCGTGCTTCGCGTGCGATCTTTTCTTGTTCTGTTTAGCCAAGCTATTTGGCGGCTCGCCGTTCTTGACAACATGGATCAAATCCCTCGTCTTGGCGGGAAAGATGGAAATTGGGGAAACCGGGCGTGGTCTGGTAGATCCGGATCGTATTTGATGCCTTCATCTTCGTGGCCGCTGAAGCTTCGGTGTGGACGGATCGTTGGATGCGATCTTGGGATGAGGAGCTGGAGTCACCCTCTCGGTGTGGGGCAGATCCTTCTTGATAATCTTCAATCCGGACCATGTTGACGATGTTGCATGGCTTGGACGAGATCGATGTATAGGACATAGATCCAAGCGGCGTCGTAGGTTGCACGCGTGGTAAAAGCGGCGTTTTCGCGGTAAGTGGGGCTGGACTGGTGGTTCTCCGTCGGGACTTCGTACTCATGAGAGTCGGAGGCCCGTCGCGGCAAATTGGTGGCGGCGGCGCGGCCCCTCGAGAGTAGATCGACCACAAGATCTGTTCCAAGCCGTGCGGGGCGGTGCCCGCGAGCTGGTCGGATATAGATCTGTTGTGGGGTGTTACACCTTTCGTTAGGTTGGCTTTGAATCGTGCTTACGAGCTAGGGTTTCGGCCGAGTTTGATGCCAACCCGATCGATGGAGTCGAGCGGTCGGTCGGTGTCGTCGATCTGCTTCCCTCCGTAGCGGGAAGCGGATGACGGGTTGTCGGCGTGGGTATGTAGGGCGTGGTCGGAGCCGGATGTACCGTGTGGTCGAGCCCGGATCCATCGTGGTCGGAGCCGTGTTAAATCGTGGTCGGGCCGTGTTCACCGTGGTCGGAGCCGTGTTCACCGTGGTGGTGAGCCGCGTTCACCGTGGTGGTCGGAGCCGTAGCCGTCTGCGGTGAAGTAGTCGTCGGCGCGGGTTGAATACACGCCTCGGTCATGGTGATGGAGACGTCGGGGCGGTGGTCCAAGTGATCTGGCGATGGTGAGCGTGAGGCCGTTAGGCGCGTAGCCATGGGCCGAGATGATGACCATCTTGTTAAGCTTGGAGAGCGATCGCGCACCCCCTACAGGCGCGCCCACCGTCGACGAAATATGGTCGGCGATCTACCTAGGGGTATGCCCAAGGTAGTAGATTATCGGCGAACAGTGCGCAAGTCCCAAACAAGGCGGCGACGCCAAAAGCAGACCCGAGGTTTTATCCGAGTTCGGCCGCCAAGAAGGCGTAATACCTACGTCCTGCGTCGATTTGTATTCTTTGTATGTCAATGAGAGATGATTTTAGAGGGTCCCCGCCCGCCTTATATAGTCCGGGGCGGGGTTACTGATCTGAAACTAATCCTAGTCGATTACAATTGCCATATGTGGCGGATAAGATTCCTATTCTAATCGACCGAGATCCCGCTTGGTCGCCAAATCCGTCTTGATTCCTTGTGCGGGACTCCGATCAGGTTAACTGGGCCGCACGTCGTCTTTCGGGTGGACTGAACCTATCGATCCAGGCCAACCCAAGCTTAGCCATAAGGGTATAGGGGTTAATACCCCCACACACCCCTTCACCCATTTTCACTCATTGCAATAGCTAGTGCATTTCCACCTGCTATGCATCCTTTACGTTAAAAAGGAAACTTGATCCCTAGGGTAAAGACCTCCCCTGAGACATTGCATCAAGAAGAGGATCACACCACAGGGCCCAGAAAAGAGACCAAAGGCCGGAACCCCCCCCCAGAACACACACTCAAGAAGACCCTTTTTTGGTGGTGTAACAGTTGGATGCCCTACCACCAGAAAATTTCACCATTCACCGATATCATTTACAGATATTCCCTCAGTTCAGATCCAAATTACAGTTCATTTTAGTATGTCCTAAGAACAATATATTAATGCCTATGAGTTCAAATAAATGCACAATTATCAGAGCCAGAGGTCTCGAGTTCAAATCTTAACAGGCATAATTAAATAAAATAACTACAAACGACTCATATTTCCATGTTTGAGGCATGAGGGAGTGTGTGAGGGAGAGTAAGTGAATTGGTCACCTTTCCTTAATAGCTTAAGCTTTTGGGTTGAACTAGTCGATCATTGCAACTCAATAATAAACTTGGCCGAAGTTAGAGAAATTTGACTTATGAAAAAGCTAAGCAAGCCACAATTTAGAATGGAGGGAGTATATCCTTTTAATAGCATGTACCTTGAATTTTACGCTGGAACCAGTGCAAATAACACAAAACAATAACAGATGCATACTGTTACAGCCAACTACATGATATCAATCCCCCGTTGCATTCCACACGGACTGGAAGCGCCGAAAGACTATAACTTTATACAAAAACTAAGATCGAAGCGCAAAGAAAACTAAATATCTCTAGCAATCTAGCATCCACTGTACTTCCAGATGGTTGACAAAACTACCAATAGTCGAAATCCACAACGGAATACACCGCGGGGATCCCTCTAACGCCGCTGGATCAGACGAAACCGAAGCACCCAATCCACCAGCACCAGGCGCACAACGGCACGAGCAGCCGAACAAGCGGAGAAGCCGGGAGAAAAGGCTGGGAGGAAGGGACGAGAATGGCACCGACCGTTACCTGCGCGTGGCGGCGGTTGCGAAAGAGGGAGGTACTGCCTACCGGCGGTTGCCGCGAGCCTGGGGTTGCGTCGGAGAAGAAGCAACCGGATTGGATACTCGATTGGATTGGAGCCTGGAGCCTGGAGGCTGGAGGATGCTGATTTGTTGATGGTTGCTTCAGTCGCTTTTGTCCCTGTGCTTGTTTCTTGGAAGGGTGGTAATCAGGCTAGAGGATGATGGGGACGTGCAGAGGATGGAGATTGGAGAACGTGCTAGAAGACGCGAAGGGTAGGAAAAAGCCCAGGGCAAAGGAGATTATTATTGGAGAAAAAGAACACAGAGGCAAAAGGCAAATGTGACAGCAAACATGCCGTACTTCTTCAATCATACACATACGATCTACACGTATAGGTACCATTTCTTTTTTGAGGATGTACATGCTGGGTACCAGTTTTTTTTTCTGCGAGGATGTACATGCTAGTATATTACTCTCTCCATTCTATATTATAAAATATTTTAGCTTTTTTTATTTTTATACATAGTTTTTGTTTTAAATATACAATATGCCTAAATATATAATAAACTTAATGTATCTGAAAAAGATAAAACATCTTATAATAGAGAATGGATGGAGTATTGTATAAAAATGTAAAAGCAATCACAATCAACCTCCAAATTTTCACGAGTGGTTTTGAATAGAGAAGGTTCCAAACACTAATGACCTATGTTAGACTTTACTCCCGAGTTCTAAAAAGAGCACACTTCTAGGTTTTGATTAAGTCCAAAAGAATTAAGTTCGATAAAATTTATAAAAAATGAATATTTATGTCTTTAAATATATATATATATATTGCATTATTAATCTAATGATACTTATTATGTATAATAAATTTTAGTATTTTTACTAGATTTGATCAAAATTTTAATAATCTTCTTGCAATACAAACTATGAACTCTTTTGGAAACCGAGGGACTAGATGCTTTCTCAACTCAGCACACACTCATTTAAAATACACACACAAGTTTAGGGTCCATTTGGTTCTTAGCTAGAAATAGCTACACCGAATATGCGGCACACCTAATTTGCGGCGAAGAAAAAGTTCGCCACACTTTTGGTGAGGACAGAGAAGAAAATACAATGCACGCCACAAAGTCATCACATGTTGGGTCATGAATCAAACCGAAGCGGATCTTAGGTGGATAAAACTGAAGTGAATCTTAGCTGCGGCAAGTGCGGCGAGCAGTGGCATGCTTTTGTAACACCCTCGGTGTTACACCCTAAACAAATTATTAAATCATATCATGAGCATCATATTTATGTAGTAATACATGTGATAGAAGGTGTTGATAAATTTTTGTAGCCTAAAATGACCAATAAGAATGTTAAATAGAAATTTATTCGATAACTTATGTTATGTTAAATAGGGTGGAAAACCAATTTTTATTGAGCAAAAGTATTATAGAACATGTGTATGACACCTAAATAAGGTTTGAAGTACAAACTTTGTAGATGACAATGCAACTCTTGCTGTAGAAAAATAATATGACTAGCTAGTATTTCTAATGGCTTGGAAATGGAACTTGAAGTCAAATTCAGCTGAAAACTTGAAAGAAATTTTAAGTTAAAAACAGTGTGACAATGCCATATTGGTGAATTAATTCTATAAAATCTAGCTAAAGGTCAAGGCTGTGTTTTTGCTCTTTTATGGTAGACTGATGTACCCTCGTTAGCATGGTCGAGGTAGTTTAGCTTTAACTGTGTTAGGTTAGTTTTTAGACACGCTTTAAAATTCATGCATGTCATATGTCTGGCCCGTGTGTGCGGTCACCGCGCGCGGCCTCTCGGCGTCACACGGCCGGCCATGTTTCGCCCGCCGCAGTGCCGAGCCCGGTTGACCTGTCTGGTCGTGGGTAGCCGTGATCGGCCCTGGCGGGCCACTGTCATCGCCTTGCAGCGGCTAGCCACCGCGACTACTGCCCACGCTGCCGCCTTTCCCGCCTCGCGCTATGGTGCTGATGTTGTCCTTCTCACCATCATACGCGTGGGCGTGCCCTGCTGGCGGCGCTGTTGCGTCACCGTCGCGTCCGCGCTCTCTGCAATCCTGCGCTACTGCTTGGCTCTTTTTTCGGTGGCACTGTCTTTGCCGCGTGCACACTGCCGGCCTGGCCATGTGCGGGGCCAAGCCGACGCCGCACCCAGTCGATGTCTGGCTGTCGTGGCGCTCGTCCCGCCACTTAATTCACCTGCCCGCCGAGTCACTGCCTGCCCCGGTTGTCTTGTAGCGCTGCGATCTCGCCCCCACTGCCCTGCCGCTCACGTGTTGTTGTCTCCTTGGCGCGTTGCGCCTGGCGCTTTTGCTTGTTCCATTTCTGTCGTTATCCCCTCACTCACCGATGCGCCTCTATTACCGCCTCCACGATCATATCCCCACGCGGTTGTGCCCTCGTCATGTCTTGGTCGGTCCGCGTTAAGTCGGGGCCTGGGCCACGATGTTGTAGTGGTAGCGCACCATCCCCTTATAAATCCCCGGCTCGGGCTTCGCAGCACAATTCCCCACATCAGTGGTTGGCATAGGTAGCCAGCTAGGCGCCCTGTTTTCCTCAAGCCCGTTCGATCATTACCAACCAATAATTTGGCGTTTTGCTCGCCACCGGTCGTGGGCGCCGCCGAATCGATAGGATGGGAGGTAAGTGAAAGGTCCTAATGGATAGAGGGGGGTGAATAGCCTGATAAAAATTTCTACAACAACACTTAACAAAACCGGTTAGACAATTATGAGGCGAAGCAAGTGTTGCGCTAGCCTACTAAAAATGCAAGCCACCTACCATAATTCTAGTTTATATAGTTTCTATCCACACAAAAGCTATGTCACTACACTAAGTTAGTGTGCTCTCAAAGGCTAACTAAAGAGCCACACTAACCAAACTAACAAGCTCTCACAACTAGCTACACTAAATAGCTTGACAACTAGTTTGCGGTAATGTAAAGAGAGTGAGCAATTTGTTTATACCGCCGTGTCGAGGAAGGAGCCAATCAATCATAAGAATCAATATCAATGAAGACCAATCACCTCGGAATCAAATGATGAACACAATGATTTTTTACCGAGGTTCACTTGCTTGCCGACAAGCTACTCCTCGTTGTGGCGATTCACTCACTTAGAGGTTCACGCGCTAATTGGCATCACACACTAAACCTTCAATAGGGTGTCGCACAACCAACACAAGATGAGGATCACACAAGCCACGAGCAATCCACTAGAGTACCTTTTGGCTCTCCGCCGGGGAAAGGTCAAGAACCCCTCACAATCACCACGATCGAAGCCGAAGACAATCACCAACCTCCACTCGACGATCCTCGCTGCTCCAAGCCGTCTAGGTGGCGGCAACCACCAAGAGTAACAAGTGAATCCCGCAGCGAAACACGAACACCAAGTGCCTCTAGATGCAAACACTCAAAAAATGCACTTGGATTATCTCTCAATCTCACAAAGATGATGAATCAATGATGGAGATGAGTGAGAGGGCTTTGGCTAAGCTCATAAGGTTGCTATGTCAATGCAAATGGCCAAGAGAGTGAGCTTGAGCCGACCATGTGGCTTAAATAGAAGCCTCCACAAAATAGAGCCATTGTACCTCTTTACTGGGCACAACACGGGGTGACCGGACGCTCCGGTCATATTGACCGAACGCTGGACCTCAGCGTCCAGTCATGCGATGCGTGCCACGAGTCCCCTCTCTTCAAATATTGATTGCCCGATCTCAACGGTCAAGTGATGACCGGATGCAGTAGCTCAAAGTGACCGGACGCTGAGCCCCAGCGTCCGGTCGTTTCCAGTAAGCATCCAGAGATGACTTTTCACGACCGGATGCGTTTGGTCATGCTCGACCGGACTCACCCAGCGTCCGGTCACACGATGACTCTTTTGTGCGCTGCCACATCAGCAGGACCAGACGTACCCTGTCAACGTCCGGTCACTTAGTGACCTAGCGTCCGGTCAGAGACCGACGCCAGCATCTTCATGCTTCACCTGACCAAACGCGCCGGTCCTACCGACACCAGCATCCGGTCACTTACAGTGACCTCCGTCTTTTCTTTCTAGGGTGTCAGTGGCACCGTCGAACTGTTCACACTCTACGGGTGGACACTCCGCTGGTGAAGTTTCCTACCCTTGCTCAAATGTGCCAACCACCAAGTGTATCACCTTATGCATATGTGTGAGCATATTTTCACAAACATTTTCAATGGTGTTAGCACTTCACTAGGTCCTAAGTGCATATGCAATGAGTTAGAGCATCTAGTGGCACTTTGATAACTGCATTTCGATACGAGTTTCACCCCTCTTAATAGTACGACTATCGATCCTAAATATGATCACACTCACTAAGTGTCTCGATCACCAAAACAAAATGGCTCCTATCATTTATACCTTTGCCTTGAGCCTTTTGTTTTTCTCTTTCTTCTTTTTAAGTCTAAGCACTTGATCATCACCATGGCATCATCATCATCATGTCATGATCTTCATTTGCTTTGCCACTTGGAATGTGCTACCTATGTCATGATCACTTGATAAACTAGGTTAGCATTTAGGGTTTCATCAATTCATCAAAACTAAACTAGAGCTTTCAGTAAGGTATGTAGGAGTGGTAGCAGTTTGATTGCTCAAAACCCTAAGCTCGTCTTGACTCCCTCCATCCGGTGCTCACACTACTTTGGCTAGGGTGCTCGTCGACGGAGTGTGGACGCGTCGGTGCCGCGCTCGCAGAGCCGTCGCGTGGTGCGGGCGCACATGGCCAGACTGCCACAGCGCTCCCCTGCTTCAACCGTCAGTGGGGCGTGCACCACGGTGAGCTACTGATGCTTCTCCGCCATCTCTACCTTGCCGTATGGGCGTAGGCTCACTGGAACAGTCGCGCCGTCGTCGTGGATAGCCGCTCACCGCTGCAGCCCGTGATAATGCGCCTCTGAGTCCCTAACCGCCACCATCCTTGCACGTTTAGCTGTAGATGGTGGCTAGCCCCTTAATTCCGTCGTAGCGAGCCTAGTTTACCCAGCGTAACCACCTTATGCCGTCGACCGCCGCGCCGGCGCGCGTGGGGTTTCTAGGGATCTCCCCGTGGCAAAGGCGAAAACATCCGAGGGTTTGGTTGTAAAGTTACTGACGGTAGTAATAGTACACATAGTAGTCATATTAATCTCTGAAAGCTCGAGGGCATTTCTGCAAAAACAACCAACGTGCGCGGGTGCCCCTGGCCTTGGGCCGTATTGAGCCGCCGCGACGCGCTGGGCTGTCGGGCCAGAAGGTGTTGCTCCCGGCCCTTTCCTTTTTCTAATGCATTTTCTAATTTAATTTCTATGGTAAACTTGTAAATTCAATATAAAATTATATAGTTAATCAAAATTGTGAAACTAATTTTGTTAAATTCCTAAAATCATGATCTATCTGTTAGTATATTTTGTTCACATAGTTTTATAATATTTTCAGGAGTTATCTAATTAATTTAAGATGCTTAATATTGTAAGATATAAATTTGTAGGAATTTTTGTAATAAATTGGTGATAGTATTAGCTCTGAAACTTTCGCAGTAAATTCCTAACATTGTTAGGTGCTCATCATAATTTTTGTAGCTCCATAATAATTAGTTTGCTAAGGTAACTAAATAAGCCCTAGTTCGAAAATATATGTTTAATCATTAAATGCCGAAACACCTTGGGATTTTAAAACTAGAATATTTTTTTGGAGGTGAAGCCTTATTTAATGGCGTGGATACGAAGACTAGTACGTTAGTCATTTAAGCTAGCTTATTAGCTTGCGTAGCATAATCGTATTTTAGAGTTGCAGTTGTCGTCGATTATTTATGTCTCTGCGTTGCATCCACGTAAATCATAATAGGAACAACGATAGATCATGGAGTCGACCGAGGTAGCAGAAAAGATAGTGCCTTGATGATCATGTCACCATGATGGAATGCTAACTTTTGGTTATATCTTACCTAGGCAAGCCCCGGTGCATAACCCCTATTATTCTGCACTTTATTTTATGCTTGTGTATTAAGTTTTAATGAGTTGAATGAAACCACTTGCATATATATATCCTTATCCTATGGGTTCTATTAGTATGTTAGGGTCGTGTAGATTGCTATGCTATAGGATCCGGTAGAAGTCGAGTGATTACCTGTCACTCACGAGAGATAGAAAAGATATTATTGTTGTTATTATATTACTATCACATGGAATGTATATGAATGATAATTGGAGACTAGGCGGAATGGTACTTTGGATCTAGACTTGATTAGGTATTCGAGCGAGGCTCGGATTATACTTGTTCTGTCTATGTCGATTGAGGACCGTCCGTTGCTGTGGATGGTAGTCAGGTCACATACTTATAATCCTAAGCACATATTTGCTTATGGGAGCAGGAAGGCTCATTACGCTCTTGTCGTGGATTCCGGCTCTTTTCGGACCGACTGATTAGAGGCAGAGAAAGATGGAGGTCTAAGCACCATACTAAGACCGGGTCTCAAGTGTGGGGGCTTCGAGTCCAAGTTTAGACCCTGTGACAGGAGTGGAATGGGTTGGTCTTGTTTATGCCATAGGTACAAATGGGGCGTGTGTTTTAGGGTACCCAGCTGGGATACATTGGTTCACGAATCGTTGTTTCTGTGAGATGGTACGACTTGACTATGGTCTAGCACCGTAGTAAGAACTAGAACTTGAAAGGTGATAAAAATGGTTCTGATTGCTTACCACCTGCTTGAAAGTAGCATAGGTGCTTATATAGAATGGTTAGTTAATGAACTAATGATGACTGCTAATAAAATTTAATATAAGGACATACATTTAGTAATGCTTCTGCGGATGCAATAACCACAAGCCAGATAGCCTTGCATATCCTTAAAGTCTTTTATTTCCTCCTGTTGGGTAAGTCTTGCTGAGTACAATCGAGTACTCAGGGTTTTATTCCCCCTGTTGCAGGTGATCGAAGGATACTTAGAGCTGACTCTTATGTGTGGAAACCTCCTGGTGGGCTCAGAGAGGATTTCTTTCACGCTACGACCGTAGTGTTTATTTATAACCCTCACTAAATGTTTTTATAAGAAAAGATGTAAAATCTGCTAGCATCTCTTGTATAAAAATATCCACTATGTTAATGCTCCACCATGTCATTAAATTAATCATGTTTCCTCTGTAACTCTAATAACATTGTTATATTCCACTATTATAATCAATTGAGGTAATATTATGGTACTGTAATAAAGTGATGTAAGAAATAACTTAAAAATGTTGTAAGGTTTATTCTCTCATTTATGATCCTGATGGAAAAATATGGATTTTTGAGTTCGCCTTGGGGTGTGCTCGACGGAACTGCATGTAGTTTAGTGTCCTCTCTTAGGTACTTAGTGTCTAATGAAAGACAAGTACTCCTGGGAGGCATTAGATTAGGCGATTCTGTCACAGCTCTAGCTAAGAACCAAACATGCCCTTAGCCCTTTGTTTACATTTCTTCCTCACCACGACAAACTTTGGCTAGAAGAATACCCAGTTTTCTTTTTTTCACGACCCTGTTTTCTCTTTGCAATAAAGGAATTTTTGTTTGCGAATTGTCGATGAACTATGCAACCTTGGGTAGTGAATCTACTAGTGCCTACGGTCTGACATGTAGAGGAAGCAATCCAAAAAGAGCCTAGATTTGTAGGCATGGGATTTTTTTTATTTGCCATATAGCAAAGAAAGTTTCTTGAGATTCAAATAATTCAGGCCAAGGTTACTTGAATTATTAGTTGCTAAGAAGTATTGTTTGACACGTGGGTCACAAATGCAAGGATTTTGTGCTACGTTGTTGATGGTGTGATCAAGTTTGAATAGCAATATGTATAAACACAAACAAATTGGACAGGAGAGCCACCAATTGTATTAGAAAGAAGTTCAGACTAGATGGTACAATAAAACAACATACTCCAGAAGGTCAAGCAGCAACGACAATAAAAGCAACAAAACTAAGAATTCCATAATCCAGTTACTACGATGCTGGGACTAGTCGAGTTTCTCACTATCTGGGAGAGATGGCGATTCAAATTGGTTGCAACCAGTTGGGCAGTTATTCCTAACACAAACCCACACTTCTCCTATCGGGGTCACGGTGGGTCACTTTTGGTACAACTCAGGTCCACATTTCACGGGTTTGATCAGCACCGTACAACCAAGGACAACCAGCTGTCAGGACGTTCTGGCCTGGCCTACCCTTGGGCTCACATCTGGCTCCCCGCACATCCTTACTACCATTCAGAGTGCACACTCTAACATAACGAGGCCCGACCTGAGTTGATCTACTCGGCTTCGTGGTCTAAACGAGTTATCCGGCTAGTTAAGTGAGAGGCATGCATTCAATCTCAACAGAAGCGCCAACAACGGTATGGTCCTTAATCAACACAGACAAGATCAACATAGCCAACCCACACTATGTGCATATAAGATCACACCTGATCTCCACTTAGATAATATTCCATGGTTATTTTCTATGATAGCAAATATAGCCAACCGTGCTCCGGTATCCACCTATATCTCGTAGGTGACAAGAAATCACCCGACTTCTACCTGGCTAAGCATGGCTAAGCATATATTCGATCCTAGACCTACACAGGGTTTAAGGTGTATATATCTGGACAAGATAGTTATATGCATAAGGTGTTTATAAATCAACTCTTATAACCTAATGCATCAAACATAACGGACTCAAGTGATATTTTATAAAACATAGGAGGCTTAGAATGCATAATCATGAGTGTTCTTAACAGCAAGGTATTAGGGTGATAACAAGATTAACTTCTTTTACCGAGTAGGTGCATAACTCCTCTCTAGTAATTAAACAAACGTCTATTTAAATATTTTCTGGGCTACAAGACAGCAGCCACTTGTTTTGACCATAACTGGAGTTATACACATTCAAACAATATGGTTTTAGACTTTCTAGAAATCTTATGAAATTGCCTATAACTTTATTTTAATTATCTTAAGGTGATTCAATAGCTATCTAGGTCAAACAATTCAATCTTTCAGATCTGTCCAGAGGATGAGCAAATCTGATAGCAGACTTCTAACAGATATAACTCTTAAACCATTAGTCTTATGACCATGAAATTTTAGGACAAGCAAGATGAGTAAGTTATCTACAACTTTGTTATTAACAAGTTTCACAGAAAAAGTCACTATCATCATGAATTTGTCAATACAACAGAAACTACTCATGCAGTCATTTAGTTAAATTATAAAGCAATAATTAACTAGCTGTCTACAACCAATTACTTCTAAGCCCAACTAATAATATCAATAGATCATATGCATCACAAGCACCACAGAAAACCTCATGGTTAAGCCCAACTAATCTATTTATATTCATTTATTAATTTTCTTATATAATAAGGTGATTTAAAGGATACAGATTTCCAATGCTCAATAAATTCTGAGAACATTACAGTAGCTTACATATGACCCCAAAAGTCCACTGTACAAATTTCATGCCAATTTGATAAGTATAACCATCTCTACAAAAATAACAAGTTGCAAATGCTTATTTTAGCAAAAATAGTTTAGCCTAGTGAAAAGTGTCAAACAACATATTTCATATTTTTCTTACTTTCATCCTAACATAAGAACACTGTGTAAAAATTTGCATGATCATATGTTATATATTTTACCCCATTTATTTTACTAGAAACTACAAATTACTTAAGATTAAATAGGAAGACCATATTCCAAGTATATCTACTATAGGTTTAGTATTTTTTCTAGCTAGAGCATGCCAACAAAAGACTAGCAAAATTAGAATCACAATTTTTGCACTTTCCTAGCTCAAAATGTGCATTTTATAAGATGGAAACAAATTTAAAAGCACTTATCTAGCCCAATTTAATTCCCCTGGAAAAATATCCAAAATAGTAGGTTTCATATTGTTATCAAATAGTACACTTAATGATGAATCCAACCAAATTTGGATCATTCAAATTGGACACTCCTAACTCAAGATATAAATTTTTGAAGTTTGCATTCAAATATGTGAAAATAAATAAATAAATAAATAAAATCAATTTCAAATCGAGCACAGCTGCTAGGTGCACCCAGTCTAGTGCACCCACTGTGACTGACAGCGGGCCCCAGAGGTCAATGGGTCCCACCCGTCAACGACACAGGAGCAGAGGGAGGCGCTGGCCGGTCGGAGCTCACCGACGGTAGCGTCTTCACCATTGTGACCTTCTCGACATCCCGCGTTGACTGGTGCCCTTGGTTGGCTCAGCGGTTTGCCGAATCTATCTCATCGGTGAGCATGGTGGCTCAGCGGCGACGCGTGGTGGTGGACTCACCGTCTCCGACGATGACACAACCAAGTAATCATGGCTACGGCTTCCATGGACTTTAGCGGAGCTCTCGGGTTAGGTCCAAGCCACAGTGGAGCGGTGGTGAGGTCCAACCGCGTGCGTGGAGCTGGGCAGTGCCCGGTGCTCGGCGGCGACGCTTGCCTTTCTGGCGAGGGGGCTATCGACGACCTGCCTCCATCATAGGCTACAGATCTAGAGCTCAAGACGACTCGGTAACGGGCACCAAAGGGAACTAAGGGTGACCGGTTGGGGTTGGCCACGATGAGCTCGTGCTCGTGGCCATGGCGAGCGTGCACAGTGCGGATGTGTGTTTCGTCACCGACGAGGCGGTAGCGGTTAAACGGGCGGTGGCTCTAGTTTCTAGGACCTACGGTGAAGACCAGATGAGGGAGAGAGAGCGAAGATGCACGGGTTGTGGCTGGCCACGGGCGAGCTCGTGCTCGGCGACACACCGCGGCCATGGCAACGACGGTGGCGCGACAATGTGGCCTTACCGGTGCTCGTCTAGTGGTGCTAGCTGCTCGGGAGGGTGGAGCGGTTCACGGTGGAGCTACGTGCGAGGTGGACTGGGTGACGATGCTGCGGTGGTGACGCACTTGGCCGGCGACGATGCGGTGGTGGCAGCGCTGCGCTTTGCTCTGCTCTGGAGCCATGCGTGAGCGGATGGAGAGGGCGAGAGAGTGAATGAGCGCGTGGGAGCGAGGGCGACCGAGTGCTCGCCTTTGTGGCACGGCAGGATGGGCCGGCGACGGCGTACGGCCGCCAAGCGGCGTGCGTGGCCTAGCCACGGTCGGCCACCACGGCGCGATGACGGTCCGATTTAGGCCGACTGACGGGCCAACTTTGCACCTAATTACCTTCTAATCTGTGGCGACTTTTTGAAAACAGTATTAGTAAAAGTTGTAGAGCTACATGAGTACTATAAGATTACTTAAAGGAGTTTTGCCTAATTCACAATGGTTTTTAAACTACAATGCTCCAAAGTAGGCTATTTTGAAACTGAAAACCAGCCTTAGCAAAATTTTCTAAGTTTGAAAACAACATTTCATTGCTACTTGTGGGCTCTATTTGACCATGCTTGGCACTGAATTAGCTAATGACCCTTAAATAAAGTTTGTTCCCCATGTCATGGACTACAACTTTTATTATGGGTGCATTGCCATGCAAATAGTATAAGCTACTGTTCAACTTTGATCAAACTAGCATCATGTAAAAGATATTTCAAAGTAAACCAACACTTGGAAGCAAAATTGGTCCATGTCATGAATACAAACATTGTTCCATTTACCATTCTAGATGTGTATAAGGTGTTTTTTTGACCTCACAACCATCTCTTGCATTGGTCACACATTGTCACAAGCATATGCATGTATATAATCAACATCACATGTGATAATATGTAAGAATAAGATAAAATTCCATATACTCATGCTCATGAATGCTTGGATGATGCTTGTGTTCATGAAATGTAAGTGCCAAATGTAATGCTTAACACTAGGGTGTTATAGCCTTTGTGTGAATAAAATTAAGTTTCAGAGTTGTAAGTTTGACTAAATTTATAGAAATAGCACAATATGTATGACACAAAATTAGTATCACTAAACACACAATAAAATATACTTTCATAATATACTCATTTAATGTTATAGATATTAATTTTTATAAAATTGCTCAAATTTATAAAAGTTTGACTTAGACAACTCTGGAAGTAGCAGTAGTTGTATACATTCCTCATCCAATGTAATTACCAAGTCTAATTATGTGTCTCCCTACCACTATAAGTGAGTAGAGTCATATTTCCCTTACGAGCTAGTGAAAGTAGCATTAGCAGTACAAGTAAGCTCCTTTTAAAGTCTTATTTCAACCCCTATCTCTCTAGCAATAAGTAAAGATATTTCAAGCTTTTGGATAGTAGGCTGAGAAAGCCTTCAAATTATCGCCAAGAAAAAGGATCAATTTTTTATAAGGATTGCAAAAACTGCTAGTAGTTCCTTGATAATTTTGTACATACTATATCTCTATGAAATTTGCTCACTGTAAAATGGGAACGTAAAACAGAATGAACGGCAGTACTGATTCCCTTCCAACTCCAGTTTTCTTGAGACTAGAGAAGAAAGTGGATTCGTCACTTTAAGCTTTCACTTTCCAGCACAAGTTGCTTGAGCTAAGAAAACGTGATTTCAGACATCTTCTCCATTGAAGATTGCAGACATGCCTTTGTGGAGTCTGACATGGCTTGAAGTCATCAACAGTGAGTCAGTGACTTCTACAACAGGAGACGGGATATGTGCCGCGGAGCCTTTTTGGAATAATAAAAATTTCGTATGAATCTACAAGAATCAGTTAATTTTTCATAGAAAAAACACAGAATTTTCCCCACATTCCAAAAAAAAAAAAAACTAGAGCTTGTGAACTAGTCAGAGACTCAGGGTGCATTCGGAGGCCCAGAACAGCACCGCGGCCCGTGGTCCGTGGAGCACATTTTGGGAAGGAACCGTGGAAATGATTCTTATTTTCATATTGCAAATGTTCTGCTTTTTTTGTTTCTCAAAAAAATGTTTTTTGAGATTCTCAAAAAAAAGTTCTGTTTTTTTCATACAGCTTGTGTTATTGTATAATATTTTTCTTAGAAAAAGAGTTATTGTATACTACAGTATAGTTCATCATGAATAGAAAAAACATAGAAGAAATTAAATACATAGTTTATGATTAAGTGACCAACCATGAAAATGATTACAGATGACGATATAGTTCTCCTGATGTATCATTGATGGCCAAGCTAGTTCGATCGGGTATCATGGTTCATGGTGACAATACGCTGTTTTGGCAGGCCACGTGTTCAGGGAGAGAGAAAAACACCCAAAAAAGACAAACTGTGCATGATACGCAGCAGTCTCTTTCTTGGTTGATATTGATACTCTAGAAGTTGCAAGGATGGCAAATATTTGTGAGTGTGTATAGGACCAAATAATCGTTAACTTACAAAAAAAAGTTCCAGACCTGTTCAGTGTCTTTTGACAGAACCGTTGTTCTTTTTAATTCCTTTATTATTTACTTTTAAAGTTCTATCGCCTGTGCATCTTATAAACCGTCTTTTTCAAATAGTAAATAGGAACAAATCAGTCAGTTTCGCTTGAGGATCAATCAAGCGAACAGGGCATATGTGTGCATGTTCTGTAAATAGGAACTAGTACTTGAGGACAATGATTATTATAAGTGAACCGCAGGCAAAGGTGAACTTTGAAGTTAGAAGTGTTGGTCGAAGTGAACAAGAAATCATCGTTCACAAACAGAAGGAATATAAAGGGTCATAAAATTCTGCAATGGCTGATATGCCCTGTGGGCTCACCTTAAGAAAATGTTGAATGCTAAATTCATGCTAAGAAAGAACAGATGAAACATTAATTACTTACAGCCGCATCACATCATGATATGATAGTGGCAAGGCATTCGATCATGAGGTGACAAATGTGCTACTGTAGTACACACTACTCACATGGCACATGTGGCATCAAATTAGATAAAAAAAACCTAATTACTCAGGTTGGATTGTAAATTACAGAGCGCTCTTTTGGCCTAGTTAGATCGTGAGAGAGACAATCATTGTCAAATACTGACAAAAAATCTTCGAAAGAAAATGTTTATTTGAGAATCTAAAGGGTCGATCATGAGGTGACAAAAGTGCTACTGTAGTACACACTACTCACATGGCACATGTGGCATCAAATTAAGAGACTCTAGCTTTCACAACCACCTATGCTAGGCACCTACACTTGTTTCTAGGTGGAGGTGCCATAATCTTGCTGCATCCATCTTTGACCTCAAGTTCGCCATCTTTGGTCAGTTAAGTGTTCACACTCAAAACAAACAAGAGGAGGAGGCAAAGAGGGTACAAGACTGTCTCCAACAAGGAACTCGTATGGGACCCAAATCTAAAATGGATAGCAAGAGATCCAAAATCAGCCTCCAATAGAGTATCTATACGGGAGACTTATTTTGGGTTGCCTGAGAGGCACAACCCAAATATGGGCATCATCTCTTCTGGAAACTCATTTGCAGAAATGATTCTCTTTTAGGTCTTATTGTTGGAGAAGATGCCGAATAGGTATTGAATCTTTTGCCGGTAGCGCTATCCAAAGGACGAATGTGTCTTGTATTTTGGGTGTTATTGTTGGAGATAACCTAATGGCACGTACTCTTATGTCATTGAGTCAGGGTCCTAAGATGTTGGTACTTGCTGATCATTTGGTCCTGTGCTTTTACATCTGCCATCCTTTGCAGCTGCTAGAGTAGCAGGCAAGCAATGAGCCTGCTGCTGCATATCATTTTTTTTTTTTGAAAGAAAGTGGCAGGAGCTCTACCTTGCATTCCTTCTTGTCTTGGCTTACGTGTAACACGTGGAATGCCAACACAGGACATTTCAGTAAACTGCATGGAAAATCTCTGATGTCTGATCAGTTAGGATCGCAAATGTACATCTGGAGAATTATATCGTCCGCTGGTAATCATTTCCATGTTTCCTTTCCTATCTATGCTTCACTGGTGCTATTTTGGTCTCCGGAGTATCGTTCTGAAATCTGAACACAACAATATCTAGTTCTTGGCATGCATCTCCTGACCTTTACCTTGCAATCAGATGATGAGGTCAACTGGTCAAGAAATGTCAGACTCCACAAGTAGATCTGTCTGCAGTCTTCCCTAGAGAATGCAATATCTGAACACTTCAGTACATTACTTAGGGGCCAGGCAACTACTTCGGTCCCGTTCGGTTCGCTGAAACTTAGCTGAATTGACTGAAAACACTGTTTTTACTTAATTGTTGTGAGAGAAAAATCATGTTCCGACTAAAAAAACAAGCTGAATAGTGCGGATTATAAGATAAGTCGAATGAGCCCTTCGGCTGAAACCAAAGTTCCACGTTCTTCTCAGCTTTGTGCCTCTGCTGGAGAACGATACGGCAGGAAAGGAATGTGCCTGTTTTATCTCACCTCGAAGGCTCAAACAACGAAAGCTGCGGGTGAACAGCATCGAACATGCATACGATCGAGAGGATGCCTCAGAAGCACAACTGGATCCCCGGTTGCGTACGAGGTCGTCTACATGGTTATAAATTAGCTCAGACAATTGAGGTGTGAGGCTTTATTTGTGTAGAGAAAACAACTGCCCTCCGGTTAAAATTTACGATCGTTCTGATGAATTTAGAGGAATTTGTGAGAAAACAAATGAGCTTTTGACGATGGAGAGGATGCCTCAGAAGCACAACTACTGGATCCCCGGTTGCGTACGAGGTCGTCTACATGGTTATAAATTAGTTCAGACAATTGAGGTGTGAGGCTTTATTTGGATCCCTCTAATAAGCTGACAACAACGTCGAGCTTTTGTGGATTAAAAGCTCGCTCTAGGTGATCAAAACAAGTCTAACATTAATTTACTCTGCTATCACAATTCAGCTTCTATAAATCCACAATCCAGTATGGATCCGGCATGACAACACCACAGGAGCTTAGACTGTATCCAAACGGGGGCGTGCCATGCGTACACGCCATGTGCCAAGGACCAAGTCATGACGTGCCGTGCGCCAGTGCGTCACAGGATCTTTGCAGTGCCCCCACTCAATCTCTTGTGAACGAAGAAACCAAAAGCTAAACAAAAAAGTTCGTAATCAACACGGGGTTCAGAATCTGGGGCCACGTGCATAATAAAACGAATTTTAGATGTCATAAACTACTGGGGATATGCTCGAACTGAATGTCGAAACCTAGATTAGGATCCGATTCCGTGCAAAAGAAATAAGAAACGAAACAGCACAACAGCGCCACATGATAATGACGTGGAAGGCCCGGCCCATTTTCTCGCTGTGATTTGCATGAATGCAAGAAGCCCGTGATCGGCCCAATCATCTCTAGAGCTCAGCAGTTGTCACGATGCGAACGTGTTCGTGTGACGGCAATGGATGGCCCGTCCTGGCGTGACAAAGTGCGTCTATGCTCTCTTTTACTACATAAATTGTGTCACTGGCAGTCAAGGATAAAGGCTTGCGCGAAACTGCAGCCCCAACAAGCTGATATTATGCCCAATTTTTCATGCTGCCAGCTGGTATCGGCTTCCAGCAACTGCAGTGCTAGGTCACCCTAGGCATTCGGTTAACCGAAATCGATCGGTTCGGTTCTTTGGTTTCTTGACAAATTCAGTTCCTTAAGAAATAGTAACCGATCCGTTCTTTTGAAATCTGGGAACCGACCAAATTCGGTTTCAGTTAATTCGGTTCGGTTCCGGTTATGACCGAACTAACCGAGGTGCTAGAACAGAGAAAAAAATCACAGAATCGCACATCGAGCAACACAAATCACTAATTCCAGGAGCGATGAAGAACAAAGCATCGATTTCTAGGTTACAGATCGAAAAACATGTCTCCTTGCTCGCCCGCGCCTGCGGCCCTGCGTGGTGCGCACCACCTCGCCCGCGCCTCGCCTTGCTTTCGCTTATTTGCCGCTTTTAGCTTTCGCCGTCAGACGGCTTGCTCGCCGCCTCGCTGCTGCCGCCCCCTATCTCACGTCTTGGCGTCGGATGCGGGGATGAAAGAGAGGAAAGAGAGGGAGGCATCTTGACGGGCGGCGGAGCCGCCGGATCTAAGAGTTGAGAGAAGGAGGGGAAGGGAGATTGGTTGCGCCATGGCCAAGCCACCCGAGCGCTTCGCCTCCGCGTCCGCGTGACGCGTAGCCGAGGAGCACCGCCTCTGCGTGATGCGCCGCCGCCGCGGCTAGCCTTCGTGCCTTCGCGGGCAGGGGAGGGGAGTGGGGAGCGGCGGGATTGGGGGCAGCGAGGTAGCGAGGAACCACGGAGGGGAGTGGGGAGCGGCGGGGTAGCGAGGAGCCGAGGAGGGGGAAGCGGCAGCGGCGGGATTGGGAGTGGGGACTGGGGAGGGATTAGGTCATTAGGATTTAGGGACAAGCGGGGACGCGGGGTGGGATGTGAGGGGCGTGGGGCAGGCGGGGCAGCGACCAGCGAAGAGGGGATTAGTTCGGTTATTTCAGGTATTTCGGTTAACCGAGCACTAGAACCGAAATAACCGTAGTAATTTCGGTTCTTCAGAACCTGGGACCGAATATTTCGGTTTCGGTTATTTCGGTTCGGTTCTCGATTCTCGGTTATTTTTGCCCAGATTGAGTGCTAGGAGTACTACATGGACATGGACGAGATAGGCTTTTAATCAAGGTATATGTTTCTGTAAAACAAAAAGAAGAAGAGGAGGGAAGCTTTTGAGTTTTCTGAAGCCTCCATATCTCCACGGAGCACTGCATCGCTTCGCTCCATCTTCACTTCCAGAATCCAGATGCAGTTAAACCAACGTCTCACGCCCACTCCCAGTCTGTCGTCGTCTCGAGATCGATCAAATCAACCGAGGCACCGAGCCGAGCGCGGTGCAGCTGCAAAGTCAGATCAGATCAGTCAGAGCCTTTTCGCTCACGTGCATGCGTTGCGGTCACGGAAGGTTTCTGAACTCAAAACCTGGCACTCCGATCCCTGACGACGACGCAACCTTCTCGTCGTCGTCGGTGATTTTTTTATTTTTAACACATTTTTAAACTAATTTTAAAACTAACGTTGTTTAATTTTTTTTAATCTAACACTTTTGACGGCGCATATTCGCACGGCACGACGATTTAACGCTGCCACGCCATTCATAGGGTGCGGCGGGGCTGCCCATGTGGTAGTGACCAGGACCAGGGCCCCTGACTGGTGACGTGGCCGGCTCTGCCGCGCCACCGATCAGGGCGCGGTGGTGACGCGTCACGCATCGTGGTCGAGGCAGTGGCGCGCCACCGTATAGGGCGTGGCAGAGCCTAATATAGGCCCACGGCCCAGTCCCGCCGCTCCCTCTCTGTTCAAACATGAAAACTATATAAAAACTATACTTTGGTCAGTAAAAAATAAAATTTGGTACATCAACGGTGTGTCCATATATTTATTCACATATAAAAAGTAGAGATGCAAACTCAAACAAGCAAAATACATGATAATCATAATTCTAACTAACCAATTAATCTTAACATTGACAATCCTAATCATAATTCTTTAATCCAACGTTCTAATAAACTCATATTTTCCTCCATACCCTACCTACTCATTCAAATCATTCGATCCACCGTGGAGGCCGAGGAGGAGATTCATTACCTTGACAAGGCCGAGGAGGAGCTTTGGGGAAGGTATGGAGGGGAACGCCAAGGAGGAAAATTCGGCGGCCGACCGTGGGGGAGCCGAGTGGCAATGGCGCGGCGATGCGGGCTGGGAGGCGCGCCGGCGGGGCAGGTCGGCACAGAGGCGGCTGCTGTGCCCTAACGATTGAAACAGAGAGGAAGTGGCGGCTAGGCCGCGGGCCTATATTAGGCTCTGCCACGCCCTGGTCGGTGGCGCGCCACTGCCACGCCATGATGTGTGGCGCGTCACCGCCGCGCCCTGATTGGTCAGGGGCCCTGGTCACTGCCACGTCACCGGTCAGGAGCCCTGGTCGCTGCCACGTGGGCAGCCTCGCCGCGCCTCATGCATGACGCGGCAGCGTTAAATCGCCGCACCGTGCGAATAGGTGCGGCCAAAAGTGTTAGATTTGAAAAAAAAAATAAACAGTGTTACTTTTAAAATTAGATTAAAAAATGTGTTAAAAAAAATTCTCGTCGGTCGCTTCCCTTTGGCCCTTTTGCGTGCCCTGCTTATTTGTTTTATCTTATTATTATCCCCCTGACTTTCTCCGATGCAAACAAGAGACGAAGAGAAGACGACTTGTTGCTGTATTGGCTGGCCGCCCAAGCCCAATCATCCGCAGGCGACCTCGTCACTGGCTGGCCTCCAAATGTGCTCGCCACGATCGCAGCGGCAGAGGAAGACGCGGCCTTTTTCTTCTACCTGCCGGCGCCGGCGGTGAGCAGACGAAAGTGCAGAGCATGAAACTCCTCATATATATATATATATATATATATATATATATATATATATATATATATATATATATATATATATATATATATATATACACCTGGGTGCATTCTATATATAGAATACACCCAGGCCAAATCGACCGACGCGCGCGCCCATCTGGTCCAGCCCGCACACGCCCGAGGCCGCCTCGCCCGCACACCACTTGGTCCGCACGCCCGCACCACCTGGTCCGCACGCGGCACGCTCCAGCAAACCGCCTCCACTACCTCTGTTCAGTTTTCGTTGCTCTTTTCCTCGCGAGGAACCGCCGTCGCTCGCGCTGCGCCGCCGCTCCGCCGAGAGAAAACCGCCCCCACTCGCCCTTCATTTTTGTTGCTGCTCCCCCACCCCGTACTCCCCCACACCCCCGCGCTCTCCATTTGCCGCTCTTCGGATTTCTGGACCTAGGGTTCGAGCGTCGCCATGTTGAGGCGCTCAAATTCGAATCCGCCGCTTTTTATCCCGATGTAAGTCATCCCCCATTCCCTATCCCTACTTAATTTTGAATTGAATTCGTTTTAACTGGTTATTACGCTCGTTTGTAATCGGCTTTTTTATGGTTTGTTTGCAATTTAGAGGACCCATGGGGCAATTGCAATTGTAACCATATTAGTACTTAATTTTGTAATTTTTGCGATGACTTGTGTAACTAGCCTATTTGTCATTATGTTTATAACTGGTAGGGTGTTGTAGTTGTAAATGGTCGACAATTCATCTAAAATTAAACTGATTTTGTAACTGTTGTTGCAACTCACTTAATCTGAAGGTGCATCTCTAGTGTTTTATCGGTTGCAATTGGTTGACAATACTGGTTTGTTAATTTCTAGGTTCTAATATGTAGAGGATACTGTTCAATTTTTCTTTTATTTTGATCTATGGCTCATGGGCTCAAAATGACACCATTTTTTCATGGGTTCTAATATATGCATGAATTTGGACTTTTTTTGTTTTTGATAACCTTATAAGTGTTGATGGACATAGTACATACGTCGGACTCAAAACCTTTCATGTTTTGCTCTTGATGACTTGTGTAACTAGCTTCTAACCTTAGTTGTAACTGGGAGGGTGTTCTAGTTGTAATTTGTTGACAATTCATCTGAAACTAAACTGAAATTGTAACTGTTGCTACATCCGGCTTTTTCAATCTTTTTTGAAGGTGCAAGTGTAGTGTTTTATTGGTTGCAAATGGTTAACAGTGCAATTTTATGTTTTATTCTCTTTTTTTTGTGCAACTGGCTTTTTCTGATGTGTATTTTTTTTCAATGGCAGTGGTTATAATGAATTCGGAAGGGAATGTATCAGGTTCCCAGGGCAGTGACCCTCCCTGGCGTTCCTCCCGTGTTGCTTCGCATGAGCATAATGTATTAGGTGCTCAGGGCAGTGAACCCCTGAAAGGGTCGAGATTGCGGACTAGAGGGGGGGTGAATAGTCTTTTTCTAAAATTAATCGCGTCGGCTAACCGATATAAATGTGGAATTAAAACAATCGGTCTAGCCAAGACTACACCCCTCTATATATATTCACTAGCACCTTGCTAAGATACCAATTATGCAACAAAGGTGCCGGGCTAGCTAGAGCTCTCCTAAACAATTCTAAGAGTAAGGTTACACAAACCTATGCCACTAGTATTTTAAGCAACAAGAGAGCTCCTTACACATGCTAGTAAGCAAAAGCACAAAGCTAACTATGCTCACTAGCAATGCTCAATAACAAGGCAACCAATGCCTAATTAGAGAGCGCAAGTACTTAGCTACACAAACTAAGCAATGTGATTAACAAGGTTACTAAAACCAAATTAGCCACGCAAGGGAGCTACTTCTATGCTACACAAGCAAGAAGGTAATTAGCAAGCTACACAAACTATCTAATTACAAGAGCAACTACACAAGCTTAATATATATAAAAGTAATTGCAAGCTTGAGTAATGGGGATGCAAACCAATGGGAAGAACAAGGTTGACACGATGATTTTTCTCCCGAGGTTCACGTGTTTGCCAACACGCTAGTCCCCGTTGTGTCGACCGCTCCCTTGGTGGTTCGGCGGCTAATTAGCATCACCCGCTAAGCCCGCACGTCGGGCGCCACAAGAACCTACCCCTTGAGTGAGGGTAGCTCAATGATACGCTTTACTAGAGTTGCTCTTCGCGGCTCCCATGGGGCGAGCACAATGCCCCTCACAAGCACTTCTCCGGAGCGCCGCACAATCGCCTTGCGGGCTTCGACGGAGACCACCACCAAGCTGTCTAGGAGGTGGCAGCCTCCAAGAGTAACAAGCACCACCGGCTTGCAACTCGATCATCTAGTGCCACTCGATGCAACCTCACGATGCAATCGCACTAGAATCGCTCACTCACACAATCGAATGATCACTATCAAGTATATGTATGATGGAGGGCTCCCAAGCACTCACAAGCATCGACACTAAGTCCCCTTAGGTGCTCAGCACTCGCTATGGCCGAGGGCCACTTCTATTTATAACTCCAAGGGCTAAACTAGCCGTTACCCCTTCACTAGGCAAATGTCGGGACGACCGGACGCTCCGGTCCGATCGACCGGACGCTGGACCTCAGCGTCCGGTCGTGCGATGCACACCACGTGTCCCCTCCTTCAAACGATGTTCACAGGATCTCAATGGTCATCTGTCGACCGGACACTCCAGCATGAACTGACCGGACGCAGCAACCCCAGCGTCCGGTCGTTTCCAGTAAGGTTCCAGAAACGACATTTGATGACCGGACGCATCCGGTCGATCGCGATCGGACGCAGCACTAGCGTTCGGTCACTCTCCAGCTTCTGCTCTGCCTGCGTCACCATACGTCAGCTCTGACCGGACGTAGGACCCCAGCGTCCGGTCACTACGTGACCAGCGTCCGGTCCACTCACTGAGACCCTGTTTTTTTGTCTAGGGCGTCGGTGGAGTTTCTCCTTTCGCCTCCATTTCTTCACCGAGTTGATCCACATCAACTCCAACTTCATCTCCTTTGTAAATGTGCCAACCCCACCAAGTGTACACCACCATGTGTATGTGTGTTAGCATTTTCACAATCATTTTCCAAAGGATTAGCCACTTAACTTGCCACGCCACTCGATCCTAGCAACAAAGCAAAGTTAGATCACTCGAGTGGCACTAGATGACCGATATGCAAACAAGTTTGCCCCTCTTGATAGTATGGCCATCTATCCTAAACCCGGTCATAAACTTCTCTACACATCTATGACCGGTGAAATGAAATGCCCTAGGTTATACCTTTGCCTTGCGCATTCCATTCCATCTCCTCCAACGTCGATGCAACACATGCACCAACACGATCAACAATGATATGATCCACTTCATATCATCACGTGATCATATTGGTTCATCGATCTTGACTTCACTTGCTCTTCACCGTTGCCATTGTCCATCGGCGCCAAGTCTTGCTTAAGCTTCACCGCCACGCGGTCCATCACTCCAAAGCCTCCGACTTGCCCTTCACGCTTGCAACCGGTCCATCAAGCCAAGTCTTGTCTTGATCTTCTCCACCTTGATCACATGACTCAATGTCATGTCTCATTTGCAATAAGCTCCTTCATCATCACATGTGTGAGCTTTGCAACATCTCCAAGCCATTGTCACCTTCATGGCATATGTTGCTCACACACATGTACCTATGGACTAATCACCTGTGTATCTCACATAAACACAATTAGTCCACCTAGGTTGTCACTCAATTACCAAAACCAAACAAGGACCTTTCAATCTCCCCCTTTTTGGTAATTGATGACAACTCTACAAAGATATGGAAATTAAGCTCTTTTGGATTCATGTTGCTTGCCCAAGCAATTTTACCATGTGAAAATGATTTTGGACAAGTACCACAAACCTGAAATGGTAGTATTAGCTCCCCCTACATGTGTGCTAGAGTATTTGTTTCTAAGCTCACACATATGCATAGATTGAAAATGTAGGAGAGTAATTACTACCGAATGATGCTAAGGTGTATAGAATAAACCTTTAAAGGGTGATATCAATCGGAGTTGCACCTTTAAGTTCATCCTTAGCACCATGGTTAGCTAGATATCACTTGGACATAAAAGCACTAGATACCTCATGAGATCAACATTAGAAGCAAGGTACTAGCATTACTTTGAAAAACAATACCAAGTGTCTAGCTATCATCCTATGCATGCTAGTTATCAAATCACCATTCAAGTTCTTCAACTAGCATACACCACACAAGCATGCATGTTGAAATTTAAGAACTTATGCAATGCAAGCAAGCATATGAATATGCACATATCAAATGCAATCAATCAAAGTTCATGAGCTTGCTCCCCCTACTTGTGTACTTCTCTTGTCCAAGAATTTTGATCCATCTCATTTCTCCAATGTTGCTCCCTCTTTGTCCATATTCATGTCCAACCTCTTAAGCTTTCATATCTTATCTCTCCCCTTACACACTTTATCTCTCCCCCTTATAAAGGCTTTCCTATCTTTGTACAATCTCTCCCCCTTTGTCATCAATTTCCATAAAAGGTGTGCTTCTCATTGATACAAAGGTATGTATTCGGGGTAGATGGTTGAGGCTTGAATCTTTTATTTTTGATGGACATCACTTGATTGTTGGAATGACACTACTTGTAGATACTTGTAACTTGTACTACTTGTATCTTGTGTAGGGCTTCTTGAGAGACCACACATAGAATCTTTGATCTTGATATCAATTTGTGTGACACCTCCCCCTATGTGATAGCATGGGTCATCCATTTGATACTCTTGAGCTCTTGTAGGTGAGGGATGCATTCTTCATCTTATGATCACTTAAAATTGAGGATCACTTGTGGAACCATCGTCTTGCATGATTGACACCATATATAGATGTGATACTACTTGTATGAAGTGAATACCACTTGAAAGAATCTTCTAATTTGGAACCACTTGTTGTATTTTTCGATAAAAACCATTTCTTGAACATTTACTATCTCTATGAGTACCACTTATAGGATATCACTTGTGGGTTGATCTAGACATCATTTGTAGATTCTTAATGAAATACTTCAGTTTAGATACCACTTGAAACAAACAAACTAGATATCTATTTGCATTGTTGTCTTGTGTTTGTACTCTTATCACTATCATGAGCTTCTATGGTTGACTTGAACTAAATTGATTTGCCTAAGCTTTCAAGTCCGGTTTGAACCAATGACAAGCTTCTTCACACCTCTTGCAAGGGTTATCTTGACAATGTTGTACTTGTCACTTATTAGCAACCCAAATTGAGTCAAGTACTTGGGTTCACTAGCTCATGAGCAAATTCATATACTAACCACTAGATCAAGTAATCATTGAAACAATAGTGGTAGGCTATGAATTTAAGCATTTCATTTGTTATGCATGATCCTATGAAGCATGTACTATATGCACTAACCGCATACTAGTAAGGGATGAAATGATCATGCATATTACAATGATACCTTTGCTATGTTGGAGTAGAGGATAGTCACATAGATTCCAATTCATTACTCCAATAGCAATGTGAAGTCCAATTATAAGCTTGGTGAAGACCAATAGATACCATGTGGAATTTCATTCTTCACCCATATGAAAATAAATACCACTTATGATCAATTGCACTTTCTTGTTGTGGTTGACTTGCTTCATCTTTTGATCAATGCTTGCATGAGAGCATCAAAGTGAGAGTAACACTTGAAATATCATGATTAGCTCCCTTTTTTGTGTGTTGCTTGCTTTTCTTGATCAATCCTTTTGATTTGCTTCAACTAAGCATCTCAAATGTCCCTCGGATCACTACTTCCATGTTAGCCTTCCAAGTACCACACTTGGTTTACCTACTCATAGGCGGCACGCCCCTACACTAGGGAGAAGTGACCTCTCTCCAAAGAACCATTCTTGATACTCACTTGAAATAGCTTGATTGATTGATCCAAGTGATGGACTTAACTTGATGAGTAACCTTGATTCCTTCTTTAAGTCCTTTTCTTTCTACTTGTTTAAGTCCTTTTCTTTCTATCAAATGATCTCCAATCATATCTAGAACTTAAACTTCATCTTCATCTTGAGTTTGATCTTGATCTTTCAATTTGAGTACCGAATATGTGCAAAGTACACTCCTCAATCAAATGACTTTGTACTCTTTGATTGTCATGCTTTTAGATCTTCTCAAAACCAAAATTGGGTACCTCAAACACTTGTAAACATGTTTCCAACTTGAGGACCTTTCAATCAAAGTGACTCTAGATCAATCCAACATTTGTCACTTTTCTAGCAGATTCTGTACCCTTCAAAGAAATATGCATATTTCCCAAAGTACAAATCCAAATACCTCAAAATTTGGTGGAGGTGTGCATTACTAAGCTATCTAGTAGCTGTAAAAATTTGAGTTTCATTTGACTTCTAGATTGCTACCAGATTTCAATTCTTCCACCACTGCTAAATGCTAAAAACTACTGCACTATAGCTGACAAGAACCACTCCAAAACCGAAGCATTTCTTATTCAATTTTCATAAAATTTCTACAGCATCTTATACCATAAGTCTAGAGCATGTACACCAATTTTTATGTCAATCCAATAAGTTTTGATCACTTAAACATGGCTAAGATCACAGCTAGCTCAGATTTTGTAATAAAGAACATATTTCAATCACTTGAGCTATACTTCATAAAATATGAATCAAACTTGAAACTAACTTGTTTGAATACTTCCACAAGACATATATCCATTCAAATCACTTACTAAATGTCATCTTATGAACTTATCCAACACAAATCAATCCAAACTTGAGTACTAATCAATTTATCCATTCAAACATCTCATAGCAAGCAACATTGCATATTTAACCAATTCAATCAACTCATATGCACCCAAATGAAATGATCAACAAGAGATATACCTTGGTTAGCTCATGATCATTCAATTAGCAAGCTTTAACTCAAATAATTTTGCAAGCCATCAAATAATCCAATAAATCACCACACAACTTGAATTTTACACTTGTAAGTTGATAGCACTTGGACTTCACTCAATTTTCACTTGGCATTGGGTTTGGATATGCACTAAGCTTCAATGCTTGATTCAACATATGATGATCAATATGAAAACAATTGAATCAATCCTCCAATGCCATGGTACCTACACACATTTATCTGCTTTTTGATGGTACCCAAACAATTTTGGGTGCTCTCAAGTTAGGAGCAATATACTTAGGCAATGCCTTAGTATGAGTAGCGAGATGTTGTGCAATAGCGACCGTAGAGGTACCATTACCATCCTTTCTAAGCACATCATGATCATCAATTGAAATGGGCTTAGAAATTTTACCTAGGGGACATGAATGTGCCATGTGTCCCCTTTCCCGGCATGAGTAGCACTTTCTCTTTGCTTGAGCCTTCTCTTCCTTGCTCATGTGATGCTTTTCATTGCCTTGCCTCTCATGGATTGCTTGAGCCTTCTTCTCAAGCTTGGTAGGACACTTAGAGGCAAAGTGTCCCGTACTTCCACACCTGAAGCACTTGATGTGAGCATGATCTTTCTTCTCATCTTCATTCTTGCTCATCATCTTGACATCTTGAGTTTGCATTGGATGCCTTGCCTTTCCACCCGTTCTTGTTTTCTTCTTCTTTATCATCAAATCATCATCATCTTCATGGTTGATCTTGATTTGCTCTTGGGGTGTCTTCTCTTGCTCAACTTGTGGCTTTGGTTGAGGCTTCACTTGTTGCTTCACCAATTGCTTGGTTGGGCACATTGAGGTAAGATGACCCCAAGTGCGGCACTTGAAGCATTTAACATGCCTTAGCCTCTCTTCTTCTTTTTTCAACTTGAGCTTTTCTTCATTGGGGCAACCATTTGCAAGATGTCCCACTTCATGGCACTTGAAGCACATGAAATGAGAGAGCTTCTCTTGTTCTTGCTTCTTCATCTCTCTTTCATATCTTCTCTTTCCCCATCTTTTGCCCTTGATCTTGCTCTTGTTGAAGCCAATGCCACTTATGTCATTGCGGCTTTCTTGATGATTGACTTTGCTAGTCTTGAAGCCGACTCCACTCTTGTCACCAAAGTTTCTTTGAGTCTTCAATATATGCTCAAAGGTGACTTGAGAGTTGTAGCACCTCTCTAACTTGTTGCTCAATTTATTCACTTTATTTTTGAGCTCAATGTTCTCCTTCAAAATGTTAGTCTCACAAGACATAGAAGTAGAACAAGCATCTATGTGTGAAGAGCATGGCATATCTAACAAATCATCACAAGAGGTGGATACATGCTTCTTCTCTACATCACAAGGGTTAGCAACATTTTGCAATTGATCGTTTGATCCATGTGATGAGCTCTCATTCTTTTTAAGTTTCTTTGTAAACACTTTAATGAGAGAAGCATGTTGTTCTATTAATTCATCATGAGATGCAAGTAGTGTCTCATGATTCAATTTAAGCTCATCAAGTGAAGATTTATAAGTATCAAGTAATTTCTTATGTTCTTCACAAGAGTTCTTTAGAAATGAGTTTTCATTTTCTAATGTCAATGTTTTAGCTTTCTCATTTTCTAAAGACATGGTCATGCTAGCAAGTCTACTAACAAGCTCATCATAGGAATCAACATGATCAACCACACTATCATTTGATACCTTAGTGTCACCTTGTGACATGAAGCAATGTGGTGTAGTGGATGGGCTTATAGTAGCATCATCATGGCTTGAGTATGAACCATCATCACCATCAAGTGTGCATGGGGTAGCATCATCACTTGCAACACTTGTGGCATCATCATCAACCTTGTCAAATGAATTTGTAGTTGATCTATCATCATCATCACTTGACCATGAGGTGGAGTAATCTTCCACAATCACCAAATTGTGGTTATGCTCAACACACTCATATGCCTCCTTCTTGGGCTCACCCTCCTTCTTAAATTTAACATTATCCCATGTGGAGGAATCACCGAAGGTGTCCTTGATGGAGTCCCATATCTCACGAGCGGTCCCCTTGTAGTTTACTTGCTTCATTAAATCAAAATGTAAAGCATCCAATAGAAAACAACAAGCATGTGCATCAAATTCATAGAGGACTTTTTGAGCTTTGGTTAGAGTTCTATGATCCAAGACATGGGTGAGACCACTAGTGACAACCCACCAAAATTTAGGTCCCTTTGCATGAAAATGATCAAGCATGTGATTTTTCCAAAGTGCAAAGTTTGTGCCATCAAAAATGTGATTCTCACAACCATCTAGCCCATTAGGCGCCATCCTCTCGGGTCGGTGAAGACCACAAATGAGAGACCGGGCTCCGATACCACTTGAAAGGGTCGAGATGACGGACTAGAGGGGGGGTGAATAGTCTTTTTCTAAAATTAATCACGTCGGCTAACCGATATAAATGCGGAATTAAAACAATCGGTCCAGCCAAGACTACACCCCTCTATATATGTTCACTAGCACCTTGCTAAGATACCAATTATACAACAAAGGTGCCGGGCTAGCTAGAGCTCTCCTAAACAATTCTAAGAGCAAGGTTACACAAACCTATGCCACTAGTATTTTAAGCAACAAGAAAGCTCCTTACACATGCTAGTAAGCAAAAGCACAAAGCTAACTATGCTCACTAGCAATGCTCAATAACAAGGCAACCAATGACTAATTAGAGAGCGCAAGTACTTAGCTACACAAACTAAGCATTGTGACTAACAAGGTTACTAAAACCAAATTAGCCACGCAAGGGAGCTACTTCTATGCTACACAAGCAAGAAGGTAATTAGCAAGCTACACAAGCTATATAATTATAAGAGCAACTACACAAGCTTAATATATATAAAAGTAATTGCAAGCTTGAGTAATGGGGATGCAAACCAACGGGAAGAACAAGGTTGACACGATGATTTTTCTCCCGAGGTTCACATGTTTGCCAACACGCTAGTCCCCGTTGTGTCGACCGCTCACTTGGTGGTTCGGCGGCTAATTAGCATCACCCACTAAGCCCGCACGTCGGGCGCCGCAAGAACCTACCCCTTGAGTGAGGGTAGTTCAATGACACGCTTTACTAGAGTTGCTCTTCGTGGCTCCCGCAGGGCGAGCACAACGCCCCTCACAAGCACTTCTTCGGAGCGCCGCACAATCGTCTTGCGGGCTTCGACGGAGACCACCACCAAGCCATCTAGGAGGTGGCAACCTCCAAGAGTAACAAGCACCACCGGCTTGTAACTCGATCACCTAGTGCCACTCGATGCAACCTCACGATGCAATCGCACTAGAATCGCTCACTCACACAATCGAATGATCACTATCAAGTATATATGTGATGGAGGGCTCCCAAGCACTCACAAGCATGGACACTAAGTCCCCTTAGGTGCTCAGCACTCGCCATGGCCGAGGGCCACTTCTATTTATAGCCCCAAGGGCTAAACTAGCCGTTACCCCTTCACTAGGCAAATGTCGGGACGACCGGACGCTTCGGTCCGATCGATCGGACGCTGGACCTCAGCGTCCGGTCGTGCGATGCACACCACGTGTCCCCTCCTTCAAACGCTGTTCACTGGATCTCAACGGTCATCTATCGACTGGATGCTCTAGCATGAACTGATCGGATGCAGCAACCCCAGCGTCCGGTCGTTTCCAGTAAGGTTTCAGAAACGACATTTCACGACCGGACGTGTCCGGTCGATCGCGATCGGACGCAGCACCAGCGTCCGGTCACTCTCCAGCTTCTGCTCTGCCTGCGTCACCATACGTCAGCTCTGACCGGACGTAGGACCCCAGCGTCCGGTCACTACGTGACCAGCGTCTGGTCCACTCTGTGAGACCCTGTCTTTTCTGTTTAGGGCGCCGGTGGCACCGTCAGATTGTCCGCACTCTACGAGCGGACACTCCGCCGGTGGAGTTTCTCCTTTCGCCTCCATTTCTTCACCGAGTTGATCCACATCAACTCCAACTTCATCTCCTTTGTAAATGTGCCAACCCCACCTAGTGTACACCACCATGTGTATGTGTGTTAGCATTTTCACAATCATTTTCCAAAGGATTAGCCACTCAACTTGCCACGCCACTCGATCCTAGCAACAAAGCAAAGTTAGATCACTCGAGTGGCACTAGATGACCGATATGCAAACAAGTTTGCCCCTCTTGATAGTATGGCCATCTATCCTAAACCCGGTCATAAACTTCTCTACACACCTATGACCGGTGAAATGAAATGCCCTAGGTTATACCTTTGCCTTGCGCATTCCATTCCATCTCCTCCAACGTCGATGCAACACATGCACCAACACGATCAACAATGATATGATCCACTTCATATCATCACGTGATCATATTGGTTCATCGATCTTGACTTCACTTGCTCTTCACCGTTGCCATTGTCCATCGGCGCCAAGTCTTGCTTAAGCTTCACCGCCACGCGGTCCATCACTCCAAAGCCTCCGACTTGCCCTTCATGCTTGCAACCGGTCCATCAAGCCAAGTCTTGTCTTGATCTTCTCCACCTTGATCACATGACTCAATGTCATGTCTCATTTGCAATAAGCTTCTTCATCATCACATGTGTGAGCTTTGCAACATCTCCAAGCCATTATCACCTTCATGGCATATGTTGCTCACACACTTGTACATGTGGACTAATCACCTGTATATCTCACATAAACACAATTAGTCCACCTAGGTTGTCACTCAATTACCAAAACCAAACAAGGACCTTTCACCCCCCCCGGCGTTCCCCCCGTTTTGCTCCGCCGGAGCCGAAAAGGCTGAATGTATACAAGTCGAAGGGCAGGAAGAAGAGATTAAGGCTCCCCAGTCCACCGCGACCTGATGTTGAGAGTGAAGTGCATGAACGACAGGAAAGAGAGCAAGATCCAGATTTTGATCCCAGCAATCGATGGTGACGCAGGAGTGAACAACATGGAGAGGATGATGCCGAGGTCAAGCGGCGATGGTGACACACGTGCTGATGGTGATGGGGATGCGATGAATGTAGCCAATAAGAAGAGGCCCCGCAAGCAGCCTCCTGTAATTCGTTGCTCTCCTTCAAAATTTCATGAACTTCTCAAAGCTCTCCCTGCTGACCTCAAAGATATAGTAAAGGCAAGGGGTTTTGGTGGATTGTTGGGATTCAAACCAACCTGCCTGGATAGGAAGTTGCTCACCTAGCTTATGTTGAGGCTTAACCCAGAAACAATGAAATTAGAGATTGGTGGTGGTAAAGTGATTGATGTTAATGATCACATTGTTTGGTGTCTGTTCCAGATACCCAAAGTTGGTGGTGACCCACCTTATATGTCTGACGCTGAAGCTCGTGTTAGGCGAAATGAGTTGGGAGAACAAATCTGTCCCAGTACATACAAAAGGCTGGGTATCAGGATTGCGGATATTGTGGATGGACCGAAGAGCAAGAAGCTCACGGGGATTTGGGTCTCGGGGCATTTTTATGGTCAGTATTCCGGTCTCTACTTTTCTCAAACACCGATAGTTGCATCAGGCTTGAGGATGTTATATATCTTGAGGATCTGGACAACATTGGCAAGATTAATTGGTGCAAAGCAAAGCTGCAGCTTGTATAAAAAAGGATTTCAACCTTAGTCCATGCACCTCTCACGTGATTTTTTCTTATGGTATAAAAAAGGATTTCATGCAAAGAAGGCGTCCATGCACCTCTCACAGGATGCGGTATTTTTCTTATGGTAAGTTTTTGTTGCATTTATCGCTTTTGTGACACTAGTAGTTTTCCCCAGTTTGTGTGTAGTAGTTTCTCCAAAAACACACATTTTGTTCATGGCAAGAGTTGCAAATGGGGTCATGGCACAGTAGTAATTGTGTTGTAGTTTTGTTGCAATTGGGTCATGTTTCTAGTAGCAATTGGTCTCCTATTGATCTTTTCTTATCTAGCATTCTTTATATTTTTGACTTGTAATTTTCTGCAGTAGTTTTTGTTGCATTTACTGCCTTGTTACACTAGTAGTATTTTTTTCTGGCTGTGCATTTAGTTTCTCAAGAGTTGCTAGTGGGGGTCATGGCACCATAACAACTGTGTAGTAGTTTTTGTTGCAATTGGGTCATGTCTCCTAGGTAGCATTTGGTCTCTTCGTTGTTTTATTTTTGTCTATCATCCCTTGTATTTTTTACTAGTATTTTCTGTAGTAGTTTCCGTTGCATTTTACTAGCTTGTTACACTAGTAGTAATTGTCCAGGTCATGTAGTAGTTTCTCCAAAACACACATTTTGTTCACGGGCAAAGAATTTGAATCGGGGTCATGGCACCAGATATCAACCTGTTTAGTAGTTTTCTGTTGCAATTGGTTCATGTCTCCAGTATTAATTGAATTATTCATGTCATCAGTAGCAATTGTGTAGTAATTTTCTGTTGCAATTGGGTCATGTCTTCAGTAGTAATTGGTGTCCTGTGTGTGTTTTTGTTTTGTCTTTTTTTATACATGCAGATGCTATACGTCGATCACTTGCAGCATGGGCTATAGGTAGACTCGTTCGCGCTCCCCCGATGTGCTATTTTGGATAGCAAAATTATCGATAGAATTACAACATTGGATCGCAGGGGAGATGTTCCAGAAGATGCTATTGAATATGGCAACCTCAGGGTAAGATGCTGATAATCTATTTTTTCTTTTTTTTTCTTTTTTGCTTTTTTTATCTAGTATGTGATTTTACGTTTCGGATAACCAGTTTCATTTTTTTTTGTTTTTTAAAAACCTGCAGTTGAGAAGCATCGCCGCCACATGTTATACACCCCCCGCTTTTGTCCTAGCTGCTCTTGCTATTGCTTCCCTCGCCTGTTCTTGCTCTTGAGGGAGCTTCTTATGCTATCTTGGTACCTCAATGACGTGGTCGGCACATCATCATCCTCAAGCGGGGCATGTTGCCATGGAGCTTCACCTCTGTTCTACACCAATACCCGAGCTTCCGTCTTGCTTTTGGCGAGCATTCTTGATGTAGTTGGAAGAAGTAGGAAGTCGAGGCGCTTAAGATATTGAAGACTTTTGATGACAAGATCGCCTAGGCCCAGCACTCTCTGCGACCAAGGCTGCTCAAGACATTACTATGGCCAACGATCTAATGGCAAAAAGTCATCATGAGTGCTCCAGTGCTATTCAGAAGCTTCTTGCTGATTCCCATGCTGGTAGGGAAGCTGCTAATGAGCATAGGAGGGGAAAGAGGAGGAAGAAGAATAAATCTGGAGCATCAGGTAGTTTGTTGCGGTTTTCAACGTATTCACATTGCAATTACTAACATATATATGTGTTGCAATTGTGTGTCATACCAGTTTTGAAATTTTTATTATCAGTTTGTTTGCAAGACTAACAAATTTTTGGGTATGCAAAGAAGAAATTTAAATCAATTTGTTGATGAAGATCAACGCAAAGCAGTAGGTGACGAAGATGTTCTAGAAGAAGAAAATGTTGGAGCAAATTCTGGAGGAGGTACTTTTGTTGTATTTTGTCTTTGTTTCATTTTTCAATTACCACATTATTTGTGTTGCAATTAGGGGGCAGGGGGCCCAACAAGCTTACGTGGGGTGTCTATTTGTTTGGCATGCAGGAGGAGAGACTAGCGGAGGACATATTTCAGATGTTGTACCACCACTAGGTTCTCTTTTTTTGTTGCATTTTTGTCTTTTTGTTTTCATGTTGCAATTACAGCCATTATCTGTGTTGCAATTGGGGTGCAGGTGGGCCAACAAGCTTACGTTGGGTGTCTATTTTTTTGGTATGCAGGAGGAGAAACTAGTGGAGTTGGATTTGGCCAAGATGATTTTCATGAAGAAGAATTCGATGGAGATGGATTTGGCCAAGGACGTGATTCAGACCATGATATTGGCCAAGGACCTGAAGGCGGAGATGGAGATGGCCAAGAAGGTCTTTGAAAAGGACTGAAGGCGGAGACCGAGATGGCCAAGAAGGTGCTTGAAAAAGAATCGAGAAAGGACTCAAGGCGGAGACCGAGATGGCCAAGAAGGTCTTGACAAAGAATCTGTGTAGGAGGAGAGGGCAAAAAGATGCTAGAGAAGGTGGAAATATTGGAGGTAATCCTCGAATACTTATGTTGGAATGGACGAAATCACCATGTAATTTTTTTTGTTATTCTTTTCATATTTTTTGGAATCACCACTAGTATTTTTTCTTCCTATGTAGTCTTGGGTCTTGGCACCAAAGAGAGAATCTGTGCTGTAGTTTCTGCTGTAATTGGGTCATGTCTCCAGTAGCAATTTTTGGTCTCCTATGTTTTGTCTTTTTGTTTTTTATACATGCGCATGCTATACGTCGATCTCTAGCAAAGATGGGTACAGCTTATAAGTGTTTTTATCTAGCATCCTTTGTATTTTGACTAGTATTTTTTTTCGTAGTAGTTTTTTTTGTTGCATTTTTATTGGCTTTTTTTTGTTACACTAGTAGTATTTCTTCAAACACACATTTGTTCATGGCAAGAGTTGCAAATGTGGGTCATGGCACCAATAATAAACTTTTGTAGTAGTTTCTATTGCAATTGGGGTCATGGCACCAATAGTAACTGTCAAGCATAGTTTCTGCTGCAATTGGGGTCATGTCTCCAAAGAGAATATGCATTTGCAATGTGGTAGGGTCCTACAACCTTAATTATTCCATCTTATATTTTCCTTTTTTTCAAAGTTACAGATCCTCATTCTCGAATTCGTGAACCAGCTTAACACCGAGTCAAGCAATGCAATGTTGATGCCCAAATCATCTCATATTTAGCCCCCACGCCATGAACACCTAGCAAAGAATGTTGATGACCGGAGAAAGGCATATCAAGTAATTCTTTTATATGAATCTCCCTCTTTTTTGGTTGTATTCATTATGAGTTTTTTCTTCCGTTTTGCCATGTTAATTTTTATATACTTTTCTTTTTTCATTACCCCTAGCACCGCTTCCATTGCGTGGTCCTTCAAGGGTTGGAGTCCATAATTAACCAAATGGAAACATCTATGCTTGGTGATCCTCCACCGACCGTGTGACATGATGATCACTTCATAGTGTAGTAATTCTTGTAGCATCAATATTGTAATTGGATTGTCTTATTGGTTGCAATTTGTATTCCATAGAACATAACCAAGAGATTGGAGGTGCATCCAGCAACCACAACCACAACCTACCAATCCTCGAGTTGAGACACCGAGAAAGGAGGCATCTAATCACATGGAGGATCCTTGACAACCTCAAGCACCGGCCGCAAAGTTAGCAAATCTGCTGTAAGCTATTTATGACACAAACACACACACAATTATTTTTTTATGCAGGTAGCTTTTTTTTCTCGTGTCTATTTGCATATATATAGCTTTTTTCTAATAGTTTGCAGCTCACTATAATTTTCCATTTTTTTTCCAAGCCTCTTCGTGGTGGTCGTAAGAAAGCGAAAGCTGTTTGGGCACCTGCCGGGAACAAGAGGTCTCTTGCTCATATGAAGAAAGAGCAGGAAGCGCTACCGCTCAACATGAGAAATATCTGTGTCGAGCGCTTGCTGATGAAGCCAATGTAGAGATTGCCATGTTGAAGAGCATTAGGTCAGTGGGGAAGGGCCCAGTGAGTCAAGATCTCGATGCATCTTTTCCAGATGATCCAATTGAAGACATAAATTTCTTAACCCCACCTATCTGGTTGTCTCAAGAGGAACGTGAACAAGGATCACAAGACTTCAATCAGTTCCAAAAGATGATCTTCAAACATGTGGGAGAGCGGTTGAAGAAGAAGCCAAGGAAGTACATATCTCCTTTCCTAATTCCCAACAACCGCCTGAAAGTCTGATGAGAAGCTAAGAGAGTAATCACCCACATATCATTGTTGCAAACAACATACATCAGTGTTGCAATTAGCTTCCTATCTTCAGATTTTTTTGATTTTTTTGTAACATATTCTATTTCTGCCCACTACACAGGATGGCTCTGATTGATTTCAGCATCTTTTGCTCTTTTGACGGCAATGATCTACTTACCAGTTTTGCGGATGACAAAGATGGTGACTCTTCTGTTCTAGATTTCACTGTTCATTGTCTCCGTTATGATGATATTGTCCACAAGGAAAATTCAATCGGATATAGGTTGTTCCTCACCACCGGCTTCTATGTGAGTTTTTACTGAACCCCCATACACACTTTTCTTTTTTGCACATTAGCTGCTGTTTTAATCTTCGCATATTTTGTTTTCTCCAGCACCTGGTAAATGGCATTAATAGTGTCTACACAGATGATGGAAAAACTAAGACTCAAGAATTCACTATATTAAGACAGCACCTTGAGAATGAAGTCGAGCATTATCCTGATTTAACCAGAGCAAAGCTGGTTAGTATTTGATTATTTGATTGGTTTTGCTTTTCTCTCTTTTTTAATGATTTTTGGAACTGACCACAACTGATGCATCATACTCAACTAATGTGTAATTAACCAGCACAGTAGTCCCACTGCAAATGTTAATTAACCAGGTTGCAATTGTGTCACATCCCATGTTGCAAACGTGTATGAGAGTGTAGACAAAGAACTATTTTTTGTTTACTCAACTGATGCATCATACTCAACATACGCATGTAGATATTTATTCCAGTATGTGTTGGGAAGCATTATTTTGTTTACTGCATCAATCAAATTCACAATCAGATCGATATCATGGACTCAATTGACTATTTTTGTGCGGACACTAGCCCTGCATCACGCCACGAGCCCATTTTTGAGAAGATCCCCATCATAAGTGTTGTATTCCAGAAGGTCAGCAAAAAAATCCCTCAAATTGAGAAATGGAGCAGGCCATTCGTTGAGGTCCCAAAACAAGGCGGGCCCAGTGATTGCATGTTTTTCCTTTGAAAATATATGGAATTTTGGGATGGCGAGAAGCTGAACATTGACATCAATCCAGTGAGCATTTCCTTCTTTTTTTGCCCCCACATTTTCTTTGTGTTCAAATGTATATATGATCTGCATGTTCTACTATCATTTTCAGCAGTCTCAAATGTTCTTTTTTTCTTTCTTCTTCACTGTGTTTTTAGTTCAAGGGCATGATATACAGGGTAGAGCTCATGCACTACTTGGTGTTTCATCCACTGAACCAGGCTGACCTACCTGACGAACTGGATGTTTATAGGATTGGCGGAAGGAAGATACTTTGGGATGCCGAGCAATGATGAACTTTCACAACATGTTGTTTTTGTTTTGTGTGTCATTGATGTTTATCAGCATCATGCACATTGTGTTTTTTTAGTACGATGATATCTGTGTATGTTTACACTGTTTGAAAACTATGTGTCATAACTTGCAACTCCTCAAGCACTCGTGTTGTAACGGGTTCAAAGACTTGTTGTAAATTGCAACTCCTCCCTGATGACATCTAAATGATGCAGCAAATTTGTTATTAATAACAAGGTTGCATATGTGTCATAACTTGCAATGCTTTTGTGCATATGTTGTACATAATCGTTATATTTCTTCTTATTTATTTAAGATGTACTATACCGTGTCCCATCGTTTTGCTTACGAATGCATACAACTCGATCAATTAACCAGAAAACTTAGTTGAGGCTGGAATTGGTTGTCATACTAAGATAATTAACCAGGTTGCAATTAACCATGTTGTAATTCATAATTAACTAGGTTGCAATTGCGTCACATATCATGTTGCAAATGGTGTACAATAGGTGTGCAATATTGTATTAACATGAGACTTTTTGCCATAATTCTCATTCTATTTTTTGCTTTTCCCAGAATTGGTTCTTAAACTAAGAATTAACCAGGTTTGTAGTTAATCAGGTTGCAAATGGTAATTAACTAGATTGCAACTGCATCACACCCATGTTGCAAAACAGTGTACAATAGGTGTAGAGAGCAACTATTTTTTGCCAACATTCTCATTATATTTGATTGATGTTTTCCAGAAACAACAATTAGCAAGTATTCAAAAACAAACAAGCATGTGTTTCAAAGATGTAATCATATAGTTTTTAATTTATACACATGTAACCTATAATTTGTAGAGGTTATAATCTACACATGCCACACTATGTGCTTTTACAGCAAGAAAACACAAAGGACTTTTTTGTTTTGTTTTGGTCTAGCACTTTTTACTCGTTGCAGTTCACACGCGGAGCTCTCCCCCCACGGCCTCTGGTTGCTGAACCTCTTCCTCTTCCAGCCCCTTTGTGCGCAGAGCTGCTTGGTTGTGTTTTAGCAACTTCAGCAACATCTACATCACTTTCTTCATGCAGATCCTCATCTATCTTTGGCCGCCCTCTTTTCCTTAGAGGCCTAGCATTTGCTTTAGCACTCTTTTCGTGGAGACGCATTTCTGCTGCCTTGCTTCGATCGGGGTTTATCGGACATGTCGTGACATAATGTGAACCCCGGACCCCACACCTGCTGCATTCCTTGTTACCATAGTTTTCTTTGTCATATGTGTTGAACGGGATACCATCACGTGGAGGCTCAACTTCATTTTTCCTTTTCTTCCCTCTGCCTTTTGTGCATGCCACAGGGGGCTCAATCAGCAACAATCCATCATGCAACAAATACGATGATGGTCTGCGATCCAAATACCTTCTACCATTATTAGGTTGTGTTGTTGTTACCATTGATCCGATTGCCGACGGCCCCCACCGCCAAGCGACCCATTAGTCGTGGTGTCATCATTAGCGGGTGTGTCTTTGTTGTCGCCATCGATTCGATTCTTGACGGCCCACTACTTGGCGACTCATTCTCCATGCTTCTTGGAAACATTTCAATTCCTAGGATGATCTTGTCCAGCTGCCTATTTGTCTCTTGACAAGCACGATCGACCTACTTCCCGCCCTTCCGAGCTTCATCAACTTAGGTAGCAAGTGGACATCCGGTTCTGTTCTTGGCTTGTCTTTGGACCAATTAGCACGCCATGCCTATCCCACGTAACTTCTTGCCTCGCACTACGAGTGTACCTTTTCCGGATGTACTTCTCTGGTTTTTTCCTGACCTGTAGGTGGGTGAAGGCTCTTATAATATGCATGCAGAATAGCCTCAATTTTTTTTAAAAACAACAGATGCACATGTCGGTTGCAATCATTTGTATGATACATGTTGCAACCTGTGTGCCCAATGGTTGCAATTGGAGCTTTTAACAAATATTTTTTCAGATCCGCATGATACACATGTGTTCCCATTGTTTGCATTCGCATCTACATTCACCATTGTCCTTATCGGCAACCACCCTAAATTCATGTTGTGCCCAGTGAGAAGCCCTCCCCTGTTCATGCTTCACCAACCACCCATTACTCATCATGGGTCCGGATCGGGGCGAATGACAAATGTTGTGTTGTTATTGTACTACTTTTTTGTACTCTTGGTATACTGTGTCTAGTGTACACTCTGCATAGTCATGCTCATCAAATTTTGCTTTGCAAGCCTTTCACCACCTCAAATTTCGCATTTAGCAATCTTTATTTTTTTTTGTATGTTTGTCTTTTTTGCAATTAGAATATGGACTGTGTTGTTGTAATGGGGAACAGTAACCATTGCAAATGCCATGTGATTTTTTTTTTTTTTTTTTTTACCTGTGCATAATGTCTCTCCTGCGTCCATGTGGTCGGCGTCTTTGAGTGAGTCTAGCATCCTTCTAGCGAACATGTGCAGCTAGTGCTCTCACTAACATAGCCATCTTTGAGAACCTTGTTCGGCTCTCCGATCGTTAAGTCGGCGTCATCCTACCACAATACATCCCTTGAAATAAGCAGCTATCCACCTCTCCCTCTTATCCCACAGGCTCTAATGGCGGGATGATCAAGCAATGCCACACTCATCAACTAGCTTCTCCCATTCAACCTCAAATTGCGTCCGGCCCAATGGATAGTTTATCAACGATTCAAGCCTTTCCTTCAAGTTTTATCCTTGTGCTCGGTGTACAAACTGGTCCAACTCAAACTCCCAAGGCCTTATTATGCCGCGGTGACAGTTTACGTGTTGAGACTTGAAAACACCAACTCAATTGCAACTTTCATTGCTGGATCTTCGTATGATAAAAGATGAGAAAATGGGGGAAACAGGATCAACAACACACACAAATGACATTTTGTTTGCAGCAACTACACAAAATTTTAAGGTTGCAATCAGTGTTTTTAGAAAAGAAGATAAGGCTCACCCGTCAGGATAACATGAGGTTCCTGTCCACCCATGCAACTCTTGAACGTCTCAAACAACCATTTGAATGATCCAATCGATTCATCACCAGTCAGAGCTTGTCCGAAGATCACGTTCTTGAGGTTATTGTTGGCTCCAACAAACATCGCCAGCGGCATCTTCTTGCTGTTGGTTTTATGTGTCGTATCAAAGGTGATGGCGTCTCCAAAATCTTTGTATTCAGCTCTCTGGCTTGCATGACTCTAGAATATATTTTTGATCACTCCAGTCTTTGGATCTGCATCCACATCCCAGTAGAAATATTCGTTGTTCTCCTTGCATTCTCTAAAGAACTACAGCAGCTTGTTAAGATCATCTTCTCTTTCCTCCCTAGCCTTCACCGCCTTCCTGTGAACATTTAAAAAATATAGGGCAGTTTTTGTTAGAAAAAGTTCAGTCACATGTTTTTTTGCAATTTAGATATGTGTCATCTTGCAATTCAGATATGTGACATATTGCAATTCAGTGAAAAAAAATTCAGCACGTATATATTCTTTATGTCCTTCTCTCAGAAAAACCCACATATGGCGACCATCATACGGATCCGCCATCACATTCAATGTCTTGTCGATGTGGAAATCCGTTCCTTGTCATTATGTTAAATAAGTCACTCATGCCTTGTGCCATGTTCTTGTGCACGTGCATGTATCTTGTCATCCTGGGAGATGGCTCAAGTTTGTGGTTGTGGGCTTCCTGCACATGGTCAAAGAACCGTAAATTGTGCTTCCCATCCTTCTTAACTTTCACATAAGCCAAGCAAATCATCTTCTCTCGATCCCTTTTCTGCTTTTTGCTTCTTCTTCTTTATTTTTGCTCATGTTTCCCTTCCCTGCTGCGCACCCAATGATTCGTCTCCTTGCTTGTTCTCATGTCCTCAAACCGAACCCAAATGACTTTGCATAATCTTTGTAAAATATGTAAGCATCATTTTTTGTAGAGAATTGCTGCCTCACTCTTGGCACTAACACACAATTGGTATAGTTGATTCTGACAAAAAGAAAACATACAAAACATGTGTGATATATTTTTTCAAAATAAAATGATGCAAACTCACCGGAAAATTCTCTCATTGCAATTACTACCATGTCTCTGTTGCAATTTATACCACATCCTAGTTGCAATCAGCTTGCATTTTCTTTTTATCGATCCATGGAAAAGCCAAACACAGTGATTCAGGTTTAAAACTCAAAGCCATGTGTACCAACTACTACCACATCTCTGTTGCAATTACTACCAAATCTCTGTTGCAATTAGTTGCATTTTTTCTAGATCCATGGGAAAAGTCAAGATGTGTTATTCAGTTTAATCACAAAGTTGTGTCGCAATTACTATGAAAGCCGTGTCGCAATTAGTTGCACCCAAAGACACAAATCACAGTGATTCAAGCATTCAATTCACAGCACAAGATAAGGGAGGTCAAGTGCTTTTTTTACCGGGTAGAACAAATTGGTTGGCATCTGAGTTACCATGTCCCCGGAGCCAATGTCACCGGCGGCGTGAGTGTTGTCGTATGGTGGAGGGATCGCTTGTAATTGCTTTATTATGGGAAGCATGGGTGTCGACGACGCGGGAGGCTCTCTCCGATGTGCTCGAATCAACGCAATGACCCTCTCCAATGTCGTCGGTGGATCACGCAGGCGAAGCGCCCACCCGACCTCGAGCGACGGCGGCGTTGGCCCCATCTCGATCTTTGGGCGGAGACGGGAGGCGGCTTTACAATGGCTGCGGCGAGCGCGCAGCGGCGGCTAGCGCGGCGGCGCAGGCTGGTGAGCGCGCCCCCTCAAGCGCTCCCACATGGGCGGCGCCGCCTCTCTGCGAGAGAGGGGGCGTGGATGGGATGCATTTTTCCTCCTCGGCGATCCCTTTTCTTTACTTCATTGTATTTCTTACTTGCCGCTCAAGACATCCCGTGCACACATATATATGTTGCAACCATAACGAATCGAGGTTGCAATCACAAGACACACAGGCGTTGCAATTGGCGCCGATTCGGACGAATTGGATGCGCGGCCCATTTTTTTTTCCGGGAGGCGAAGCGTACGTCTTTGGCGGCTGTGCAAGCCCACGCTGGCGGGTGGATGCGGGACCACCCAGAATGGGCGTGGCCTGTTTTTGTCAGGCGCGGGGGCGGGAGGTGTTTTTGTGGTCTGTGCAATTACTATATTAATTGCACCTTGTTGCATTTTAGCATCACCGTATGTATATATATATATATATATATATATATATATATATATATATATATATAGTCAAACTGATCGTCGCTGGCAAGCTAAAATATGCCGCTGCTCTCCAAATTCTTGCATTTTAGCATCACCGTATGTATTTATATATATATATATATATATATATATATATATATATATATATATATATATATATATATATATATATAGTCAAACTGATCGTCGCTGGCAAGCTAAAATATGCCGCTGCTCTCCAAATTCTTCCATACGCAAATGCATTTTCTAGGGCGAGTAACACTGTTAGCGTAAATGATCATTACGTATTGGTAGTGCATTTGTGTCGTATTGCAAATTTTAATATATTTTTAAAAATGATTAAAGCAGTAGTTGAGGAATAAAAATTATTGCTACCTTTTGGTCAAGAAAGTCAGCCCAAAAGCGGGCGTTGGCCCTCTGGAGCGGGTCGTGCGGGAGGAGGCAGGCCCCACCCGCCTTCTTGCCCCAGACCTCGTCGACGTACTCGAGGATGTTGAGGGAGCCGCAGACCGGACGCCCGCCGTGGATGAGGATGGGTCTGATTAAACATCGTGTAAACGCTACACGGTGGTAATGTTGTTTTCGTTTAATCGAAAAAATTTTCATGTTTAATTTGTTTCCGTTTAGTACATATAATAAATCTGATGGCATTGATGCGCAGCTAACCTAACCTAGCTTGCGAGCATGATCCGCGGAATCTGTCCAAGAACGTGCAATCAGCTGAGTAGCGGTGTGTCGATTAGTGAGGGTTAGGTGGGTGACTTGGCGTTGGCGATTGGCTTCTTCGTCGTTCCCCCCATGTTCACTCAGATTTCAAACTCGTTCGCAAGTCATCCGCCACGTACGGCGGCAGCCTTCAACTGCAGATTTGTTGCTGCATTTCTTAACACCTATATTTATTTTTCATGCAAGCCTGTAGTGGTCCCTTGCTTGTTCATCCGTACTAGCAGCAGCAAAATTTAACAAAAGGAAAATATACTTGACAAAAGTAAACGTCAACTTGCAGCTTCTGACCGCTGTGTTCTTGTAATGCATAGTAAATTACTGCGAGTGTGGTTTTGTTTTCTCACGTCACACACGATCTATATATGTTCGCTCCAAAATTAGCATGCGGCAGCGATAAATTTAGCATACACAGATTAATTGGCAAGATAGCTAGCACGATATTGGCATTGGATTTTCTCGCAAAGGAAAAAAAAGATTGGAATTTGGGCTTGATGGCCTGGATAATTTACATTACAGGCGGTTACAACCTGGAGGAAGTTTGTGGCGCACGCTTCGGCAGCGAATCCCTCGTCTGAATGCGCGATTAGTCGTAGCAGCAGTACACTCGGTTTCTCGTTTTCGAGATGATGATATTTATGACACGGAATTCCGAGAAGATCTCTCATGCAAATGGTCCATCGAGATCTGAAAACTTCGGAGTTCAAAAAGAAATGCCCTCGGTTGGCACCGTCGTCGCGTCGCGTGCCGCGTTTCTTCTCTCACACGTGTCCCTCTCTGCTGATCGGTTTTCAGCACCTCGTTGTGACTTGTGACAGAGAAACTGTCAGGTCAATTTCAGCAGGCCTTGTTTAGTGTTTTACAACCCACTTCTTTTTCGACAGATATTGTCCAATCTGGACCAACTAGGCTCAAAAAGCGGTCAATGCGTTTCTTCTGTAATTAGTTATTTTTTTACCTACATTTAATACTCCATGCAAAAAATTGATGTGATGGAGAGAGAGTGAAAAAACTGCTGAAACAGCAAATAAGGCCTCAGTGATGCAATTCCTGCTGTGCAGACAAAGAGTCAGCTCTGCACCCTGCTTAGGAAACCTGCAGAGCGGCTGCCGAAATGGAAACCAGGAGCTGGCACTGGGAGACCACCAGCTGGACACTGGATGTAGCCGGTTCCTTACTCCATTCCACCATTCCATTCCATTGAAGGCCTGAAGAACCAAGCAGGCAACCAAGAAGGCAAGAACAGCCCAAAAGGCCAAAAGGCGTGCGCCGCGGTAACGAAGAGCTCTCGCTGGCTGGCAGCGCAAGCTGGCCCTGCTGGGTGGCTGGCCCCTCCTCCGATTGCAGGTGCAGCGCAGGAGCAGGAGGCAATGCGTCGCAGGCAAGGTAGCGCAGCCGCATTAAACATGCACACGTCCACCACCACCGCCGCGTCGATCTGTCGTCTGTCTGCATGATGGGCTCACGCGCTGCTCTGCACTGCACACCTGCACGATTGGGATCTTCAGATGCTGCTCCTGTTCATATCCTGTCCCGCAATAATCACCCCTCCGACGTGGCGTACATCATGCTGTCTCCGGTGCTTCTTGGCCAATGCGTTCGTTCGTTGTTTCGTTCGTGCACAACTGTCTCGCCATCGTACGTACGTGCCGCCATTTCACGACTAAAACCAAAACCACTTCAATTTCGCATGCCAAAAACTGTAAAAAAGGTTGGCTCTAAGGGGGGCGATCGAGTAAAGTAAATACGCGAGATATTTCGGTGCGAACAGATCTGCTCACCGATTTTGAGAGATCTCCCAGGCTGCCATCTCCTGTACGTAGATACAAGATACTCCTACCAATTTTGTCCCGGGCGTCCAGATTCGACCCCCGTCCCGTAATCATGGACATTGTTAACGCAACCAAAACAGGCAGCTTGTCGGAATCGCAACGCCCAATCTCGCTGATGAGTCGCTGTGTCTTCGCTTGTCCTCTCCGACCCTCTCTCCTGTGTGCTGACATGACGCGCGTAGGCAGAGCCGAAATCAGTATTCGGTATCGTTGCACTTTCGTCTATATTTGACAATTATTGTTTAATCATAGCTTAATTAGGCTTAAAAGATTCGTCTTGTAATTTACAATTAAATTATGTAATTAGTTATTTTTTATCTACATTTAATACTTCATGTATGTATCCAAAATTTGATGTGATAGAGAGAGTGTGAAAAAACTTGCAATCTAAACCAGACCTACATGTTCCGCTGTCAATCAACCAGTGCTCTGCCGAGGGCTAATGCGTTGCTTGATCGCCGTAGGTAGGGCTTCCGATCCGATCTTCGTTTCGCGGTAAACATGGTGCGAGAGAAATATACGGTTCTAGTTTATAATCCACGGTCATATACCGGCAAGTGAATAGGCTGCTATATGCGTGGATAGTAGTAATAAGTACTAGTCTGACTGGTTTCATGGGGGTGGAGAGTAGTACTCCCTCCGTTACTAAAAAAATGACGTTTAGGATAGCATTTAGGATATCAAGGAGTAATTAATTAGGGTAGAGTTTTCCCTCACTGCTCCTATTAAATATACTTGCGGGTGCATGCTATATGAGAACATCAATTAGCTCAAACGGTTAGCGCATCGACGTGTTAAGGCCGAGGTGCTCGGTTCGAAGCCTGGTGGGCGCATTTTTTTTTTGTTAGTGGCGCATTTTTGCATGGCCTGTTTACGCTGCATGGCGCGCGTACCAGAATCAGTTTTCGCTAATTTTGGCCTGGCGCGCCCCTGGCCGCAAGTTTTCACTGAAAATTTTGCTGTGGCGCACTGGAGATTGTTTGGGCGTGTTGTTTTCGCGCGTCTGGTCAATTCTTTGTTCGGATTAACAAGATTAAATGACGTTTGGGTTGCCTGAGTTTCTATTAAAGCGTCACTCTTCTATTCTTCACCCCACTTCTTCACTCCACTGCTCTTCTTGTTCATGCCACTTCTTCACTTCTTCACTGAGCACGGTTCCAGGATTCGCGGTCCTCATGGACGAGATGACATCTACCGCATATAAAAGCGCCCCGCGGCAAGGAATCCGGCACCATCTCTGAGTCCGGCACCATCTCGATGGAGTCCGGCACCACCTCGATGGAGTCCGGCACCATCTCCGAGTCTGCCGAAGGCTGCTGCGACTTCGGCGTGGAGTCCGGCACCACCTCCTCCGACAATGAGTCCGCTGGCGCTGGATCCATGGCACGGCGAGCGGCGAGCGGCGAGCACGAGCGGCGGCGAGCGCGAGCGGCGATGTGCTGGATCTATGGCGTGCGAGCGGTGGCCAGCAGCGACGAAGGCTTTAAAGCGCGAGTGGAGAGCAGCGAGCGAGCGGCCAACGGCACGGATGGGAATCGAGGAGATCGAGTTTGTTGCGGCATCGAGGAACGAACGGTCCCGTCATCAATTCACGATGCATGGATCGATGGGGCAGGGGCTTTAGCGTCCACAAAACCGTAGTTAGACCCATAACGATGTTTTTTTTTGTATCTTTGCGTATAGGAGCCAGAACGTCATTTTTTTTAGTAACGGAGGGAGTACTAATAGGCTACAGCCTGCAGTAGCAGTGAGTTGCTGACGCGGGACGGAGACGGACGGATAATTCGTGCGAGCCAGTGAGCCAGAGCGGCCGGCCGGCCCGGCAGCCACCGACAGCGCCAGGCCGCAACCGCACGCAACGAACAGAGCGTCGTGCGAGCCCACTCGGCGGCACGCCCACACGCGACGACGCGGCCGACGGGCCTCCCTCGGCCGAACCGAACGGAAGTTTAATAGTAATAGCCCCGGCCTCACCCGCACGGTTAAAACCCAGCCGCTTCTTCCAGTTCCACCCGCCGATCCGATCCGATCAGAAGCCGCGGCGAAGCGTCCCCTCCCTCCCCGGCTCCACTCCACCCCATCCATCTGCTAGTGTTCCGTGTTCTCGTTCTCACGGCCAGCCAGCTGCGGCTTTCAACCACTCCACTCGGTTTTACGCTGTGGTGTCTCGCCTCGGGCGGGGCGGGGGCGTCAAAAGGGCGTTTTTTTTAATTTTTATTAGTCGACGGCGACGGTGGTGAGAGACGGGAGACACAGAGGCAGGGGGCAGGGCAGGCCGCGAATAAATAAAGCGGGGGGCGACCTCGCCTGCTCGACCGACGTGGTGAACTGTTCTTCCGCGCGCTCTCTCTATCTCTGGTCTCTGCCTGTGCGTGCCCGCGGCAAATGCTGGCTGGCCTGCCGCGGTGGTGCTTCTCTTCCGGCTATTAAGGCCGTGCTTGATGAGTAGGTGATTAAGGTGAGGGAGGAGGGCGACGACGAGGAGAGAGAGCCCGGGTCGTCGCTGCGAGGGTTGGTTCTCCGTGTGTGTGCGCGTGTGACAACAGAGAGGTGGTGGTGTCAGTGCGTGCCAATGGCGCCGTCGTGGTGGGGGAGGGACGCGAGGGCCAATGGCGTTAGCGGCATCGGCGGCGGCGGCACGCCCGTGGTGGTGAAGATGGAGAACCCGAACTGGTCCATCTCCGAGGTCGCCGCGTCGGAGGTGGCGGCGCCGGGCTCGCCGGCGGGCACCGGCGGGGGCAAGGCCGGGCGGGGCAAGAACGCGCGGCAGATCACGTGGGTGCTGCTCCTCCGGGCGCACCGCGCCGCGGGGCGGCTGACGGGGGCGGCGTCGGCCGCGCTGGCCGTCGCCGCCGCCGCGCGCCGCAGGGTGGCGGCGGGGCGGACGGACTCGGACGCCGCCCCGGGCGAGAGCACGGCGCTCCGGACACGCTTCTACGGCTGCATCCGGGTGTTCCTGTTCCTCTCGCTGCTGCTGCTCGCCGTCGAGGTGGCGGCCTACCTCCAGGGCTGGCACCTCTCCCTCGAGGAGGAGGTGGACGCGGGCCTCCAAGCCGTCGACGGCCTCTTCGCCGCCGCCTACGCGGCATGGATGCGCGCCAGACTCGACTACCTCGCGCCGCCGCTGCAGTTCCTCACCAACGCCTGCGTCGTCCTCTTCTTGGTCCAGAGCGTCGACCGCATCGTGCTTTGCCTGGGATGCTTCTGGATCAGGCTCAAGGGGATCAAGCCTGTGCCGCTGGCCGCCGCCGACAAGGAGGACGTCGAGGCCGGTCCCGAGGACTTCCCCATGGTGCTCGTGCAGATGCCCATGTGCAATGAGAGAGAGGTAAGCTAGTCAAGGCAACCTTCAATCGTCCTTCCCCTTCCCTAGTTCCTTTTGTTTGTTGTTTGTGCTTGTGCGTGCTTACGTTGGAATTTTGGGATCAAAAGATTCGTTTCTTGAGTGCAATTTGAGGGGGGGGGGGCGCTTCCTGGGGACTCCTGTCTCTTAGTTCTAGTCAACCCAGCACAAATAGAGTGGACGAGATGCATTGGTCTGGATCTTTGACTTGTGTCTCCAATCACAAGTTTGGTGCTTTCTGAAGTTTTAAAGTTGCTTCTGTCCTAGTCGGTACCTTAGATCAACATAATTTATCTTTTGCATTCCAAAGCTTAGGTTTTCGCGGTTGATATTCGCACTTTCAGCAAAGAGCACACTTCGTTTCCTGGTATCCAAATCTCAGTACGCCTGTTGTCAACCGACCAGTTAATAATTGGCAATGCTAGAGATTGAATGTCAAACTGTAGCATAAATCACAGCTTCCACAAATCTATAGCTTGTGAAGAAGCTGATAGGAGATGATCTGCGTACTATTGCACTTTCTTTGAAACATAAGTCCAATTCAGTTAACATCTTTAACTTGGATTTTGCAGGTGTACCAGCAATCCATCGGTGCAGTTTGCAGCCTGGACTGGCCAAGGTCAAATTTCCTGGTCCAGGTGTTGGATGATTCTGATGATGCTACCACTTCGGCACTTATCAAGGAGGAGGTGGAGAAATGGCAGCGAGAGGGCGTGCGCATAGTTTACCGGCACCGGGTGATCCGGGATGGCTACAAGGCGGGAAACCTGAAATCAGCCATGAACTGCAGTTATGTGAAAGATTATGAGTTTGTTGTCATCTTTGATGCTGATTTCCAACCACAAGCGGATTTCCTGAAGCGCACTGTGCCCCATTTCAAGGTTTGCTCAATTGTACAATGGTAGCTGCTGTACCTGACAGTTAGTCCTATTAGATATATTTTCTGAGAATTTGAGTGTGCAATTTCCAGGGAAAGGATGACGTCGGGTTGGTTCAGGCAAGATGGTCTTTTGTAAACAAGGATGAGAACCTGCTGACCAGACTTCAGAACATAAATCTTTGCTTCCACTTTGAGGTGGAGCAGCAGGTGAATGGGGCATTTCTCAACTTCTTCGGGTTCAATGGCACCGCGGGAGTGTGGAGAATTAAGGCACTTGAGGAGTCTGGAGGATGGATGGAGAGGACAACAGTGGAGGATATGGACATAGCTGTTCGAGCACATCTCAAGGGGTGGAAGTTTCTCTTCCTAAACGATGTTGAGGTATTGGCCAGTATTCGCTGCTGCTTAAGCAGAATATGCCTTGCGTAAAGACATGATAACTTAACCTGTGTAACTTCTCTTTCAGTGTCAGTGTGAATTGCCAGAATCCTATGAAGCATACAGAAAGCAGCAGCACCGGTGGCACTCAGGTCCCATGCAATTGTTTAGGCTCTGCTTTGTGGATATAATAAAATCTAAGGTACGGCACTTTTTTTGTCTGTAGGCACGTTGTGAAAGCTAAAATGTTTGGAAAAAGTGTTAAGCATGCCCAGTAAAATGTATCTTATTTACAACGGCCTTTCCCATTATATTATTTGGTTTCATAGGAAAAGCCACAAAATGAAGTAATTACTATGAAACGTCAGCTACATTGTTGTAATAACAATGTAAAACATCAAATTAGAATCTGATCTTTCAAGTAGTTGCTATGCTTCTCTTGCCTTTATGCATCTTCTTTTTTCGGTTCATTTGAATCGTTTGTTTAGTCTACCATAATTTATGAGTCCATTGTGGTTTGTCTTTTATTCTTCACATTTGAGCTTTTCTGTTCAAGCTTGCACAGTGTAGGCATAAGGTTATTGGATAGCTGACCTGATGTTGCTGCTTCCTTTCTACTGCAGATTGGATTCTGGAAGAAGTTCAATCTCATATTCCTTTTCTTCCTCCTCCGGAAGCTCATCCTACCCTTCTATTCATTCACTCTTTTCTGTGTCATCCTTCCCATGACAATGTTCGTTCCTGAAGCTGAACTCCCTGCATGGGTAGTATGCTACATTCCAGCAACAATGTCCATCCTCAACATCCTCCCGGCCCCAAAATCTTTCCCATTCATTGTTCCATACCTTCTGTTTGAGAACACCATGTCGGTTACCAAGTTCAATGCCATGATTTCTGGTCTGTTCCAGCTCGGTAGTGCCTACGAGTGGGTTGTCACCAAGAAATCAGGTCGTTCTTCTGAGGGCGATCTCCTAGCCCTCGTTGAAAAACACTCTAAGCAACAAAGAGTAGGTTCTGCACCCAATCTTGACACACTAACAAAGGAGGAGTCAAATCCTAAAAAGGACACCAAGAAGAAGAAGCACAACAGGATCTACAGGAAGGAACTCGCACTGTCCTTCCTTCTGCTAACAGCAGCCGCCCGCAGTTTGCTGTCTGCCCAGGGCATCCATTTCTACTTCCTCCTGTTCCAAGGGGTCTCATTCTTGGTTGTCGGCCTTGACCTCATTGGCGAGCAAGTGGATTGATAGCTATGAGGAGTATAATGGGTTATTTTTTTTGCTTGAAGAAATCTTCGCAAGCATCAAAGGGCTCTTTGTAAAGGGAAGAGCGTCGCCCCTCTTTGATGGTTACACGAGGAAAACCTTGGTCCCTGTTCCAGGGGCCAGAAGATTCACCAGAGATACTGAAATGCGGAGCTGTAGATAGGTATAGTTTGGGTTTAGCCTGTGAGATGCTTTTATTCTTTCAGGTTTCGATTCTTTTGTAAGAATATTTGTCCCTGGACGGGCTCTTTTCTCTTTCTTTTTCTTTTTCTTTTTCTTTTTGATGACAGACCTTACCTTCAAATGAAGATAATACTTGTGTTCACCGTGTATTTGATCAATCAATCAATTACCATGATTATTGAGGTACATCTCCTAGAAGTAGTATACTGTGAAGGGCAAATGGTGGTGTGGCTCACAAATGGAGCCTGTTGAAGCCCCCCCAAAAAATGCCGTGTTCCATCTTGCTACATGCTGTCTTTTTCTTTGGCCTCATCATGTGCGTTTAGCAGGGATATGTTTGTTTGCGTGATTAATTGTCCCCATCCTTGAAAAGGACAGCAATCCATGAGTGTGTCCCTCTGCAACAATCCATGTGGAAGTAAAGGCCTATTTGGCACCGCGCTTGTTGTGACCTGTTTTATTTCTCAAATATTTATTTTCAAAATAGTTTTACCTATTAAGTTGTTTTTTCTCCAACTCTAACAAAGATATGAGTTAGGATGAAGCTGGAAAAAAATATATAAGCTCTCTTCCTCATTTCTCTCTCTCATTCATGTATGAAATTGTTAATGAAGCTGTTTTGTCAAACAGTTTTTGCAAAACAGATCAGTTTTACCTAGAAAGTTACTAATGAAACTGTTTTTTTAAAAAAAGTTTTATTAGTGAAGTTGAGCTGTGCCAAACAGATCATAAATAGGAAATGCTAGTAACTAGTCGGCTCGTTTGGCCTGTCGCCTGATGGCGCTTGCCCTCCTAATCTTCCAATTGGCGACCTGACATCATTAAATTTTATTAGTAGCTCTCAAGTGACAAACACATCTGCTGGGTTTTATTATTAGTGGTTTCTGCGGACCAGCTGCTGTATTTTCCATTGTCCTTCAGTTCTGGCTTCTGGGCACTTGAAGATTGGGAGGGAGGTGGGGACGGATGGTCCATCGGTTTGAGTGTTTGGGCAGGTTCAGACTGACTGAACCGAGGTTTCAGTTTTGGTTGGGCAGTAGTAGGGTCTCCAGTCTTCAGCTTCTCCCGCTTTCTCTTCCTCCAGAAGAACAAAGTGCTATTACTAGCTTCTAAAATTGTTACACTGGTTCCACATTTCGAAGCGATTAGCTCCATAGGAAACCGTATCAGCTTTTACAAGTCGCTGTTCCCGGCTAGAATGTGGAATGTGGAAAAAGAAGAATCGGGTGCCAAATGCAGGCAGCGCACATGGCTCCGACTCCAATCCTGCGAGGAAAGAGGACAGAGACCCTCCCGCAACGTCCCCATCGCGCTCGAGATCTCGGACATAATCAGACACGCTTTCCACGCCGGATGATAATCCCCATATAAACAGGTCCCTAATTTGCCCGTAAACAAGCTCGAGTTCCCGGACGGCGACGTGCCATCCGCCAGTGACACTCGCGCCCGCACGCCGGCACGCGCGTGGATGCCGCCGCGTGAGACGGTAAAGCCGGTACAGAGTACGTACACGCGTCTGGGACTTGGGAGCAAGAGCACGGCGTGTACCGTCCGTGCCCCCCGTTTTTTTTTTTTTGAGCCGAACGCAGCAGCAGGTGGCCGTGGTTTTTGGCCGGGGCAACTGGACGTGTCCGTCCCGCCCCATGTGCGTGCCCAGTTTGACTGCACCTGCACGCGCCGTCGTCAGGTGCGGATTTGGTGCGTGCCGCCCGCGCACCAGCTCCCTCGCTACTGTGCGTGCGGCCTCACATGGGCTCCATCCAGAGTTCCAGACCGCTCTGCCGACCAGTCAGTCACCGGTGGATGGTCTCAGGTCAGACGGAAACGCTCGCAGCCGCAGGGCAGGCACAGGCAGCACGCCGCACCTACGGCCGGCAACCTGCGTGCGCGAGACACGCTGAGCGGAACGGATGCCGATGCGATGCCCTGCCCTGCCCTGCGCCCCTGCCCGGTGGGTCGGTCGCTTCACTCACTGCATGACTGGACAGTGAAAGAGAGACCGACGCTGGCTGCCGGAATTGGCCCGGCAGGCGGGCGGCCTCCGCCGAAAGGCGGATGGTCCCGTCGCTCCCTCGCCCCGCCCGCCCGCGCCCACCTGACTCGACTCTGCCTCTGCCAGCGCGGTTTCTGAAGCACAAGAACATGGCACGCTACGAGCGCCATCCGCCGTTCCCCTCGGCGCGTCCCCTCGCCTCACCGCGCCCGGGCGCCCGGGTGTGTCCAAGCCGACGTACACTGCTTGCTTCGCGCTCGCCGTTGCGTGGTTAACGTGCTGTCAGGAGTAGACTAAGGACCAGCAGACGTCAGATTCTGGCTATGTTAAATTCCTAATTTGACGCTGTCAGGATAATGCATGTAGTTAAATGTTGAGAAAAAACTAATTGCAGGACCAGCAGACGTCAACGATTGACAATTATTACCAAATACAAACGCAAACGCTACTGATTGCACTCTGGCTATGGGCCTATGTTTCAGATGGGGAAAAAAAAGAAAGGCTTGAATGCTTGATGCAGCCCAGAATCAACAAGGCCACGATAGCTTTGCCGAATACCGACTGTAAATATCATAAGTAGACACAGTTGCCAATCTTCATCAAGATCAGCTATTCAGATCTCAATTATTTGCTTGCATGAAATGGACCAGCCGCCAGCGACTACGAAACTCAGATCGACATAGTAGTAGTAGGTTTACACAAGGCCCAACCGGGAGCGCTCTCTATGTACATATAAACTACAGGACGGGGCCAATAATACAGATGCAGTACTTGCCATTAGCACTAATAACACGGGCGGCAAGAGACATGCTTATTATTACGATTCCGCATCAGGGGGTATCCAAGACCGAGCAACTGCTTGGATTCATTACTTCCGGACTCTAATAATAACAAAGCAATGATCTTTGGATGTGATCTCGGCCCTACTACTCCAATGAAGCCAGCATGTGGTTGCGCGGAGTGTCGGGGATCATCATGATTGTGCGCCAGGACCAGACTATGAGCTTACCTTGCCAACTTGGCTATTGCCTATTGCCCGTCCCTTCTATTCCTATCATCATCGTCCTCGTCGTCCTCCAGATCACTGAATGATACGTCCTCCTCCTGTCCTAGTGAAGCTCTGTTGCCTGCCTGGACAACCTCGTCGGTAGGATCATCGTCAGGCCATTCGTCGACTTCCTCTTCGTCAGTCTCAAAGCGAAGCTTGGACTCGACGGGTGAAGTCTTGCTCTCCTTTGTCACTGCCAACTCTTCCTCAACCACTGACTTGTCAACCATTTCCACTTCAGTGGTTGAAATTGGGAATTTTTCGGACACGATTTCGGGCGTGATATCAGAAGAAGGTTCTTCAAACGATGATTTCTCTGGAGTGTCAGCTTTATCTCGGATGATTGAAGGTTGAATCACCTTCTCTTCAGGAGGAGCAGAGGATGCATTCGAACTTTCTGATGATTCACCAGGAACCTTGGATCCCCGCTTATTCTGAGACTGTAAACTTTGCAACAACTGCTCCCTTGCTTCTAGGATCTGTGTAGATAACAAGATCATTAAGGTCCCTTATAAACATAGGTGGAAACAAAGTAAAAGTGTGGCGCAAAAAATGAAAGCTAAGGAAAGAAGCAGACTATGTTGTTCTACAACATGCAAAGCAAAACTGTAACTAGCTGGTAAAAGTTTACTTATTTATTTACTGACCCTCTCATCCTTGGCAATAGGCATAGCACAGAAATCCATAATTATATAAAAAAAATTGGGTCACAAGAGATAGATATACTATGGATGATCCAGGATAATACCTGTGGCGTTGAAAGAAGTTCAGCATCTTGCTTGTTGAGTTTCGAGTGCAAAAGCACAAAGTAGATCTTCCAGAAACATGCTTCAGTCATATCAGTAGAGCAAATCTGAACCTTTAAATCTGATAAGCCTGGCACAAGGTGCTCTATTGACAGCGCATGCACGTATTGAGCATCTGACAGTTCAAAATCTGAAGAAAGAGAGAAACTGTGTAAGATACAATGATGGGATAAAGGAAATTAATGAGGTCCATTACACAAACTTTGATTGCATTTTGGAAAAGAAAAAAGATACAGCCTCAGGTGAAGCATTCAAGGATTAAAAATCTAAGGAAGATATGAGTAAACAGGCAAACATAGGACATAATCTACTTATTCCAGAAAATATTTACAACTGCAACACAAATCATATAAAAACTAGACCTGCGAGGGTATGACCACCCCTAGGCATTGCATTAAGAAAAAGATCTTCTCACGCAGGCCCAGAAAACCCCCGAACCCCTGCCCCACCCTTACACAGCGGCACCGTCGCCCTGCGAGAACAGGCCGGTCCTTAGACCTGTGCTTTGGCGTGGGACAGACGAGAGATTTTTAACCCCAGCCTGAAATTCGCTCCCACGGAGAGTCGAACCCAGGACCTGAGGAGTGCCGGGGGACGCTCTAACCAGTTGGACTAGAGGCCCTTTGGCCAACACAAATCATATAGCAATGGAATTTGTTCCTGTGATCAATAAAACACAAAGCACTCATGCAGACAACAAATTTGTTGAAAGGTACTCCCTGCTCATGGAAATAGTATTACATATTACATATCATAATGCAGGATGCAGAACCATAATTTGATGATTTGATCCGTTAACATTTTAATTATTTCTCATCCATAAATTATATGCTTCCCAACCAAATTTTCAAAGAAAGTTGTACTTCCCATCAGGTTACAAAGTACTGTATTAAGGTATTGTGCTCCTTAAATCAGAGCCCTAGGGAGATTGGTACCACATTCATTCTATGAAGCAAGTAGTGATGCATACAAAATTAACTTTGTTTGATCAATCAAGTTCTAACCAACAACAACAACAACAACAAAGCCTTTAAGTCCCAAACAAGTTGGGGTAGGCTAGAGTTGAAACCCAGCAGAAGCAATCAAGGTTCAGACACGTGAATAGCTGTTTTTCAAGCACTCCTATCTAAGGCTAAGTCTTTGGGTATATTCCATCCTTTCAAGTCTCCTTTTATTGCATCTACCTAAGTCAACTTCGGTCTTCCTCTGTCTCTCTTCACGTTACTATCCTGGCTTAGGATTCCACTACGCACTGGTGCCTCTGGAGGTCTCCGTTGGACATGTCCAAACCATCTCAACCGATGTTGGACAAGCTTTTCTTCAATTGGTGCTACCCCTAATCTATCACGTATATCATCGTTCCGAACTCGATCCCTTCTTGTATGACCGCAAATCCAACGCAACATACGCATTTCCGCGACACTTATCCGTTGAACATGTCGTCTTTTCGTAGGCCAATATTCTACACCATACAACATAGCAGGTCTAATCGCCGTCTTATAAAACTTGCCTTTTAGCTTCTATGGTACCCTTTTGTCACATAGGACACTAGATGCTTGGCACCACTTCATCCACCCTGCTTTGATTCTATGACTAACATCTTCATCAATATCCCCGTCTCTTTGTAGCATTGATCCTAAATATCGAAAGGTATCCTTCCTAGGCACTACTTGACCTTCCAAACTAATATCTTCCTCCTCCCGAGTAGTAGTGCCGAAGTCACATCTCATATACTCAGTTTTAGTTCTACTGAGTCTAAAACCTTTGGACTCCAAAGTCTCCCGCCATAACTCCAGTTTCTGATTCACTCCTGTCCAACTTTCATCAACTAGCACTACATCGTCCGCGAAAAGCATACACCAAGGGATGTCCAGTTCTAACCACAAAAGGATATTTAACAAGCTTTTAATATGTGAATTACATGTTGTACATTACACTGTCCAGATTGCAAACTTAATCTTTTCCTTTCAACTTTTGTTATACAAAGCGAAAGTAGAATAATATAGGCTAGCAGGTATAAGCATACAACCAATATAGGTAACCCATAACTGTAACACTTAACTACTCAAGCATGATTGCATGATGATATTTTTCAATTCCAGAGTAACAGCCTAGACCTATTTAACTACTTCCATAGAACTAAACTAATCAAGTGAACCAGGCCATTCTCAGAAGTGAGAACTAAACGATATATTGTTAGCTCAAAGCAAACAATCTCAGATAAAAAGACCCAGTTTCTGGGTCATGGCAAAACTAACTCAACAGCCTAGTACCAGTAACCAAATACAGAATACATCAATGTTCACTGTCCATAAAAAAAAATTATTAGAAAACCTATGCACTATATCAAAGCATTCCAAGTTCCAACATATAAGAAATTATGGGTACTTGAATATTCATCAAAGGTCAATTACAATGTGAAAGTTCCAGAAACCTAAGTCTAGAAGGTTTCAGTTACATCCAAGCATGCTATTACCAATGATGTTAGAAGAAATTCAGAACGTCCATAGGTAATTCATACTATTGTTTAAAATATGTAAAGAATTGTGATGTTAAACTAAAAGCCAAACAAAACTGAAGCATCTACCACTCTTATACCCTCTCTTCCCCCAGTAACATAAAAAATCTGACCACACAAAATTCAATTAAAGCAAAGGTGCTAACTTCAGAGTGCCTTTCAACAACCTGGAACGTAAAATTTCAAAACTAATTACTAGTACTCTTTGTCAAGCAACATTCACAAATGTAATCACTATGGGATGCCCTGTTTTGTGCAAAAGATATGCAGAAGTAATTTGTACCACTTAAGGATCAAATCAATGACATACTACAATCCAATAAATGTTTTTTTTCTAGGAGTATTTATTTACGAGGAATGGCAGGAGCAACCCCCCTCGTTAAAATTAAGTGAAAGAATCTAACATCATTAATTATCTTTCAAAAATCAATCATTAGTTCTGAACCAAGTTTCCCCGCTCCAATCGCTTCCCTTCCGCGTCAATAGCGACCAAATGCTGAAGTAGAGTATACATGTACGGATGGCGCTCCATTTCATCAAAATGCACTGTAATTTTGAAAAATCACTCCACTAACAGGCCCCTAATTCATACCATCTGCGTAGCGCTCGCTGATGAAGAGGGGGAAATCGAGCCATGTCTCGGGCCGCGTGGAGATGTGCCTGACGAACACCACCACCTCCTCGGTGACGCCCGGCACGGGCTCCCCCTCGTCCGCCTCCCCTTGCCCGAACGGCAGGAGTGACGAGGCGATCTTGGAGATCTCGGCCACGGCCAAGTTGTTCTGCAGCATCGAGATGCCGCTCCGCACCCTTCCGCCTATCTCGGCCAGATCGCTGCGGATCCCCGCAATCCGGGGGGACAGCACCGCGGCCTCCTCCCCATCCTCAACCCCCTCCTCTTCACCTTGTGCCGGAGTCGCGGCGCGCGGGGTGGAGGCCTCCGGCGGGCTCGGGGGCGGTGCGAGGAAGGACGCGACGCCCCAGAGGCGGCGGGTGAGCGTTTCAGTGAGCTCGGAGATGTCGTCCTTGACGCCGCGGCTCGGCGTACCGGGCTGCTCGGGCTCCCCGGCCACAGGGCCCAGGTTAGGGCTGCGGTCGCGCGGCGAGACTCCTCCTCCTCCTCCTCCTCCGGCCCTGCCCCGCTCTGCGCGGAGGCGGGGTTGGAGTCGGCCTCGTCGGCATCGGAGCCGCGCGGCGAGGAGAGGGTGGCCGCGATGGAGCGCGCGAGCCACGACATGGCGCGATGGAGCGGGTTGGGTTGGGTCGGCCGGTCAGGTCATGTCAGTCGATGAAAAGGGTAAAACCTGGTACGGTACCGTGCCCCTACATAAATCGCGGGACGCGTGCAAGCTGGGCGAAATTCGCCGCGCCCGCGGGCCAATTTAAAAATTTGCCATCCTTCCTCGGCACTTATTTTAGGGAAAATTAGCTATGTACCATCAAAAGATTGCATGTTTGGCAATGTACCATTAAAAGATTGGTTCTTTGATATATACCATGGAAAGATCACAACGTTATAGATCAAGCATTTCTGTTAACTTTGACAACGCCATCCGTTCTGTGTCTCTTCTCTTTCCACTTCGGTCAAGCGACAGTGGAAGGAGAAGCCACGATGGCGCTCCGGTAGCCGCATAGAAGCAACATTGGGTCCGGAGCGTCCGAAGCCTCGCCGTCACCGCGGAGGAAGTGGCAGGCCGCGCGGGCAAAGAGACGAGCGCAGCGAAGCAGCTCCCCGTGCGCGCCAGCGAGGTCCCGGCACCCGTGGCCTTGGTCGCGACGACAAAGTTCTGGGGGCGGCTCGCGCGCCACCGCCTACGCGGCCACCTGCGCGGCTCGCGCGCCATCGCCCGTGCAGCTGCCTGTAGAGCTAGCGCGTCGCGCGGCCGCCGAGGAGCTCGTGCGTCTTCCTCGCCCCGCTCCACACGCTTGCAAACGTCAGCCTGCTTTTTTGTTCTTCTTCCTCGTGAGCCCTGAGCTGAACCCAGCCGCACCCCGCCGCACAGGACGCAGCGCGCTCACCATCATCATGGCTGGCATCTCGCTTCCCTAGGCGTTCGGCAGCGGCTTCCCGACCGTGTGGGACAGGGACGGGAGTCACGGGACGGCTGCCCCTGCCGCGGCCGCAGGTGGTTGGAGCCAGAGCCGAAGCCGCCCGTCTCCACGCGCGGGGCGGGGTCCTTGGCGGCGCGAGTGTGCGGACGCAGACGCGGAATACGCTAGGCGGGCATGCAGCGCGAGCATGGACAGGCAAAGGAAGAACCCCCATGGCGAAGCGCCCCTTGCTGCCAAGGTCACCGTCAGCAGGGAGACCACTGGATCCTTCTCGCCTCGCTCATGTTCCTCCCCGAGACCAATCCTGCTGCCACGCCGGCCTTCGCCTCCCGGGCTGGCAGTGGCGAGTGCCAGGCCAACCCGACGCCATCCTTGCCTGCTGCGTGCCCGTGTTCTTCGTGGAAAGGCTTCGAAGAAGATGATTCGAGAACGGAGATACAACAGGACGTTAGCGAAGTTAACGGAAGTGGTAGAAACCAACAACTTTGTGACCTTTCGGTGCTATACAGCAAAGAAGGAATCTCGACATCTTTTGATGGTAGATAGCTAAACTTGACATCTTTTGATGGTATGCAGCCAATTTTCCCCTTATTTTAAGTTGTCAATTTTGTTTTGACAATTACAAATTTGCCACATCAACAGTAAACGGTACCATATATTTACCACTTTAGGCGACGCGGCAAACCAACTCACTCTACAGTGAAAAATATCCTTGCCTGATCTCTTTTAACCCATCTTCTCCCTCTCATTGTCTCACTTCCATGTGGATCCCACTTGTCATCATCTACCTCCTGCCGTTTAGAGCAGAGCACGTCGCAGGCACGCAACCAGCCGACGCTTGGTGCGGCAGTGCACGACTATGCACATGCGCGCGGGGAGTGAGCGCAACTGCGAAAGCGGCATCCGCGCGACCCGGTCGAGCTCGGACTCGAAGGTCGCCGGAGCACCGACATTGATGCAGCAAACGACAGCGCTCGACCAGATTATGAACTAGTCGAACACAAATGAAGAGCTAGGGAGGGTCGCCAGTGTCGGCCCTAGGGGAGGGTCACGGAGTGCGACGGCCGAGGGCTCAGGCGAGGGAGGGGCCCAATCCAAGGTATAGAAAACCCTCGGCCCTATAGGGCCTGTTCGCTTGGAGGATTTTGGATGATTTGGAGTAATGCTGGAGGAATTTTGTGAGAGAGAAAACACTGTTCCAGATAAAAAAAAGAAGTGGATCAAGCCGGGTTTAAGGACACGCGAACGGGGCCATAATCCATTAGCGATTTAATGACCTCGCAAGCAGCCGAGCAGTCGCGCAAAGACCATGATGTCCATGAGTGACGAACGAGGAGTTGCGCGCCGCCACAGACGGGGAGAGACGGACATCAGACGGACACAGCGCCCGGCGGCGGCGACCAGGCATCCAGGCCTCCAGGTCCGGGGCTCCACCAATGAACGACGCCGATCAGTTTTGCGATCAGCAATTCAGCATCAGCCGTTCAGTTTTGTTCACCGGGATCAGGCTCTAGGTATTTTTTCCTTATTCATTTTTTAATCCAAATTAATTATTTTTATAGTATTTCAGACTTCTAATAGTACTCTGTACTAATATAGTTATGCTTTTCTTCTAATTTAGATGTTATAATTTTAGAATGTTACCTAATAATCATTTGTCGGGGGCTAAGAAAAGAAAAAACAACCTAAAACTTATGTTAAGATTTTATACATGGTTTAGAGCGGTCACGATGAGTTCGCCAGAGTACCCTCAAATGGTAGGACCGGCACTGAGGGTCGCCCTAGTGCGTGGGAGCTCACCACGTGATTGGTTGTGGCGTAGGAATGAAGACACCTCACACCAGAGCCCAGTAACGGCGGCGGCGGCGGCGGACGGAGCTCGCAGGAACGGCCACCATAGTTCGTTGGGAGCTCAAGAAGGGCAGCGGGGAGGCACACGAGCTGCCATGGACGCGGCGTGCGCACAGCTCGAGCTTGCTGCGGGAACATGTAGGCTCGGTCGCCCGTTTTGTGCCGGTTGGCTTGGGCACCGCGTGCGCCATGGACGCACGCAGGGGCAGCCACAAGGGGCGGGTGCAGGAGCGGCGACCTCCATGGCCGCCGCCTCGCACTGCCGCTTGCGCGCCCGTTCCTGCCCCGCGCGCAGGCGCTTGTACCCAGCCCGTCCACCTCTGCGCCTGCTGGCACTGCTCCGCCGCCACCAGCACGTGCACCGTCAAGAACGGGCGCCAGCTTCTGCGCCACCCCCAGGGTCGGGAGCAGCGCGCCCGACGAGGATGGCACGTGGTACTGCTCGAGGTCGCACGCGGGCACGTGAAGGCAGCCATGGTGGCTCGGGTCGGCTGTGGACTAAGGAGATGGGAGCCCGTCCACATGGAAGTGAGACAATGAGAGGGAGAAGATGGGTTGAAAGAGATCAGGCAGGGGGTGCAAAGGACATTTCCCACGGTCTGTACACGTTGGCAGAGTGAGTTGGTTTGCCACGTCGCCTAAAGTGACAAATGTATAGCGTCGTCTACTGTTCATATGGCAAATTTGTATATTGCCAAAACAAAGTTAGCAACTGAACAAGCGCCGTTGGGAAGGATGGCAATTTTTTAAATTCCTTGTGCCCCTGTCTCTCTCCCTCCCGCCGCGTTTTTACCCCAGGTCGGAAATCCTCCGCCGCCTCTTTGTCCTGACCACCATGCCTCCTCTCTCTTTTCGGAGACCACGCTGTCCGGCGATTACTCCTTCACGCCGTTGGAGGACAGGCTTCTTCCTTGGCCGGAAGATCACCGGTGAGCCCCACCTGCTGCCGCCGCAGCACATTTCCACGATGCCGACATCTATACCGCCGACCCAGTCCTGACCACGATGCTCTTCGAGCCGGCTCCGGCGAAGAAAGGAGAGCGCGGCTCATGGTTCTTCTTCGCCCGTGTGAGGCCCAAGAGCAGCACCAACAGTCGCAAAGTCGCGACAGGTTGCCGATGGAGTGTGGGCGTGTGGCACTGGGAGCGTGCTCCCCGCCGCGCGTTCGACGACAAGGGCAATTGCGACGGCCACAGCCAGTATTTCTCCTACAAGCTCAAGAGAGAAGAACTGAAGAACTGTAGTGAGAGGATGGAGTAGTACATGGAGTTCAGCCACGATCAAGAAGCCGACCATGAGCACGTCCACGGCGGCGAGCCCCAGCTGGTTCTTTGCAAGATCTACAAGGCGCACACCCATTCACGCAGAAGCAGCGGATCCGCGTCGAGGCTATCATGCTCTGCCTCAACACGCAAGAGGAAGGCTATCGACGAGGCCTCTGCTCCCGTCACGGCTTTTCGATTCTCCTGCCCCAGCTTCGGCGGTCAGTTTGCAAGAACAGGTCAACTCATAAGGTCAGATTGTGCGCGAGACAGCAACGTCGCAGGACAAGATCTGTGACACACCAGATTGGATCGCGTCGATGTCCAAGGCAGACGGCGAGGCAGCCACGTCGCAGGGGAAGATGAGTGACATATCAGATTGGTTTCCCTTGACGTCCAAGTCATCACATGGTGAGGTAGCAACATCGCAGGGAAAGATAGTTGACACATCAGACTGCATTGATGTCCAAGGCAGACGGCGAGGCAGCAACGTCGCAAATGAAGGTCGGCGACACATCATATTTTTCCAGATTTTGGCCTGAACCAGAGGCGGCGTTCGACTGTGGCTACTCGATGACTGGCGGCGCTCTTCCTACACTCGAGAACTGCTCCAGGGAAATTGTCAGGGACGTCGGCGACTTGTTCTGCGGGCGGGATGCTTGGTCCTCTACTTTTCGTACCAACCATGAAACCATGGCGTTCGAGTGCGGCATGCCCTCTGCTCCCGTCCTGCCGCCGAGGGGGGCGTCTTGGTGGTCCGGCACCGGCAGCCACGACCTTTGGAGCTAATCATGTGACTAGTGGTTGCTGCTGTCCACTGAGAAGTGACTGACAAAGATTTTGGGCAAAGTTCTTCGAGTTCCATTTTAGTTGCTGGAAGGACATGTTCTTTAATTACCTATTGTATTGACTATTGAGACCTTGATATATGTGTGTTGACGGGTATTAAATTGATTGGTCTATAGATTATTACAATAGTAATGTTACTGTAACAGCCCAGAGCTGACAAGTTTGTTGAATCTGAAACTTTGAGTGCTTATTCAGCTATAATTTCTGTACGATCTTTCTTGTGTAAATGTGCCGAAAGCCTTAGTTTGGTGTACATGCTGAGGGCGGAAGCCGATACCAGCCGTCACTGTCAACAAGTTAAAACTTTTATGTATTTTGATCACGTTTGCATCAAAGAATTGTCGAGTCTAAACTCAAATTCTGTCTTGACTTCTTTAAGCTATATGGGAGTGCTGAAACAGTAAAAGGACATGTGATTTGCCGCTCGACATGTTCAATCTGGCTATCGTTCGACTTGTTCAGAAAAAAGTAAGGTGATGTTTAGTTGCTAAATTTTAGTCGTTGTACCATCGAATGTTTAGACATATGTATGGAGTATTAAATATAGACTAATTATGAAACTAATTGCATAGTTTACGACTAATTTGTGAGACGAATCTTTTAAGCCTAATTAGTCTATGATTTGACAATGTGGTGCTATAATAAACATGTGCTAATAACGGATTAATTAGGCTTAAAAATTTTGTCTCGTGGAGTACTGACGGATTATGTAATTTATTTTTTTATTAGTATCCAAACACCCCATACAACATCCTCCCGACATACCTCCTAAATTTTAGTCACTGAATCCCAACACCACCTAAGAGAGAAACGATGTGATCCAGTCATCCAGCGCCATTGTGTTCTTCCTGGTCCTGATAAAGCTGGGCAGCAAGACAAGCATGTGATTTGCCGCGCATAATAAAATGATAAAAAGCCTTGAGGTCTCGGATAGCTTCTTCGAGCAGTTGAAAGGGCATAAACACCCCGCTGACGCTTGCTAAACGTTGTTCACATGTTCAGTTTGGTTCCATTTCTAGTTTTCTAAGCTCGTTTCCAGCAGCTGCACTGCACATCGACCATCTCACTGTAAGCAGCAATCATAGATGGGAATATACAGCCTGTTCGGCTGGGCTTATACGATCGTATATGATCGTAGATTATAAGCTGGAAAACAATATTTTTCTCACACACCAAACCAACCAAATCAGCCAACAGTAAATAATCCACGATCGTTTACGACAAAACGAACAGACTGATAGCTAGATCAGAAGAGCAAGCACAGGAATTGGGGAGTTCGGAGGAATATAGTTTAGAACAGATGAGTGCTTGAGAAGTGGATTACAATTTTGATTCAACGTTGTTTTCCCCTTTCCTTCAGCTAACGCTCAAATACTAATCACCTACCAGCCTGTTCGCTGGTTGGTTTCTGGGCTAATAAGCTCGACTGATACTGGTTTATTGTGAGAAAAAAATACCGTATCATGACCGATAAGCCCTGACTAAAACCCATCAGCCAACAGGCTACGTCTCCTCTGCGTAGCTGGCGTCGACTCACACCCAGTCAGCCAGTCTAGGCCTTGGACCCAAGAGCTGGGCCGGCGCTCACGTGCACTCCTCGGCCCATCTTCCTTGCTGTTGCCGAGCACGGTGTTGTCGTCGTCAGTGCTCGGTACAGCAGTGTGTGAAGCCATGTTGCTGACATCCCCCCCTTGTTGTGAACCAGCGTTGCCGGAGAGCTTCCATGTCCTCCCAGGTCGCCAAGGATGCAGGGATGCCCGACCATTGGATCAGGCCTTGAAGGCGAACGTCAATTCCTGATGCTGCCACTCTTTTCTGAAGAATACGCTCAGGTACCTGCAAGCCATCAACAATATCTGGTAATGGTTGAGCGGTACGAGACACTGGGATAGCGGTACGAGACACTGGGATAGCACCTTTGAGCTGTGACACATGGAAAACGGGGTGCACAGATGAAGATTCCGGCAGCTTCAGTTTATAGGCAACTGTCCCAGTCTTCTCAGTGACGAGGTAGGGTCCGAAGAAACGGAAGGACAGCTTCTGACTGGCACGATTTGCAACCGAAGTTTGCACATAAGGCTGCAGTTTCACATACACCCAACTGCCAACTGAGAATGAACGCTCAGTTCGGTTTTTATCGGCCTGCATCTTCATGCGATTCTTTGCCCGAGCAAGATGTTGCTGTATAAGGGTTTGCATCATTGATTTCTGCTGGAGCCAATCATCCAGAGTAGCCACAGGACAAGCAGCCGAAGGATCCAGCCCCAACTGCCGTGGAGTCTGACCATAGAGCACAAAGAATGGTGATTGATTCAGTGCCGAGTGCCATGACGTATTGTACAAAACTCTGCTAGATGAAGCCAATCAAACCATTTGGACGGTGCTGCATTGGCAAAGCAACGTAAGAAGGTCTCCATGCATTGATTAACCCGCTTCGTCTGCCCGTCTGATTAAGGGTGATAAGCCGAACTCATGCGGAGTTGAACACCGGCCAGCCGAAATAGCTCACGCCAGAGGTTGCTGGTAAATATCTTGTCACGATCAGACACGATGGCGGTTGGGAGGCCGTGTAATTTGTAGATGTTAACCATGAATTGCTTGGCAACTGACAGGGCTGTAAATGGATGCTTGATAGCGATGAAGTGGCTATATTTCGAGAACAGATCAACCACCACAAGAATGCAATCATATCCATGTGAATTAGGCAGCCCTTCCACGAAGTCCATCGAAATTACCTGCCAGGCAGCGGATGGGGTGGCCAAAGGTTGAAGAAGACCGGGGTACTTGACGCGTTCGACCTTAGCCTGTTGGCAGGTTGGACAGCTTTTTACAAACTCAGTCACATGTTTCTTGAGGTTGGGCCAAGCGAACATGGCTTGCAGTCGTTTGGTGGTGGCTGGAATACCCGAGTGACCACCCAGAGGAGAACTGTGAAATGCCCGAAGCAGCTGTTGTTGCAAGGTATGATTATTGCCTACCCATATTCGTTGTTTGTATCGAATCAACCCATCTGCTAAGGAGAATGGTGAAGAAGATGTATTGTCAGTGGCCAGTTTGGTAAGGAGGATCTTTGCTTGAGGATCAGCTTGATATCCGTGAACAATGTCAGCACACCACTGTGGAGTCGCTGTTGATATGGCGCAACAGACACTGGCTGGGTGTTGCCTGCGAGACAATGCGTCAGCACACTATTCTCAGTCCCCTTTTTGTATACGATGCGATATCTAAGGCCCAACAATTTTGTGAACACCCATCGTTGCCACACTGTGTTGAGTCGCTGATCATTCAGGTGAGTCAAAGATTTTTTATCAGTGAAAATCACAAATTCAGCCAGTTGTAGATATGATCTCCAGTGTTCCACGGCAATAAGGATAGCTAAATATTCCTTTTCATATATTGACAGGCCTTGTGTCCTTGGACCCAGCGGTTTGCTGACATAGGCCAATGGATGCCCCTCTTGCAAAAGAACTGCGCCGACACCAGTCTGACATGCATCTGTTTGGATGGCAAAAGGTTTGGCAAAGTTGGGTATCCCAAGTACTGGTGCCGTACACAGCGCTTGTTTTTTTTAGCGATCGTGCCGAAGCACGTTTTTCATTAAGCAGAAAGGAATTTTGTTACAATCCTTATGGCCACGGTAATCCAAGGTTATCGAAGCCAGAAGCTACACAAGCAGAGCATAGCATGCGAGTGTGATTACACAGTCATGAATTTTGCGACAAAGAAGAGCTACTCTGGGATCAAGTCGCCGCCATCAGGGTCCTTAGGTGCTTGTAGCCAGCCAAGCACCAGGCGTGTATCTCCTCCTGAATGACCACCTGCAGCCCTGCCGGCGATGTAGTATCCCTGCCGAAAGTCCTCGCGTTTCTCTCCTTCCAAATCAACCATCCGATCATCTCCTGGATACAGACGAGGGTGGCCCTTTCCTGGACCAAGAATTCCCTCACGACATTGCGGCGTGCGTGACCGTTTAGTCCGCGCACGTTCCAGACGAAGCATGTGGGCAAAGACAACATAAAGAAACAGTTGTGCGACGGTAGAAACATGGGACGCCGGAGACTACGTCTCAACAGCGTCCAACTCAGCCATGTCAAGGCCCATGGCCATTGGGTCGAAGTCGCTGTTAAAAAGGATCTGCAGTGCTTGCTGCTTGTTGGCCGACATGTTGCCCCCACGGAACGTGGCCTTGAACTTCTGCTCGATCTCCAGGTCTGGTGCGCTGGTATCCACATGCACCCCGAGCTTCTTAAGTAGCACAATCTGTGCTTGCCTCGTCACAATCCCGGCCTCAATCAGCATCGGATCCTCATGTACCCCAAGGTGAATGGGGTTGTCTGCATCCCTGGCCTGGAAGTCAACTTCCCAAACCAATGACCGCGCGTTAGGGCTGCCAGCGCTCGTAGGCGTGCCTGACATCTGAGCACCAACAACAACAGTTGTAGACTTTTCTCGGTCTTGCTTCCGCGGCGACGCGACATCCACTATCTCGCGCACTCAGGGACCAGCACCGAAGCGACGCGTCCCGCACCTGGACCATGCCCTGCCTCGAGAGCCACGATTGGCCCTCATGCAGAAGCCCTTGCGGATGAGGGACCCACCCTGAACCACCTATGCATGCGCGTACGTCGTCCGCAACTCCGGCGGCATGGCATCGCGGCCAGAACGCCGGACCGGAGCCACGCCCCAACGACGGGCCGTCCCTCCCACCCGGGCGGAAGGTGGCCGGGCCAAACGACCGAGTACGCGACGGGCCATCCTCCAGACCAGGGTGATATCCATTGTAATTACTGTCACCGCAGTCGTTGGAGTCGTCAGTGCCCGGGAAGCCACCATCATCAGAGGAGCTTGAAGGGTCCCAATCCTGATATTCGACGACACGCATCCGAGCGAGGTAATGCAGGATGGGCAGCTCGGAGTGAATGATCTCGTGTTCCCGGAGAAACAGAATGCCCGGGTCATGCGGCTCCCGCGGTTCCGGGATGACAAGGAGCTTCGCTCCGGCACCAAGAGCGGTGAAGGCACCGGCAGCGACGAATAGTTCACGCGTCGTCGTCGCCGTCAACCCGTCAAAGATCGGGCCGTGGCGATCTCGACTGGGTGCGAAAGACCCAAGGAGGTGCGCAGCCCACATCCTCGTTGAGGGCATGGGCGAAACGCCTTAATCTCAACCAGACCTTGTAGGTGAATGCACCGCCATCGCCGATGAAAGGCGAGACCAGCGTCGCCGAGCAGCAACACGAACGGCGGTTGCCACACGGTGGTGGCTCGGAGTTGAGGACGCGCCGAGGTCATCCCGACGCGAAACAAATGATGAAGTCCTCGGGCGTGCCGCAGAACCGACATCGCGTCGTCCTCGATGTTGAATCGGTCACGGCGGTGCTCGCGCACCATAGCGGGGTCACCGGCGGCTCGGTACCGCCAACCAAGGCCACCAGAGCGAAGCGACAAAGGCGTCCTCCGCGGCTTGAATCTCCGCAGCGCGCGGACGATGACCAACTCAACCGCCGGGCGTTGAACAGTTGAAAAGGCGCGGCGGGCTGCCACGCCGGAGTTGCGACGCGGTCGCGATGACCGGCCCCCATCTGCGGCGCCTTAGGCCTCGGCGGCTGCTTGCCGCTTCGTGTGGTCGAGCCGAGGCCCCGAAGCACCGCGGCGCGGCGCCGGTGCAACGGTAGCATCATCAGCGAGGCGGGCCGATCCACGCAAATAGGGCTGGAGGCGCCACAAACAACGTGGTACTGACGGCGAAAGGCGATGGACACAGAGCGGGCCGAGACCCGTGTCATCTCGAGGCGGCCTCGGCCAGGGAACGAACAGCGCCCGAAGCGGGGGGCACGACGAGCAATGCCTAGCGAGCGGCCTCGCTTGGCCCCGGTGACAAAGGTGGCCATCGAGCAGAAGCGCGCACGATGGCCCTCTTGGCGGCAGTGTGCACGGCAGCCGCGAGAGGAAACGACGATTCGCCGGATGTGGTCATCATCACGTAGGCGCTTGAAGCAAAGACCAACCAGATCCGGCGGAACCGGCCTTGCAAGGTAGGCGATATTCGCGGCGCCAACGCCGGCGGCCGTGAACCTCACGGAAGCCGCCGTCATCATCCGGCTCACCAAAGCTCGGCCGGGTGGACCGCGACCGAAGCGCACTGCCATGGGCGGAGGAGAGGCCGTGGCGACTGGTGAGCGGAGGCATCTCGCAGCGCGGCGGCGTCGATGACGACGCCGGTGCCGTGCATCGCTTCGCGCGACGCTCCCGGATCTCCCCAACCTCGGCCGACGTTGGCGGCGAGGGGGCCGCAGAACCAAGAGAGGCCTCGAGTCGGAGAAGCGAGTCTCCCCCGATCGAACCACGAAATAGCCGGCGACGAGCCCGGGACGAAAGGCTCAGCGTTGGCGTTGAGGGGCGGCGACGAAGAGTGAGGCAGCGAGTCGGCCTCCTCGACCTCATCGGCCCAGGAACGGCGAGAGGGAGAACCGAACTCCATGGCGGCTGGGGTGGACGCTGGCACCGGAGTGGCAACCGGCGTGGGGCTGGGGAGTGGTTGGTGGCCGGCGGCGGCCGGGTTAGCGGCACGTACGACAACCCCGTGGCCGGAACTAAGGAAGGAGGGGCAGGGGGGCGGGCGGTGCGGCCAGCGGTGAGGTCGCCAGAGCTGGGGCTTTGGACGAGGCACGGCGACGGCAGCCGCAGCGGCGAAGATTAGGGTTTCAGATTTTGCAGGGCATCCATGGCCGACGGGCTTAAAAGGGGGCCTGGGGGAGGTGGCCGAACTGGCGGCTGTGGCGGGTTGAGGGCGGCGAGCGAGGCGGCAGCGGGGCACCGACGAGCGGGTGGTGGGAGATATCCGGTTGGGCGGAGTTGGTGGCGGAGGCGAGGAGTCACTAACAAGGTGCCCGTTGATTTGGGATCAGTGAAGGGTGGGAAAGGTCGAACGGCGGTGAGCGGCGGGGCAGTGAAGCCGCCGTGCTTGTTGCAAGGCTGAGAAAGCTTTTTGGTGACCAGTAGTCCACACAAAAAGTTGGTGCTTCTTTAGCAGTTGAGTTAGGGGCTTGGCGATGATAGCGAAATGACAGACAAATTTCCGATAAAAGCCTGCTAAACCCAAGAACCCGGAGCACTCTGACATTTGCTGTAGTCGGCCACTGTAACACAGCTGTGACTTTTTCAGGGCCAGTGCTAACTCCCTGAGCACTCAGAATGTGACCCAGATATTTGATTTCTTGTTGGGCAAAGTGACATTTCTTTAATTTGACAACCCACTTGTCTTTGGCCAGTAAAGACAGCACCTCATGTAAATGCTGGAGATGATCTTCATAGCTGGAGCTATATATTAAGATGTCGTCCAAGAAGACCAATGCACAGCGGCGAAGGACAGGTGCAAGTGTAGAGTTCATAGCCCCTTGGAATGTTGCTGGTGCGCCCGTTGCTCCGAAAGGTACGACTGTAAACTCGAAATGTCCGGTGTGAGTGGAGAATGCTATTTTGAACTCCTCGCCGGGCTACAGGGGAATTTGGTGATACCCCGAATGCAGATCCAGTATAGAAAACCAAGCTGCAGACCCCAACTCATCGACTAGCTGATCAAAGATGGGGATTGGGTACACGGACTTCACCGTCATGGCATTTAAATATCTATAATCGACACAGAGTCTCCACGAACCGTCTTTCTTCCGGACCAACAACACCGGAGATGAGAAAGGTGATTTACTGGGCTGAATCAATCCTTGTTTCAACATTGTGTTGACTTGACGTTCGATCTCATCTTTAAGGCTTGGTGGATAGCAGTAGGCACGGATATTCACCGGTTGTGCTCCACTTATCAGAGGGATGGAGTGGTCACACGCACGCTGCGGCGGCAGAGAATTTGGGACTGTGAACACTTGAGGAAACTTCTGCAAGACAGCTGAGATCTCTGGTGGCAACTCGGTGACCAACTCTGAGTTGTCAGTAACATCTACCGCCAACAGTTGGATAACAATATCATCATCATGAGGAGCCGTCAGACCTTGGAGAATCACGGTGTCACCATCAACTGTAAATGAAAGCCTCTTGGACTTCCAATGAACTTCCATCGGACTATACAGCTCAAGCCAGTCCATGCCCAATATGAGATCATATGATTCCAGTGGAAGAACTCGGAGATCATGCTTGAAAATGTGATCACCCAAGGAGAACTGACAGTCAACAATAAGTGAAGTGCATTGCAACAACTGACCGTTGGCCACTTTTACCGAAGCTGACATTGGCGAACGTTGGAGATGAGCTAACTAATCAGCAACTGAAGCGGCTATGAACGATGTAGAGCTTCCCGAATCCACCGACATGGCCACTGGATAGCCCTGAATAGTTCCTTGGAACTGTATGGTACGATGTCCTTGAGCACCGCGATGAGCATCATGTGATAGAGCCAAGATCAACTGTTCTGGTGGGGCTTGAGGGAACTCCTGCTCTGGTTCTGAAACTGCTTCCAGTTGAAATAGATCCCAAATTTCCTGCATAGCATGCAATGGAATAGTTGCAGCACACTTATGCCCTCGAAACCACTTCTCGGCACACATATCACATAAGCCACGACCTCGCCGGTATGTACGCAGTGCCGAGAACTTGTCTTCGGAAACTTGTGGTGTTGTAGGCTTGAGCACTGGCTTCTCGCCTGGGGCAGCCTGCTGAGGAGGCGGCCGAGGCAGAGGCATGGCCGCCCGAGGTTGCAACGTTGCCGGCGCGGGGTTCGTCATGAATATTGGGCGGGAAAGCGGCTGGACGGCTATTACCGTCCGATTGATCGGATTTTAACACGCCCCACTCTGTCGGCCTATACAGGATAGCTTCACGCGTAGGTGTGGCCTGTCGTGTCACACTGTTCAAACACAATGGTTCAAATTTCTATATTCTACTGCTACCTGCAGAGAACCATCAGAAAGGTAAATTACAAAAGAAATAGCAAGAAAAAAGGAAAAAACTTTGGGCTTTGCACTGCTGATCGGTCGATGAATTTCATATTTCAAAACAAAGGTAGCAACGAATGAACCAAGTTTATCAAAGACAAGGCAGATTTTTTACTTTAAATTCAAGAATTCTACGATTTGGAACGTGATCTAAATAAAATTTACCCTTGGAGAGGGTCGTCGTCTATCTGTCCATGAACTTCAGGCTCGGCAACTGTGTTACGATAGGCTGGCCCTGGAACTAAAGAAGAGAGCAGCGTATTGGAAGCAGCGAGGGAAATTCAAGGCAATCCGCGAAGGAGACAGAAACACTATTTTTTTCACGCACACGCGACTGCTTGTCTGCGGAGAAACACCCTCAGAAGCATCGCGGTGGATGGTGTGCAGGACACTAACCATGTTGTCAAAGTGCAAGCGCTCACTGCATGCTTCAAATCAATCATTGGAGTACCTGGAAACTCTGTATGGCACTTCAGCTGTGAAGCACTGTACCGAGAATTCTCCAAAGCAACAGAAGCACTCACGCTTGAAATCCCTAGATTGGTTTTGGATAATTGATGAAATTTAGGACTAAACTTGGATCTAAGTGTGTGAATTAGGTGAGATAGTCCAATCCAAGTGGTGAAGCTAGATGATGGTCATGGTGAAGGTGATAGCCACAAAAGAGATGATCAAGTGCTTCACATTAGAAAAGAAGAAAGAGAAAAACAAAAATAGGCTCAAGGCAAAGGTATATTGATAGGAGCCATTTTTGGTTTACACTCAAGATATCATAGAGGGTGTGAGTGATTTAGTATTGATAGCCGTACTATAAAGAGGAGAATTCTTTGGCTAAACGGTTTATCGAGTGTCACTAGGTGACAGTGTTCTTGCATATGCATTTAGGAGCCTAGTGTACTAACTTTGACCCTTGTAAAATGCTTTGAAAATACTAACACACGTGCACACAAGTTCTACATTTTATGGTTGGTAAGTTGGAAGTAAGGGCGAAGTGGTTGAGAACTTAGAAAAAGAAAAGAAGGTGAAAGTCCTCAACCGGACGCTGGCCGCGGGCTGACCGGACTCACCCCGGTGCGTCCGGTCATTTATAGGCGGCGACGCAATGACTGGTCATTTATAGGTGACCTGACGCTGGCCGTGCACTCGGTCATCGCACGCAAAAGAGAAGCAGGGTAGCCTCACGATCGGACTCTGCACAGTCGTTGTGACCGGACACGCAAGCCTTGCGTTAGGTGAGAGCTGACGTACGCTGGCATCAGCATCGCGAGCTCGTGGAGAGAAATAGTGTGTGGACCAGACACTCAAGCGCATTAGGTCATCACTGACCGGACACGTCCGATCAGTAAAAATTCTCTCTGGTGCCTTATTGGACTCGACCGGACCCTGAGGTGGTCGCGTCCGGTCATTTCTTCAGGTGTGTCCGGTGTGACTTTAACCAAGTGAGTGAGTGTTTAGTTACCGTTGAAGATGAATGGTGCTGGTTCGAAGCAGGGGACATGTGGCTGCATCCGAGCAATCGGACGCTGGTGCGGTGCGTCCGATCAACCCGACCAGCACATCTGGTCAGTGCACAGACCGCCCTCTCTTGACCCTAATGGTTCTATTCGTTTGAGGGGCTCTATAAATAGTGTTTGACCGGCTTTAGGCTCACTCTCTTAGCCAGCGGGCGTGCGTGCGTGCGTGCCCGTGCGCGTCGTGTGCATGAGCGCATGCCAAGGCGTGGCAACGGCAGTGTGGCCTACGCGACGGTGCGTGCCAGGGCAAGCCAAGGCTACGACGCCGAGCCAAACTGATGCGGTGACCGCGTCCAGATGCTGACGCCGGGCAAGAACATGCCTTGCACGCTTTTTAAAGCATCCCAAAAATGTGTCTTAGTGATCCAGTTGCTAAACCATCTATTTCACTCTCGAGATGGCATGTTAAGCTACCAAAACAAACCCTAAGAACATACCACTAATTAACCCAATTCTCCCACAAAAATTCTCAAACTTAGCCTCGTCAACCCGTTTTCTAACTTAAGAAACTTGACCACACCTTGATCGGTTTCTCGTCGAATGCGATTTCGAAGCTATTAAGTATGCTCGCTAGCGAATCCCGTTCTCGACCGCAAGTATTTTACCGCCACCTACGAAACTTGTACTGCAAACTTTATTAAAGTTTCGTACATGGGTTCTATAATATTTTCGTTCAATAAAAATTCGTTAAAACCCCTAAGTGATATAACGCGACATGAAATATAACATTCGTTTCGCATTTTCGATGAATGTTTCAAGTCACAGAAATTGATTTACACACTATAATTCATACATTATTACATAAACATGATGCACATGCAGTGTTTTAGCAAAAGATTTATAGAGGGTGTTACAGCTAGAGCATAGTTTTTGTGATGCTCTAAATTACTCTTCTTAAAAACTTATCTGTAAGCGATTATCCAGGACTTATAGTATAACTATGAGAGCTACATGGCTCTGACTTTAGTTTAGTATGAAGACCTTTTCTAGCTTATTAGTGGTTACCCAAAAGGGCGCAAAAGGGGTTTGTCGAGCTGAGTATAGTGCGGCCTCTGTCCTTATGTGTATAGCATGCGCGGAATGCGCCATTCGAAAGGGGAGCTCTATATTCCCTTGCCAATTGGAAACCTAGCGGCCCTAACTTGTTAGATGAACTTCTGAAAGACTTCATAGTGTACCCTGCCCGCTCACCTTAGAAGTGTTATGGGAGTCATGACCCCGGGCAAATGGGAATCATGACTCACGGTGAAAGTGTACAACCTCTGCAGAGTGTAAAACGGGTATATCAGCCGTGCTCACGGTCACGAGCGGCCTTGGACCCTTATGGAATAAATGATCACTAATGGTTAATTGTTTATGCTACTCATTATTCATGTTTACATGATCATATGTTTATGTGGGCTTGTGATAAACTTGTTGCTACTCAATTGCTAAAAGATGACTCAATAAAAGCTAATGCAGTTAAACCAGTGTCTACCTTTTGAGCCTCATGGACCCCATGTTATAATTGTTGAGTACGATATGTACTTACTCTTGCTTTACGTTTCAATTGCTTTGGAAAAATCACGGATGGGTACCAGATGGTGGAGCTAGTGAGTTTTATGAGAAGTGTTAGGCGTATGTACTCCCAGTCGACCGTCCCTGTGGTGTTTGGAGGCGTCACTTGAAGATTAGAATTTATGACTCCGCTACTTTGATGCAAGCTTTATCTCTATGTAAGTGATAATGTTATATTATTATTCGTTAAGTAATAAAGCATTGTCTTTTGATACTATTGTAATTTGTCGCTATATGTGTGATTTGACTTCTTAGGCACACATATGGTGTACATCTGGTTTTGTTTTTAAAACTAGGTGTGACAAGAGCGAGGAGATGCGATCGGACGTAGCGACCTGACGCTGGTCGTGTGTCCGATCATCGCGCGCAGAAGAGAAGCAGGGCGGCCTCGCGATCGGACTCTGCATAGTCGTTGTGACCGAACACGTAGGGCTTGTGTCAGGTGAGAGCTGACGTACGTTGGCGTCAGCATCACGAGCGCACGGAGAGGAACAGTGCGTGGACCGGATGCTTGGGCGTGTTAGGTCATCATTGGCCGGACACGTTCAGTCAGTAAAAATCCTATCTGGTGCCTTACTGGACTCGATCGGACCCTGAGGTGGCCGCGTCCGGTCATTTCGTTAGGCGTGTCCGGTGTGACTTTAACCGAGCGAGTGACTGTTTAGTTACCATTTGAGATGAATGGAGCTGGTTTGAAGTAGGGGACACGTGGCTGCATCCAAGCGACCAGACGCTGGCGCGGCGCGTCTGGTCAGTGTGCAGAGTGCCCTTTCTTGACCCTAACAGCTCTATTTGTTTGAGGGGCTCTATAAATAGTGTTTGGCCGGTTTGGGTATCACTCTCTTGGTACTTTGACATACTTGACATCCTTGTGAGCCCAAACAAACACCTCCCACTCATCTCCATCATTGATTCATCATCATAGTGAGATTGAGAGTGATTCCAAGTGCATTTGCTTGAGTGATTGCATCTAGTGGTACTTGAGGATCGTTGTGGCTGCGGATTTCTTGTTTCTCTTGGTGGTTGCTGCCACCTAGATGGCTTGAGGAAGCGGAGGAGCTTCGGCATGTGTTGGTGATTGTTTGTGGCCGGCTCCGGTGATTATGAGGGGTCTTGCACCTTCCCCGACGAAGAGCCACAAGGTAGCTCTAGTAAATTGCTCGTGTCATTGAGTTACCTCACTTGAGGCTAGGTTTGTGCGGTGTGCAATTGTGTGGACAAGGTTCGTGCAACACTTCTTAGCTGCCGAACCACCAAGTGTTGGTCGACACAACCGGGACTAACGTGTCGGCAAGCAAGTGAACCTCGGAAGAAAAAAATCTTATGTCTCTTGTGTGATTGGATTTCTCCCGGTGATTGGATTGACTACATTGTGATTGGTTCAATTCCTCGATACGGTGGTATAATCACCCTACTCACTCCTTTACATTCTTGTAAACTAGTTGCTAAGCTCTTTAGTGTAGATAGTCTTTGAGAATTTGTTAGTTTGGTTAGTGTGACTCTTTAGTTAGTCTTTGAGAGCACACTAGCTTAGTGAGTAGTGACTTAGCTTTTGTGTGTGATAGTGATCATAGCAACTAGAACTATTTGGATAGGTGGCTTACAACCCTTATAGAGTTAGAGCAAAATTGCATTACGTCGTTTATCATACTAATCATTTGCTCTAGTGCCTTGTAGATTTTTTAAATAGGCTATTCACCCCTCTAGTCATATTAGGACCTTTCAACGCTGCCATTTTTAGAGCAAGAGGCATTGATGGCAGTAAAGAGTATGAATAGGTGCAGTGCACCAGGACCAGACGGCTTCGGCCCAAGCTTTTACACAGCAACGTGGGGGACAGTCAGCGAAGATGCCATGCAATTCCTAAAAGATTTTCAAGATGATAATGTAGATATGGAAAGTGTTAACAGGTCCTACACGGTACTGCTGCCAAAGAAACCAGATGCCAACACCGTGGAGGCTTTTAGACCCATCTGTCTTCAAAACTGCTGTGTAAATATATTGGCCAAGATTTTGATAACCAGATTGCAAACGCAGATAACAAAGTTACTGGGCGTTGACCAAACTGGTTTCATCAAAGGGAGGTCTATAACTGGAAACTTTGTTTATGCCACGGAGCTTGTACAATGCTGCCACAAAAGGAAAGTCCCAACACTGGTGATCAAATTAGACTTCGCTAAAGCTTTTGATACAATCAACTGGGACTCACTGGATGTTGTGATGCATGCCAGAGGTTTTAGCGATACTTGGAGAAGATGGATGCACAACATCTTGCAGTCCTCACGTTCTGCAGTCTTGGTAAACGAATGCCCGGGACCATGGATCAATTGCCACTGTGGCCTAAGGCAGGGGATCCCATCTCACCATACTTATTCATCTTGGGCTTGTTCGCTTGGGCTTGTTTGGCTGATTTGGTGTGAGAGAAAAATACTGTTGGTTGCTGATGTGCTCCAGATACTCATCAAACAATCAACTCAGATCAGGCACCCCATTGTTGATAATGTGACCTGCTCGGTTGTGGCAGAACCTCCTAAATTATAGGGCCCACATGCACCTGTCACTGTCCAACGACCTTTGACATCTATGCATATGTTCCTGGTAATTTAAGAAGACTGTCGGGTGTCCTCGGGGAACCCCGAATCATCCACGATTTCCGAGCAGGATCACATTACAGAGTCATTGCAGTATTACAACAGTTTATTCAAATAAATACATCAGACTAAAAGTAGCGGAAGACTTACAATAACATAGTTTACAAACCATTTGTTTCAAACCATACAACTAAGTTCGACATTAAAACAACCAAAGTAGTGGAGCGGCATTATAATATAATACAAAACACACAAGGAGGCTGCCCTGCCCAAGGGCCACACAATTACTTCTCAACATCATCACAAGATACAATCATCATGCAAAGATGATCCGAATGCAGATCGCTCATGAGACTCACCGCAAACAAGGTCAATCGAACCCCGAGTACAAAAGTACTCAACAAGACTTAACCGAAATAAGAATTAAAAGAACGCAGAAATGTAGGCTCATGGGATTCAAGGTATGGCTTTAGCAATAATCGAGGTTCTTTTATGTAAAAGCATTTTAACAAAAATCTATATATCAACATTTAAAACTTCATAAAGATCATATACAAAGTCGACATGATCCTCATTGATATCATGAAACTTCATAACCAACACCTTCTCAAACCATCCTCAAGTTCCAGTTATTAATTACTACGATGATGAACAAAGTGAGTTGAGTCTCCAAAACCGAGGAGCAACGACGATTCAACCGATTGTAAACCCAAATTGGGATTCCAGACCATGATATATGCAGTCTCCGACCTACATATACCAACCTACCCTTGGATGCTCTAAAACAAGAATGGGTCCAGCGCCATCCGAGAATACAAGATTCCACCATTCCAAATTTCATGGCCACGTGGGTACATGCTATTCCGCCATCTCTCCACTCCCAGTGCGCGAGTAGCCATTCTCGTAATAGAATCGCCAAGTTCAGGGCTTACTGAGTATGTGGTTAGTACTACAAATTCTCACCTCATGCAATTCAACAACGGACGTGCCTTAATCGACACAGTAAGTGAAAGAACCCTCTCACAAGACCTCCATGTCCGTGGCTCACACTCACCGAGTCCGCCTTGGTCTAGATTTATTACTCCACATTCCCATATCACATGCTAACATAATTAATCAATGTCCCATTTAAAACTTGCAGGTGGCAGGTAGTCACCCGACTTTCATCGTTCTACGCATAGCTAAGCAAAACTAGGCATATACGAATTTAAAACTGGTAATATGGTAAATATGGAATAACAAGGGTGGTAATGCACCAATTAGGCTTTTACCTAACTCCTAATCACTTAATGCAGTAATGGAAAGCAAAAGCGAAATTAATTTGTAAAACACAAGGTAGTATTGTATGCATCCGGGGCTTGCCTTCGTTGACGGAAAAGTCCGGCTCTTGCGACGCTTCACAAGTATTCGGTCCGACCTCAACAGACGGATTAACCTCCTCAATAACTTGATTAACTACCATGTGTTCACCTTCGTTCACTACACGTAATACAATGCCATGTTTAACATGATGCGGAATACGAAATATAATGCTCGATGATGGATACAAAAATTAACAATTTGAATACAACTTTCCTTCGCGGTACAGTTGCAAGTCAAACAAACTAAATCTTTTTCGTAACACATACATCAACTGCCAAGGATCATTAACAACAAATGACCCAAGGTCATCACTCAATCCAAAATTACAAACAAAACCTAAATCACTAAAGGTTACTATTTGTTTTTATGAATTAATTATTTAATTCAAAATTATAAAATAAATCAACTTATTTCAATTGAGCTAAATTTTTTTGTAAATGTTCATTACATGATAACTAAGTGGCAAAACAAATTTCAAAATTTTTGGACAAGTAAATAAGCCTAGAAAATTCATGGAAATCCATTTATTAATAAATTGAGCAATTTTTATCACATTCAAAAGGTACTGAAAAACATTATTGCATATTTTTCTTAAATACTTTACACCACAGAGAAGTCACAAAAACTTTTCATAATTTTTGGAGCTCTAAATAAATCTACACAAAAATAACAAAAACAGACACTATTCATTCAAATATGAAAATAGAAAAATCCATTTGAACGCTGAGTCACTGACATGGTGACCCCACCTGTCATCCCCTTCCTCCCGCTTTGACTACGGCGATGATGGCGCTGACCGGCGATATCTCGACGACGGCGAGATCAACGGCGACGGCGAAGGCACTATCATGATCACTACATCACGGCGCACCGATTGGTGGCACAAACGCGACCAATTACTGCCTGGACCGAGCACTACGCCATGCCATGGCGGCTGCGATGTACGCAGCGACACAACGCCGGGCGAAACAAAGCCGAAAACGGAGAAACAGAGGGCATGGGAAGGTCCAAAGAGCTTACCACGAACACGCTGGAGCAAAGAATGAGACCGGATAAGCTACGAGGACACAGGTCGACGTTGACAACGGTCAAGGCGGAGCGATCTTCGACGACGGCGATGCTCCGGTAGCTATGGTGGTCAAAATGAGAAACCAATATGTCACAAAGCACTACATCAATGCGGCGAAGCCGAAGCAAGACTCGAAAGAGGGCGAGACTCACCAGAAGCGCCTCGCCCCGCGGCGACGGCTCGACTCGGCGGGGACGACGACCGTGGTGGAGAAGAAATACGACGAGTGGCGGTTCCCGGTGAAATTAAGCCAAATTGATGGGTTGGCTAAGTGCGCAAGGATAAGGCGGAGCTAAAGGATGCTTTGCTGCAACGGTAGAGGCACAGGTTCGACGACGAGAGCTCACCGGAGATGATCGGCAACGTCGGGAAAAACAGAGGGCAAAGGAAGAACAACGACGATGGCGTCGGAGCTTTATAGGGCGACCAAGGAAGCAAGGAGAAGCCACGGCGACGCCTTTCCTGCGCCAGTGCGAAGCCAAGACCGCCACGCGCGCGCCTGGAACACCGAAGAAGGTCGCCGGCGGTGAGTCGGCTTCCGCGGTTACTGTTCACAGTAATTACAAGTTTGCCATTCGCCAAAATTCACAAATTACTCTCAAATTTTCATAACAACTCCAAAATCTCCAAAAATAAAAGTTGTTCAAAATCAAAAGTTCTACAACTTTTCTTTTATAACCATCTCCTAATTCGGTCTAGATTTTGAAATGAACTTTTGAATTTGAATAGGGAATTTTAACGAATTACGCCTTTTTGAATTACTCAAAATTTTTCTAAACAACTTGAAAAACTCCAAAAACAAACTTTGTATAACTTGCCAAGCTCTACACTTTTGCTTTTGGGATCAACCCCAAATTATGCTTAGATTTTGAAATGGGTTTTCAGGGTAGGATTAAAATGCTGAAAAGCGGGGTTTTCTCGAAAAAAAAAATTCAAAATCCAAACAAACTTTAAACTAGAGTCAACCAATACAATTCAACACATACCACATGAATATAAACTTGTTTTAGTGTATGCATCTCAAAGTTTTCACCAAATGCCAAATGCTTTGCAATGCATATGATGACATGTCAGGTTTTAGTATTTTAAACACACGAGGTGTTACAATCCTCCCCCCTAAAAGAAATCTCGCCCCGAGATTCAAAGCCATTGAGTAAGTAATGGAAAAGAAAATGTGTCAATCCAAAAACATCCAGAACTTTTCCATAAAACAACTGAGGTTCTTTTACAAAACACAATTTGAAGTAACCGAGCTCACTAACATTATTCTATTCTATAATGACGCTAGAAACTCTGGAAACTTTTCTAGCAAGTAATCTTCTGATTCCCAGGTAGCTTCCTCTTCTGAATGTTGATTCCATTGTATCTTGTAGAACTTTATTGTTCTCCTCCGAGTAACACGATCTTTCTGATCCAACACTCGGATAGGATATTCTGAATAAGTCAGATCTGGTTCAAGTTCCACTCCTTCAACTTCAACATTCCGCTCAGGCACTCGGAGGCACTTCTTCAACTGAGACACATGGAACACATCATGTACAGCTGATAAATGTTCGGGCAATTTCAAGCGATAGGCCACCTTTCCATACCTCTCCAAAATTTGAAATGGTCCAATATATCGAGGTGCCAACTTGCCTTTAACACCAAAACGGTTAACTCCCTTCATTGGTGATACTTTCAGATATACAAAATCTCATTTGTTAAACACCAATGGTCTCCGTCGTCTATCCGCATAACTCTTTTGACGGGACTGAGCTATTTTCAAATTACTCTGTATTTGCCTAACCTTGTCTTCCGTTTCTTTCACAAGGTCAACTCCAAAGAATCTTCTTTCTCCGGGCTCCGACCAACTCAGCGATGTTCTGCACCTACGGCCATAGAGTGCTTCAAATGGAGCCATTCTAATGCTTTCCTGATAACTATTATTATATGAGAACTCAGCCAAAGGTAAGCATTCGTCCCACTTGTTGGAATAATTAAGGACACAACACCTTAACATATCTTCAAGCACTTGATTGACTCTTTCATCATCCATCGATCTGGATGATAAGTCAGTACTATACAGAGCTTGGTATCCAAGGAAGAATGCAATTGTTTCCAAAAACTAGAGACAAACTGTGTACCCCGATCGGACACTATGGTCTTTTGTATTCCATGGAGACTCATAATTCTTGCTAAATATATCTTGGCGTATTGGACAGTGGGATATATAGTCTTGACAGAAAGAAAGTGTGTCTTGACTTAGTGAGTCGATCTACAATAACCCATATTTGAGTCAAATCCTTTTCTTGTCTTGGGTAGACCAACAATAAAGTCCATACTTATGTCCTCCCACTTCCAAGTCGGAATAGGTAAGGGTTGTAGTTCTCCAATGAGACCTCAAATGTATAGCTTTCACCTTTTGACAAGTATCACACTTTGCTATATATCTTGCAATTTCTATCTTCATTTTTGTCCACCAAAACCTTTGTTTTAAGTCATGGTACATCTTGTTGCTTCCTGGATGGATAGATAACCTAGTAGCATGTGCTTCTTCAAGAATTGATCGTCGCAAATCAGGAACTTTTGGTACTACCAAATGATCCTTGAACCATAGCACACCTTCATTATCTATCTTTCAAACATTCCGCCTTTCCATTCTAGACTCTTTCCTTGATATGGGCTATACCCTTGTTTTCCTTACGAGCGAGAATAACTTGATCTCGAATAGTGGCTTCAACAATTATGTTGGTCAAACTACCTTGTTGAATTACTTCTATATTTAGCTTCTCCATTTCTTGACATAAAGTCAAACCCATTGTTCTTACTGTCAAGCAATTACAATAGCTTTTTCGACTGAGAGCATCTGCAACTACATTGGCTTTACCAGGGTGATAATGTACTTCCAAATCGTAATCCTTAATTAGTTCTAACCATCTTCTTTGTCGCATGTTCAACTCTGACTGAGTAAAGATATATTTTAAGCTCTTGTGGTCCGTATACATATGGCACATATTACCAAGCAGGTAATGCCACCAAATCTTTAGAGCATGAACCACAGCTGCTAACTCCAAATCATGAGTAGGATAGTGTTCTTCATGTTGCTTAAGTTGCCTGGACGCATAGGCAATGACTCGGCCTTCTTGCATCAACACACATCCAATACCAATACCTGAAGCATCACAATAAACATCAAATGGCTTCTCGATATCAGGTTGAGCTAACACCGTGCGATGAGTCAACACCTTTTAAAGTCTGGAAAGCCTCTTCACAATCTGATAACCAGACAAACTTGACTTGGTTCTTCAACAATTCAGTTATAGGTTTTGATACTTTAGAGAATTCTGGAATAAACCGACGGTAATATCCCGCCAATCCAAGAAAACTCCGAACTTAATGAACTGTGGTTGGCGGTTTCCAATCAAGCACATCCCTCACTTTGCCGGGATCAACTGCAACTCCTTCGGCTGACAAGACATGTCCAAGAAATTGCACTTCCTTAAGCCAAAAATCACACTTGCTGAACTTCGCATACAATTGATGTTCTCTCAAACGAGTCAGAACAATTCTGAGGTGTTCTGCATGTTCTGTCTTATTCTTGGAATATACTAGTATATCATCTATAAATACTACTACAAACTTGTCTAGCTCAGGCATGAATACTGAATTCATCAAATACATGAAATGAGCTGGAGCATTGGTCAAACCAAAAGACATCACCAAGTATTCATATAATCTGTATCTTGTGGTAAATGCCGTTTTGGGAATATCTTCAGGCTTTATCTTAATTTGGTGATACCCTGATCTCAAATCTATCTTAGAGAAAACTTTGGCTCTGGCCAACTGATCAAAAAGCAAATCTATCCGAGGTAATGGATACTTATTCTTGATGGTCACTTCATTCAACGGACGATAGTCAACACATAACCTCAGGGTCTCATCTTTCTTTTTCACAAAAATTGCCGGACATCCCCAAGGTGAGGAACTAGGTTGGATAAACCCCTTCTCAATTAATTCTTGTAACTGAGCCTTCAACTCGACCAATTCCTTAGGTGGCATTCTATAAGCTCTCCGAGAAATCGGAGCTGTTCCAGGTTGTAACTCTATGTTAAACTGTACATCCCTATCAGGTGGTAGACCGGGTAAATCCTCAGGAAACACATCAGGAAATTCACGTACTACCGGGATATCTCTAATCTCTTTGACGACAGTTGCACAAACTCGGCCCACTGATCTTCTTAAGGTTGGAAGTTGGATGAGAAGTTGAGAATTACTATCAGGCAAACTTACTCTTAAAGTCCTATTCAAAGCATCTATAACCGCCTTATGCTGATACATCCAATTTATTCCCAAGATTACATCTATATCCTGATCCTTAAGGATAATCATGGTAGTGGGAAAAATATGCCCACCCAGGTTTATGGGTACCTGGTACATCATTTCCTTAGTACACAGACGTCCCCCGGGCGATTGCACAAAGAAACTTTCCTTTGTTGCCCCAATTGAAATTTCATGCTTCACGACAAATGTTCTATTGATGAATGAATGCGATGCGCCAGAATCAAAAAGTATAACTGCAGGGTGATTGGCAACAGGAAACATACCCATCATCACTGGCTCCCCTTCCGGAATTTCTCCATCTTGAATGTAGAACACCCGTCCGATCTTCCTCTCATCTTTGCCCTTCTGAGCATTCTGGTTGTGGTTCTTGTTTGGTGCTTGACCCTGTTGTTGATTGGCAGGGGTCTTCTGATAATTCTGATTAACCTGCCTAGGATATGGACATTCCCTGGAGAAATGACCAGTCCTTCCACAATTGTAACACGGATAGTTGTGACCTCGTGACGTTGGAGCATTACCACCGTGGAGCATTGGTTGACTGTGAGTTCGGATAGGTTATCGCAGATTTTACATTTGATTGTTGCCCAGCTTGGAACTTCTGCGGATGATAAGGAGGACGATTATGGTTTATTGGATGATAAATCCCTCTCTGCCTCTTTTGGTTTCCACCAAAAGGTCCAAACAGCATATTCTTTTTCTTCTTGAGCTCCTTATGCTGTCGATACTTTGCCTCTGAAGCAATTGCAATATTTACTGCCTCATGATAAGTGATATTGGTATAGGTTGTCATCATTGTCTGCAGTTTGGTATTTAGACCTCTCATGAACCATTTCTTTTTCTTCGCATCCGTATTGACATGTTCAGATGCATACTGCGACAGATGATTGAATCTTCCCACATACTGCATAACCGTTTGATCCCCTTGCCTCAAAGCAAGGAATTCATTTAGCTTCATAGCCATCACTCCTTCCGGGATATAATGGGCTCTGAAAGCAGTGTGAAATTCTATCCAAGTTAACGGAACGCCTGCGGGTTGCATGGCCATCAGATTTGCATACCAAGCACCAAATTGCACCTCTAAGTTCTCAAGCAAAAACACCGGTTTTTGAAACTCGTGCGAAGAATAAGATCAAATTTTTGCTCCATGGTCCTAAGCCAGTCATCAGCCTCCAGTGGTTCATCTGCCTTGGTGAACACCGGGGGTTTTGTATCCGTGAAATCCACATAGGTAGCCTCATGCCTATTATGATTGCGGCCACGGTTTCCATGCATCCGATTCTCGATTACTTTGAGCCATCTCATGAAGCAAACGAGAATTTTCCACAAATACATTGACTAATGCAAATGATAGCATCACCCAGATTGGTTCGGCATCGGTGGCGGGTTGGGGATATCATCATCATCTTGTGAAGTACCGTGAATATCACGATCCCCGCATTTGACGACGATCTGCTCATAACAAACCAAACTTTATTCACAAGCCTTTATTGAATTGCACAACACTTACTCCGGACATATATAACATAGGGTTTATTACTATAAACACTAGACCCTATATGTACCAAAACAAGATACATAGCTTAACCAAGATTAACTATAACACAACTCTACTCTTTTCCGTGATTACTTCAAACTTCAGGCTCGGTATCCATTCCGGAATTATTACCGCCTTCATCATCACTTTCATTGATCATTACTAATTCTTCAGGATCTTCTTCTTCTTCCTCTTCCGATTCGCTATCATCGGCAAGGATGACACCGGGGTCCATGGCATCAGCTTGAGGCTCATGATTCGGGTTTAGTAGATTGCTAAGCCTATGAACTTCCTCATGTAGATAGGTATTATGTTCTTCTAAATCTTCTACATAGAATTCTAGCTCATGAGTTCTAGCTCTAGCTACATTCTCCCTATGCCAGGCTTCATTTTGTCCCTCCACCATATGAACTAACATGCTTTCGCAGTTCCTGTGTGTAGTGGTGAGACGCCTCAATTGATCATGTAATTCTCCTACCTGTATAGCATCCAAAGCCCTATCTCTAGTAGCTTGTGCTAACTCTGTAGAAATCCTCTATCTCCACCTAGGGATCGGGCCTAGAACTGCTACTGCTAGCACCATCGTTTCTAGGGGCAAGTTGGTGACGAGGAACTCCTTTGGGGCCAGTGGACTTATGGGGCGTCATCTTGGTACGAGCCATACTGTAGGAAGCCAATTTAATCCAAATAAGACCATTTGATCAAAATCCAATAAGTAGCTAAGATGGATTACATTACTCAAACCAGACTCACTACTCAACTCCAGACTAAGAGGTGAAGGAAGTAACGGGTGAATTATTTATGATGCATGAATCGTTCTTACGAACAAAAACATCAAAGTTTATAATGCACATAAACAACATTTATTTTTTTTATAGGGCATAGTAATATTACTACTCCACCACACAAAACCTTTTTTACCAAATAAGGAATGGTGAGAAAGAAATAAGATAAGTCAGAAGCAATTTGGACCAAATTAATCAAGTTAAATTTAGTCATCCCAAATCATTTTGAAGTTTTTGTAAACCAATACCACAAAAACTTTGTAACGATCGCTCTGATACCATTCTGTGGTAGAACCTCCTAAATTATAGGGCCCACATGCACCTGTCACTGTCCAACGACCTTTGACATCTATGCATATGTTCCTGGTAATTTAAGAAGACTGTCGGGTGTCCTCGGGGAACCCCGAATCATCCACGATTTCCGAGCAGGATCACATTACAGAGTCATTACAGTATTACAATAGTTTATTCAAATAAATACATCAGACTAAAAGTAGCGGAAGACTTACAATAACATAGTTTACAAACCATTTGTTTCAAACCATACAACTAAGTTCGACATTAAAACAACCAAAGTAGTGGAGCGACATTATAATATAATACAAAACACACAAGGAGGTCTGCCTTACTAAAGGCCAAACACATTACTTCTCAACGTCATCACAAGATACAATCATCATGCAAAGATGATCCACAACAGATCTCGCTCATGAGACTCACACTGCAACAAGGTCAATCGAACCACGAGTACAAAAGTACTCAACAAGACTTAACCGAAATAAGAATTAAAAGAACACGTAATGCGCAGGCTCATGGGATTCAAGGTATGGCTTTAGCAATAATCGAGGTTCTTTTATGCGTAAAAGCATTTTAACAAAAATCTATATATCAACATTTAAAACTTCATAAAGATCATATACAAAGCTGACATGATCCTCATTGATATCATGAAACTTCATAACCAACATCTTCTCAAACCATCCTCAAGTTCCAGTTATTAATTACTACGATGATGAACAGTGAGTTGAGTCTCCATAACCGAGGAGCAACGACGATTCGAACCGATTGTAAACCCAGCTGGGGATTCCAGACCACATGACATATGTAGGTCTCCGACCTACATATACCAACCTACCCTTGGATCCTCTAAAACAAGAACGGGTCCACGCCACCCGAGAATACAGTACTCCACCATTCCAGCCCATGGCCACGTGGATACACGCTATTCCCGCCATCTCTCCACTCCCAAAGGCGCGAGTAGCCATTCTCGTAATAGAATCGCCAAGTTCAGGCTTTACGGAGTATGTGGTTAGTACTACAAATTCTCACCTCATGCAATTCAACAACGGACGTGTGCCTTAATCGACACACAGTGGAAAGAACCCGCTCCACAAGACCTCCATGTCCGTGGCTCACACTCACCGAAGTCCGCCTTGGGTCTAGATTTATTACTCCACATTCCCATATCACATGCTAACATAATTAACCAATGTCCCATTTAAAACTTGCAGGTGGCGGTAGTCACCCGACTTTCATCGTTTCTCACGATAGCTAAGCAAAACTAGGCATATACGAATTTAAAACTGGTAATATGGTAAATATGGAATAACAAGGGTGGTAATGCACCAATTAGGCTTTTACCTAACTCCTAATCACTTAATATAGTAATGGAAAGCAAAAGCGAAATTAATTTGTAAAACACAAGGTAGGGTTGTATGCATCCGGGGCTTGCCTTCGTTGACGGAAAAGTCCGGCTCTTGCGACGCTTCACAAGTATTCGGTCCGACCTCAACAGACGGATTAACCTCCTCAACAACTTGATTAACTACCACGTGTTCACCTTCGCTCACTACACGTAATACAATGCCATGTTTAACATGATGCGAATACGAAATATGATGCTCGATGATGGATACAAAATTAACAATTTGAATACAACTTTCCTTCATGACAGCTTGCAAGTCAAACAAACTAAATCTTTTTCGTAACACATACATCAACTGCCAAGGATCATTAACAACAAATGACCCAAGGTCATCACTCAATCCAAAATTACAAACAAAACCTAAATCACTAAAGGTTACTATTTGCTTTTATGAATTAATTATTTAATTCAAAATTATGAAATAAATCAACTTATTCCAATTGAGCTAAAATTTTTTGTAAATGTTCATTACATGATAACTAAGTGTCAAAATAAATTTCAAAATTTTTGGACAAGTAAATAAGCCTAGAAAATTCATGGAAATCCATTTATTAATAAATTGAGCAAATTTTATCACATTCAAAAAGTACTGAAAAACATTATTTCATATTTTTCTTAAATACTTTACACCACAGAGAAGTCACACAAAAATTTTCATAATTTTTGGAGCTCTAAATAAATCTACACAAAAATAACAAAAACAGACACTATTCATTCAAATATGAAAATAGAAAAATCCATTTGAACGCTGAGTCACTGACATGGTGACCCCACCTGTCATCCCCTTCCTCCCGCTTTGACTACGGCGATGATGGCGCTGACCGGCGATATCTCGACGACGGCGAGATCAACGGCGACGGCGAAGGCACTATCATGATCACTACATCACGGCGCACCGATTTGTGGCACAAACACGACCAATTACTGTCTGGACCGAGCACTACGCCGGCCATGGCGGCTGCGGTGGCACGGCGACACAACGCCGGTGAAACAAAGCCGAAAACGGAGAAATAGAGGGCATGGGAAGGTCCAGTAGCTCACCACGAACACGCTGGAGCAAAGAATGAGACCGGATAAGCTACGAGGACACAGGTCGACGTTGACAGCGGTCACGGCGGAGCGATCTTCGACGACGGCGATGCTCCGGTAGCTATGGTGGTCAAAATGAGAAACCAATATGTCACAAAGCACTACATCAATGCGGCGAAGCCGAAGCAAGACTCAGCAAGGGCAGAGACTCACCGTAGCGCACTGGCCACGGCGACGCGGGCTCGACGGCGGGACGACCGGCCGTGGAGAAGAAATACGACGAGTGGCGGTTCCCGGTGAAATTAAGCCGAATTGATGGGTTGGCTAAGTGCGCAAGGATAAGGCGGAGCTAAAGGATGCTTTGCTGCAACGGCAGAGGCACAGGTTCGACGACGAGAGCTCACCGGAGATGATCGGCAACGTCGGGAAAAACAGAGGGCAAAGGAAGAACAACGACGATGGCGTCGGAGCTTTATAGGGCGACCAAGGAAGCAAGGAGAAGCCACGGCGACGCCTTTCCTGCGCCAGTGCGAAGCCAAGACCGCCACGCGCGCGCCTGGAACACCGAAGAAGGTCGCCGGCGGTGAGTCGGCTTCCGCGGTTACTGTTCACAGTAATTACAAGTTTGCCATTCGCCAAAATTCACAAATTACTCTCAAATTTTCATAACAACTCCAAAATCTCCAAAAATAAAAGTTGTTCAAAATCAAAAGTTCTACAACTTTGCTTTTATAACCATCTCCTAATTCGGTCTAGATTTTGAAATGAACTTTTGAATTTGAATAGGGAATTTTAACGAATTACGCCTTTTTGAATTACTCAAAATTTTTCTAAACAACTTGAAAAACTCCAAAAACAAACTTTGTATAACTTGCCAAGCTCTACACTTTTGCTTTTGGGATCAACCCCAAATTATGCTTAGATTTTGAAATGAGTTTTCAGGGTAGGATTAAAATGCTGAAAAGCGGGGTTTTCTCAAAAAAAAAATTCAAAATCCAAACAAACTTTGAACTAGAGTCAACCAATACAATTCAACACATACCACATGAATATAAACTTGTTTTAGTGTATGCATCTCAAAGTTTTCACCAAATGCCAAATGCTTTGCAATGCATATGATGACATGTCAGGTTTTAGTATTTTAAACACACGAGGTGTTACATCGGTGTTGCAATACGCCGATGACACACTGCTTCTGGTGCGAGGAGAGTTGTTTGATGTCCAGGCACTAAAAACCCTGCTTGATCGGGTTTGCCAACGCAACAGGTTTGCAAATCAACTTTACAAAAAGCACTGCAGTGCCGATCCATATGGATGAGAGGGCTGTGGAGTCATGCATTTCAGCCCTTGGTTGTCGCAAGGAAGGCTTCCCTCAGACTTATCTAGGACTGCCCTTATCAAACAACAAGTTGTGCCTCTCTGTGTTTGCGCCACAAATTGCAAAAGCTGATAAATACCTTGCAGAATGGCAGGCCTCTCTTCTGAATCAGATGGGACGTGCAACTCTAGTCAACTCGGTTCTGGACAACCAACTTATATATGCTATGTGTGCTCTAGCCATACCACATGGTGTCATAGATCAAGTTGACCGCAAGCGACGCTCTTTCCTATGGTCTGGGACAGCAAGCTCAAATGGAACAAGGAATCTGGTGGCATGGGATCACGTTTGTGATACAAAAGAACAGGGGGGCTTGGATTGAAAGACCTTGGAACCTAGAACATATGCTTGCTGCTCAAACTGATCCATAAGCTACATCTTGATAGCAATTCATCGTGGGCTCAGTGGGTGCGGGAAAATGCTAGTGTCGCATCTTTGACAGGCAACCTACTTGGCCAACACTGGGACATGTTGTGCTCCATATTGCCAATTTATCAGGCTATCACCACTATAATTCTAGCTGATGGAAGTACAACATCCTTCTAGCATGATGTATGGGAAGGGGAAGACTCTATGTGTCAATGTTTTATAAATCAAACTAGTAAATTTATACGATTGCCGCGCTGCTCTAGGAAAACGATGGTAGCATCCAAAAGACACGAGGATTTATATTGGTTCAGGCCAGAGCCCTACGTCTTGTCTCAGAGATGATCGAGTGTGTGTTCTTCGCTGAAATGCTCTAAAGTTCTTACAATGAGGGGTGCAAGAAAGGTGAAAGAGGTAGGAGAGCTAGAGCTAGAAGATGAATTGCCTGAAGGGAAGCTTTAGGAGTCCAAAGATGTGGAGAATGAGAGAATGTGAGTCTGTCTAGAGAAGGTGCCCTGGCTGCCCTTATATAAAGTTCGAGGCTACGGCAGGTACAAAGATGAAGGTTCTCCAGATTGAGGGGTCGTGAGCATGAGGGAGGGGCCTATCTAAGTTGGCTTGCAAGCTATGCCGTCTTGTGGTGTATGTCCAGGCATGGTTGTCGTCATAGTCTTATGCCCACGTCACGGTAAGATGTGACGTGGTGCCACTGTGCTGGCCGTGGCAGCACTATTGGCACAGTGGTGGTTCACCAACCGTCCTATGCGACGCGGTTTTCGTCGTGGCCTTCGTCATCACCTCTTGGTCTCCTAGGGGCATCGTACAAGAGTTGGTAGCATCCCCTAGGTCGTCGATTACCGGGTTTGCTTGTGGAGTTGGTGGCCACAATCCTGGGCTCCGGGGTTGTGGCTTCCGTCGGTTTGGGTGGTCTCTAAGTCAAGGCCTCCGTCATGGATCCCATCTCGTGGTGGGTAGGATCGTAAATGCGTCTTGTTGGTCCGTATTTGGACGGTGGGTCGCCGTACTAGCAGTCACTGATATGCGGTGTTGTCTTGTTTGTGCTGCGTGGCACAGGGATGACGTCTGACCAGACCGAAGTGACCGCTGTCCCCTTGGTTCTTGTGGGGTCAGTGTGGCGTGCTCACTCCTGTCAGAGCAAGCATGCTTCGCCGGGTCCGACCTCTCCTCGTTCCTCCCAGGGATCGGGACGGTGGAGAGGTCGTGAGTTTCTTGTGCGTCCTGCGGCTAAGTCTGATGAAGGGGTCGTGGCCGACCTTATCCTTAGTGCTTGGCCTAGTTTTCTTGGATCAGCTGGGCCTCGGTCGTTTGGGTTTTTGCTGGCTGATGTATCGTGGGCCGCTCGGCCTGCTAACTCATCATTGCTTTGAGACACCGGAAATAATAACCCCAACGCTATGGCTAAAAGGTTTCCTCAGTTGTTCAGTCATTGCAAAATCCAAGAGCTTACAGTGGAATAGGCATGCGCCTTCAGCAACAACTAAGGACGCGCCTATCAGCTATGGCAATTGAACAATTCAGTCAGGTGACGCAAATCCTAAATCAACTGACGTTGACACAAGGAAGAGACAAACGCCGAAGTATGCTCTTAAAAAAGAATGGTGATCTGGACATCCCGCTGATCTACAAGGCACTCAAAACAGCTAACCCCACTGGAATGCTTGGAGCAAGTTCGTATGGCAAAACAAAGCGCCGCCTAGAGTAAAGTTCTTCACATGGCTGCTCTCTCAAGGGAGAATTTAGTGCAAAACATTAAAGGAAAGACCTAGTGTCGGAGGATCCCACATGAGTGGGGTTTAGTGCAAAACATTGTTCCAGAAAAAGGGAGTAGTAAGCACCACCACCTGTGAAGTCTGTCCGACTGTGGATGAAACACCAGAGCACATAATTTTTGGCTGCACAACAGCTTGTCAATTCTGGAATGCAGTTCAAATAACAACTAATCAAGATTGGTCAGTTCAGGCTCTAAGGGAGATACAACCACCAGATCATATACCGGCAAAATACTTCAGTACCTTCTTGATCTTATGATGTTGGAATATCTGGAAAAGGCGGAACAATCCGGTATTAAGAGGTGAGTGAATGAGCTTGAATGCAACTTTGGCGGCCTGTAAATCTGAATCTTATCCGTGGGGAGCATGACTGCCACAAGAAGATCGAACCATAGCGACGATTTGGTGCTCTGTGTTGTCAAATGAAATGTAATCATATACAGCAGCAAAATGTAAAATGAAATGTTTATAAACTTATCTGGCTTTGAGAGCCAACAATCAATGAAATGCTCAGGTGGGGAATTCTCCCCCTAGACTTATCTAAAATTTGTGGAACTTCGTCACGTTGAAGGTTGATGGTTGCTGTGTACCATTGACTTTAGCCTTTTAGCAGCGTCCCATCGCTTAGGCCTTTTATTCAGACTTATGCTAGATTTTTAAGATTTATGCTTAATTTGTAATGGAGTTATGATGATTATTTGGATGCAATTACTAGTTAAATTTGAGGTAACTAAAAATTTGGATATGTCGAAGGAATATTTTATTCGATTCTTACAACATCCTTAATCTTGGTTTTGAAACTCCCCTCCATACGCCCGACTTTTTCATTAATTATAGTAACACGCATAGAAGATTATGATGTACTCCTGGCTCAGAAGTTCTTATTTGCCTAGGTATGGAGGAGACCATTCCAAATTCTCCCTGCTGATTCGGTGTTGGACTTGTGCTGAAATCCTTATTGATAGTGTACATAGTCTTTGATGTATAGGTTTATGTTGATGTTGAAATGCATATCATCTCAACCATGTTTGAGTGTAACTAGTAGTAGGGGCGAAGCCAGTTCTAAATTTATGGTGGTGCACTGCTAAGAGGACATATATAATTTGGTAGAAAAACAAGGTGAAAGTTTGTCTAGTTAGTGGAATTTTTTTTCTTACCGTGGTGCATTGGCACCAGGCAAGCTCAACGTGTAACTTCGCAGCTTAGCTCCTAACTAGGCCGTGTTTAGTTGCCTCCGATTCAGATTTCGACACTATGCAAAAAGAAGATTCTCCGTCACATCAAATTTGCGGTACATGCATGGAGTACTAAATATTGACGAAATCAAAAACTAATTGCACAGTTTGGTTGTACTTTGCGAGACGAACGTTTTGAGCCTAATTAGTCAATAATTGAATAATTATTACCAAATAAAAACAAAACGACACTGTAGCTACAGTGCCGCTACAGTGTTCCTGCCAGCCCCAATTCGGCGGAACTAAACGAGGCCCTAGTAGGTTTCTCAATGAATTGCAATCACATTAGTTCCCAACACAACTAATCTATTATCTGTCTTGAAATGTAAAGGATATGTATATAGCTAGTGAACAGTACAGAATGTACGTAAACAGTGCACCCGACCCAATAACGTTTTTTGGTTTCTCTTTATATAAAATCTTAGTCGTCTTCAAATTTTGTATGAGCATGTATCCTCGCATCATCTACTCATTTATATTTTCAGTTGATATTTTCATGCATATTTTTTATGGTTGGTTTTAAAGTGGGTAACAAAATTTATATTAAGCAAAATCACTTAGGTCTTATTTGGATGTAGTAGAATTGACATCAATCATGTTTCACTCTAATCATAAGATCCGATAACATCAAACAAAACCATAGTTTAAAATAAAAACTATCGTGCAGGCTGGTCGGGCCTGTTGCAACGCATCATGCGTGTGCGTCCGAGTACGGCCGTCCGACCGGGACGGGCACTAAGAACGGAGCTCACAGACTCCAGAGCCATCCGTTCCGTTGCGTGCTCGCCTCCCACTCCACTCTCTACGGTCCACGGCGGCCAGCAGCGCTTGCCACTTTCCCAGCCACCCGCCGCCTCCACGTGGCGACCCATCCAGCCATCAGTTCCACCTGGCCTGCAAATCCGGCGCGCTACTAACCGCCGGGTGGCCCGAAATTTCCCCAGCCGCAAGCCTCGAAACCGGAACAGCAATGGCAGCAGCAGCCGTTGCCTCCAGTTCCACCCCGCGGCCGCTCCGCTTGGCGCAGCACGGGGCGCTCGCGCCCCACCACGTCAGCGCTCCGCCGCCCTGCACCCGTTCCCGCAGGCCGCGGCTCGCCGTCTCGGCCTCGGCCGGGGTGGAGGCGGAGACCAGCGGGCCCGGGCGGTTCTACTTCAACTTCACCGGGTTCCCCTTCCCGCTCGGCCCGTTCCTCAACCGCCGCACCATCCGCACCGAGGTAACCTTCTCGTCCGCCCGCATGCCGCCTCGCCTTTTGCTCGCCGTCGACGACTGGAAGGGAAATTTCCTCACTGTTTCTCGCGTTGGTGTGCACCGGCCGTTGGGGTGGGACGAATGATTGGACCAGGCGGTGAAGGGCAGCATATGGCTGTTCGAGCAGGAGCAGGCGCTGGGCTTCAGCAGCGTCTCCACCAACATCCGCATGACCGTCATCAAGCTCAAGTCCGGCGGGCTCTGGGTGCACGCGCCCATCGCGCCCACCAAGGAGTGCATCCAGGCACGCACCCTGCCCGGCCCCATATACCACCTCTTGTTTCTTCTTCCAGCGAGTTCTGCTCATGCTGATGCAATTGGTTGCAGCTGCTCAAGGAGCTGGACGCGCCGGTGGAGCACATCGTGCTGCCGACCTTCGCGTACGAGCACAAAATCTTCGTCGGGCCCTTCTCCCGGAAGTTCCCCAAGGCTCAGATATGGGTGGCGCCCAGGCAGTGGAGCTGGCCAATCAACCTGCCGCTCGAGTTCTTCGGGATCTTCCGGGCCAAGCCTCTCAAAGATGAGGATGACGCCACACCCTGGGCCGCCGAAATCGAGCAGAAGGTGCTCAGCTCACCGGAAGTTGGTATTGTCCCTGCAGATGTTCAGCATTGTTTCGTGCATTGCTGCATAGGAGTCTGAATGTCACTTTGCTTTCAGGGATTGGGCCATATGTGGAGGTGGCGTTCTACCATAAGCCTTCAAGGACACTACTGGTGACCGATGCTGTCATCTTTGTTCCTCAACAGCCACCGGAGTGTATCAGCAAAGAATCTCTGTTGGCATCTGCAAAGAATGGACTGGCAGTGAAGCTATTGAGCAAAGGGAAGGAGGTTCCCGACGAACCAGTTGTTGACAATAAACTAAACCGTCAGAAAGGTAACTACTAACTACAGTCAAACCTTTTTTTTTTTTGGTACAGTGGTTACCAGTTTGTCACTACATTGCAATACAAGAAGACAAAACAGATGAAGTTTGCTAACTGTAATTCTTACATTTGAACGTACCACGCCCCGTTCGAGAATAGTTTCATTCATTGTCAATGAACTATCATGTGTAGACAGGTCAAATTTGCAACTGATTGTTTCTTTATGAGACTGAATAAGAACTTTACTACAAAATGTTTGTCCTACCTTGGTAATTTTCGTTATCTCTGAAGTCTGAAGTTTCTGTGAAATCATGTCCCAGATGTTTAGACTACTGATTAGCGATTATGCTATGTTTTCTATGTATTGTTCTGAGTTGGTAGACAACGGAAATGAGTATTCTTTAGATATTTAATTTTCAGGTCAAAGGTCAGTTTTGTGGAAAAATTACAGTATGTTGCTATCTTCAATAGTACAAGGTTATGTACCACATGTCCACATCAATACTGACTGATTCCTTGGTTATTTTCAATAGGGTGGGAGAGAATGGTGCTTCAAATACTATTTCTTGGTCCGTCAAATCTGCTTGAGCCAAATGCAAGTTTTGCTCAAATGTCGCAAAAATTGATTGTCTCACCAATTGTCAAGACGCTTGTTTTCAGCAAAGTTCCGGAGAAGGTAAGTTCTTGTGACAGTTGGAAAATCTAGCATCACACATCGTTCTATTGATGCCTTACTGGATGTTACTCCTGTCACAATCTCATAGACACATTTTCTTGTTGTTTAGAGAGGTAGTGTAAGGGATCATAGTCATTTTGAAGAGAAAAAAAGGACCATAAATGTATTATGATTTCACTGTCTTCAAGTAGACCTGCGTATTATCATTTGGTGTCAAATCGTCATTTTGTTATTACACGCCACCAACACAAACCGTTTAGCTTAGTAGCATCCATCTTTCAATTCTATGGTGGCTGTTAATCTTTTCAGTAACAAAAATAATAATGATGAATATTATATCTTCCTTATTCAGATTATTGTTAGATATAACATTTCTTTACCATGTGATCTTCTGATTTACAGAACTGAATGTTTCAGATAGTTGTGGAATGACCCCACCTGCAGTCTTTCTGTCTTTTCTGATATTTACATCCAATCCACACTTAAAAAGTTTACAATACAACCATTTCTAATATGTCTGTATTTGATCTATACTGGATCACTAGTTCTCCTTCATTGCCCTAGATAAGGCAATGTGGCAATGTCAACACTACAGCTAGTACTACGTAACAGTATTCTGTTCAAACTAATCAAGATCATCTGCTTCGATCGACAGGTGAGGGACTGGGTTGACAGGATTGCGGCGGACTGGCGATTCCGACGGATAATCCCTTGCCACTTTGCAGCCCCGATCAACGCGAGCCGGTCAGACTTTCTGGCCGCCTTTGCCTTCCTCGACGAGTTCCTCCCCGAGCGCACTGCCAGAGCGCCCAGTCTCTCACTGCTCTTCGCCTCCTTCATGGGGAAGGCAGCTAGCTACTTCCCTCCGGACGACATGAAGACACTCTCGTCTCTGGACGAGTTCTTGGTCTCTGTTGGCGCTGTCAAGAAAACCGTCTCTGGGAGGAAGAGGTGACGCCCGGTGGATGTGCATGGTTTTATTTGTAGGGATAGTTGCTGCAGTGCATGCTTGAAGCATGGTGACACTGTCTAATTTTTATGTGGTTAGTGGGCAAGTATGGTGCATTAGGCTACAATCTAGGAGAGTACATATGTCTTCTTGCCTTCAATAGAAAGCCAGGTTTTACAGCATATGGAATTTACCTGCTTGGAGCATACCGGAGTAGGTATGTTTTGCCATGTTTGAAGTGTCCGCTTACCACGGGATGGTGAATTCGGTGTTGCTCATAATTCAGGCTGCAGAATGCACAAGACTAGGGGCGCTATCTACGCACGGGCCATCGGCAAGGAGTTACTTCTCGGCCCGATCCAGGCATTGCAGACTGCTCTGTTTCAGTTATTGATGCAGGACTGCCTCCACGAGCAGGCGCACGCCAAGGTTTCTTTCATGCGGCAGGGCGTCGGACAGCAAGCTCATTATGACCACACGCATCGCAGCTCACACTTCACAGGTCGAAACGCTTGCTGCGTCGCTTATTATTATTACCTGACACCGACGGAAGTTTCTATTGCACGGACGTCTTGAAACCAGCCGAGCGCCTCGCGGGTTTCGTTGCGAGGTCCGTCCGATCTCCGCTCGCGCAGCGCCGCCGCACGTCCACCCGATTCACCGCGGCCGTTGCGCCGGGAGGGGGGCAAGTCTGTCAGGAGCGCGGAGTGCGGCGGGGACCGGGGAGATTTCTCATCGGCGACGAAGACGGTGCAGTGCTGTCAGGTGTCAGCCTGTCGCTGTCAGTTGCAACTCTGGACTCATCAGAGTTTACTCCTAGTACTGACGTCGTCGTCAGGCACCGGCAGTTAAAGTTCGTTATGATAGCCCGACCAGAAGTCGTGGAAAGTTACCGCGCCAAGACCGTGCATTTGTGTTCGCTGCCCGCTGCGCTGAGGCTGTGACTCACTGAGCACGAAGAAGGCGCGTCGTGCCGTCGTCGATGCTAATTGCCACGGCAGCATCAATGCGGAAGGCGAGACCGTGGAGCGCGCCATTAATTTCGGCATCCTCCTTTTGCAGTCACAGGAAGAACCAGAGCGCATTTACTTGCGGCGCTGCCCTGCCCCGCAACGCCGACGCCGACCACAGCGAGGAGTATAACGCGCGCATGACCTCATCTGCAGCTCCCGAGCTCTGCAAAGAATCCAAACTGAACCGAAAAGATGGCGTGTCTGGACTCCCATTTCGCCGGAGCCGGCGGCCGGGGCGAGAAGCCGAGAATGACATGAGCGAGCGAAACGACAAAGTTCTGCGGGCGTTACCGCGAGAAAAAGGAACTTTCAGTTTTCTACTAGTGAATAATGGAAGCCAAGAAGGCTGCAACTACAGGGGACCCCAGCAGCAAGGAACAGAGCAATGGGAAAAAGCCAAGAAGTCAAGAATCGGAAGGAAGACGAAGCACGAGCCTATACATGGCACACGTATCTACTCTACTAGTATCTCTATTATTGTCATGCACGCGGCACGCCCAGGCGTCGATCGGTCCTCCATTGTAAGTCCTTTCCGGAGGCGTGGCGTCGGCGTCGGCGTCGCGGCGCGTGGCGGCCGGAAAGCAGGAACAAGAGAGGCCGACGAGCAGTGCTTACATCGCGCGAGGAGCTCGGCGTCCAAGAAACGGTGAACTGACCGCCGCCGCGTCGTCGTCGTCCTTCGTCGTGGCGCGCGGCGCGCGTGAGCCTCAGTTGTGCAGCGGGTTCGGCCCCGTCGGCACGAGCCGCTTGGCGACGCCGTAGCGCACGTCGATCTCCTCCCCGCCGGCGCCGTCGCGGCCCGGAGGCGGCAGCGGCAGCGGCACGGGCCGGTGGTGCTGCTGCTGGTGGTGGCGGTGCCCCGCGGCCCCGACGCGGCGCCTGAGGTGCAGTGTGTGGCACCAGGAGGGCGGCGCCGGGTGCGCGCCGCGAGGGTCGCACATGCGGGCGAGGAGCGCGTCGGCGGCGGCGGCGGACGGCTTGGGCGGAGGAGGCCGGCTCCCCGCGCGTGGCGAGGGCTGCTGCTGCAGCGCCGCGGCGGAGAGGACGAGCAGGGACGCCACGAAGAGGAGGCGAAGGCCCCAGCACCAAGACAGCCCCATGGCTGCTGCGGCCGCGCGCGCCTGATCGATCGGGTGGCCCGTCCGTTTCTTGCTCTGGTTCTTGGAGGAGGACGAGGACGCGCGAGGGACACAGGGGGACTGGGATTTGGGAGGGGAGAGGCACTGGCAGACGAGGGAGAGGGACGTGAGAGCGAAATTAGGAGGGCGGTGGGCTTTAAAAGCTGTGGCACGAGGCGCATGAGGAGCTGGGAGAAAAGTGAAAAACAATAATCAGCCTGTTCGGCTGGAGCGGCTGGCCGATCGGCCTTCTCACGTGGGCACCGTTCACATAAACAGTGTCTTCGAGGATATTATTTTTCTCTCACGCCAAATTAGCCAGCAGTAATAATTTACGATCTAGCCAGCAGTACCGAACAGGCCGCTAAAATTGAGAAAACTAAAACGAGTAGTACGTATTAAAGAAATGAAAATAATGATTTTTTTCTTTTGTCGTAACTCTGATTTTGAGTAAAACATACCCTCAATGTCATCATTGAATCATCTACCTTTTTTACAAACAGTTTTGTTATATCGTACAGTGAAAAAGATCATTCCTACATCTGAATTTTATAAGCATGCTATACAAAATAGTTCAGTTGTTTTAGAATTAAGAAGAGTTGCACACCAAGATTAAAGGTGTTGTAAGGCCATCTCTAAGAGACTTTTTAATCTCACTCTCTAAATTATCATTCGGAGAGTCATTTGAATAGAATTCGTTCTCCATATCTTTTCACCCTCTAATATATTTTTTGCTCATAAAATTTTTCTATTTCTAGCAATAAGAAAGAATGTAGTGAATATTCCTTCCTCCCACCTAAAAATAAGTTACACTAAATTCTACCTAGAAATTACACCAACATAAACACCGTAATAGTAGTAAAGTCAAATGTACATCCAACATAAGTTGACGTTAACTAAGAGTGTGCGAGAGAAGATTTTCACCCTAAACTGATTAAGTGGTGCATATTCCAAATAGTCATTCTTATGAGACTGAATTTTAGGAAAATGATGTTATATTGTACTACCTCCGTTCTAAATTATAAGATGTTTTCTAAATATATTGCTTTTAATATATATCTAGACATAGTGTATATCTAAGTGCATGGCAAAAGTTATACATCTAGAAATGTCAAAACGTTGCATAATTTGGAACAAACAGAACAAAAGGAGTAAGATACATCGGTAATCGGAATTCCACCTCCGATGGTTTTTGTTTCAAATCCTAACACCCTACTAGAAATGAGAAAGTACAAGATACATCGGTAATCGGAGTTATACCTTCGATGATTTTTGTTTCAAATCCTAACACCCTACTAGAAATGACGAAAGTACGCTGTATATAGTTCGATATGGTCATACTTTAGTATTTAGGTGAATGCGTGAAATTATGACGGTAAAAAGGGGAAGAAGAATAACATGCTTAAATTAACCATTTATTAGTGGCATGAGAAAATAATATTCAAACAATTTGGCACACTTTTAGTTGGGCATGTCTACTTATCAATTAGATGTGAAGGATAAAAAAAAGGTGACATATAAGAGGTAAATGGAAGACTCAAATTTTCTCGTGGATGAGACAAGTGATATGTTGGCTCTATGTCAAAGATGAACATGAGCCTTTATTATAACTCTTCCCAAGATAACGTAGTCACAACATGCATACCGACCTTAGGTGGAGGCTAGAAAAGTGTGGAAGCCAAAACAACGATGAATGGGTGAAAATACGAAAACACTTCAAAAATTGGCCTAGCTTGTTTCAAAAAATGACCTGGGTAGATTTTAAAGAAAAAGGAAAAAGCTAGTGAAAAAGCATCAAGACCCCTAACTGAGTTTTGGTGTATTGATGACCATGCAATTAAGGGTCTAATGATATCATTGTAGGTGCATGACAACACAAAGAAACCCTCAAATTTCAAAAGAATAGGGCAAGAGGATACGTGACAGCTTAATTACATTTTTATACATAATCAAGGAAGTTAGAAAAGAAATGGTGACAACTGAATATTTCAAACATACTCCATCGGTTATAAATTATAAAATGTTATGCCTTTTCTAGATACATTGCTTTTACTATGTATCTAGACATAATGTGTAGAGTAAATTGCACAGCCGATCCTTAAAGTATTGGGCTGATTTCGTTTGGATCCCCAAACTATGAAATCTCACACTTAGCTCACCAATCTCATATAGGTCCTAAACAGCCAGTCGCAAGCAGTCGACGTGGCTGTCCACGTACGCGGAGGCGGCGCGGGCGGAGAGCGAGGAGCCTCAGGCTTGGACAGCCGTTTGCGCCTCCGAGCCTGCCGCGCAGCAGGACTCCGAGCCTAGTGGAGGTTCTTGCTGACCTCCAGGAAGCGGAGATTCGAGCACGACGCAAGCGACGCCGGGAGCTCCCCCTCGACGCGCCCGGGCATCACTCGGTGAGCGCGGACAGCCGGCCCAGCGCTGGGTCCAGCCGCCCCGTCAGCCCCGGAGACCCCGCCCGGGGTCGCCGAGCGCGAGTGCCGCCACCCGGTCCCCGTCGCAGAACACGCCGGGAAACCCGCATGGATCGGCGGTGAAGTCCCAGCCGTCGAAGAACTCGGAGCCGGGCATGTCGTCCAGCGACCGCCACACGGCCTGCAGCGCCAGGAAGTCGACCGGGTCAAGGATCCCCGCCGCCCGCCGCGGCGCCACCGCCACGGCCGCCAAGACGACGCACGCCACGACGGCGCCGAGCCGCGCGGTCACCGCCATTGCCGTTCCTCCTCTGCTTTCGCGCGTGCGCGACGGCTCTGACCTCTGTTACCTCTGAAGCTGCAACAAGAAGGAACAGATAAAAAGCACCGATCAACCGCGTCGAGCCGTGGCGCAAAGAGCAGCGCGAGTGGCGGCGTGGGAACCTTTAAGCTTGTCGCGCGCTGTCTTTAAAGGCGCACGGCGTGGGGTGATGCGGCGAGGGGGTGCTGCTGCCTGCTGGGCGTTGGTGAGCTGCCTTCGTACGTGGCTGCCCCCGTGAGGGGAGGAAGTGTGGAGGAGAGAGATGGCCTTGACGACGGAGGTCGCGTACGACGCCCTCACTCCCTCTCTCGCCTCGCTTTCTCGTGGAGGCGGAAGCGGCGAGTGAGCGCCTTTAATGGAGGTGGTGGTGGGTGGTGGCTTCCTCATAGCACTGCAACACGCACACGTACCGCCGCGCTGCTCTCCGCACTCCAGTACCCGCAACCGCCACACTTCGCCGTTCGCAGGCACACTGCCAGCTTACCAGAAACAAGGAATGATGCGTCGGCTGGTGAACGCTGTCGAGCAGGTAGGTGCACGACACTACTGTCACCAACTCACTCGCTACTCTGTCCGTCAGTGATACAATCTCTGTGAGTGAACCAGGTGCTGGCGTCAGTGCAAGTGGAGAAGCTGGTGATACCGGCCATAGCTGCTATGGTGGACACCTGGAAGAGGTCCTTCTCCTTCAGGCCTCTAGACCCTGAGTCGAGGGAGGAAACCAAGAGGCGGAGCCTGGTGGTGATCACCGGCACTACCCTGCTCCACAAACCCGTGGCCGCCGCGCCGCCGTCTCCGTCGCCACACAAACAAACCGAAGCAACAGCGGCGAAGAGTGGAGCAGAGCCATGGTGGTGGAAGTACACGTACGGGGCGCCGCCGCTGACGGACGACGAGCGGGCCTTCCTGGAGACGGACACGGGCACGGCGCCGCTCGGCTGCAGCTTCACCGACCTGGTCACCGGCAAGGTGTCGTCCCTGCACAAGGCGATGTGCGCGGGGAACTCGTCGACGTCGGTGCCCTGCTGCTCCTCCGGGTCTCCCGCAGCAGGTCCTGGGAGCGGCGGCGTGCTGCGGCTGTCGTTTGTGCGGTGAGGCGAGCGCGACGGGTGCGTGCTTGCTGTGCCGACATTGGCTAAAATGCCGGTGGCTGCCGAGGGTCACGTGTGCCTCACGTGCCTCCCCCACGTCGACTGCTTGACACCGCCTGGGTTGTTTAGGACCTACATGGACCGAATTAAGTAGATTGAGGAGCCCAGAGTGTAATTTCATAGTTTTTAAGGACCGGCCGTGCAATTTACTCTAATGTATATCTAAGTGTACAAAATTTACATATCTAAAATAGTCAAAACGTCTTATAATTTGAAACGGAAGGAGTAACAAATTAACATGCCTCAACTTCTGAAGAAACAGCTAGACTATAGAAATCACATGTCATTTGTCATAAGCAACAATTCATAAATGCAAACAAACTGCACAGATCCAAATTACTATATCAGCATGACTTGGCCAAAGAACACGAGGCAACATCAGTTCAGGAGAAATCTTCAGCCAGCAAGGGTACAATCAGAATATGGTAGCTTTGTGACTCATCGATCAACGATCATACTGAGCATGGCAGACAAGAAATATGGGATTATCCAAGATCCTAAACATTTCAGTTGAACAAAATGATCCAAGCTACAACTCTCAGTTCTAAAGCTGGTACTAGTACAGTAGTACAATTCTGCAACAAAATACAATTAACAGAGAGGTCGTCTGAGCATACAACTGCCCTAGTTCTAGAGTCCACAGTTGTACATACTCTACAATTTGAGAAAAAAAATCCCTCATGAAGCATCAGTGGGAAACAGCAGTGGAAATGTGGCAGCGAGATGATGAACCACAAGATTATAAACCTTAATGGCATCACATGATACCGATGACAAGTTATCTTCTTTCACCCGCAACCGGCCTCGACTCCATGTGCACAGGTATTGGTGCTGCAAGACCAGGCTTAACATAGGCACTTCTCTTGCTAGGCTTCACCTCATCAGACTCAGCAGAGCTGGAGCCTTCAGAGCCCTGATCAACTTCATTTCCTTTCTCTGTCTTTTCATTGATCGTGTGAACCTGACCATTACCGGAGAAACTCACCTTCTTGCTCACAGACGGGCGACCTGCCACCAATGCAGCATTGCAGCCGTCATGGTACTCGTCGGCCATCACCATCTGCTGCTGCTCTTTGATCAGCACCTTGTCAACGAACTCCAAGATCCGGGTGAGCTCCCGGCTCACCGCGCGCTTGCCCTCCCGGATCATCGGGTCCCCTCCCTGATCCAAAACCCAATTCAAAACCCAGCACACCGTGGCATACGGACCGAAGTGAACGAGTTCATGGCAAGGGTTCCATCACCTGGATAGCGTCGAGCCAGAGGAGGAGGCCCATGGCCGCCTCTGAGACGGCGGCGGGGTCGGCGCCCCCGCGGCGGCCGGAGAGCGACCCCCGGATCGCCGCGGCCTTTGACCGGAGCACGGCGAGCTCCTTGAGCTGGCGCAGCGTCCGGGAGCGCCGCGCCAGGAAGCGGCGGAAGTGGGCCTGGATCGTCCGCGCCGCGCGGTCACTCGCCGCGGAGGGTGGCGGCCCCGTGCGCGCCGGTCGCCGCGGCCGCGGCGGAGGAGGCGAGGGCGGCGATTCCGGTTCCGACTCGTCTCCCTCCTCCACCTCTTGCTCCTCCTCCTCCTGGTAGCGGGCCGCGCGGCGCGGGCGAGAGTTCGGGTGGGGCGGTCGGCGCGCGGGAGCAGGGGCGGCGAAGCAGCGGGGAAGGGCGGATTCTATCGCGGACACCCGACGCAGGAGCGAGTGGAGCAGGAGGTGGCCGTGGTCGCCGGATGGATTGGGCTTCAGGTGCTGCGGCGGCGGTGGATGGGTGTAGGCATGGGGCTTGGCTTCCTGCTGCTGGTACTGCTGGGGGTGCGGATACGGATACGGATAGGGATTCATCGCGTGGTGCGCGGCGGGAGGCGGCGGCGGCGGTGGCGGCTGGGGCTGTGGCTGGGGCTGCGGCTGAGCAGGCGCCGGGGTGCTGAGGAGGAGGTGGGCGGCGATGGCGTGGAGGAGTTGGTCGGACGCGGCGGAGCAGGGCGGGGCCGGCGCGGGTGCCGGGTAGTAGCACGGCGCCACGCCCGCGCATCCGCAGCAGCAGGAGCAGCAGGCGGGCGGGGCCGGGTCGTGGTGGGCGTGACGGGGCATTGGCGCGTGATCCGGCGGGGGTTTCTCGGCGGGCCGGGGACGGGATCGGCGGCGGCGGAGAGGGTGTCACTGACTCACATTCACATCGGGAGTGGGAGAGGCAGGGGAAAGGAGATGCGCTTTGGAACGGAGCCCATGTGCCGCCCGCTGCGGCCTGTCCAGGCCGGCAAGCAAGCGTCCAACGGGCACGCCGTGGGTGCGCTCGTGCCGCCGCGGGTTTTCGCTCGCTGACTGGTGGGGCGTCCTGACGTCCGGCTCGGGGTTTATTATCTGCTGTCGATTGCTCCGACTGCGAGCCCGTGGACTTTCACTTGGGAAGTGGAGGTTGGGAGGAAACGCCGGCCCGGCCATGGCCCGTGGATTTTCTATGGGCCGGCCATGGCTGTTTTGGCCTTCTCGGGGAGTTGCGTGTCGTGCCGTGCCGTGCCGCTCTCTACGGAAACTCACGAAGCTCGGCTGGCTCTTCGGTCAGAACTCAGAACTCAGAATTCGGAAACCTGAGAGTTCATCGTGCACCAGCAAAACAGACGGCGTACTACTAGTGCTGTACCGGTGCCAAGTTCCCAACCAGAGAGATACGAGTAGTCGAGTACGACGAATGGGAAAGGAAGCTGGAAATCTGTGCGGTTCAAAGTGCAGCCCTGTTCGCGTGAACTCGCCTGGCTTATCAGCTATGGATTATGGAACACTATTTATCTCTCTCAACAAATCAGCTTTAGCCGACTTATCAGCCATAGAAATCATCTTCCGAGATCTATTGGCATCTAGCAAGGGATTCAAATTTCAGAGTATCAACTACAATGTCACATATGCTTTCTTTCAGTTTTGTAAAAAAACATATGCTTTCTTTCAGCTTTGTAAAACAAAAACTACTTCAGTTCTACGTTAAGTGTTGACATTGCCTGCGTTAGTACTTATCAGCTTACAGTGACTGTGTTCGGCTGAAAAAAAAAAGCATTGTAGCCGGCTGAAAAAGCACTATAGCTGACTGATTCCTCTCACAAATTTCTCCAAATTCATACAGATTCCTCCAAGCGAACGAGGCCACTAATGTCCTCTACTTATTATGCCAACTGCCACATGTGTAGCAATCCTACTATCAATCCTACTATCCTAGTCAGCTAGATACTAGCTAGCCACTAGAGACGCTCTAAGGGCTTATTTGGATTAAGCCTCCGGACAACGCCTGGCCAGGCAAGGCAAGCAATTCCAGGCGTAGGATTTCGTCCCTGGACGAGAATCTGCCTACCGGTCACAATCCAAACACGCCTAAGGGCGTCCTCAAGGACCGGCTACGTCGTCAGCTTCTTCGTCCGACGTGAAAATATTAAACAATGATAAAAACATCTCACTAGCGACGAGATAATCAGCAGACGATTTCGCTAGGATCGAGGAATTGCGAGAACAGATTTACGGCAATGCTCTGCAGGTGGGGAGGAAGGAAATAAGATAATATTTCTTTTCAGTCTCTCACTTCCGTCTAAGCTAACGAAATCGATAGTATCACTGGGACGCCCTAAGAGCGTCGCTACTAATACAAATAGCCCACCCTTACACATTAATACTTGATCCACCTTACTCTCTCACAGAGTTTCTTAAACCATGTACATGTACATAAACTACCGCTTCTCTTTTCTCTCTTCTCTCCTCCACCCGAACAAACGCAAATCTGATGTGACACTTGCTACATCCTACTTACATCATCTTATTATACTTACTCTAATAAATTTGCATTGTGTAGTAACCCTAGTCAACTAGCTTCTAGCTAGCCACTGGGGACTCTCTATTAAAGTTTGTATTACAAAATGTCGTGACACAATAAGTGAAGTATTAAGGCGTGACTTTCAACGACTACTAGGGCAATATGGTAGGACAGCGGTAATTTTGATAGCCTATAATCCTCATGGATGCTTTATAGGACTGCGCCTATAGTCATGATCAGAGAAGTTTGATAGGTAAAACAGCAGTAGCTTTTGTAATCGCCCCTCCTTGCTTTTTGTTCACCCAATCACCCTCCAGGCAACCGCACAATTTAATCGATTACACTACTAGTGAACAAAAGCTGTACAGTCAGTAAACACAATTACACAACCACAGCTTAGGAAATGTGTTTCTTTACTTCAGTGTTCAGTGTCTCCTCGCAACCTATGTTCTGGACGACAATGCTACTAGAAAAAGTGTGAATCACTAAGAACCAGCGTTCTGATCTCTCTTCCAGAGGACGCCCAAAGTACCTGCAAGATGCGACCACCTTATCATCATGTTTGCACGTAATGTCAGAAGACAAAACAACAACAACAACAACAACAAAGCCTTTTAAGTCCCAAACAATGTCAGAAGACAACACCGGGAGAAAAAAAACGCTGGCATGATTCCATGACTTATAAGCTGTAGTGCATGTGCTTACCTCCTACGACATTACCAAGTTACTTGCTATTATTCTTCCTTGTTGAGAAAACTCTCTGGCAAGGAAAATTCTTCCCCCGGACTGAAGTTGTCCTTTTCATCATCCTCTGGTTTCTTCATTTATTAATCATCATAAGTAAAACTTGTGAGTTGCGTCCCAACTGTAGAATTTCCATACTAATGTGAAATTGTGGTAAATTTATGCAGATATAGATTTAATCTAATCCAAATGTCCACACAAATATAAGACAAAAACAAAAAGGGAATATAACAAAGTAATTCAGATATGGGTTTCCAGATACCAGCATTTCTAGGTTAAAGAAGCGGTCCAAGAGTTGTAAAACTTCATCAGAAGAGAATTGTCGGTCAAGGCTGTAACATATAACATATGGTCAGACCAGATTCCACATATTTTCACTGTAGTGTTCGAAGTTGAAATTTTCATATGTGGCTACCTTTTTCGCAAATATTCCATGAGGCCATAGAGAACAAAGTGCCGATGAATGCCTAAAACAAGTACACCAGAATTACAACATGTGCGAAACAAGGAAATGCATTCTTTAGAACTTTGTTTAAGTTGCTGGAAACAGGGTTCACAAAACATTATTTGCTAGAATTCCTAAATCCTAGATGGGAGACAGAAACCAGTTAATTTTTTGTAGATAATCCATTTTATCTTTTTTTTTATTTTAGTATTTTCTTTCCTCAACTTCTTATGCTCATTCAGTCATTCATCATATATATGTTTAACCACTTCTGTTTAGTTTAAACTAGAAATACAATATAATTATTGTCACTCCAATCGCTCTATACCACTTTTATGTTGTTTTCTATCTAAGTGTGACTTTTTTTATAAAAAAAAATTGAATTCTATTGCGAAGCGCCCGATCAAAACAACTTAGCAAAACAGGTAGTCAGACTATCACTGCCAATGCAGCACATGCTATTTTTATCAACAGACAGACTCAGATGCTCTTTGAAAATGCCTTGCAAATTATTTATACTGGCATACTCCATCATGGAAATGATGGACGGCAACCTCAGATGATTAACTGAAGCATTGAAAGCCAGGTTGGTTTCAGTTAAATTCTTTGAAAGAACAACAGAATGGAAATTGCATGGTTTCTAGTTTTTCTGATAGTGCAGCAGCATGACATTGGAGCCCTGTAACTTATAGTGTGAGGGGCACAAACCCACCTTCAATTCTGCAATACTATAATCCCACCTTGTACATCACTCAACAAGCTTTAGCTGAACCTTAACAACAGAAATTACATCCTTTGCACATCAAAATATTTTGCAAATATACCAATCATTTATTCCAATGAGGGTGAATACATTGTTTCTTTCAAAGTGCAATCACACATTTTTTTGGACATGGAAGCCAACCTTTTGTTATATGACAAGCATGCATATGGTACTCAGATAGCTCATTCAATGTTGACCTATTTCCCCGTTAGTGAATTAGTGTCATTAGCATAGATGTTTACATAATTGACGACAATTTATGCCAAGCCCCAAGGGCCAACAAACAAAAAGAAAGAAACCTTTGAGTTTTGATGGAGGGTAGAACTCGAGAGCCTGAAGCAGCCTCAGCTCCAACTCCACCTGCGATTGCTCCTAACATATACCAACATTACAACATTGAAGATAAGTCACGATGATATTGATAACAGTATAACACGCCCTCCTTCCTTAAGAGATAGAGGAGGAGGAGAAAGGAGAAAGGGACCTTGGGGAGAGAAGAGGCGGATGACGGCGGCGCCTGCGCCGGCGAGTCAGGGGCAGACTCGACGTTGTCCATCAGGGGCGGATCTAGTAAAGGGACATGTGCGTAAACATGTAGCCATCAAGTAGCCAAAGAGCTTGAGGTTAGAGTTTGGGAACTCGGTTTCGCACAGCAGACAGGGAAGAGAAGGGGCGGAATACCTGGTGGGCACTCTTCGCGGATAAGAGATCGGCGAGGGCCTCGGCACCTGGCGTAGGGCGGCGGCGGCGGCGGCGTACGGACGAGAGGAACGCGAGGAGGGAGACGGGTGGGGAACGAGGGAGGTGGTGCCGTGGACCCGTGGTGGACGGTTGGGCTGAGATAATTTTTTTTCTATTTGCTTGTTAAAGCCCAGCCCGTCACAACATTAGAGTTTTTTTTTATCTTTTTATATATTCTTTCATTTTCTCGTCTCAAATATATATTTTACAAAACAGATTTTTTTAAATCCAGACTTATACCCCCAATTGAACGGCAGTATCGTAAAGTCACCTATTTTTAAGGCGGCAAATACCTTATAATCATGTCAAATGATGTAAGGGCCCTATCAACATTTGAGGGTGTGGTCTCACCTAGCCTCGCCTCGTCCTACTGGCATGAGCACCAAGACGTTCGTCTAGCCTGGCGAGTTGTTTTGGCTTCTCCCACAGCAACAGCCAGATCTTGCTGTCACAGGTTTCAAGGCATGGAAGCAAGAAATCCAAATGCACTACTTGCCTAAAGGACATGCAATTAAGGTGGAAAACAAAGACTAATACTATATGAGGATGGATCAACATTGCGAGATAGAGCGCTAAATGAGGGTTGAACAGGAGTTCAGTGTTCGAGTTCAACAATTCAACATATCCATCTCGAAGGGTATGGAAGATGAGCTACATAGAAGATGCCGACAGCTAGCGGCATGTAAGGCACCCATCAAAACAACAAAGATGACAAACTTCAAGATAGAGTAGGCAATCAAGGGCCAAAGGAGGGAAGATGGAATCAGCAAAGCCATCTTCATGGTGGCATAAAAAAGGGAAAATATCCTTGCAATCTATAAGGCATGTTATCTTTAGACGTTAGGCTCTTCGCCTAAGCAATATAGAGCTCCCCCACATGACATTGCACGTAGTGATGCATTTGAATTTATGTAGTTACGTATTTGATTTCTTATGTACGATGCATTCATATCTAGTCAGTGTGTACAAGTTTCGCCATATCTATGTTGTGTTAAGTGACTCGCTAAAATTACATTAGACAACGATGTAAAATCATATTATGTCAAAAATCATTTACCACAACCAAAATGTACTAAACAACAACATATTAAATGCAAATCTACCACTGTTTAAATTTTATTAGCATGTTAAATAATTTTGTTCAACTTTAATTGGTGAGAAAATATAAGATTGAAAGACAGAAAATAACGTTGATGAACTTGATGATAGAACCATCCCACGGAAAAGTGCAAGTCTAGGTGAACAAGTAGATTTCAAGACGATACATTATGCTTATGAAAAATAAGGTACGAAAGGTAGTTGTAAGAAACCTTGAAATCGTCGTCGAGGTCCAGGCACATGAAGAACCTATGTCTGTATCTGTGTGGAGACATATACTCCATCCATATATTGTACAAAACATAAGTTTGGGACGCCCATGCCACAGGACTTCCATGCTATCACTAAGGTTTTGTTTGGGTGCCACTATATTGAAGCCGAATTCCATGATAAACTTGTAAGTCAAATAGCATAAGGGCATGTTTTGTTTGAGTTGCATCTTTTAATAAAGTTTTGGTTTAAAAGTTTTTTTTTTAAAAATGGAATAGTTTGTACAAGTTTTTTTTTTTTGCCTATTATAATCTCTAGTTCATCTAAATGCGTCTAACTTCTCATATAGACATTACAAATTCACAAGCCACAAACAACTTTTTACAATCTAGTGTGGACCCAAACATGCTCTTTCTCCTCTGATGAAGCAACTCTCTAATGTCGCTAATGTATTTTGTAGAGAGGTAAAAAAAATAGTGAGGAGGTTATAGAAGTTTTGAATACAAACTGATTTTAAAACCGTTGATGGTATATTATGAGTAACAGATGATCATAATATACTTCTAAAACCTTTTTCCAAATCTTAATACGTATGGATACGTATGGATAAAAAGAAATGAAGGGAGTAACACGTAGTAGATGACGATGCATAAACATTCAACAAACAATCAAATTATAGTGTCATGTCACCCCTAGCAGCACCAAAGAATATACAGTATAATAATACACCCACCTACCACAGTAGATCTTTGCCGTGACAATATAGAACGACAAAAAAATATTTCTATAAGAAAAAAAGTTTCACTCCTAAAACCCACTTTACTGCAAAAGAGGCAGGTTATGCCCCCAATAAAGAAAACCTCGGAGTACAATCAGCATCCGAACGTTGCAACTCCTGCCTGCGTCTGCGTGGGATGGTGCAGGCCGTAAAGGCAGCCCCAAAACACAGGCCCGCATCGGCTCCCATGCCATGCCATGCCAAAGCCGGACAGCGCAGCCCCAGAGCGGCGCTCAGCGTGCACCGTGCCACCGTGCACGCACCACACCCCTCGCTCGCTTTGGCTGACACACGCACAGCGAAAGAGAACAGACGACGATGACTCACCGCCCTGGCTTTACCCCACAGCGACGCCAGACGGCCAGAGAGAGCGAGATCGAGCCGTTGGCGTCCGGACACGGCGGGCTCCTCCCCAAAGGGGCGCACCCACTCCGTCAGTCACTGTGCACGGCCGCCCTCGGCCACGCGACGGTGTTCGCTCGCAGCAGCAAAAAGAAAATTGGGGGAAAATCAAGCGCCGCTTCAGCGTGTGGTCGGTGCTTTCGTCCATAAAAGTAGGGAGGACGGCTCGGAGGGCTTGACGACACTGGACACCACACCACTCCCCAGTCCCCACACCGAGCTGTCCCCATCGCGCGCACACTCTCTTCCCAGCGTTCACGAGTCCAGAGAGCTCGAGACCTCTTGCAGCCATGGCGGCTCCCCTGCTTCTCCTGCTGCTGCTGGCCATGTTCACAGGCTCAGGTAATAAGCTCCGGATCTGCACGCTGCTCTGCGCTTAGCGTTGTGTGAAATCTATCGCTCTTTTTTGTTTCTGTCCCTCTTTTGTTTGCCTTTACTCCCCTAGTCAGCTGCTTCTTGAAATCTGTCGCTCTTGTGCCTTGAGCTATGACCGACCCTCCTCCTCCTTGTCGAATGTGTCTACTCCTTGTCGCGTGGGCAGGAAATATTTTTTTTTCGTTTCCCCAATCTTTGTGCGTAGTTATCCAGCTGAAGAACAAGAAACGGTCAGTGGTTTCTTACATGAGTGACCAGATTTGAACTAACGGCTCCTCTCTTCTGCTCAGATGCGGCGTTCTGCGTGTGCAAGACGGGCGTGCCCGACCAGGGATTGCAGGCGGCGATCGACTACGCCTGCAGCAAGGGGGCCGACTGCGCCTCCAGCAAGCAGGGCGGGCCGTGCTACGGCAACGGCAACAAGGTGGCCGTCTGCTCCTACATCTGCAACAGCTACTACCAGATGCGGAGCGGCATGGGAGCCACCTGCGACTTCAACGGCGTCGCCACCCTCACCGGCAGCGACCCCAGCTCCGGCACCTGCAAGTTCGCCTCCGGCCCCAGGTAAACCACCAACCTCGCCGAATCCATCTTCCATTGATATGTAGCTAGTGTACTACTGTATTTCCTTCTTCAGATTTGGGACTTCAGTATTACGTACAGTATTTGCTACTGCTGATTAGAGTAGTGTATAGTTGGAATCTGGGAAGTAAGCACGATGCGGTATACTTGGGGTACTTACTGTCCTCGACCAGTGTCACTGTCAGGTCATTTGGCATTGTTAAATCGTATTAGGGCTCTTTTAGGGGGCGTTTAGATCCAAAAAATTTTGGATTTTGGCTCACTGTAGCATTTCGTTTGTATTTGATAATTAGTGTCTAATTATGGACTAATTAGATTCAAAAGTTTCATCTCGCGATTTCTCACCCAACTATGCAATTAGTTTTTTTTTTCGTCTACATTTAGTACTCCATGCATGTGCCGCAAGATTCGATGTGACGGGTACTGCGCAAAAATTTTTGGAATCTAAACACCCCCTTAGTGTTAGATTCTGTACATGGGGAACGCTTGGCCGTGCACAGTCACATCGATGACAGTAGTTTAATTCAACAAAGCTTTGAATAAAGTCATAGTCCGGTACCCAAAGCACTAGTGCTCCTCGTGTACCATACACCAACTTGCAAGATTGCAATGCCAAATCCGAAGGGGGGAAAATATTTAGCTCTAGCTGCAGTAGTGCTAGCTGCATCGGTATATCGTTGCTGGCCGTCGTCCCGCGTACAGTTCCTGGCCATGTGAAAATAAAGGGCGTCTGAAGTGGATCCTCTGGTCCGAGCTTGGCAATGCCTTTTCAAAGCCAAAGCGGCGGGCCGCGCCGGGGTCCCTTCTGGGGACGGCGGCCGCGTTAGCCAAAGTACACTGAACCTGCTGGACCAATGGCAGCCGGCCAGCCGCGGTTCATCAAACCCAAAGAGCTTTTTTTGCAGCTAAAGCAAATGGATATCCCCAGATTTTTCGGTGCACGATAGCGTTGTCTCCCCAGATTCTTTTCCCCAGCAAATCGCGTTTACTCGCGGTTCTTTCGTCGGACTAACGTGTCTTGCCATTGTTGATTCTCCTTCCTGCAGCAGCGCAGGCACCGGCGGCGGCGCTGGCATGGGCACCGGCGGGGCTGGAGCTGGCACCGGCGGTGGCATGGGCGCTGGCGCGGGCACCGGCGCCGGGACAGGCGCTGGAACCGGAGCAGGCACGGGCATGGGCGCTGGGACGGGGACTAGCACTGGAGCTGGCGCTGGCACCGGCACCGGTACCGGCACGGGGATCACGACCCCCGGGAACACCCTGAGCCCACCGTTCGGCGGCACGGGCGCGTACGGCCCGTCAGGAGCAGGCAGCACCGACTACAACGACGCCACCGCGCCGCGTGCCGCCGGGCTCCACGTGGTGTCCGCCCTTGCCCTCGTCGCCGCCGCCGCACCTCTCCTCCGCTAGGCGGGACGCGGTGCCAACTGGGCTGGCGGGCGGGCACGACACGCGCAAACGGGGTGGGCAGTGGATTCCGCCTCGGCGGTGGCTCTGGTCGCTGCCTGGCGTGCGTGCGTGCCTGCTGGGTTTTGATCGATCAGCCGTCAGTGTAGTGGTAGTACGGGGTTTATTGCTATTCAACTGACCTCTGTCCTCTCTCTCCTTGCTCGTGCTAGTGGTGGCCGCCATGTGTGGTGCTTTGTACTGGTAGAGATCTAGGGATTCTTTTGGTAGTTCCGGACATACGTGTAGTCGAACGTGTTTCTTCAGTCCTCTTTTGTTTTGTTGCTTCCTGTATGTGCCTCCTTGTGTGTTAGGTTGTGTTTACTAGAACTATTCTAGTGTTTGGTGGCGGCCGCTTTCCATGCATTCTGATTCTGTGCTCTGTGCCTGAGCTATATTTGTTGGTGTACCCCCCTCTCTCCTAGTGCGTCTCATGTTGCCACTGCACGTTTGGACTTGGGTGCAGTCGGGTCACATGCCCGGCATGATGCGGCGCCGTTCATTGCCTCGCACGTTGCAAAATCTGGAGGGCGCGTGCTGGCGCTGGGTAAAATAGGACGACGCCGCCGATCTATGATTCCAGGTCGATCCGTGGGCGCCGGCCTGCTGGGGCCTCTTGCGCGAGAGTTCTGGCGGAACATGCCGACACGGACACATGAATCTCACGAGGTGATCTCTGAGGAATCCGCTGCGGGGACCACGACCAGCGGCGCCCAGGCGCGATTGGATCCGTGGAGGCGGTGACCGTTGTCGCGGACTCACGGCAAACCGACCGACGCAGGGCGCAGTCGCCGCTATGGCTCGTCGGGGTTAATGGCACTGGCAGGGTAGTAGGTGTAACGGGGCGCCGGCCCCGCAGGGCAGGCAGTGGTCGTCAGCTCGTCGCGTGCTCGCTGCTCGGTTGGCAGGTGGTGTTACGGTAACGATCAATCCAGAATAGAATCAAGGGTAGGAAAGAGGAATTGGGGGAGAAATCATATATGGAACACGGCTGGAACCCGCGGGAGAAGATGTATTCAGAGTCGGGTTCAGAGATGTCTTTACATGACGTCACCTGGTAACAAACTCCTAACCGCCTTACTCACACACAGCTGGCCGAGGACCACCTGTCATCTATGACTATCCTAGCCATAACACTCTCCCTCCCTTAAGAACTAGCTTGTCCTCAAGCTAAGAAATCATCACACTCTTCATATGCTGTCGCATCCTCCCAAGTTGCCATAGCTTCTGGAAGATTAGTCCACTTGATCTTAACTTGTTTCACGGCCTCGGCTCCACGTTGAATCATCCTGCTATCCAATGTCTTCTCCAGCTGCAACACCGTTGCTGGATCAGTACAAACTGTGCTCAGATCATCAGAGATTTCACAACCAGCAGCAACTTGTTTCTTGAGTTGAGATAAATGCAGCACTGGGTGGATACGACTGTGAGCTGGGAGATCCAACCTGTACGCCACCTCTTCGATACGTTCCAATACACGATATGGACCGTAATACCTGAATGACAGTTTCTTGTTTGATCTTGCAGCCACTGTTGACTGAACAATAGACCATATCTCCTGGCTGAAAGCTTCCTTCAGAACGTTTCTTATCGGCTTCTGATTTCATTCGTTGTTGAGCTTTAGTCAACTGCAACTGAATCACCCTTGACAGCAATTCTGTTTCTTTGAGCCACTGTTCCAACTCTGGTACTGAACGCATCTGAAGATTTGAGATTCCAAAATGACGAGGATTGTGCCCATACAGTACCTCAGATGGGGAATGACCAATAGCTGAATGGTAGGCTACTAGGCTGTATTATGCCAATACTCAGCCACAAACAACCACTTACTTCACTGCCGAGGACATGAATGGACTGTACAGCGAAGAAAACCTTCCAGACATTATTTCAACCGTTCTGTCTGTCCATCCGTTTGAGAATGATATGCTGAGCTCATCAGTAACTTGGTGTCAGTCAACTTGAAAAGCTGCTGTCAGACATTACTTGTAAACACTGGATCTCTATCTGAAATCATGGCCTTAGGCAATCCATGGAGCTTATATATGTTGTCCAAATAGACTTTTGCTATCTGCATAGCAGTGTATGGATGATGAATGGGAATGAAATGTCCATATTTGGTGAATTTGTCCACTACAACCAGGATTGCATTGTATCTATCAGAAGGTGGCAAGCCTTCTATGAAATCTAAACTGACTACTTCCCAAGCTTGAGATGGGACTGACAAGGGTTGCAGTAGGCCTGGCTGCCTGATGTGTTCTATCTTTGCTTGTTGACATACTTCACACTGTTGCACAAATGTTTGAACAGTTGTTTCATGTTGGGCCAAGCAAATAATGCTTTGATTCTGTTATATGTTGGAGTGATTCCAGAATGGCCCCCAATGCCACTACTGTGCACTGCCTGAAGGATATGCTGCTGTGCCAGTTTATTATTGCCAACCCATACTCTTCCATGACACCTGATAACTCCATCAACTAATGTGAAGCCCTTGCTGTTTTCACTAGTGACCAACAGCTCAGTAAGTAATTGCTGATCCTGCTGATTTTCTTGATATCCTTCTTTCAGTCTTTGCACCCAGGCAGGAACACATTCAGAGATTGCATTTACTTCTTCATCACCCACACACCTTGACAAGGCATCTGCAGCAGCATTGTTTATACCCTTCTTATACTGAATCTGATATTTGAAGTCCATGAGTTTCATCATTGCCTTGTGCTGAATTCTGGAAGCAACTCTTTGCTCAGTGAGGTGCAAGAGACACTTGTGATCAGTCCTGATGAGAAACTGATTATGTTGCAAATATGGCCTCCATCTGTCTACAGCCATCAAAATTGCAAGGCACTCCTTTTCATAGACTGACAAAGCTTGATTCTTAGAACATAGATGTTTACCGAGATATGCAATTGGATGATTTTCCTGCATCAACACAGCTTCAATCCCTAAATCTGAAGCATCAGTTTCAAGAACAAAAGTTTTACTGAAATTAGGCACAGCAAGTACAGGTGCTTGTATCATCTCATGTTTCAGCAATTGGAAGGCTCTGTCAGAATCTGAATTCCAGTGGAATGACTGACCCTTTTTTAGCATTTCAGTCAAGGGTCGACTAATTATTCCATAATGTTGTATGAATCGTCTGTAATAGCCAGTGAGGCCAACAAAACCTTTCAACTGCTTGACAGTCTTAGGTGTTGGGCAATTTTGCACAGCTGCTATCTTGGTAGGGTCAGTGGCTACCCCTTCTGCCGAGATGATATGCCCCAAATATTCTACTGTCGGCTGAGCAAAGAAGCACTTGCTCTTTTTGATGTAGAACTTGTTTTGGTGCAGAATGTCAAACACTTGCTGCAACAACACCAGATGTTCCTCAAGATTCTTACTATAAATCAATATGTCGTCCATAAACACTAAAACTCCCCAGCGTAAGAGTTCTGCAAATAGAGTGTTCATCAAGCTCTGAAATGTTGCAGGCGCGTTTGTGAGCCCAAACAGCATGACCAGAAACTCATATAGACCTTGGTGTGTACGAAAAGCCGTCTTATACTCATCACCAGCTGCCATTCGGATTTGATGGTACCCTGCCCGAAAATCTAGTTTTGTAAAAACAGTAGCTCCACTAAGCTCATCCAACAACTCTTCCACAACTGGCATTGGGTGCTTATGTTTCAGTGTCATAGCGTTCAAATGCCGGTAATCAACGCAAAAGCACCACGTGCCATCTTTCTTGCATACCAGCAGTACCGGCGAAGCAAATGCACTTGCACTAGGGCGAACCACACCATTGTTCAGCATTTCCTTAACTTGGGTTTCAATTTCTGTTTTCTGAATTGGTGAGTAGTGATAAGGTCTCACTCGTACGGGCTGAGCTCCTGGCATCAGATTGATTTGATCATCGGCTAAACGAGCTGGAGGTAACTCAGTGGGTGTAGCAAAGAGGTGTTCATACTGCTGGATAAACTCCTGTACTTCAGTTGGCACTGCAGGCATGTCCTCTGCCTGGATTGAGCAGATGTACTGTTGGTCGTCCGACAACACAGCATGTGGAGGATCATGAAACATCTTAATGCAGTACGCTACTCCACCACCCCGAATCAATCCCTGGAGCTTCTTAGCTGGTACTGGCAGGCACTCTGCAGTATTATCTTGAACACCCTGCAGAGCAATCCTCTTCCCTTTGTGAGTGATCCTCATAGCTTTGGATTTGAAATCCACCCATACTGGACTAACAGATTCCAGCCAGTCTTCACCGATAATCATATCATAATAACATCTCAGGGCCAGTACCAAGGCATCAGATGTGAATGTCGGGCCTTGAACCCACCATTCTAAGGCAATGACTTGGCTAGCACACTGCAGCTGCCCCCCATCTGCTGCCTTGAACTGAGTTGGAGTACAGGGTTGGACTGAAAGCTTCAGTGTCTGTACCAATCGGTCACTGATGAATGTACCAATACTGCCTGAGTCAACCAACACCAGAACCTACTGCTTCCCAATCTGTGTCAGTAATTTCAGGGTTTGGCGCCTAGCCTTTGTGGCTGTCCCTTGCTCCTGTACTGCCATAGCTAACTCGCGTCAGGTACCAACTCTGACTGCACATCTTCGGAATCATCAGAATTCTGAATTTCCAGGGCATCCCACAACTCTTCCAACACATGAATCGGAACTTGCTCGGACAAGTGTGATTTGGTGCCCACTTGCCCCCACATTTGAAGTAGAGCCCATTCTTGCGACGATATTGCTTTAGTGTAGCCACTTTATCATCAGATTCCACACTTTGCACTTTCTCCCCATTCTTCCGATAGGTATTTCTGTCCAGATTCTTGGTGAAACCCCGCCCAAGAGATCTGGTTTTGGCCTGGTTCAACTCCTCTTGCAGAGTCGCTAGCGTGCTAGCAGTGTCCACATCACCAGGACGATGAAGCATGAGGGGTGCCCGAATTTTCTCTTTCAGTCTCGACAGAAAACGAGTCACGAAGAACACATCATCATAGGTGGGATTGTAGAGCAGAATACCATGTGCTAGCTTCTCAAATTGAGCGTGGTATTCCTGGACCGATCCGGTCTGCTTCAAGGATTCCAGTTGCTGCAGATGGTTTTGGTACTGATCCTTGTCGAACTTGTCGAACACGAGTTCACAGAGCTTGTCCCAATCGGTGACGCGACCTCGGCGTTCCACCGTCTGCAACCACGTCGCCGCCGATCCTTGGAAGTTGAGCGTGGCGAACCTCGTCATCCACACCGGCGGGATGCCATTGACCTCCAAATTCATGATACACCGGTCACGCCACAATCTTGGATTATCCCCACTGAACTTCGGGAAATCCATTTTAGGTGTGGGAAGCGAACGATTGTGCGATTGCCAATCGAGATCATGAGAAACAACAACTGCAGCGGGAGGGTCGTGGGGCGTACCCGTGACGGGGCGCGGTGGTGGTAATCCTAGGACTCCACCGCTCACAACCCGGTTGTCAATGCACTGGCCATGCCCATTGGGCGATTGAGAGCTCGACGACGGCTGCGAGTTCCACAGAACGGCGTTGAGGTCGAACCATCCGGGTGGGGGTGGGGGTCGCAGTGCCGCAGGAGCCTGGGGAAGTGGCGGAGTCGGGAGCGGAATCGGCAACGGAGGTGGCGGCGGTGGAGGCCGCGCCTCGAGCTGTTGCACGCGAGTCGTCGTTTCCTTGGACTGCTGCATCATCGTGCCCATCGACGTCTCCGCGATCGTCCGCCATGCCTCGAGGTCGTTGAGCTTGTTCAGCGTCGTCGCCATGGCTCCCTGAAACCCGGCGAACTGCTTCGCCATGTCCTGGAGTCCAGCGAACTGCTTCGTCATGGCCTCCATCATCTCCGCTTGAAACTTGGTTATCTTCTTCGGCGCCAGAGCGAAGAACTTTGACGCGAAGAAAAATTTCTCCCCGAATCAGGTGGCTCTCGATACCAGATGTTACGGTAATGATCAATCCAGAATGGAATCAAGGGTAGAAAAGAGGAATTGGAGGAGAAATCAGATACAGAACACGGCTGGAACCCGTGGGAGAAGATGTATTCAAAGTCGGGTTCAGAGATGTCTTTACAGCCTGGCGCGGTTCTCTCTACGGCGTCGGCTTATATCCTTGCCGGACACGCTACAGTGACGTCACCTGGTAACAAACTCCTAACCGCCTTACTCACACACAGCTGGCCGAGGCCCACCTATCATTTATGACTATCCTAGCCATAACAGGTGGCGGAACGGATGTCCGTCTGCTGGGCCGGCGGTGGAAATGCTTGCTTGGTCACGAGGAATGTACGAACGTTCTCGGGCCGGGGGCTTCACAATTCGCATCGACATGGGCTCTTAAGCGGGGCGTGGGCGTCCAATTCCAACCGGAAAAAGTCCACATTACCTTCTCAACTTTTGCAAAAGTCCGGTTTTCCTCTCTGAACTCTAAAACCAGGTAAAACACATCCCTCAACTTTTAAAACTGTTCATCTTACCCCGTGGCCCTGTTATAAGCAGTTTTGAAGGTGGTTTTGTCTTTTTATTTTTTTGTTTATTTTGGTTGAATATTTGAAAAATCATAGTAAATCACATAAAAATCATAAAATCGAAAATCTAATTTTGTTGAACTCCACATGAGTAGATCTACACGGTGAACATATAATATGGTATGCCTTAGTACAAAGTTTTTGCTGTGATTTTAGATCTATGCTTTTTCTGTAATTAATTGGAATAATTCATAGCTGTAGTTTCTATGGTCCAACTGTGATGAAATTTTTATGGTTAGCTAATTATTGTATGATTGAATTGTAGTAAAAATTTCATACTCATTGGATCATGTATAGCTTAGTTATAGATTTATTTATATTTAACAAGCATAAACCTAAATAAAATTTATAACTAAGTTATACATGATCCAATGAGTATGAAATTTTTACTACAGTTTAAGCATACAATAATTAGCTCACCATAAAAATTTTGCCACAATTGAACCATAGAAACTGCGGCTATGAATTATTCGATTTAATTACAGAAAAGCATAGATCTAAAGCTACAACAAAAACTTTATATTAAAGCATACTATATTATATATTCACTGTGTAGATTTACTCATGTGGAGTATAACAAAATTGAATTTTTTATTTTATGATCTTTTTGTGATTTACTATGATTTTTTAAAGATTTAATTGAAATAAATAAATAAAAAAGATAAAATCATCTTCAAAACTATTTATAACAGGTCAGGAAGACAAGATGAACGGTTTTAAAAGCTGAAGAAGATGTTCTGGATCGAGGTCTCGAGGAACTGGACGGGACGGGGGAGGGCCTCCGCGTGTGTGCCCGCTCCCGCTCGTGGGGTGGCACGGGCGCACGAGGCAGGCTTTTGATGTCGGGCCGCGCGCTCTGTTGTCTCAATGACGGCCCACCAAAATGCGTCACGAGAATCGTGCGAAAGAATAGGAAACGATCGGGACGAACGAGATCCGATCCACGCACGACTACACGAGAAGATGGGCCGCTGAGAGTTCAGGTGCGGGTAGCTCACCATGCAGAGCCCGTGAATGAACAAGATAGAAGGCATATGTTTGCGTCCCGCTGAAGATTATTTTCACCATCCGATGAGGTTTGGACATGTGCTCATTTGATTTGATGGTTTGTGGTGTCAGTCCTGCAGCGGTTTATGGTTTGTGCTTGTGCACTGAAACGGGAACAAGAAATAAATAAAATAATGGTATTTGAAAGTTTGCACGTGCGTTGTACTGTATTACCAAAATGGTTTCTTAATTGTGATCTTCTCAACATGCTATTTTTAGCCGGTTATTACTATTACATGAGTGTTATTGTAGAATGAACTACAAACCTTAAGTATAGGGGAGTGATCTCAGACATAATATTACAACACTTGCAAACGGTGAAAAAAAGGTCTCTTCAAGAGAAAGAAAAAGAAAATCAAAGCATCAAATTCAACTTTAAACTATAGAAAAATGCTGCCATTATAGCTTCATGAAACATGTTTCGGCTTACTCTTACAATATTTACCATCTCTATAAGTTTTTACCGGTTTGTAGAAGAAATCAATTGTGTTTGTCAGAACCCATAACTCAAATAGCTTTACTCTAAAAGCACTCAACACTCCGACACGTACTACTTGGAGAAATTGATGCCTTGAATCAAAAAATGTTACCCAAGCACAAATATTTTTATTCCCTGAGCAATCAGCAGTCAGAAGATAGAACCCACAATGGTGGCAACTATATCACTGGTAGAGAACCGAGCTTTACTCCCGGTGGGGAACCCTCTCTAGTCCCGGTTTCCCACCCGGGAGCAAGCATCCGGGACTAAAGGGGGGTCCTTTAGTCCCGGTCAGAACCGAAGACTAAGGAGGACCTTTAGTCCTTTAGTCATCAACCGGGACTAAAGGTGCCTCTGACATGCCACGATGGCGGCACCTTTAGTCCCGTTTGGTAAATCTGAACCGGACTAAAGGTTTTTTTTCTTTTCTTTTCTTTTCATTTTTTGTTTTCTTTTCAAAAATAGGTTTTCAAGTCGTATTGTACGCTGCTAATTATACATTTATACGCCGCATATAGTATGTTTCGTTCAAGCACAATGAACGTATTAAATCACACAATTAAAGCATAGAAATATATATATATATATATATATATATATATATATATATATATATATATATATATATATATATATATATATATATATATATATATATATATATATATATATGCATATATATATATTTACATGCATGCATGCATATGTGTATTTTACATTATATTATTTCATGTGCATATATTACAAAATATTGCATTACAGCTTGTTGTGACATAACAAGTTTCCTCTCATCCTCTAGCTTGGCTTCAATGGCGGTGTTGGGTCAAGTAGAACTCGCCCTTGGAATCGATGACCTGCTCATTAAAAAATCCGCTATAGACTCTTGAATTGCTTTGATTTGGTCTTGCTTGTATGACCTTTTCCTCCAACCATCGAGTCTACAGGTTTTGAATTAAAGGAAAATAAATTAATATATGTACATATATATATATAAAGACATAGTAACACAATCAATAATAATAATTAAATGAATATATAGTGTATTTTTAACGTGCTTTGAGTCTCTCTCAGTAGGAGTTCTTTGGGAGAGCACCTTGATAAACTTGCAAACATAGTAACCACAATAGTTGTTCCCCTGTTCCTGCCTCAGACACCACTTTACGAGAAAAAGATTTGTCATCCAATCTGGTGATCCGGTGAAAGCTATATGTTTAATTAATAAAGATGATGCGATTCATGGGACTTACTTTCAAAGGGATTACATTCAGTGGCGCTTTGCATTTTTCCATGTGTTGCTGCTCAATAAAGGTTTTCCAAACACTGCCCAATAAAAAATTTGCCACGTCATCGATATAGTTAATCATCATGTTTGTGTGTATATATAGTTGCTAGAGATCCCAAATTACCTCTAGATAATATCTATCATATCTTGGTAGTCTTGTTGTGGTTTTCATCGAGTCATAGATTATCAAGTGACTTTTCACCGGATCGATGTCCATCAATATCCAAAGATTGCTTGCATGTGTTTATAGGATATAACGCATAACACTCATTAATTAACTAGAATCAACATATGAGCCATTAAGGATATGATCGACATGATTAACACTCACTTGAAGTTATAGGAAAGAGTATATCCTTCTTGTGGCGTTGGTTCACTAAGAAGTTAATGAGGTTACTCTCGACTCGGACTTCCAATTAGTCTTTGGAGTAATTGGGTCTTTGAATATTATATGGGGATCAACAAAACCAATTTCATTGCGACCTTCCTTTCTCGAGCTCATCATTGTAAATCTGCATATATATAGTACTTGTTAGGATAATTTATATACATATACACACATATGATGAGTTTAATAATAGATCGAAAAGAATTATTACTTACAGTGCAATAGCAACTAATGATAACTTTGTCCGGAGAGGTCGGTGGCATAGTTGATGAAATTCTCGCAAAGTCAACATACATAACATCATCGCCACGGAACCAATGTTCGCCTCTAATTCGACACCAACGCAGAAGTCTCCATCGGTAGACGCTTTGCATGTACCACTTGTTTAGCGGTACATTTACGTCCCTAGATCGAGATAAGGCTTGAGGGTTGTATAGACTCGGCCTAGTACAAATTTTTTCTTCCAAATATCAACCTCCGTCGCTCTCTCAATGTTTCCATCACCAAACATCTGGTAAAGGTCGAGACCAGGTCTCATCAAGACATTCACCAATGTGATCCAAATCGACATCCGGAGGTATGTTTGCACTGATGCATTAATCCTAAATTCGAACCATATTCATTACCAACAACTAGCGGGGATTGATTGGTGCGCTTGTTGTCCGAGTTGGGCAACTCCTTTCCCGCCTGCCCGCTTTTTTTTACGTGCCACCTCAATTGACTTGGTGAGAGTGCGGTCATAGTCCGATAACGTTGATTTGGACGACTTACGAGATTCCCATTGTTGTTGTTCTGGTAAGAAGTCACCTTTTTCTTAGAATATCTAGAGCTACGAAGAAGTGCGGTTTCTCCGGGTTTCTCCTTGCTTCTTGATTCATTTTAAGTTTGTCATAGAATCTAGACATGTCTTTTTTATATGCATCAGTTCCTTCTTCCTTCTCTTCGAGATATTATTTTGGGAATAGCCCTTGGTTTCATGGTGGCTTTCTTTATAGGCGGGACCGGTTCTTCGCTTGAGGGGCTGGCCTCTTGGTAGGCTTCTTGGTAGGCGGGGCGGGGGGGGTGTTGGAGACCTCCTTGGAGGTGTTAGCGGCGGTGTTGGAGACCTCCTTGGAGGTGGCGGCTATGGCGTTGGAGACCTCCTTGGAGATGGTGTGGATGCAGCCTGCCTTCTTCCAACACAATGTCATCGACAGAGCACTATGATGATCTCAAGCGATTGAACAATTGGATTTAGGTTGGGGAGGATCTGCTACAAAAAAGGAATGACATATTATTATGAGCAGATTGTTAATTATTTAAGCCAATACAAATTAATGATGTAGTGTTTTCATCCGCACGCGTACCTATGGTGAGGTAGTTCAGGAGGAGGTGGAGCCGACATCCCCGGAATGATGATGTAGCGCTTGCCCATAGAATGAATGTCTTCTCCGCTTCTCCTAGAGTCTTCTCACCATCACCTCCGTGAATGTCAAGAGGCAAATCACTAAAACCTTTTTCACTTTTTATCTACCGAGATGGTAGCATATCCTTCTTGGATTATATTCCCATGAATCCTTGGTGTCTTGGTTCGGTCGATAGGATTAACAAGACCGATAGCCACCTTGATTGTGGAATTCTCCTTCGAATGTGTAGCTCACACGCTGTACAAGGTTCAATGGCGTCATCCACAGTGGAAGCGCAATCCTGTGTCCCCTTGATTTGGTATCTCCGTGGAAGCGCAAATGCTTTTCAACCGAATGATTGGCTAATGTTGATTCCTGCTCGATGCCCGCTTGCTTGCACTCACCGCTATTTGCACTTGCCTTCTAATTTCCTCCCGCATTCTCGCTTCAAGGTTTTTTTTCCGCTCCTCAGTGCTTCATGCACCGCTTCCTCCAACCTCTAGAGCAGCTGTGCCTCTTCTTCCTTCTTTCTCTGGCGACTTACAGGGAAGGTCTGCATCTGAGGGAATCCATGCTCCCACGAGACACTTCCTTTGCCTCTAGTTCGCCACCATGTTCAATAGTCCCGATGGCGTATGTCACTCATCCTTCTCTCTGTTGGGCTGAACGCACCACTAGCGATAGCTCTCTGAGCATAAAACAATCTCTCTGCTTTTCTTCTTGCGCCTTGCGCCATAAATGCACTTCCCTGTCTCCCCGGTCTAGTGTTCCCCATGATCGAAAAACCAATTCTTTACACGTTCTCCCCACTCGAGTGATTCTGGTCTGATACCCTTGGCAAGAAGGTCTGCTTCCATTTTGTTCCACTTCTTAATGGCAGTCGGGTAGCCACCTGATCCCAAGGTATGGTGGTATGTCTTCTGTTGGGCATTACGTTGGTTCTTTATCACCCGACTCACACCCTCTTCCGAAGTCTTGTACTTGTATAAACTCATCCCAATAGGGCCTCTGCTTTGAGATCGGGCTGGGGCAAGAAAAATCTGGTGCTATGTTCTTCTTGACATACGTCGTGTATAGGTGTTTCTTCCAAGTCTCAAACCGGGTGGCCATCTTCTTCATTGCCCAATCCCTAACTCGCTCCTTCAATTCATCACCATCTATTATATCATCATAACCATCTGTTTGGGAGCGTGAAATGTACCAAGACATCATTCCAAATTAACGCCTTGTCACGATCGGAGACAAAACTGATATGAGGAGCATTGGTCTTCTTCTTCCATTCACGGGTACTAATCGGGAGCGGTCCGTACAAAGGTAACCACAAGTGGTGCACAAATTTCATTTTATTCGCCCCCGGTTCTCCTGTATCCACATTGAACTCCGAGATGATGAAGCGGCCCTACAATGGCTTTTTGGGACCTCGAACATTTTACTCTTCGTTGTAGTTGTTGATGTCGATCCGAGGGGGCTACAAAACATAAACATTATTTTTAATGTCATGAGCACACATAAGACATATGATAATATATATAGCTAATAATAAAAAATATATACTTGGCCAATCTGTTGTTGCTCATTTTGTTCAAGAGCTAAAATCATCGACTCCCCGCATCTCATCCTCTTGCACGTTATTTTTAGCACCATCATCGCCGACAACTTGAGTGCCAAGTGTTGATCAAATTCATCATCAACTCCTCCTCATCCATGTTTCTCGGTCGGCCATCTAGCTTCAAAAAACAAAACCAATATATAGTACGTCAAATCTTTGCTTAAATGCGTAAAATCTACTTAACAATATGCATTATTAAATCTTGCCCCTCGGTCACGGATGCAATTCGCCACACTAGGACGAACTACGTCGGCACTAGGGCTAATTAGGGCTATACATAAACGGTCGAGGGCAAATTGCGTCGGTGACTAGGGCGAACCACGTCGGTGACATCAACAACGCGGTTCGCCCTGGTGTGATTGTTTAGCATTAACGATAACGATAATACGAATGTTGATCAACTAGGCCACGAGAAAGGGCGGTGTGACAAGAGTGGCGGTGCTCCACTCCGCCAGTATATATGTCTCTGTACACATGGGTGAACGAGGGCGGCGGTGGTGCTCCACCGTATACATAGAAACGCATGGATTTAACGAGGGCGGCGGTGCTCCGCGACGATATATATACTTGCATATGAATACAAATGACATATATATATATGTGTGTGGTGGCCGCAGTGTGATGTCTTGGACGACGACGTGGGGGCGGGCGTGTCTTCTTTGGCGGCGACGGACGGCGTGAGGCGGGCGGGCGGTGTCGGTGCGTGATGTTGTGATCCTATGTACCATGTGAACCATGTAGTCATTCATCATATGAGAAAATTCTATGTTGATAATGTAAGTATAAGTCATTATGAAATGTAAGTATATGTGTCTTATTGCTAATATAACCATTACTATTTCCGAAATGATAAGAATTTATTTTCTTCTTCTACAGGCGATCTCTGATGCTATGATATAAAGTTTGAAGATAGTCTTCCTTAAAAAAATATGTAATGCTCATATTACTTTAGCAACATTAATATATTATATCTCAGATATTCAAAGTTCACAAATGAAGAAACGTTGAAGTTTTCCTTCATTTGTCTCAGTAGCTATGCATGCAAGTCCAACCAAAACTCGCTTACATCATCACATGTGATATTTTTATAAACTAAAAACGCTTAGTTTACAAACTGGGTATCAAAATTGAGTTCCAATTTGACCATTATATATCCTACAACAAATCCTTCAAAAAAAGACCCTACATGAATATATTTGGATAAAATTTCGTTAACAAACATTGATCTATGAAGATAGAAAAAATTCTTCTATTGAAACTGTATCTTGTAATAATGGCATATCATATAGTGATGAATATATGGCGGTTGATGGGTTTGGATCATTTTCAGACTTTAGTGACAACGACAATGGTTTCCAAATAATATATAGCGTGTTTATTATACAAGCCATGGATTTACATCGATCTAATTAATTTCTAAAGTAATTTCATTGGTGGTCCTTAATTAAACTTGTCATGAGTTCAGTCCCGAGTGATCTTAAAATGTATTTTAGTACCATAAAATGCAGTTTTTGACACTCTAAACTTGCTAATTTATCCATATAATATCCAAATATTCAAAACTTGCGTTAAGATATGGTTTTGAGATGTGAGCTTGACAACTCCATCTTTTTCTCTTTGGCCTCGCTTCATTTGCATAGAGTTCCAAATATTCATTTTCGTTCCTAGATTTTGTGATTCAAAATTTGGAATTTTCAATCGACCTCGGCGTTGACATGGCTTACACCAAAGTTGTAGTTTTTGACATGATCTATAACTCGGCGGTGGAGGGCTCGGTGAATGTACAAAGAGATCGACGAACATATCACCTCGAGCTCGGCGGTGGAGGGCCTCGGGCGCGGTGGGGCCACGCAGGCGGCGGTGGAGGGGCCTCGGGCGCGGAGGAGGCGCGGTGGAGGGCCACGAGGCGCGTGGAGGAGGGGGGCGGCGCGTGGTGGAGGCCGCCTGAGGAGAAGAAGAGGCGGCGCCGGTGTCACGGAAGGCGAACGGACGCTGGTGGAGGCGGAGAGGAAGAAGAGGCGGCGGTGTTCGACGAGGAAGAAGACGCAAGCGGATCGATCTGCGTCGTGCCGGAGGTTATATATCGGGGAGAATTACTCCCGTGCCACCACCAACCGGGAGTAAAACCCTTTACTCGGTTCAGATACCAACCGGGAGTAAAAGTACTTTTACTCCGTGCGTGTTACCAACCGGGAGTAAGGAGTATACCTTTACTTTACTCCGGTTGGTAACACGCACCGAGTAAGGAAGAGATTTTTGATGAACCCGCAAGCTAGAGCCACCTTTACTCCCTATTGGGCTTCCCACCCGGGAGTAAAGGTGGCCCTAGCTTCGCGTTCCCTTACTGCTTTTAAGCAATAGTCTTGTTAAATACAATAGAAATGCAATAGTTTTTGTTAAATACATAGTAAATTAAATAAAAGGCATAAAATTATTTTGTTAAAATATGAATTTTCTTTTTGTTTATTGCACATAGGAAAAATCTATAACCTAACTTTTTTATTTTTTGTTAGAATTATAAAACATAATGTAACTAATATTTATTATTTCGTTAATGCAAAAATGTAGTGTTTAATTAAAATTATTAAAACTATTGGTTTTGGACAGGAAATTTGTTTTCACATCATTTTAACGTTAATATTTTAATTTTTCATCACTCAGTATCCTAATTTACCTTTTTGAGAGAGAAATCCCACCAAATCAAACATTGATTTAATTTGAAACATGACATAATAAACATCTGAATTCACAATTATTACATAATATTTAAAACACACACTATATTAAATCACTATATCATCAAGTGGGCACAGCAGTGAACTTTTTCTTTTCGTATGTCCCTTAGTTATGATCGCTTCGTAACCATGGAGTGTCCTCATCATTTACCAAGATGCTAGGGTCTTGGCAGGGACGAATGGTTCGTCTTTGTACCCAATATTACTAAGGTCTACTGTTGTCATTCCATACTCGTTGTCTACTGTTACCCCGCCTCCGGTCACCTTGACCCATTGGCACTTGAACAATGGGATCTTCAAAGTAGGTGCATATTCTAGTTCCCATATTTCATCTATGCGTCCATAATATGTTTGCTTATTCCCATTCGGGTCTGTGGCATCTATGCGAACACCACTGTTTTGGTTGGTACTCCTTTTATCTTGGGCTACTGTGTAGAATATGTTCCCATTTATCTCGTACCCTTTGTATGTGACGATATGCCATGATGGTTGCATAGCCAATAAATACAGTTGCTCATAGATGATCTCATCACCTTGACAATTTTTTCGCAACCAACCGCCGAAAGTTTCCATGTGCTTATGCGTAATCCAAGCTTCAGTCTTCCCTGGAAACTCGGATCATAAGAGATCCTTGTGTATCTCAATATACGGATCTACCAAAGAGGAGTTCTGTAGAACTGTGTAGTGCGCTTTATTGAAATAATCATCATCCATACCAATATATGTTTTCCTCCCTAGTGTCCCCTTTCCGCTTAGTCTCCCCTCATGTCTCGATTCAGGAACACCAATCGAGTCAAGGTCGGGAATAAAGTCAACACACAACTCAATGACCTCTTCTGCTCCATAGCCCTTGGCGATGCTTCCTTCTCAGGCGAGCACGGTTGTGAACATATTTCTTGGAGACTCCATGAAATCTCTCTAAGGGGAACATGTTGTGTAGGAACATAGGACCGAGAGTGAAAATCTCCTTGACTAGGTGAACTAGGAGGTGTGTCATAATATCAAAGAAGGAAGGAGGAACACCAACTCAAAGTCGACGAGACATTGAACCCACATCATTCGTAGTTTAGCTAGATCAGTTGGATCAATTGCCTTTCGAGAAATTGCATTGAGGAATGCACATAGCTTCACGGTGGCTAGACGTACATTTGGAGGTAGAATTCCTCTTAATGCAACTGGAAGTAATTAAGTCATGAGAACGTGATATCATGGGACTTTAAGTTCTGAAATTTCTTCTCGGCACATTTATAATACCCTTTATATTCGAGGAGAATCCAGATGGTACCTTGATGTTGTTTAAGCATTCAAACATGATTTCCTTCTCCTCTTTGCTTAGAGTGTAGCTAGCAGGGCGTAAGTAATGGCGTCCATCATCATCTTCTCTGGATGCAAAGTTGTCTCTTTCTCTCAAACAACCCAGGTCCTGTCTTGCTTTAAATGTGTCCTTAGGCTTTCCATACACACCCATAAAGCCTAGCGAGGTTCACACAAAGATTCTTCGTCAGTGCATCACGTCGATCGAGCTACGGACCTCCGTGACTTGCCAATAGGGTAGGTCCCAAAATATGGACTTCTTCTTCCACATGGGTGCGTGACCGTTAGCGTCTTTCGGAATAGGTTGGTTTCCATGTCCTTTTCCAAAGACGACTTTCACATCATTGACCATATCGAGTACATCCTCACCGGTTCAGTTGTGAGGCTTGGTCGGGTTAGTCCGCTTCCCTTTAAAATGCTTGCCTTTCTTTCTTACGGGGTGATTTGCAGGAAGAAATCGACGATGGCCAAGGTACACGACCTTTCGACATTTTTCAAGAATACACCTCTAATATCACCGAAGCAGTGTGTGCATGCATTATATCCCTTGTTTGACTGTCCTGAAAGATTACTTAGAGCAGGCCAATCATTGATTATTACGAACAACAATGCTCGCAGATCAAAGTGTTCCTGTTTGTACTCATCCCACACACGTACACCTTCTTTATTCCACAAAATGAGAAGTTCGTCAATAAGTGGTCTCGGTACACATCGATGTCATTGCCAGTTGCTTCGGGCCTTGGATGAGCACAGCATCATAATGAACTTCCGCTTCATGCATAACCAAGGAGGAATGTTGTAGATACTTAGAGTAACAGGTGCAAGTGCTATGACTCACTCGCTCGCTCTCCAAAAGGATTGATACCATCTGTACTTAAAGCAAACCTTAAGTTTCTTGCGTTATTTGCAAACTCCGAAATTCTTTATCGATTGCTCTCCACCGGGACCCATCAAAGAGGTGTCTCAACATATTGTCTACCTTACGGTCTTCTTTGTGCCATCGTAACAATTTTGCATGTTCTTTGTTTACGAATAGACGCTTTCAAGCGTGGTATTATAGGAGCATACCACATAACCTTGGCGAGGATTTTCTTACGGGACGTTAGCCCTCAACATCACCAGGGTCATCTCGCCGATCTTATATCATGACGCATGGCATACACGGGCATGCATTCAATTTCTCGTACTCTTTGCCACGCATGCAGATGCAGATCATTAGGACATGCATGTATCTTCTCTATTTCTAGCTCCATAGGATGTATAACTTGTTTTGCTTCAGAGGTAGTGGCGGGCAATTCATTGTACTTGAAAGCATCTTCTTTTGGATTTTAGTAACTCTCCAAATCCCTTGTCGAGATACACTATTCTTTGCCTTCCATTGCAGCAATTCTAGTGTGGTTCCCAACTTTTCTACCCCCTACATCACAAGTTGGGTACAACAATTTCTTGTGATCTTCTAGCATCCGCTCGAACTTGATCTTCTCCTTTTCACTTTCACATTCTCTTTGTGCGTCACGGATGACCCGACAAAGATCATCAGTGCTCATCTTCTTCTCATGGCTACCTCTTCTTCACTTCTCCCATTGTAGTATCATTGAAGCACGCACCATCAAGAATAATATCATTGTCGTCCCATTGTTCTTCTTCACCTTCTTCCATTACAACACCGGTTTCTCCGTGCTTTGTCCAATAAATATAGTTTGGCATGAAACCCGACTTGAACAAGTGTGAATGAAGAGTCCTTGAGTAAGGATATTCCACCATATTCTTACATATGGCACATGGGCAAGACATGAAACCGTCAGCGTTTGTTTGCCTCGGCCAAGACGTAACAAAGAATGCACGCCAATCAATGAACTCTTGGGAGCGGCGATCATCATTATTATACATCCAATGACGGCTCATCTGCATTACATGACATAAATATCATATTAAAACCTAGATCATAATTAATTATTTATACAACATGCGTGCCACCACAAAAGATACAAATTTATGAAAGCATCGCTATAATGTAGACAATCCCAACTACCACTAAAAGAACTAAAGCTAAAATACATTTCAGGAGCACAAGGATTTCATGACCAATCTCAACTAAAATAGACAGATCCCCGATTGTGCAACATCTTTGGGCTTCTTCTATTTGGATCAACGCCTCATTAGTCAGCCGTATTTGCTGTTGTGTGCAAGATATTTTTGCACGAGTTCAACATACTCTTCCTCCCAAAGAGAAGCTCGAACATCGCCCACCATTCCACTGAAATTAAAACAAAAAATTAGAACTTTAATCACAACCATCATGAAAATAGGTATAAACTAACCATAATCATTAAATACGACAAAATAACTCACATTGCGATCCTGGACACTTGTAGAAGATACGATCCTTGTTGGGACCCTCCTTCTTCACTCGGTACTCCATCACAATCTTCGCCTCATCATGACACTTGCCGCATGGAATGAGAGGAAGGCCCGCCTAAGTCGCTTTGAAAACCCATGAGAGGCCGAGGACCCAAGCGATTGCCATCTACTCTCTATACTCATTTTTTAATACACTATAAATTTCTCCTTTTATAAACAAATAAAATTAACAAACTATAAAATTATCTAGATCTCTAAACAATGATATTTTTAATGGTCATTGTGTTCTCGTCTTTTACTGCGGCAGGTAAGTAATTCACATGATATTTCCGTAAATTAACAGAAGAATGGGAGTGTACACACATAACAGACTACTGCGACGATATCGGGACGTGTGAATAAATAACCATCCGTACTAGTTGACCTTGCTTACGTGATCATCTCGGCGAGCATTTCTCCACCGGACGGCACCGTACTTGGCCACGGAAGAGCTCCAATTCTACGAGGAAGGGAACACGGTCTTCCACGACCGTTGCCGCTCTCCCTCGTAGAATCAAAGCTCCTCCTTGACGTCCGTTACCGCTCGGCAGAGAACATGCTCGCCGAAATGAACACGGTCCGCTAGTTCAACTAGTACGGATTTTCTATAATTTTCTAACTATTTTCTAAGTTTTTCATTTCATAAAAAGTTAAAATAAAAAGTACGGTGATTGACAGACTACTGCGACGATATCGGGACATGTGAATAAATAACCATCCGTACTAGTTGAACTTGCTTACGTGATCATCTCGGCGAGCATTTCTCCATCGGACGGCACCGTACTTGGTCAAGGAAGAGCTCCGATTCTGCGAGTAAGGGAACACGGTCTCCCACGACCGTTGTCGCTCTCCCTCGTAGATTCAAAGCTCCTCCTTGATGTCCGTTACCGCTCGACAGAGAACATGCTTGCCGAGCTAAACACGGTCCGCAAGTTCAACTAGTACGGATTTTCTATAATTTTCTAACTATTTTCTAAGTTTTTATTTATATATACTACGTTTAGGTACGGTGATTGACAGACTACTACGACGATATCGGGACATGTGAATAAATAACCATCCGTACTAGCTGACCTTGCTTACGTGATCATCTCGGCGAGCATTTCTCCACCGGACGGCACCGTACTTGGTCAAGGAAGAGCTCCGATTCTACGAGGAAGGGAACACGGTCTTCCACGACCGTTGTCGCTCTCCCTCGTAGAATCAAAGCTCCTCCTTGACGTCCGTTACCGCTCGGCAGAGAACATGTTTGCCGAGCTGAACACGGTCCGCAAGTTCAACTAGTACGGATTTGCTATAATTTTCTAACTATTTTCTAAGTTTATATTTATATATACTTTAACCTTCTTTCATGTAAATATGCAAGCTTGAAATGATTTTGAGCTCAAATTGCTTACAAATGAAAAAAACCACAATAAAGAACCATAAATATATATAGTGAACAAAATGGCATAAGAAAATGGTGAAAAATGAGAGTATGAGATTGGTAACCTTTACAACTGAAGAATCGACGGAGGAATCGAAGAAATCGATGGAAGAATGGATGGAGGAACAATGGAGGGAGGGAGGAAGCAAGAACACTACTGCAGTGAGCTTCAAAATGTGCTGAGCTCGGGCTCGGGGAGGAAGAAGGAGACGGCCGATTTATAAAGGGAGAACATTTAGTCCCGATTGGTGGATCCAACCGGGACTAAAGGTAACTTTCCAACCCCGGGCGCAGCCACGGCCCGAGAGAGATTTTACTCCCGGTTGGAGCCACCAACCGGGAGTAAAAAGTATACTTTAGTCCCGGTTGGTGGCTCCAACCGGGACTAAAGGTCCCTGCCACCTCTGTCTGGCGCAGTAGCCGTTGGGCAGGGACCTTTAGTCCCGGTTGGATCCTCCAACCGGGACTAAAGGTATTTCTAGTCCCGGGGGCAAAAAATTCCGGGACTAGAGCCCATTTTGGCCGAGGATCAAAGGTCTGTTCTCTACTAATGTATATTATAGAGTTATTGTCGGATTTCATTCAGATAAACAAAGGTTCTAACATGCAGTACATGGACAGTTCAGTTAACATGTTGACAATGCAGCTACAAAATTAAGTGTCTGCTAATATCTACAGATTTCTCATTCTAACAAGTCTATAACCAAAGAACACAAAATAATACAATATGAATATAGCTACTAGCTATAAATTTCTCAATCCAACAAGAGCCAGCAAAGCTAAAATAAGTGGTTTTATCTTCAGTTCATTCTGGGTTGGTTCTAGCCACTACCTCTAGCTGCAGTGCTGCATTTGTTGAAGCCATAACTATTGTGAGTCATGCTAAATGAGACTTTGGTATTCTTCTCTAGCTCCGGTGAGGGCTCCAACAAATATCTAATAACATTTGAGTTAGGGATCGGGACTTGGTGTGGTGGGGGGGACCTTCTCTCGAATGTTACATCAATCATTGCCTTAGGATAGGTAGTATGAACCAAGCAACCTTAGCGGCTAGACGAGGGGGTGTGACTATGATGTGGAAATACAAGAAGGATTGGACTAGGGGCATCAAATCTTTTGCCGGTAGACTTGGGTTAGCTTGATATCTATGACAACGAGAAACCACTGGAGACGAGAGATGGTGAACATATTGGGAGCATCTGTGCCTCACATCGATTGTTGGCTCGCGCAAATGCAAGAGAAGAAGAGTTCATGGTCAACAGGAGATAGAGGAAAGATGTGGAGTGTTAGATCGAGGGCATGAACCTCGTGAACATTTGAATGCTGCATAGAGATCCTTTTAAGTATATTTACAGATGGAGATGTAATTGCATTCACGGGGCTTTGGAGGTTAAAAAAAGAATTCGATCTCTAGAAAAAATGACATATCCAAGGCTTTGCTACTAAGTAGACTTAGCCTTCCGTAGGGTAGATAAATGCCCAAAGGTTGACTTGTATGAGGAGCTTCTTGACCAACAAAGTATGATAAGTTCTTAACCATACAAGCCACAGTTGTGAGGGGCATTTTTTGATGCAAGACTTTGGGTTCGAAATCCCAACTGGTTGGTTTCAGTGGCAGAGAACCAACTACTACACCAAGCGTGCATTTTCCATAGTGCGTAGCATTTTCTTATGAAATAGCTAGGGTTCGAAACCCCAATCGGTTGGTTTCAACCGGAGAGGACCAACTACAATTGCCAAGTGTGTGTTTGCTACATGACCTACAAGTTAATGTGCACTTACATGTTATATTTAGAAAAAATAAAATACGCCAAGCACGCTTGACTCTCACATAGCCCAAGTGTATGCGATGGTTTATATATATACATGCATATATATATTTTTTAAAAAAGCAGAATTCTAAGGAATGACCTCTCACGAGGCTTTGCCATCAAGGAGACTAAATGATAGGTTTGTACGCGAGCAGTTGTTAGCCAGCGCGTGCAGCAACCTGATGTTGGATCTTATTAACTCGTAAAATCCATAGTGAGAATATTGTTTTAAGCAAGATAAGAAGTTTGTGAATCCTGGCCAATTGGTTCATACATTGGAGAACCAACCACAAACATACTAATGACAAGATAAAAGACGGATAAATATATTTTCTTTTGTTGGACCTCCTCGTTCCAATCGTTTGGGTGCAGTAATATACAACAGTATATAGTTAGTTTCAAGGTTGCTACCAAACATTGAACACCGTTATTTTTACCGGGATGATATATTCTAGTCTCACACTTTCATCAGGGGCCTCAAACTGCCATCTTGTAATGATTGACCAGCTAACAGTGGATGTCGCTTTCGCTGCAACGCACTTTGTCCATGCAGAACCTTAGACATCTTGTGATGCTTAACCACATCTAATTGTGGTTTGTCAGCAATTGGAGCTAGCAACTGCTGACTGGGCCAGACACCCATCATAGATTCCTAGTAAGCGTCTAATTTTGGATGGATGACCGGAGCCGGAATGCATTTGTCAATGGCTGGTACGGATCAACCAACAGCATAGCGGCTACACTGTCACGCAGTCAGGCCCAAGCGAGCACTATTTTGATTCCCTGCAGCAGCAGACCGGTTCGGTACTAACCTTGTGTCTTGCCGATCTAAGTCCTTGTTAAGTTCCTCTCATATAGTTTAGTTCTCATCGCATGGAATGTTTGATACATGGAGTATTAAATATAGATTAAAAAATAATTAATTACACAGTTTGCGACTAATCTGTGAGATGAATCTTTTAAGCCTAATTAGTCCATGATTCGACAGTGTGTGCTACAGTAACACATGTGCTAATGATGTATTAATTAGGCTTAATAAATTCGTCTCGCGAATTACTAACAGATTCTGTAATTTATTTTTTTATTAGTATCTGAACACTCCATGCGACACCCCGTGTCGACGAAATATGGTCGGCAGTCTACCTAGGGGTATACCCAAGGTAGTAGATTGTCGGCAGACAGATGCGCAAGCCACAACACAAGACGGTGACGCAAGACAGACACAAGGTTTTATCCAGGTTCGGCCGCCAAGAAGGCGTAATACCTACGTCCTGCGTCTGATTTGTATTGCTGTATGTCAATGAGAGATGTTTTTTAGAGGGGTCCCCTGCCCGCCTTATATAGTTCGGCGGGCAGGGTTACAGATCTGGAAACTAATCCTAGCCAGTTACAATTGCCATATGTGGCCGGATAAGGATTCCTATTCTAACCGACCAGGATCTTGATTGATCGCCAAATCCGCCTTGACTCCTTGCGCGAGACTCCGATCAGGTTAACCGGGCCGCACGTCGTCTTTTGGTGGACCGGACCCACCGATCCGGGCCGGCCCAAGCTTAGCCATAAGGGTATAGGGGTTAATACCCCCACAGCTAGTCCCCGAGCACCATGTATTATGCATGCGACACGCCATTTTAACCTTCTCCGACAAGTAAGGCTTGAGTCCTTGACGTCTCTGACCACCGTTGTCGCCGAAGAAGTAGGTTGTCCGACGAATATATGGTGCTCTTAAGAAAAAAGAAAAAGATTTCCGTCCTGGGAAGTGTGTCCACTTGTATTTCTGAACAGAAATGTAAGTGCGTCTTGGAGCGTAGCGTCCTTGATCATCAGAGGCGTAGGGGTCAAAAAACAAACACATTCACCGCAAGGTGAAGTGTGCCCACTTAGTCCCCGAGCCTGGTAGTAGGTGACGTAGGCACGTGGTACCAGGGTCTGAAAAGAATTCCCAATTAAGTTGAGAACCCAATTGTTGTACAAGCAATACGAGATGCACCGGCAGTGCATCGTCCGATGTAGTCCCCGAGCTTGCCGAAGGAGAAGTATGAGCCTTGTAGCAAGGTCTAAATAAATGTCTCTCAACTGTATGTGAGTACAAATCACATGTAGCCGAAAAGAACGATCTCCGAGCAGTGGTCGGGACAGTCCCCGAGCACATCAATGGCGGAGCGGTCCCCAAGCGTGGCGATGAGTCGGAGCGGTCCCGAGCACGGCAGCGGTGGTGAGGCGATCTAAGCACGGCAGCGTGGTGCAGGCGATGCCCGAGCACGGCAGCGATGGTCAAGGCGATCCCGAGCACGCAGTAGTGGTCCGTCCCATCATTGAGCTCAAGATATGCAGCCAAAAAAAAAAACGCCGCTTGTATTATTATTTGATGTATTTATTTATCTCCTTACTCACAAGTTCAATCGCCACGTCTGGTCAAAAAAAGCGATTTGGATATAACATATCACTCGCCTTTCAGTACTCTTTTTCGGCAAATAATGCGCTTGGCGCTCAGATGGAGGTGCGTCAGTGTGGGCCCTCTCACATTATCAACGAAGAGGCGCATACACTGGAAACAAAGAGGCGCGTTTGTTGGCGTAGATCTCGAGGTTGTGAAAACAACCGTCTACGGCGCGTGCGCACGTCTCCCAAGAATCTCGGGCGGACGAAACGATGGAGCCCTTGATTATTTATAATATAGAGCTGGTAAGTTACTTTTTACCGATCCCCATTATCATTCACCGCCGCAACCTTCTTCTTCCTCTCGCCGAACCCTACTCCTCCGAAAATCACCACCAATCCCTCCTCCACCGCATCCACCCTCTTAACAAGGGCAGATTAATGGCGAAGAGAAACACCCAGAAGAAAGGTGGAGTCATGGCGAAGGAGTGGTGGAAGTCAAGGAGCAATGAGCAGACCATCGAAGACCTCATCGCCATGGGAGTGCTCCACAACAAAGCACTCACAGGATGGCGTGCGCCGGAAGGAGAAAGCTTCCCCGATCCACAACCAGGTGAGATTGTGGTTTTCGAGGATTTCTTCAAGCGGGGTTTTGGGGTTCCAGTGCACCCTTTCCTTTAGGGGCTCTGCTTGTATTATGAGATTGGGATTTGCAATCTGCATCCCAACTCGATTCTTCTTGTCTCCACCTTCATCCATCTTTACGAAGCTTATGGTGGCTTCTAGCCCCATTTGACCTCTTTCGCCATCTGTTTTGTCTATGGAAGAAAGGGAGCGGAGGTTTGAAGATAGCCGGAGGCGTATACCTCAATCTGCGTGATGGTATGAAGGCCCAGTACCTGCACTACCCATGGAACACCTCACTGGACGAATGGTACAAGAAATGGTTCTACATCCGTGAAGAGCCGAACACGATCACCCTGTGTGACGTGGGGTTGATTCCGGAGAAGAAGAACAGCTGGTCGGAGAAGCCCGAGCACTTGGAGCAGATCACGAATCGCTTTCAGTTGATCCCGTGGGGAAAGCTAGATGGTCCAAGCGTGGTCGGAACTTCATCACCAAGGATCCAAATTTCGCCAAAAGAGGGTACATCCTGGCTTTGAGTACCAGGGTAGCGCAGATCCGACGAGGACCAGAAAGGAGGCGCTCGACAAGATAGAAATCAAGGCCAGAATTGGGGAGCTATTCAATCTAGCCGACCCCACTTATGTCAGGTTAAACGACATCGAGCATGCCTTCAAGCTGGCCCGACCTCCCCCAAAGGTAAATGATGCCTCCTTGTACCTGTAGATTTATGTTGCAACAAAAAATTGACTGTTGTCTCCTTTATGTTTCCTAGAGTAATGGTCATGACCGGGCAGCAGTGTTCGTGTCTTCGCCCCCTGGCGTGGATTGGCCGCAAATTTCCGGCTCAACCGCCCAGACCAGTGCCAGTACCGAAGACGTCGACTGGGCGGTACTCGGGGTTGGGGAGGATGCAATGGCCAGGGCTGCAGGCAAGCGGCCGGCTGCCAACAAACGTCGCCAGGCCATCTTCCCCCTTTCAGACGATGAAACAGAGGATGCGGACATCTTCTGACTCATCCCTCGAAAGAGGAGACAAATGGGGTCAACAGAGCAGGGTGGCTCCTCTGTGCTAGCAGTGATCGCATCACCGACCACTGCAACACAGAAGACAAGCGGGGGAAGTGTCGAGCACCAAACCCCGATGCCAGTACCGGTGGTGGAAAAAGACCTAGTGGAACCCGCCGAGCACATGGAGCAGGAGCGGTCGAAGAGATGTTCGCCGCCACGTCATTCCGCGGCTTCCGAGCTGTAAGTATCTCAGAACTTTGATATAATCTTATAATTTGTATTGAATACTATTGTCTTATGAACTTTCTCTCGGTATATTAGGTCGGCGTCCACCGAAAATCCCGACCAGATAGCCGGTGTGCACGCAACCGCCAAGATCTTGGCGGAAAGAATCGCTTTCAATGATCGATGCGGAGGAACTCAGAGAAGAAATTCCACCGAACCTCAAAGAGACGAGCGGCCCGACGTCGATCCCCCGAAAGCAGTGGTCGAGAAGACAAATGAGCAAAGTACAAATGCTCCAAGCACTAACCTGTTGAAGCGGATACCTTGGCGCCAAGGGAACCGAGACCGAGCCAAGGAGCGAGCGAACCGGTTGGCACAGAACACGCTTGCGATGCTACGGCTCGTGGGAAAGCCATAGTGGTCGTGGAGACTACTATCTCTCGGCCCAAATACCACGAACAAGAGGCCAAGAGGACGAAGTCGAAGAGATCCTAGGCCGTCCCAAAGACAAACGACAATATGTATATGTGTCGCAACAAGCGAACGACGAGTGGGTTATGCATGAAGAAATCTCCCGAGATCGAAGAGACCCTAAAAGTTGAACGAAATGCGGCAAAGCGTTTGGTGACGAAGTCCGTATGTTTGGCTTGACCACTTGACCTCAGAATGTAGTCGAACTATCGACTTAGCTTGTTTATATGCGGGACTTGATGAAGACCGCAAAATACCGAAAAGAGGTGCTTCACCCAGATTGAGGGAATCACAATGAACAATAGAGAATGGCGATCGAGGTGGAACGCTTGCGCCGCCAACTTGAAGCCGCCAACCGTGAGAGGACAGAGCAAGAAGCATAGAAGCGTAACTCGGTCGGCCACTCAATGACAAAGAGCGTAAAAAACAAGTAAGTTGTCATTTTATCACATCAAGTGTATGACACGTTGTTGTTGCGTTGTTGGTAATGACAAATTGTAATGCAGAGCTTAGAAGCCGAGGTAACCCGCCTCCAAGAAGAATAGCCGCGTGACGCAGATTGTGGTCACTGAAGGAGGACAACGAAAACCGCACGCAGCCGGGCCTCAACTCGAGACCACACCACCAAAATAAAGGAGGAACTGAAGAGTAAGTATTCCAGACCACCGTTCTCATTCTATTGCCCGCCTTGACTTGTCGTGCCTTTACATTTGATGTTTTGTACGATGTGCAGTTTTAAAAGTCAATGCCAGGAGGCATCTAGAAGCCGTGATGAAAGAGCGTGACGGCTGGAAAGCATGATGCCTTGAGGCCACCGAGGATCGGGACACATGGAAGAACCGGTGCCAGGAAGTGGCAACTGGCATTTTGCCCATCCTCAACCTTGTCGACTAGGCGCTCATAGAGAAAGAGCCAAGGACGCCCCAGCTCGGACTGGTCGAGAGATGCAGACAAGCATGGGGATGGTTCTAGGAGTTCGTGAAGGAAGCGGGTGAGTACACGGGCGCCCATGTGCTAAGCATGGTGCGTGCCCACTACCCCCTGATCGATCTTAAGCGCCTGGAGGCTAGATACCCGAAGGAGGTAGACCCAGACAAGGCGGAGGAGCTTCGGATGGCCCAGCTGGACCTGTCGTCAAAGATAATTGGTGACATTAACCTGTGTGGAGGTGGGACAAAGATCTCAGACAGGTACGCCATCGACAAGTCACCGAAACGCCATCTGTTGCTAGCCAACCGACGAAGCTCATGGGTCTCGACCAGCCAGTGCATTGGCGGGCCATCCCTTCAGCTCGACTAACACAAGAGTCCCCGAGACTCGAGTAGGATATCGAAGCAATGAAAGATGAGGTGCCACATACCGACCACCGACCAATGTAATAGGCTTAGAGTCAGAGAAGGAGGACATAGTTGTGTTATTGTAAACTTGGGCCTCTTCAGCAAGCTTGTAATAATGTAATCAGATATCATTATAAGCTTGTTTGCTTTGTATAAAACGTATTTAAGCTTGAAACTTATGTTGGTGGAACTAAGTGAGAACATAATAACGCTTACATTTAGTTGTACCATTTTGCTTGACACATCATCCTGAAAAGTTTGTGCGGCCCTAGTTTGCCATGTGGTCGAAGTGTGAGGTGCGTGACCTGTGCACACGCAGACGTGGACAAGTCAAACCAAGGGGGACCTGCCAATCACACGCAATGTAGAGAGCGGATCCCATGCACGTGTTGGGAGGAACCGGAGATAGGTCCTGCTCCGAAAACCATAGGAGTGGTGGTCGGCTTTTACTGGCTAAGTTAGAATAACCATAAAAGTCGAAGTGACACATTAGAGTGGTCGGAGAAATAATAATAGCTTTATTGAAGTAAATCGAAAATACAAGAGGGGTACATATCTCAAAGAGTTAAGCATAGAAATGTCTAAGCTTGTCGATGTGCCACGAGTTTGGTACGTCTGCATACCATCCGTGAGCTAACTCAGAAGACGTTGGTCGTGTGACCTCCTTGATCATGAAGGGCCCCTCCCATGGGGTTGCGAGTTTATGGACACCAGCTGGTTTGTCTTCCACTTCGTGACCAGGTCCCCACCACAAAAACCGCTCTTTAACGTTCTTGTTGTAGTACTGCAAAAAAACAAAGAAGGTATTTGGCCGTCGTACACAAGAATCGAGCCGCTTTCTTCTGCGCTATTCACTTCTAGCTCCCGTACTTCATTGGCCTTGCCTTCGTCAAAGTTCTCTACCATGCTGATCTAAAAGCTATATCTGCAGGGAGGACCGCCTCGGTACCAGTAAACCATAAAGTATGGCGAGACGCCGTGTTATGTTATGGTGGCTGAAGTTCTCGAGTCCCCGCACCACGGTGGTAATTCTTTGAGCCATCTTCCGGAGCCTTGTCATTTTCTCTATACACCCTCTTCTTCAACGCGTCCCAAGGTCATGCCATTTGCCCGCCGACCGGTCCATTAGCTCTAGGTGCGCCACCGAGACGTATTTTACTACTATGCTCCTTTCATCGCAGAAGTCCCAAAAGCGTTCCCGTGAACCGAGTACCCAGATCGGTGATGATGCTGTTTTGTATGCCAAACGATGGATGACCTAGTCGAGGAACGTGACAGCCTTTTTCGAGGATGCTTGTACCAAAGGCATGTATTCTATCCACTTAGAAAATTTGTCGATCAAAGACAAAGACGCATGTAAATTTCCCCAGGAGCCGTTTGAAGGGTCCGATCATATCCAGGCCCCCAAAGATGCGAAGGGCCAGAGGTCGGTATTGTCTCGGATCTCATGTGATGGTACGTGGATTCTCTTGGTGAAGAACTGACAACCCTCACAGTGGCGGACTAGCTTCTCTGCGTCGGATACTGCTGACGGCCAATAGAACCCTGCTCGGAAAGCCTTGCCGACCAGCGTTCTTGAGGCCATGTGGTTGTCGCAGGAGCCAGAGTGGATTTGGTCCAGGAGATGTTCGCCATCCTCCTAGGTTATACACTTCATCAAGATTTCCTCTTTTGCGTTCTTGTGCCATAGCTTGCCATCAACGAGCAGGTACCGCTTACTGCGATGCATCAGGCGCTCGTTCTCTGTCCGATCAGTGTAACTGCTGCCATATGTTAGGTACTTGATGAAAGGTATTCTCCAGTCAGGCTCATGAGTGGTCGGAGGGGGCTCGGCGGTGCTTGACGCCGGAACCGTAGCCACCAATTGCTGGTCTGGAGGCTTGTCTGCCGTGGAATCTTTCTCTTCGATGGAAGGCGTGATCAGGTCTTGGACGAATACGCCATGTGGGATTTTTGCTCGGGATGATCCTAACTTTGACAGTGCATCCGCTGCTTGATTCTTGTCCCGGACCACGTGTATGTACTCGATGCCATAGAACCTGCCTTCTAGCTTTCTGATCAAATTGCAGTATGCATTCATCTTTTTGCTGGTTGTGTCTCAGTCCTTGTTGAGTTGGTTGATGACCAGAGCAGAGTCTCCATATACGTAGAGACGTTTAACGGCAAGCTCAACCGCAATGCGCAAACCATGTAGGCATGCTTCGTACTCGGCGGCATTATTAGATGCTGGGAAATAAATCCTGAGGACGTACCAGAGCTGCTCCTTGGATGGTGACATGAAAAGGACTCCTGCTCCCACACCGTCAATGTTGAGAGAGCCGTCGAAGTACATCGTCCAATATTCGTTGGATCCAGGAGACGCAGGCGTGCTTAAGTCTGTCCACTCGACGATGAAATCGACAAGTGCCTGAGACTTGATTGTAGTGCGGCTTGCAAATTCCAAGGAAAAGGGGCATAGCTCCATTGCCCATTTGACGATGCGCCCGTTCGCATCCTTGTTGCTAATGATGTCTCGCAGAGGGTACTCAGTCACGACCACCACATGATATCCGTCGAAGTAGTGTTTCAACTTTCGGGATGTTATCAGTATGGCGTAGATCAACTTCTGAATCTATGGGTACCTAGTCTTGGACTCATTGAGTACCTCACTAATGAAATAGATTGGCCGCTGTACCTTGTAGACGTGGCCGGGCTCGTCTCACTCGACCACCATGGCCGTGGAGACCACTCGATTAGTAGCCGCAATGTATAGCGGAGTATTTCGTCTTCTCTTGGAGCAAAGAGTACCGGAGGTGACGTAAGGTATTGTTTCAAATGGCGTGAAGGCAATGTCTCGCTTCCTCCGACCACTCAAACTTTTCTTGGACGCTTTGAGTAGTTTAAAGAACGGTAATCCTTTTTCGCCTAATCTTGATATGAAACGGTGAGGGCGGCCATGCATCCGTAGAAGCTCAACATCCTTCACCTTTTGGGTGGCTTCATGTCCAAGACAGCTTTGACTTTTTCCGGGTTAGGGCGTATGCCGTCGTGGATCGACGACGCTGCGAGGAGTATGCTGTAAGGAACACCAAAGATGCACTTCTTTGGGTTTAACTTCCACTAGAATGTATTAAGGGCGCAAAAGTCGTCCCAGTTTGTCAACAAGGGTATGAGCTTCCTTGGTTTTGACAACTATATCATCAACATAAGCCTCGACGAGGTCATCTTTTATCTCGTCTTTGAGGCAAGCTTGTATAGCGCGTTGGTAGGTAGCCCCGGCGTTCTTGAGCCCGAATGACATGGTCGTGTAGCAGTAGGCGCCGAAGGGTGTGATAAAAGATGTCTTGATCTGGTCATCCTTTTTGAGAGCGATCTGATGATAACTAGAGTAGCAATCGAGAAAGGAAAGGAGCTCACAACCGGGTTGAATCTATGACCTCGCTCTATGCGAGGTAAGCGAAAAAAAGGGTCTTTAGGGCGGTGTTTGTTGAGATCGATGTAATCAACGCACATTCTCCATCCATTCATTATTCTTTTTATGCGCACAAGAACCGGGTTGGCTAACCACTCCGGATGATACACTTCTTTGATAAATCCGGCCGCCAAAAGTCAGTGTAACTTCTACCCTAATCGCCTCCTTTTTGTCGTGAGTGAACCGTCAGAGCTTCGCTTGATAGGTTTGGCCTCGCCGCTGACATTCAAGGAGTGCTCAATCAAGTTCCGAGGTACACCGGCATGTCGCCAGTTTCCATGCGAACACACCCACGTTGCTCCTCAAGAACCCGACGAGTGTGTCTTCCTATTTGGGATCCAGTTGGCCCCGATAAGGGCCGTCTTCTTTGGGATCATCGTCGACCACCGGATCACCTTGTGCTCCTTGGACTTGATGTTCTTGCGCGGAGCCTCGAGCTCGGGATCTCCCCGGTGGTCGATCGAGGTCTTCTTGGCGTCGAGCACGGTCTCGCCATGCGAATAGAGAGGTCGTGAGCCTCGCTATTTTGAAACTGCCATCTTCGCAGTATAAGCTGCGTACATGTTGCCTCTCGGAGGTTAGAACTCCTTTCTTTTTGCATCTTGAGCACCGATACACAGTAATGAGGTATGGCCATGAACTTGGTGAGCGATGGTCGACCAAGAATAGCATGGTAGGTGCCGTCGAGTCGGCGACCACGGTTGACGTGTCGTCGGTGCGGAAGTGATCCGAGGTCCCAAACTGCACCGGTAGCGTGATCTCGCCCGAGAGGTGTAGAGCTCTCGTCCGGGAGAACACCCCGAACTATGCCTCGTATGGCTTGAGGTCCGCTTGAGCTATCTTCGTATGGGCGATTGTTCTTGAATAGTATATCAATGGAGCTGCCGCCGTCGATCAAGACTGTCGAATCGAACTTTGTTGATACAAGGATCGAGGACCAAGGAAAACACCTCAGCTCGTGTATTGCGCCCATTGGTCCTTTCTGCCAAGGAGATTTCGCGGTGAGACCACGGAGGGAGCCGTGGATCGGTGAGGAGTTTGTCGGTGTTGGCCACGTTCAAGCAAGCACGGCGAGCGACTTGCGTTCTCGCTTGGTCTCGATGGACACTTTGCCTCCGATGATGGTGTGCACGCGATCGGTTGGCTTGACGTACTTGTGATGAGGGTCTACATCGTCGTCGTCGTTATCCTCGTTGCGCTGTTCCCCTGCGTCGTTAGGCTTGTCGAACGTATCCAGAGCTTGTTGATGCGTGTAGATAGACTTGAGGACGCGGCAATTCTCCATGGTATGGTTTGACTTAGGATGGAGCTGGCAGGGCCCCTTCAATGCTTTGGCATAGTCGTCTTCATAGTTACGACGTCCGCCACCCTTTTTAACGGTGTTGACTTCGCCGTCGTCTTCCCGAGCACGCTTGCTCCTGTAATCATCATGGCGGTTACGCCGCTGATTACGTTGGTCACGGTGGTCGCGGGAGTCATTGCGCTGGTTGCGGTGGTCAAAATTGTCGTTCCGACCATGGTTGCCGCGGTAGTCGTCGCGGTGTGGGGGGTGGTCGGAGCGCGGAACCCTTGCTGCTTCTTCAATAATTATCTTTTTAGCGTCATCGGCGTCTGCGTATTTCTTAGCGGTGGCCAGGAGCGCTGTGACCGAATTAGGTCTCTTGCGGAGGAGCTTGTCCCTTAGGGCATCGTGGAAGCGGAGGCCAGTGATGAAAGCCTCGATTGCCTCGTTGTCGGAGATTGATGGGACCTTGATGCGCATGTCCGAGAAATGCCGGACGTACTCACGCAGTGGCTCATCTTTTCGATCTCGAATACGTTGCATATCATATTTGTTGCCTAGTTGTTCACAAGTAGCAATGAAGTTGTCGATGAAGGCTTGCTTGAGCTCATGCCAAGAGTCGAAATAGTTCACCGGCAAGCTGACCAGCCATTGGTGACCCGCATGGCCAACAACGACTGGGAAATAGTTAGACATGACGTGCTCGTTAGCCATGGCTGATCTGCACGCGGTCTCATAAAGCATGACCCATAATTCGGGGTTTTCCTTGTCGTCGTACTTCTGAAGTTTCTCGAGCTTGAAATTCTTGGACCATATGACTTGGCGAAGGTGTGGAGTAAACTGCTTCAAACCCGGCGGGCCGTGGGCAGTGTCATATTCCATACGGCGATAACTTTCATGGGACGCTCGATCGTCGGCTCTCTGGTTGATGTGAGTGCGCAGATCGCGTCCACCGAGGTAATGGCGGAGATCGTTATTGCCATCGTGGCGATCTCGATTGCCATTCAGATTAGCCCTGCGACCGTGGTTATCGCGGTGATTGTCGTGGTTGTCCCAGCGGCTGTTGTCGTCCTAGCCACCATCATGGCCACCGTTTCCTCCTTGACTGTTGTCTGATGGGTCGTTGTTGCGCGAGCCACGTTGGTTGGGCGGCAGTGAGCGACTTGGGTGCTGGCGGCTGTGGCTTGACTCGATCGAGACGGATGGAGCCGAGCTTGGTTTACAATCTCTGCGGTCTGGGCCATAACAGCTGTCAGATAGGCTTGTATTTCATCACGAACTGCTTGGGTTTCCGGGGTGTTGGGTAGCCGTTGCATTGTCGCCATGGCGACGGCTACATTGGCACTTGGAGTTCTGAAGACCTGTTTGTCCCCACCCCGTCGAAAGCATCGCTGAGGTCATGTGGTCGGACCCTTATGCGTCGTGCCTCTCCCGGTTCCGCCGGCTTCGATTTGTCGGCGATTAAACCGATCAATATTGCGTGCTTCGCGTGCGATCCTTTCTTGTTCTGCTTCGCTAATCGCCGCGGTTTGTCATTGTCGACAACATGGATCAAATCCCTCGCCTTGGCGGGAAAGACGGAATTGTGAGAACCCCGGGCGTGGTCTGGATATCCAGATCGTATTTGACGCCTTCATCTTCGTGATGTCAAGCTCGATGTGGATGATGCATTAGATGCGGTGCCGACGAGGAGCCGGAGTCGCCTTCTTGGATCGTGTGAACGGATCCTTCTTGATAATCTTCAATCTGGATCATGTTGACGGTTATGCGGGCTTCTACCGAGGTCGGTGCATAAAACACAGATCCAAGCGGCGTTGCAGGTGTTGTAGGCGAATGGAGGCGCTGCTTTAAGAGGCCGTAGGGTCGACTCGTAGTTCTCCATCGAGGCTTCATACTCGAGAGCCGGAGACCCGTCGCAAAGGTCGGGCCACGACGAAGCGAGAGCGCCTTTGAGGAGTAGATGTGACCACGAGATCTGTACCAAGTCGTGCAGACGACGATCGTCCGAGCTAAGTCGGGTAGATCTGCTGTGGGGAGCGTTACACCGCTCATTAGGTCGACTTTGAATTGTACTTACCGAGCTAGGGTTTTCAGCGAAGCTTGGTGCCGAACCGATCGATGGAGTCGAAAGCAGTCGGTGTTGTCGATCCGCTTCCCTTTGTAGCGGGAAGCGGATGACAAGTTGTCGGCATGGTGAAGGTGATGCAGCGTGGTCGGAGCCGATGTACCGTGGTTCGGAGCGAGATCCATCGTGGTCGGCCCGTATCCATCGTGGTCGGAGCCGTATCCACCGTGGTCGGAGCCATAGCCGATGTAGGTGAAGCGATGGGTCGACGCAGATCGAATCCACGCCTCTCCGGTCATGGCGATGAAGTCGCTTGAGCCGGTGGTCCAGTGATCCGCCAACGGTGAACGTGAGGCCATTCGGCGTAGCCATGGAGCCGAGAGATGATGACCATCTTGTTTGATTGGAAAGCGACGCGCACACCCCTACTCGGCGCGCCGCCACCGTCGAAAATATGGTTTGGCAGTCTACCTAGGGGTATACCCAAGGTAGTAGATTGTCGGCGAGACAGATCGCGCAAGCCACAAACAAGACGGTGACGCAAGATGCATACAAGGTTTTATCCGTGTTCGCCGCCAAGAAGGCGTAATACCTACGCCCCGCGTCGATTTGTATTGTCAGTATGTCAATGAGAGATGTTTTTAGAGGGTCCCCACCCGCCTTATATAGTTCGTTCGGGCGTGGTTACGATCCGAAACTAATCCTAATCGCCATAATTGCCATATGTGGCCGGATAAGGATTCCTATTCTAACCGACCAGGATCTTGATTGATCGCCAAATCCGCCTTGACTCCTTACGCGGGACTCTGATCAGGTTAACCGGGTCGCACGTCGTCTTTTGGTGGACCGAACTCACCGATCCGGGCTGGCCCAAGCTTAGCCATAAGGGTATAGGGGTTAATACCCCCACACCCCGTGACACCCCAAAATTTTACTCCGGATTTAAACAAGCCCTAAAACCTGTTGATGTGACTACTCGTTAATCCCGATGATTAGACCTGACCTAGAAAAAGGTTGTCGGGTCGCTTCGTCACCCTGCCTGTATATTGCAGATTTGCTTCATTGTCCCATGCGCGATCGGTGCAGGCCCGTAGGTTAGGTACAGTACTCGTAGGCACATAAAAGTCTGCTCCCCTTGGCAGTAGGCATGGTCTTGTCACTGACGGAACGCTTGGTGTTTGTGCTTGGCATGTGAACCAGTGAACGTGAATGCCAAGCGGTGGCCACTGGCCAGGCCAAAGGGGGTGGGGGCGCCCTCGTAACGGCTTTGCTGTCGCCCTTCGTTCTACGCTCTTGTCCCGTTGCTGCGAGCCGTGTCCTTTGCCGCCGCGGGCGCCAACGCGCACTGCGACCAAGTGGCCGTCCCTGCCGCGCTGCCGGCGACGTACGCGCGCGGCGGGCCACGTACGGTTACGCCCCCCCGGCCCGCCGGCCGCTGATTGTTGCTGGGCCCTCAGCGCGCATGCATTGCGATGCGGCATGCCTCGATGGGCGATGGCTAGCCGCTTGTGCTGTGCACTGTAGTACTGGCAGCCCGGGCCGTTACGCTGTGGGCCAGGCTCGTCGTCCGGCAAGCCATGAGATGACACATGAATGCGTGTCGAGTCCCGTCTCCCATCCCCGGCCGGCCGTAGTACAGTAGGGCTGAGCTCACATCTCAGTGCGGCTCTGGGGTCCCTGCTTGCGGTCCTTGGTGGTGGGTCGCGGATGCACATCGGAGTAGATAGAAAAGGGCTGGATCGAGGAATCTACGCGTAGATCTTGCTTGCTTGGCATCCTTTTGAGCGGATCAGGGCTGGGCTCCACGCGTGCACTAGCGATCTCTCCCGACAAGGCAACAATCCAGAGTGTCGTCACGGCCAGTCGGCCACCGGGCCATGGCATGCATCGCGCGTCGTGGTCGTTGCTTCCAACGCAAGGTGAAGGTGGTGGTGCTAGCTCCGCCCGTCGCGCACGCCACCGCGACCGATGCGTCAGCCGCCAGCTTTGGAACAGCGTGCCGTGCGAAAAGCGGCGTCGCGACAAGAAGGATGGAACAAGGGCCGTGGGCCGCAGGCCTCTCTGCGCGGCTTTTTTCGCTGCTCCGGTGCGTGCCAAACTGCCAATGCGGCGGGGCACGGCGCGGGGCAGGGGGCACGCACGGCAGCACCGATCGAGCAGGTCGTCGGCTCTGGAGCTCGGGGTCGCTCCGGTTGTCCGCCGCCGCCCGTCGGCCGGAGATCACCGGAGTTGGGTGTAGCTAGGCACTGTCCGTCGGCCCACAGGAGCATGCATGCATTCATAGTACTGTAGCTAGCTTGGTGTAGGCACACCCCCGGCTACGGCTAGGCCTGGGATTCACTCCGGGAACGGGAAAAGCCTGTTCCTGGCACAGGCAGGCAGCGACCACCAAAGAAAGGCTGCTGAACCTGAACGCCTGAATGCTGAATCGTCAGTCACCGTCGCACCGGCTACTGCTCAGACAATTCATGGGAGAGGGGAAAAAGGACTGAACAAAATGGCGGGCAGGTCCGCAGGTGAGGTGAAAATGAGAAATCTGCTGACCATAATCGTGGTACTAGTACGGAGTAGTAAAAACCTGACGAACACGGCGTGGCCTCTGTTGAATTTCTGGTGCAGACGTGCAGCGCGCGCAGGAGCCTCTCTCGGGTTTCCGTGCCCGTAGCTAGCCTGCACTGCAGTCACACAGTCAGTCACCGCACGCAGCGGCGTACGTACTCCGTATGGTACGTGCAATTCAGGGCACCGGCCGCCCTACCGGCATTGCCGTACTACATTCTATGTACTCGTGGGCCCTGTTCGCTTGACCTTATCGGTCAGAATCAACACTATTTTTTAGCTATAGGGATAATATTTTTCTCTCAAACAAATTAGTCCTACAAAATCAGCCGCAGCAGCAATAAGGACGTGTTTGGTTAACACCCTGGCTCTACTTTGCCTGAGCTGCAGGTCGCCTGGATGTTGCCTGGTACTCATTTGGTTGCGAACCTGGACACATGCCTGTACCAGGCAACAACGCCAGGCCCGGCGAGCAAAAACGAGCGCCTGGATGATCGTGAGGTTGCCTGAGCATTAATGATGTACTGTGCTGCTTTTTGTTCTATTATTAACTATTGTTGTCCTGTTCTTTTATTATTCACAAAAGATACACAGGTTTGCTAAAAAAATCACATCCACGTTATTATCACGTAGGCATGGAAAAGATCTTTTACTGTTCATAACCATTATTTTTTTCAAATCCAGGTTAGGATTTCTTATATTGATTACTTATTTTTTATTTATCCTCACATTATTTAATCAAAAGTATTAGGGCCTGTTCGCTGGTTGGTTTCTGAGCTGGTTTGGGCTGGCTGGTGCTGGTTTATTGTGAGAGAAAAACACTGTTGTCTGGCTGGTTTGGGCTGGCTGAAACCAACAAGCGAACATACTGTTAAAATCATATATTATACTAAAAGACATAATTTATCAATATATTTCCTATTTAATTTTATTAAACGTGATTATCTAATATTAAACACATGACAACAATTTACTAAATTATATATTTTGGTTAATCAGATTATAAAAATACATGTTAACTATACAAAGATAAATAAAAACATATTAATTTAAGCATATTATAAATTAAGAAAACTCACTTATCTGTTTTTATTTTGTCACCGTATGTTTATTTGTGTATATTTGAGGTATTATTAATTAAGAAAATGAATTAATTACCTCTCCAGCAGAGAAGAAAACACATGATCTCTATTCATTAGCTTTCTCAGGCCAGGCATTTAATCAAACGAATAACTCTCAACTTGCCTGGCCAGACGGATTCTCTCAGAATTCCAGGCAACTCTCAGGCAACACTTTTATCCAGGCAAGTCATCCAGGCTTCCGACCAAACGTGCCCTAACTCCTGCCGAACGGGCCCAGGGCGATGGAGACGAATCCCGTCGCCGTTTTACTGTAGCGGCGCGTCATCATCTGCTGCCGATGCGTACGTTGCCGCCGCTTTGGGCGGCACCTGGCGTGCTGGGCCTGCCCTGCCGCAACCCTCGCTGCTGTAGATGATGACCGGAGCAGAGCAGCACGGAAGCAGTCCAGTCCAGTCCGCAGCGGCGTTAATTCGCGGCAGGGCGCGCGCAGTACGACCCGGCCTCTGCGTGGTGGCCCTCGGAGGAGGGAGGGAGGGAGGGAGGACAGGGCGCTGCATGCGGCTGCTGCGCGTATTAAAGAGGCAGGCCACCAGCTTTGGTTTTGATTGATGATTCGAGCCTTGTTTAGATTGTCTCAAAATTTCAAGTTTTTTCACTCTCTTCATCACATTAATTTTTGGACGTATGTATGGAGTATTAAATATAGATAAAAAAATAACTAATTATACAGTTTGGTTGTAAATCACGAGACAAATCTTTTGAGCCTAGTTAGTCCATGATCAGACAAAGTTTGTCAAATACAAACGAAACGTGCTACAGTGTCCAGATTGCAAAAATTTGCAATCTAAACAAGACCTCGTTGGCGTAGCTACCGCGCGCCTCGGCGCTTTGCTTGCTTCATTCCCTTGAGGCTGGCTGAGGCTTCAGCAGCAGCAGCAGCAGCTACAGCTTCATCATCCGCGCGCTGCTCCCGTCACCCCAATTGCTAGGCCAGTGGCCCAGTGCACAGCGCACAGTACAGGACCACCGCCTGCTTTTGCATCTATGGCTGGCTGGCTGCCTGCCTTCCTGCCTCTCTCTCAGTCTCTCTCACACATACCCGCGTCTCTCTCTCTCTCTCTCTCTTGTCTATGGACGAGAGAGACAGCCTGCCTGCCTGCATGTCTTTTAGTGCAGTCACTGGCCTGCTGGCCATGATTCAGCCGGCCTGTCAGTGCAGGTACCAGCAGCATTTGTAGTAGTAGGTGCTACACTAGACGTGTATGCTAGCGGAGTGAAGTCGCCTCGCTCGCGGCTCGCCCCCTCACTCTCACAACGAACTCATCACTCGTCATCTGCATATGGTCATAAGGGGATTGGTCCAAGAATCCTTCACATCACTCGCCAACCAGAGGCAGCAGACAGATACACGAGCGACCCGTCAAGTTGCAGCTGCGTACCACTACTCCTCTGGCCTCTTCCATGATTCCATCATCTCATCTATTCATGGCGGTCGGGCCCGCCCGATTGATGCCGCGTTCATTCATGCGTCGTCTCGTCCGCATCGGGACGACGACGAGGCTGCTGTCTACAGGAGTTGAGTACGTATTTCTGAAAACATCTACAGGAGTTGAGTTGATGCCACCACATGACAACATGCTGGCATGACATGCGATGAGTTTGCATGCAGGATCCGATCCAATCCCATAATTAATAATCGAGCGGCCGTACGCTCAGGCGGCATATACTTCCACTACTGGAGGCGTCCTCTTTGCCGAGGGCCTAGGGCACTCGGCAAAGGCTTTGCCGAGCCGCCCTCGGCAAAGGGCCCTCAGAAAAAAATTTAATGGCAAAGAGGCTCTTTGCCGAGGGCCATTTGTCGGACACTTAAGAAAGTCTTTTTCCGAAAGTGCCAACGGCGACACTCGGCAAAAGAAAAGCAACCGTTGATCACGCTTTGCCGAAAGTGCCGAAAGCCAGTTAGGGCACTTGGCAAAAAGACATTTTATTTTTTTAAAACTTTTGCCGAAAAGCCACGCCAAGAAAGCACTTCTAAAAACCATTTTTAATTTTTTAAAAAGCTTTTTCGAAAGTGCCTCCTCACAAGCACTCTCGGAAGATTTTTTGCTTTTTTTGGAAAAAATCTTTGCCGAAAGTGCAATGTCATGGCACTCGGCAAAGTTTTCTGACTTTTTGCCGAAAGTGCCATGACCATTGCACTCGGCAAATCAACCGAAATTATAATTTTTTTTTTTTTTGCATTCCATCGACACAAAACAGTTCTCAAATATATATCACATGTCACATATATATCACAAACATCACAATAATCACATATATATCACAACGAAACCATTTTCACACATTATATCACAACCATAATTCAAATAACAACATATCGCAACCACAAGTCAAATATCACAACCACAAGTCACAAATTCACAACCACAGTCCATCAAGTCCAAGCACAAGTCACAACCACAAGTGAAGCTCAAGTCCAAGCACATGACGAAGCACAACTCCTCAAAAAAGCGGCCTATGACACGATGGTGAAGCAAATGCTCCATCATTCGGTGACACATGAGCGGGGTTATTCGAACCCGCCGACGGAAGCTGCAAAAAGGATGAGAGGTTGCATGTGTGAGATTCATCTAGTAAGTTTCTATGTGAAGCATTGGTGTATGTCATAGCTAGTGCAAGCATGTAGTAAGTTTCTATGTCAAGCATCTAGTAAGTTTCTATGTCAAGCATGGTTGTATGTCAAGGAAGCATCTAGTAAGAGTGAACTTTCATACTTACAGGAGTGACTGTAGATATAGGCGGTGGAGGAGCCGCCAACCAACAAAGGTACACCCTTCTTGGACACTCCGCATGAAGGCCTCCATTTCTTGCATCCTCCTCTCCTGGGCCGTGAACGCTTCCCTTTGGGCTGCGCACTCACGCCTCGAGCCTCGACCACGAGCTTCTAGGCTGCAGCTCGGCTCTGCAATACAAACTTCAATGTTTCAATAAATGCAAATGTAACTTAGGTGTGCAAAGATGAACGTCATTTACGAGTAAAACAGACGTACCTCGAGAGCGCCGACCACCGCAGCGGATTTGAGTAGGCCGTGGGCGTATGGGCGATGTGGGTGGCCGGAGCTCGTGCTCTGTGCTTAGAGCATGTCGAGAGAGGAACAATGGTGGAGTCGATGGCGCCTGCCTCTGCAATCCTCACCGCCCCATGCTTCTTGCCTCCTCCTAGCCTCATGATGGTCTCTCATCAATGGGCTCAAGTCACACATCGTAATCTTCCCCATGGACCTCCCTCTCCTTTGAGGTGTACTCTTGGACCTTAGTGTGCACGGTCGGGTCGGCGTACACCTCGCGCGAGGCAGACGGGTCGAAGGAGACAGAGGAAGACGCCCTGCCCATGTGGGACATAGCCCACGCAGAGAACTCCGAGACCTCCACGCCGGTGTGTAGCCTCCTGCGAGTAAGACGGCAAGATGGTGAGAAATAAGGCGTAACTCAACACAAATAAGATAAAAGAAATCACTTACATATGCTTGTTTGTAGGCGGGGAGGTCATGGTGCCTTGATGGTGAGTAGCACCTCGCCTCGCCAGACGCCGGTCCTCACGCCTCATGTGGTTCTCAAAGAAAGTCGTTGGACAACCACCGCCCACGATCATCTCCCAAAGACACGGAGTGGGATCGGCACCACCAGGGAATCACCTATAAGTCATCGATTATTTGACATACAAAAAGATAAAATTAAACCGACTTAATCTCAAAACGAATCATTATTAATGTTTTTCGTCTACCTCAAGGTACTGGGCCCGGGATAGCTCCACCTGGCTTGCATCGGGCTTGCCGATGGATCGCTTCAACACCACGGCGTAGTAGTCTCTGTGGGCTCGCACGCGCACCTCGTGGTGCATGTCGGTGACGATTTCTTCTGCGCGGCGGCAATACCGATCCGCCTGCCTCAAGTCCTTCTTCCGCTTGAAATACCTCTCGCCTACAAAACCGATGTATCCATTCATTATTTCAATAAAAGACTTGCCCAATGAAAATGTTATGCGAGAGAGACTTACCCAAAACTCCGCCAAGACTCCGCCTCCTCGCTTGTTGCGGTATTGCTGTCAGAGCCAACTGCACCACATCCCACGTGTAGGCCGACTCCCGCGACGCCCTCGGACACGTTCACAAGGCCGGGTACCATTTCTGCACAAAACACCAAGGATGCTCATGGGGGCGTGCGTAAGTGCACCCGACAAAACCAACCAGTGCCCTCGCACAAAGTGATTAAAAAATTTATCGCCATTTTTGATTTCCAACATTATCATATGAAGTAGTTGTGATAACATCTATAGTTACTTACCTCTTTGCCATAGGGCGAATCGGTGCCCTTGGCTATGAGGAAGAGGAGGTCGAGGAGGCTCATGGGACCTCACCGGTAGACAATGGGTAGCGGAATCGCCGCCTCTGCCCTCGGCGCCTCGCCCTCGGCCGCCTCGCCCTCGGTCGCCTCATCCTCGGTGCATTGGACGTCCTCATCCTCGACCTCGTCCTCAAGGCGTGGCCATCACGTGCTCCTCCTCCATCACCTTGTCTCAAGGTGGCGGGAAGGAGTCCGCTTCTCCTCCTCCTCGACCCTAGTCCTCCTTTGACCTCCCGTGGACGCCACCCCTAACCTCGACCCCTCGTCTCAAAAAGCGGGAGGCGTGGTCTCCCAGAAGGGAGGCCGCCTCACGTCGTGGGACTACCGCCGCCATCACCGCAATCACAAAGAATGAACAAGACTTATTAGTATATACATTAGAAATAGATTCAAAATAAATAAAGAAAACACAAACTAAAACAAACGTAGTATTACATGTATTAAGAATAATCTTCATGATTAGGATCATATGTGTCGTCATCACTGTCAAAATTGTCCAAATGGGCAACACTATCTGAAGGTTCTATGTTGTCTTCGTCGTTATTGACTAGCCTTAATCGGTCAAGCATTTCTATGTCCTTGGCATTTTGCACCACATCTCCATCAACCTCGCCATCCTCCGCTTTAGTTGTCTACTTCCATTTCAATTGCTTCGGTAAGACTATCTCAAACATGCCCGTAACCCATCTTCTTGATAGAACTGCCCATCATATGTGTTTATGCTGAAGTTGTAATCGCCATCGCTTGGGGGCGTGTAGTTTACCGTGTGGAGACACACATGCACAATAGCCCAACCCTTAAGATCCGCTTTGTCTTGGTTGGCATATCGCGTATAGTACACCTGCACGGCCTGTTGAGCCACAATGTAGATATCTTTTCTTGGATAGATGGAATCTTCTCGAATCTCGACTAGCCCAAGATGAGGGGTCCGTCTCGTTTCTCGAGGATTAAACCAGTGGCATTTGAACACGACAAGTTTATGTTTGTGACCATGAAATGAGAGTTCATAGATTTCCTCAACTCTACCATGATAGTCGAGGCCATCAGTGCCGGGCGTGCAAACTCCGCTATTTGTGGCTTTCCGTTTGGGCCGAGTCTGCTCATATCTTGTTGTGTGGAAGCGATATCCGCTCACGCCATAACCGTAAATGATCGCACCCTAACGCCATAGTCCGCCGCAACTTTGTCTCAACTCCTCACTCATGGAACGAGTCGGGCTGGGCCTGCAAGCTCAAGCATGATAGGTCGTTATATTAATCGAACGAACGAGAAACTTGAAATGTGGAACGTGGGAGCTAAATTGGACATTACCTTTTGTTTGAACCAAGAAATGAAATCAGGCCTCCCCACACCCGCGCACCCCGAGAAAGAAGGGTGTCATGTTCCTACGAGGTAGGATCCCTTGATTGATGTCAGGACTCACGAACAAATTCCCTGTCCGAACGAGAATCAGTGGGGTTGCATGAAGAATATTCACGGCGTATTGAAAAAAGTTCGTTGAGAACTTACTCGACGAACGGCTGCACCTCGGGAAGGTTGGTCAACACATATAGCATGACACTTCGCCACTCTTCATTTCCCAATATCTTATCGGTCGATCCACTTGCGCTGCCGAGTTGGCCTTGGAACAGGCTGTGGGTCCATTCATTTTCGCCAACATTGTAACGAGGGAGTGGATTATGTTTGCTAGGAAGTTTTGGCTTGTAGTATAGTGTTGTGAAGTTTGCCACCTCCTCTCTTAGACTTGCCTCTGCAATGAAAGCCTCAATTCTGGCTTTATTTGTACATTTTTTACGAAGAGTCTTTAGACATCTCTCGATTGGATAGCACCACCGAGCTTGCATGCCCCCCCCCAAACGTGCCTCGGACGGGAGGTGCACAATCAGATGTTGCATGGGCAAGAAGAAGCCGGGTGGAAAGATCTTCTTCAGCTTACAGAGCAACTTGCATCTGACGTCGCAACTTACTCGAAACATTCTCAATTTTTTACCACAGTCTACACATGCGATAACATGACACCTCGACAAGTTTTATGATTTTCGGACTTCGTATGGACTTTATATAATTTTAAAACACTTTTCCGGCAAGTGGTTCGTCATGTTACGTGAAGAAGATGCACGAAATTTGATGCGAGTTCGTGGATAGAGACTCAACATACACCAAATACCATGAATAACATTTTTCGAAGCACTAGATTACAATATTCCATGCACTTGCAGTTCAAATTTGAATTATATATAAAAATTCAACATAATCAAATTAATCAACCAAATATAACAAAAAAAAACTAGAAAAAGCACCAAATTTGAACATGAAGTTGTAAACAATGTAGGCAGGCCCAACAAAAAATTTGGGGTCAAAAAAACAAAAAAATGAAAATTTGCCGAGTGCTGGCCCTGGGGCACTCGGCAAAGAATTTTAAAAAAAATAAAAATAAAAAAACGGTTAAAAAGTCTTTGCCGAGGGCCTAACGGTGATGCCCTCGACAAAGATTGACGGTAGGGGATGGACATCGTGTCAAGCAGTGTTGCCGAGGGCCGTTGCCGTGTGCTTGGCTTTGCCGAGGGTCTGGCCGTCGGCAAAAAGTCTTTGCCGAGGGCTGTTCTTTGCCGAGGGTCAGGCCCTCGACAAAGATGCTCTCCGGTAGTGTACAGAATAATGTGGCTGTGGATCGAATTCCACGCCCGGCCGGCCGGCCGGCCGGCTTCCAAAATCACACGAAAACTCACTTTTACCAAGAGCAGCTGCACCTGCACTGCGCATGCATGCGTCATGCGTCGGTAGAGTGTACGTAGTACCGCACACACACACCATGCATGCATAAGAGGTCGAGTACAGGGCTACATCAGGCAATGGCATCCGACTGATTAGTATAGTACTCTTACTTTTACTAGGTAGGACCTTAGCTTCCTTCATGCAAGAATGCATGCATCTGAAATTGGTACGTGGCGTACGCGCCACTGCTCTTTGGCGAGAGTGAGTGCCGGGGTCCGGCCGCCGGGTACTGCCGTGACGGATGGATTGGAGTAACAGCAAGGTTTTCGAGGCGTAATAATAATCAACCACCGAAAGCAATGCAAATGCATGGTCGATGACGATCCACCGACCGATCTGGCATCTATCTGCATGACTGCATGCCGGACCAATCACCAATGGATAAAAGGAAACGTTTCAAACATGGACGGGAATGGGATCACCTCATCATGTGAATACTCCATGCAACTCCATGCATGCATGCATATCGATCATCAGCATATGGCTGGACGGATACCGAGGTCGACCGACCGGGTAGGCGATGACGATGGTGGACTGGCCGATTGGGGGACTGGGGTGCGATCCATGCGGCGAAGATATTCTGGAGGCCTCGCGCGCTCGGCGGCGGCCTGGACACGCCTAGTAGTGGCCTAGTGGGATATGGGCGGCCTTGTCGCTATGCTGTCAGCTGTCATGCATGGCGCGGATTGGCAGTGGCAGGGGTGGCTTTAGCTGATATATGGCCGGGGTCGATCTGTGGGTGTTATGTTGCTGTGAATCAGTCGTGCATGCATGCAGCCGTCCCAATGGAGCATGGAAAGAGAGCATGGGCACCAAGGAGGATGTTCCGGCTTGACTTTTCTTCGTGGATAACGACAGACTGCTAAAAGAAGTATCCGCCCAGGAAACCCTCTCGGTAATACTTCAAACGTTTAGCACTGGCCGGGGTAATCCTTTTTTAATTGAGCTTTAATGTATCATATAGATAATCTCACCATATATACAAGGGATCCATATACTGGGCTCATTCCTTTTTGCGAGGAATAATTGAGCTTTCAGGTATCATATAGATAATCTCACCATTTCTCCTATATCTCAAGTGTCTGATTTTTTGTTGTTGAAACATGCAATTTGATCATTGTTTGGCTATAGAAAAAATTAATAAAATCATAGTTGGCCATGCATGTTTCTAGAACTATCGCGTACTCCTTCGCAACTGGACCAATTCAAGCGCTAATTTAACTATGTGAGAATTTCTAATATACGTCATGATTGATGCCTTCCTCTCATTGACGATGTCACTGAAGCGATTCTTCACATCACAGTCATCGACACGGGTGACGAATTCCTTCATCATCATGAAAGCTCATGTGTTGCTCAAGGGTTTTTGGGGTCGTTCTTTGAGTTCTGTGAGTACCTAGGGTGTCACAATGTTTGAGACGACATGTGTTTTGAGTTATTTATTTGATGCAATTCAGGTGCCCATACATAATATAATTGTAGCAGGTGAGAGTACATCTATTTAGTAATCAAGCAGTATTATCGATATTATCATTAATTTCCACCATAGCATTCCCTTAGCTATTTAACTTTCGTGATAAAAAAAACTACTTCAGCCTTTACCAGAAATTATCCAGTGAATAATTTTTAACCATTCAAAAGAATATATTTTCATTTTCCTGTGTCACAATGCATTTTTTTTGTATAGATGAAATGCATTTGAACATTGGGCATATTTCAATTCAAAAAAAAAAAGCAATGTTCCTACTTTCATCTGACAACCACCCAGGTTTCATTGTCTAATTCCCGCAGCAACGAGCGGGGATCGCATCTAGTTTGATGAATTTGTAACATCTGCTTGCTTCTCCTCCTACTACTAAGTTTTCACAGAAAGAAAGGGGGGGGATGGAAGCGAAGAGATCTACCTAGACTATTATGGTCATGATGGTGGTTGCGGTCTTGCGCTTTTGGTTCACCCGGACTATGTGTGATCTTACAAAAGGATAAAAAGTCATTCATGGGTGGTCCTGCCGCTGGTTATTGGATGCCCAAAAGAAGCATGCATGGTCCCTGCCCTATATGGAGTAGCCTCCTAGGTTCTGGTGCTCAAGGACATGCAAAGCCTCGTCGTATATATGCCGGGTACAAAAACATTGGGAAAGACATTGTATGTGCCCAGCGCCTGCCCGTTATTATCGAACTTATTTTGTGATAGTAGTATCATGAAATGATGTGATATATGGATACGGTGCGCATAATATGGGATGAGAACTCCATGAGAGCGATATGTGTGTCTTCTTCATACTCAAATACTCCCTCCAAGCGACATGCATGTCTGCTTCATACTCAAATACTCCCGTCCGTTTCAATTTATAGATCATTTTAGCTTTTTTAGATACACCAACTTTTACTATGTATCAAGACATATTGTATATGTAGGTGGATAGCAAAAGTTATGTACCGAGAAAAATCAAAACGACCTATGATTTAGGACAGATGGTGGTAGTGTGTGTGTGTGTATATATATATATATAAAATTATTTTCTACTCTCAGGGAGTAGTTGCTCCCATGTGTATATCTCTAGATTTAGGGCGTATATGGCCCGACAAAATGTATGTAGATGGAGTATATCATCATACCAGACCATCTTGGGTACTATGTATGACAAGTATGTATGTATACTTAGAGTATATGGTCATACTTATTTTATATGCTATTATCATGGTATTATATAATATATAAAAAAATATGTGTTCTTTTGAATTTTTTTCACATAGTAAAGATCTAGATTATCTTAATATTAGTATGTCAACATACTCAAACTGATAAATGAGTATGTACACATATGCAACATGATTTATTGATTATGGGAGTAACTACTCCCGGGAGTATATAAAATGCACCATATATGTGTGTGTGTGCGTGCTGTCATTTTTTTAGTTTTTTTCTCTTTTTAAAGCTCGCTAGGTCAGGGCTGGTTTGAGTAGTTTCCTGTGAAATTATATGCGGTTCAAACAACTGATAGGTAGGAGTATTATCAAGCATTATTCATTTTTTTAAACAGAGTTAGCCAACATTAAACTCACGTGTTTTTTTTTGCACTGGAGTAGTTGATTAGTCGTCAGCAATAATCAACCTAGCTTGGTGATGAGCTAGCTAGCTCTTGCAGCTGCAAAGTAATCGCTGACAATGCAAGTTTGCTTCAGTAAAAAAAAAACCACGTGTGTGTGCATATTTGAAGGTGTGGCGCGGCAGTATACGCGCGTGCAGTTCACGACCGTCGACCCGTCCTGCACTACTCACCGTACGTGCCGAGGGAGAAGATGGAGTCACCGCGCGGTCTCGTCTTCACCATCTGTGCTGGACGGTAACACGTACGCCGCAGCTTATCGCACACGAGGAGCACGACAGGGTGAAAGGACAAGGACCCGAGAAAGCGACGACGCCAGCTGATCATTTAGTTGGTGCAAGCAAGCACCACACAAGTCCATTCCTCACAACTCACAAGTGCTTGCTCCCATCATCACTACACTACCCTACACACTACAAACACCACCACCACCAGCAGCTAGTAGTAGTAGATAGATTGCCGGCGGCCAAAACCACCTCTCCCTTTCCTCTCCTCTCCCTCGATCTCCCCTTCTCCAGCTAACACAGCTTTCTAGGGCTTACACCGCCGCAGTCCCGAGCCGGTCGGTCGTCGATCCACATCACCATTATTCCATCTCCTAATATCGATCGAGCTCCGTCCTCCATCCAGGCTGAGCCGGACGAATTCTGGCGCGTCGAGCTCGGGGCAATCTATCCCGTTTGATTCATCCGGAGGGGGCCATGGTCGAAGCTATTTGCTCTAATCTGATCTGAGCTGGGGAAGGAAGTGTGTCGTCGCCGGTAATTTGATGATGCTTGTAAGTGGTTCTTAATGGATCTATACATGTTGCTGCCCCCGGATTTAAAGTTCTTCTCTCTCCCCCCAGCTCTTGCTGCTTGTTTACACTTCACAATTTCCTCTGAGGAAAAGTTCACATTTCACACTAGTGCATACGCCACACACTCCTCCCTTGTTTTTATATGTGGAGTGCTTGCCTTCTGTCTTTTGGGGAACATAATTCTTTTTTTCTTTTAGTATACATATATGCTAAGCTTACTTCCCCACCTTCAGAAGAAGGAATTGAAAGACACTGGAACCCAAAGATAAAGTTCAATCTGATTTTTCATGGCGCCTTTTGATTTTGTTCCCCATCCCCATTCTCCCACTGGTTTCTAATTTTCTCCAGCATTTCTTATTAATCTTTGATAGGATTATACTGTATGACAGTTTGATACTGACACACTGCTGTATCCAATGAAAGGAGCTCATAAATTAACTGAATCCTTTTATCACAGTTCTAAAGTTAATCTTTTTTAACCAATAGCATAATCTTAATTCATATTTTTCTATAATAATACACCTTCAAATTACATTGACTGCTGTTTTTTTGGAAGAAGATTCAAGTTAACTGCTGCCTGAGTGCCTGTAGAGTAAGCAAAATTAAAGCATAAAGAGAGCTACAGTCCACTATCCACCCAAGTTCATGCATGCTTCAGTGCCATATCTTTCCGTGATTCCTGTCTGTGTACCGAATAAGGCTGCTCGTTTACCAGTGGACAACAGTGGCCAGATCGATTCATCCACATGCTGCTCACCACCACGCACTGCGATCGATGCATGCGCCATCGATCTCATTTCATGCATGCCCAATTAATTTCCCCTGCAGTTAGTCCTGGTTTAATTCTGAATTAGTATTATCTGATGATCCGTGTTATTACTAGGTGTGATCATGAGTGGTGTCTAGCTTAATAAGAGATGATAAGCGGCAACCTCACCAATGAAGAGCTGGGGGCCGGGTGCACCAAGGCCGAGGGACCGACCGCGAGCGCCGGCGCCGGCGCCGTCGTCACAAAGAGTCCCGTGCTGTCGAGCTCCCGGCACTGGCCGCCGTCGACGGAGTCGAGGATCGTGCGCGTGTCGCGGGTCTTCGGCGGCAAGGACCGGCACAGCAAGGTGAGGACGGTCAAGGGGCTGCGCGACCGGCGCGTGCGGCTGTCCGTGCCGACGGCGATCCAGCTCTACGACCTCCAGGACCGGCTGGGCCTCAGCCAGCCGAGCAAGGTGGTGGACTGGCTGCTGGACGCCGCGCAGCACGAGATCGACAAGCTGCCCCCGCTCCAGTTCCCGCCGCAAGCGCAGGACCTCGTCGCCCATCTGCCGCCGTCCATGATGGCGCCCTTCTCCAACGTTGCAGCTGCGGCCGACGTGGCCGCCGCCGCCGCGATGGCCGACGGCGACAAACGCCACTGCCACGGCGGCGGCATCAAAGGGCTCATGGGCCTCAACAATTCCATCGGCCTCGTCAACGCCACCATGCCGCTGGCTCACGGCTTGTACTACACGCCCGCGCGTGAGTCTTGGACGACCAATGGCAATAATGCCGCCGTCCATGATCATCAGGTGAGCCATGGCACTTCGCCTCAGACGGTGGCTCACCACCCGCCGTTCTCATCTCTGCTGTCTCTTGCTGCTCCGGGGCCTCAGCTCGTCTTCTACTCGCCGGAAGGCGGCGGCTTCGCCATGAAAGAAGCCACCGATCATCAGTTCCCTGTAGATAGCCTCGAACACTCGCAAGGCCAGCTCTCACTGAGCTCAGCTAGAAGCTTCCTTCACCCCGGCACCCAGGGATGATTAGGCCACTGATCTCTACTGCTCCAACAAGGTACGTAGAACAATAAAGCTTGGTGTAGTAGTAATCAAGTACTCGTTTGAAGGTCCGTAAAGCTTGTAACAACTGCAGTTTTGAGATGCTATTGTTTGGTATGATCAAGTAGAGGAGGCTCTAGCGTAGAGAGCTGCTAGCATGCATAGTAATTAAGGTTGTTTTTGCAGGACATGCATGCAATGCAATTCATCGCTTCTTTTTTACACAAGGAAGTAACCGGTCATGGGGTGTGTGGTGTGTGTGTTGGTAATGTAATAACAATTTTATAATTTGTTCCTGAATTTCTGCTTACCTAGATTGTGTTCCTTTTTGGACTTTGCCTTCATATATACTCGAGCAATCCATACCGATATTTTGAGGTGTTTTTATTGTTGATTTTTCACTTGTACTTTGGAGAAAGCCTTTCATTCATGCTTTTCTTTCTCTCCTTTAGTCAGGGTTACTATCTGTTTTAAAAAAAATGATTATTGGCATTACGTTGTAGATTACATTGCCAATATACCCAAAAATTATTATCGCCTATATATGCACATAGGATTAGTCATTGCCATAGCATCCATAATTTCCTAAGTGGAGATATAGTAGTTTAGTCAACTAGAGTTTTTTCTCTCTCCAAATTTTCCTTTTTATATGTTGTGTGATTTTCTTTAATCCAACACTTTTTTTTCAACACAATCTTAGAAAAATATATTGCGCATGATTCCTGTTTTATACACATCTCTAAGGAGTAAGGACTACTGTTTGAACTGAGGATTAGTTTGGAGAATATTCTCTATACTTTGGAATATCACTTCCATTAATCAAACTGGACAATGAGAAAATAAACTCTTAATTTTGGCACTAGTATATTTAAGATAGCTCATCCATATCACCTTTTGTCCCTTCCAAAGACTGAAGAAATTGAAAACCATTAACAACAAATTGAGGGCATGGTTCACATCCATGAATTTATTACTAGACTAGACACCACACTAATTAACATAATTTTGAAACTCTATGTAATTTAGTTTGTTTTCTTTTATTAATGTGAGAACATATCACTAATTATAATATATTTTGCTACCTTGTCTGTGAAACTTTTTGAACCAGGCGCTTCAGTGATAGTCATTTAAAAATACCGTGGTTGAAATATGTCACCACTCACTGTATCACAGTTAACAATACTAACGCACTTCAAGGTTTGCACAATTTGATTGGAATGGCATCACAAAACAAAATCATTACTCCTCTTGGTATACAAAATCCTAATACGAAAACATGTACCAGATTGAGGTTTTCCAAAGTGTCGAGCTTCTAATTTAATACCTCACAAATGCGGTGATTAATTTAATTTGCTCGTATTTATTTGCACACAATTTTATGGGTGATTCATGTGTTCGAGACAGTTGTTACGTTCAATACATACCAAGAAGCATATATGTACTCTTTCCATATCAAATTAAATCAACTTCTAGGGTTCTCCTAAATCAAACTAAATTTATAGGAAAAAGTGTACCAATATTTATGACACACAATTAATATCATTAGATATCTATGAAATATGTTTTCACAATGTACTTATCTAGTGTCATGGTTGGTAGTATCATTAGATATCTAAGGTAAGAACTGTCAGCGCAGTGTAAATCAGCTCTTGCTCTCACCCGGCCTGCATGTGCAACGGTTAATCGCGTCATTTAGGGGCAAACTTTGACAGCAGAAACATGGCATGACCAAAACGCGTTCAGTGCCTGTGATTAAATTGATCTACAGCTAGAAGTGGCACACATGTATATGCGGCGGCTTTTGCAGTCCATATATATACAGTAGCATGCGCCGTCCATTAAAAGGATGAAGGATAGACAACATGCATGAGCTAGCTAAAGCTCAATGATGTTAGACCTAAAGCAGAATCTCTAGGCATAGAACTAGCATGTTTACTTGCTTTTGAATAAAACCGTGAGTTCTAGACCATCTACTAGTGCACTAGCAGTAGATAGAACGAGAGAAAGAGAGGGGTGAAGGGTGCAAACCATCGGCCGCCTTGGATGAAGATGGGCTCGCCATCGCAGTGCTTGGCGATAACCCGGTGGCGGTGTCGAGTCGAAGGACGACGGTGCAGTAGCAGTTGTAGGGCAGCCCGGCGACGTAGCAGCCCCTCGGTGTAGATGCAGAGGCGGTGGCGGCACGACTGGTGGCTTCCCGTCACTGACTGCGCCTCTCTCTGATCGAGATTAGGGTTTAAGTTTCGATGGAGAGCTCGGCTCAGGCGAACCTCGTGCTCAGAGCCGCCGGCTCCCACCTCTATATATTGCGCAGTGTGACAGGGGCCCTCCAGCCATAGTGGGCTGGGCGCCCCCGATCAGGACGTGGATCAAAGGCCCAACTAGGCCGTTGGGCCCAGTTTGGGATTGGGATCAATCTAACAATCTCCCCCTTGATCTCCTACCATCTTTTAATTTTATATCATTTACTTTTGTTCATTCCATTACAGATTAGCGCATAGAGCATGTTTTATTGTCACGGTAAATTGCCGATAGATTTAACAACTACAACACACCACTCTGTTCTGAAATAGATACTTAACTTTGGGCCTTCTTTTGTCCAAGAATTATAGGCTTTCCCTTAAACCCATGCCGGCTACATGTTCTCTAAACACATTGGGTGGTAAGCCTTTTGTAAGCGGATCCGCGAGCATCTTTTCGGTACTTATATGCTCGAGACTTATGACATGATCCCGGACTTTATCTTTCACAACATAATATTTTATGTCAATGTGTTTGACAGCACCACTTGACTTATTGTTGTGAGTATACTGTACTGCCGGATTATTATCGCAGTATAACTTAAGTGGTCTATAGATGTCGTCAACCACCTTCAAACCGGATATGAACTTCTTTAGCCAGTTCACCTGCCCCGTTGCCTCATAACACGCTACAAACTCGGCATACATTGTGGACGATGTAGTGACGGTTTGCTTTGAGCTTTTCCATGAAATAGCTCCCCCTGTGAGAGTGAATACATATCCAGACATGGATTTTCTATCATCTCCTGCATAATCAGAATCTGAATATCCCACTATATGGAGTGAATCTGATCTTCTATACGTCATCGTGAGGCTTTTCGTTCCTTGCAAATAATGCAAGACTTTCTTTACTAATTTTCAGTGTTCTGTTCCAGGATTGCTCTGGAATCTACCAAGTAATCCGGTAACAAATGCCAAGTCAGGGCGCGTACATACTTGAGCATATTGCAAGCTTCCGATAGCTGAAGCATATGGAACCATTTTCATTTGATCGATCTCATACTGATTCCTGGGGCATTGAAAATTCCCATATCTGTCGCCCTTGACTATAGGAGCAGGTGAGGAACTATATTTGTGCATATTGAATTTCTTTAAGATCTTTTCTGTGTAGGCCTTTTATGACAGTTCTAATACCCCTTTACTTCTATCTCAGTGAATCTCGATCCCTAGAACAAACGAAGCTTCACCAAGATCTTTCATATCAAATTTTGAGAATAAAAACTTCTCTGTCTCCAGTAGTAGACTGACATCACTACTAGCAAGTAAGATATCATCCACATACAGGACAAGGAAGATAAACTTCCCATTCTTAAACTTTGCATAGACACAATTATCCTCTACATTCTCTTTAAACCCAAAATTCCTTATTGTCTGATTAAACTTCAAGCACCACTGTCTTGAAGCTTGTTTTAATCCATAAATGGATTTCTTTAGGCGGCATCACATTCGTTCTTTTCCTTCCATGACAAAACCTTTCGGTTGTGCCATGTAAACATTTTCCTCCAAGTCCCCGTTGAAAAATGCCGTCTTTATATCCGTCTGATGTAATTCTAAATCGTAATGTGCCACTAATGCTCCTGATCAAGGCGCGGATCAAAGGCCCAACTAGACCGTTGGGCCCAGTTTGGGATTGAGATCAATCTAACAAATGACACACACACATATGGATTCGGAAGTGATGAAAGATCATGAGTTGCTTTGCATGGACTGTAGTCTGTAGTCTGTAGATACCCTAGCAGGCCCCAGCCCCCAGGTGCGGTACGGTCGCCAGCAAAGGAGAAAAGACTGTACTCCTCGAATGCAAATAGTAACCGCAAAGTGCTTATGAGACGATAACGACCACTTAAAGTGAGCTCGCTCTTTTTCGCCGCTAGCTAGCAGTAGCAGCTAGCTAAACTAAACTGTAGTAAACCACTTCACTACTTAATTTATTATTGCAATCACTCGTGCAGTCTCGCTAGTAGCACGCTGAAATCATCGTCATCATCTCAGCCCTGCTGTTGCCACAGCTTTCTTTTACCTAGCCAGGAATTGTCGAATTGAGGGGGTGTTTAGTTGCCACCAAATTTCAAACTTTGGTACTATGCAAAAAGAAGATTCTCTATCACATCAAACTTGTGGTATATGCATGGAGTACTAAATGTTGACGAAATCAAAAACTAATTGCACAGTTTAGTTGTACTTTGCGAGACGAACGTTTTAAGCCTAATTAGTCAACGATTGGACAATTATTATTATCAAATACAAACAAAATGCTATTGTAGCTACAGTGTAGCTAACGATTGGACAATTATTATCAAATACAAACAAATGCTACAGTGCATCGCGGCGCCGGGCAAACTAATGCCTGTTTAGATGCGAAATTTTTTAGCTTTTGGCTACTGTAGCATTCGTTTGTATTTGGCAAAAATTGTCCAATTATGGAATATTTAGGCTTAAAAGATTCGTCTCGCCAATTATGGACAAACTGTGCAATTAGTTATTTTTTTTACCTACATTTAATGCTCCATGCATGTGCCACAAGATTTGATGTGACGAGAAATCTTGAAAAATTTTAGATTTTAGGTGGGACGTAAACAGGGCCTAGAACGAGGCCAGAGAAGAGAGCAGCAGCAGTCACCTAGCCAGGACAAAATAGACTAGCCTTCGGATCGAACGGTTTAGCCTGCTACCTGCTTGTCTACCGGTGGGTAGACACACAAGACGTCAAGACAGACAGGCGTGTGTCGAGTGGAGTGTCGTATCGCCTGCAGACCTGCAGTGCAGGCCGGCCTCGCTCGTCGTCGTCGTTGTGCGCAGGAACGGAAAGACATTGACATTGCACGCGTCAGTGTCACCACGACGACCACCGATGGATTGATTGATTGATGGATCGATGACTCGATGATGGAGCACGGCTGATGCATGACAAGCCAGCACACGGCCTGATGGGCGCTGCCGCTGGCCGGGGTGGTGAGATCCTGTGGGGTGGGGGCGCCGGGCGCCCGATGTGCCCTGGTGCCTGATGATGATGAGCAAGAGCGAGATCGGCTCACTTTTCCTCAATGCTCCTCGCAAGGAAGTTGTCGGGTTCATAAACTCACGGATCCTCAATGGGTCTGCTTTCCAGCAAAAGTTCAGTCCAGTAGACGGCATTACAACAACGCGTGACTTCTGGACCGGTCCAGTTATCTAACGATAAGCCGAAAGAGCGATCTAATCTCCGACCGAAAGGCTTGGCCAAGGAGGGGACAACGCTCGCTTCCGACTTCGACCCGCTTTTTCGACCTGGAATGCGACGAACCTCTTCTTACAACTCTTCTCCGACCGACACAGTCGGAGCCGACTGGGAACAACCGATCGGGGACGCCCGCTTGGTAAGGACCTGGACATCAGGCGGAGCAGATAAGGCAAGACGCTCAAGTCAACCGCAATAGCGAGGACCGTACCCTGCACACCTGTAGGACGGTACCGTCAGGACATACCAGAAGGGTGCTTTACAACCTTCCAGGTATGTCAGGGCCCAAAAAGTGTTGTAGGCGCCGGCATTTGCTTTACAGTGTTGTAGGCGCCGACATTTGCCTTACAGTGTTGTGGGCGCCGTCATTTGCCATACCAGGCGAACACGGTAAAACCTACCACAAGCGTCTGACATAAACAGTATTGTGGACGTGGGCAACAAGACTTAATAGCATACGTACACACACACACTCTCTCTTGTAAGGCCACCCCCTTCATCTATAAAAGGGGATGCGCTCTCTCCAAACAGGGGACGATCATTCCGATTCTCTCTGCTAAGCTTTAGATATTCTGAGCACTCGAACAGCTCCACGGCTCTAGAACTCTAAAGCTCCACAGAGCATATGTTCTAATACTTAGCGCACGTTGGAGCTCTCATCACTATTGGCCCTTCGGTTCGGAGCCTGATCGGACCTTTAACACCCCCTTCTTATTCTCACTCGTTTGTAACCCCACAGCAAACTTCGAGCACCTGGGCTCAGGAATAAAGTCACCGACCGACTAGAACTGGACGTAGGGCACGTTGCCTAAACCAGTATAAACCCTGTATCATTGAGTGCTAGGCCACATCCGATCACAACGTATGACAAAACTATAAATATTTACTTGTTGGTCACTTTTCGCACCGACAGAAGTGTTTGCTTTTTTTATACGTATGGAGTATGTTCAAGTTTTGGTCATAACCATTACACTAGTATCATTGTAAATTAGCGTTAGTGCGCCGGCCCCCGTTAATCACCACTACAGTCGCCGGGCGTGGAACAAGAGGCCGCAGCTGCACCACAGCCTAACCCAGCGCCCGCTCCACATCGACCACCTGTGCGCGAACGGCTCGGGCCGAACCGTGACGCTCGCAGCGTCATCTACAACTGGCGTCAAGCCCGGCGTGATGATGACGTCCATCTAGGGGCAGTGGGAGCAGGCGGCATGGGCCCCGGCCGGACTATCGAGGGGAGCGGGGAAACGCACCCAGGCATGGTGCCGACCAGACGACCAGAGTCCCATCCCGGACGGCCCGGGACCATGGGCCTTTGGCTGTCGCATCCAGAAAGCGTCGTTCCCACAATGCTTTCGACCACCCACCAACATCGCCAAATACACCGGGGAAACGAATTCCGATATATGGCTCGAAGACTTTCGGCTCACCTACCGAGGCGGAGGAGTGGATGTTGACCACTTCATCATTTAATACCTCCCCATCTGCGTGGGAGAGCATGTTCGAGCATGGCTCGAATTCCTCCTACCTGACAGCATTCGCGGCTGGGCGGATCTCAAAAGGATTTTCATCAGGAATTTCTAGGGGATGTATGTCCACCCTGGGAATTCCTGGGTCCTCAATAGCTGCCAGCAGAAGCCCGATGAGTCCCTGCAGGATTACATTCGTAGGTTCTCAAAACGATGCAACTCCCTTCCTGATGTCGTTGATGCGGACGTCATCAGCGCGTTCCTCTCTAGGACAACCTGTGAGTCCTTGATCGACAAGCTCGGTTGTCTAAAGCCCTATGCCACCCGTGACCTGTTCGACATCACCACGAACCATGCCTCCGGCGAGGAGGCGGTCGGAGCAGTCTTTAGCGGAGGCCAGGACAAGGGCAAGGCCAAGTGCGAGGATCAAGGTGAGGGCCCCTCCACGTAAAGGGGCAAAAAGAACAAGAAGGATTGGTGCCGACCGGCCGACTCCGCTTTGGTCGCCGCGACCGATCGTGTGGGCAAACAGCCCCAGCAGGGGCAGCCCGACCACTTCAACAAGCTCATGGAGAGCCCATGCACCAACCACGCCTACCCTATCAAACACCTCTACAAGGACTGTAAACTCCTCAAGCGCTTTCTGTGGCAGGCCGGCGGACCAAAGGAAGGAAAGGGCAAGGATGCAGCGGCCAAGAAAGAAGGCACGATAGGCAAGGATAATGATGGTTTTCCTGACCCCGAGGAATGCCTCATGATCTTTGGGGGATCCGATGCCATCTACTCCAAGCGCCAGCACAAGGTGCGCTACAGAGAGGCAAGCGTCGCTGAAACAGTCGTCCCCTCTTTCCTTAGCTGGTCAGAATCTCTGATCACTTTTGATCAGAGGGACTATCCTTCCCGTGTCGCTAGACCGGGTCGCTACCCACTCGTCGTTGACCCCATTGTCCGCAAGAAGTGCCTCACCAAGGTGCTGATGGACGGAGGCAGCGGCCTCAACATTCTCTACGTCGACACCCTCAACGCCATGCGCATCCCCGGTTGGAGCTCCGCCTAGTGAGCTCTCCCTTCCACGGCGTCATCCCGAGGGTGTAGGCATACCCGCTCGGGCAGATCGACCTACCCGTCACGTTTGGCGATCGAGCCAACTTTTGCTCAGAGGTCTTCACCTTTGAGGTACTGGACTTCCCAGGGTCCTACCACACCATCTTGGGGCAGCCATGCTACGCCAAGTTTATGGCGGTCCCCAACTACACCTACCTTAAGTTGAAGATGCCAGGACCGAACGGCGTCATCACTATGGGTAGCACCTTTTCGCACACCTACATGTGCGACCATGAGCATTACGAGCTCGCCACTGCCGTCATCAACTCAGCCGAGCTCCCTCAGCTCGGAAATTCGTCGACTACAGCAGTCCCGAACTGCAACAAGCCAACCTCCTCGACTGCCTTCCACCCACTCGAGGAAACTAAGGCGGTGGGGATCGACCCCACCGACCCAACCAAGACGGTGCAGATCGGGGCCGAGCTCCCAGCCAAATAGGAATGCGAGCTCGCTGACTTTCTATGTGCCAATCGTGATGTCTTCGCATAGAAACCTTTTGACATGCCAGGCATACCACGGGAGGTCACCGAGCACGCATTACGCCTCGTCCCGGGCTCAAAGGGAGGCCACTTTGACGACGAGTGGCACAGGGCCATAGGCAAGGAGATCGCCAAACTCCTGGCAGCCGGATTCATCAAGGAGGTATACCACTCCGACTGGCTAGCCAATCCTGTTCTTGTTAAAAAGAAGACCGAGAAATAGAGAATGTGCGTTGATTATACTGGCCTCAACAAAGCGTGTCCAAAGGACCATTTTCCTTTGCCACGAATAGACCAGATAGTCGACTCCACCTCAGGATGTGAAATCCTCTCCTTTCTGGATACCTACTCAGGCTATCACTAGATCACGATGAAAGAGTCTGACCAGTTCGCAACTTCATTCATCACCCCGTATGGTTCGTACTGCTACATAACCATGCCTTTCAGTCTGAAGAACACTGGCGCCACCTATCAATGGTGCATGTAGCAATGCTTCACTGACCAAATCAACCCGCTTGACCAACCTGATCAAGTCGAGCGGCCAAAACCAACAATCGCCGTCTATGTAGATGACATAGTGGTCAAAATGGCCTTGCGACCTGATCACAAACTTGGCCGCAACATTCGCAAACCTTCGAAGGTTCAACATCAAATTGAATCCTAAAAAATGTGTTTTTAGGGTTCCAAAGGGAAAGCTGCTTGGATACATCGTGTCCGAACACGGCATCGAGGCCAACCCCGAAAAAATCATGGCCATCTCCAACATGGGCCCTATATGCAACATTAAGGTTGTACAGAGGCTCACTGGCTGTTTGGCCATCCTAAGCCGGTTCATCTCCCAGCTAGGCGAGCGGGGGATGCCTCTCTACAAACTTCTAAAAAAGACAGATGCGCTCGTCTGGACTGAGGAGGCACAACAGGCCTTGGAAAGCCTCAAAACATCACTGACGTTGGCCCCAATCCTCGTCGCTCCTGGACGGGGAGAACCCCTCTACCTCTATATCACGACAAGCAACCACGTGGTAAGCGCCGCCCTAGTCATCGAAAGGGAGGAGCCAGGGCACCACCTGAAGGTCCAGCGACCCGTATACTTCATCGGTGAAGTACTCACCAACGCCAAGGTTCGGTACCCCTAGGTGTAGAAACTTCTATATGCCGTACTGATGGTGACCCGGAAGCTCTTGCACTACTTCACCGACCATGAAGTCATGGTCGTCACTTCATTCCCGCTGGGAGACATCGTCCATAATCGTGACGCCGCGGGACGGATCTCCAAGTGGGCACTCGAACTAATGGGCCACGACATCAGGTATATCCCCCTCATCGCTATTAAGTCTTAGGCTCTCGCGGACTTTGTCGCTGAATGGATGGAGGTCCAGCTCCTGACCCCAGATGTCACCCACGAGTACTGGACGATGTACTTCAATGGGTCCGTAATGGCACCCGGCTCGGGGGCTGGAGTGGTTCTGATCTCCCCGGATGGGAGCAGGCTCCGCTACGCGATCCACCTCCATTTTTTTGGCCTTAAACAACACCACAAAATATGAGGCCCTCATCAACGGACTGCGCATCGCCATCGAGCTCGGCGCTACGCGGCTGTACATCAGCGATGACTCAGAGTTGGTCATCGACCAAGTCATGAAGGAGTCATCTTGCAAACGCCCCCTCATGGCAGCAAACTGCCAGGAGGTGCGCAAGCTCAAGGACAAATTCTAGGGGATCGAACTACATCATGTCCCCCGAAAGGACAACGATGTCGCCGATTTTCTCGCAAAATTGGCTGCCAGGCAGGTTCCATCTCCAGATGGGGTCTTCATCAACGACCTTCATGAGCCGTCTGCCTGCATCCTGGAAGGTCTGATCTAGACACACTCTGACGCCAATCTAGCACTCGGGGGCTCCGACCTTAGTGCCTCCATGACAACACCGCCCGTCGATGTCGCCGTGGTAGCACTCGATCAAGTTGACTAGAGAGCACCGCTACTCACCTACCTCCTCGAGGAGATTCTCCCACCAGAAAGGATAGAAGCGCGATGAATCACACAACGCGCCAAGACGTTCGTCGCATTCGGTAACAAAATTTACAAGCGAATTCCGTCGGGAGTACTCATGAAGTGTGCCCCTACCGACCAAGGGAAACAACTCCTCGAGGTCCATGCCAAAATCTACGGACATCACGTGGCCCCGAGGTCACTGGTCGAAAAAGCCTTTCGCCAAGATTTTTACTGGCCCACTGCACTGTGAGATGCAGAGGAGGTCGTCTGCTGGTGTGAGGGATGCCAGTTCTATTCTTGGCAAACTCATTTGCTGGCGCAGGAGCTTCAAACCATCCCCATCACATGGCCATTCACGGTCTAGGGCCTCAACATGGTCGGACCCCTCAAAAAGGGCCCGAGTGGCTTCACTCACCTACTCGTAGCGCTGGACAAATTCAGCAAGTGGATAGTGGTGAAGCCCATCACCAACATTCGCTCGGAAGAGGCGGTCAAGTTCTTCCTTGACATCATCTATCGTTTTGGTGTTGCTAACTGTATCATCACTGACCATGGAACTAACTTCATCGAGAAGAAGTTCCTGGACTTCTGTGACGGATATGACATTAGGATCGACTGGGCCTCGGTCGGACATCCACGTACTAACGGTCAGGTCAAATGAGCCAATGGCATGGTCCTCCAAAGACTTAAGCCATGAATCTTCGACCGACTCAATAAGTATGCCAGGTGATGGGTTGCAGAGGTCCCAGCGACCCTCTGGAGCTTGAGAATGACCCCGAACCGATCCACAGGGTTCACACCTTTCTTCCTGGCTTACAGAGCTGAAGTAGTTTTGCCCTCCGACCTTGACCATGGCACCCCAAGAGTGAAGGCCTTCAGCCAAGACCGAGCCACAGAGGCTCAGTAGGACGCGGTTGACCTTCTCGAGGAAGCACACGGGATGACTGTCATCCGCTCCGCTCGCTACCAGCAAACTCTCCGCAGGTACCATGAAAGAAAAATCAGAGGGAGGATCCTCGAGGTCGGAGACCTCATGTTCTGAAGAACCCAATCAACCAAGGAGAAACGTAAACTCTCTCCACCATGGGAAGGACCCTATATGGTGACCGGAGTGATCCGACCGGGCACCTACTGACCAAAGGACGACAACGACAACATTCTCACCAACACATGGAACATCCAACAGTTACGTCGTTTCTTCCCCTAAAACTCGGTCTTATCGCTTTCTCTCATTCAACGTTTGCTCCTACAAGCACCCCAGCCCGAACACTCTCAGCCTGGGTCGCTCGGGGGCTCCACGAGGGTGTGATACCACCCCTCTTTTTTTACTATCATATAGTAATAGTTTTCACCCAAATGAAAGGGTAGTTTGTTCCTTTAATTACCCTACGTAACTTATGTTTTAAACTCCCGACCGATCACACCCCGCCACGACCTACGGTTATGAGCAGTTGAGCCTCACGGGCCACGCCCAGGTTCTTAAGGTTGCAGCCTATGGGTCAAACGGGCATGTGCGAAAAAGAAAGGATAAAAAACAAAGCTATGCTAGGGTGAAAATAATGACGGATGGGACAAGCTTCCCCTTACGAGTGATTCCATCACAAAACAAAATTGAAGTATTCATGAATGTAAAAAAACTATTCACATGGGGGCTTCCCCACGAACTTTACTTTTACATATACTAACTGCTTCTACTCTAAATTCTATTGTGGCCGCTCGGTGGCATCGGCTGATGGCACGGTCGATGAGGATAAGGGTTGCTCGCTTTCCGACGGCACGACGTTCGGCTTGATCGGAGGAGGGACGATGCTCGCTTCCAACCCGGTCTCCACTCCATCCGCAGGCTGGATGACATCTTCCTGGCGCATGCCTTCAGCCACGCTCAAATGGCGAGCCCCCATCACCTACTTCCCGGAGACTTGCTTGGCCACCATCTGTGCATATGGCACCAAGCTCTCCCCAAGCAAATGGATCGCATCCGCGCTCTAGCCATCGGCGTATCCTCTGCAGATGGCGGTGAAGTCCAGGTTTGGGCGGTGCGTTGCCACTGAGGTTAGCACCCCCGACGTCCTGTAGAACATGCCATTAGAGTTGAGAGCCCAAACTTCATTCGGGACCTCCACCAGCTGGACAGCGGGCGTACTGGTGCTTGGCGCCAACCCAAACACCTCGAAAATGACCACCTAGGCAGCGTTGTGAATCTGGTCAAGCTCTATCTCGAGAGCACGTCGCTCTTCAAGAGACTTGGCTAGTGCCTCCACGCTCCAACCGATCGCCGTCTTGGCTATCTCTAGCTCTCGCTCCAGAGAATCAATTTTTTCACCCAGTTCTGAAAAAAGGATGACAAGTTCAGAAGCAAAGGAAAGGAAAAACTAAGGCATCAGCCAAAGGCGAAATAGATACATACCAAGGCGGGTGCTTTTGAGGATGGAGAGTCCTTCCTCTTACTGGGACACCTTCTCAAGCAGTCGAGCGTTCGACTCCTCCGCCCCAAGCACATGCCACCGGAGCATGAGCACTTCTTGATCAGCCTCCGATCGGGCCATCCGCTCCATCTCCAGAGCCTCCAAGGACTTCTAAATCACTGCCTCGGTCTCCACCAAGTGGACCTTCGCTACGTCGAGTCCCCGCTCGGCAGTAGTCGCCTGTTCCGCCACGAGCAGTTCCACCGCCCGCGCTCCCGTCGCCTCGGCCACCTGGTCTTGGGACTCACGGCGAGCGAATTCCAGCTGGTGCTGAAGCTCGTCAACCCGCCGCGACATCACAACTTCCCGCCCCATCCGACCGTGTTCCTCCCAAAGGAAACGGGACTTGCAGATCGACATCGCCTGTAAATCCTATAAAGCGAAAAGCAAACATGCTGAAACAACTAGTGAAAGACCAAGGAGTCAAGGACAAATGCTAAAAACATAGAAAGCTTACCTCTATGACACGTGGTAGGTCGACTGAAACTGCCTGATGGACGATCTCAACCTGCTCCAAGGCCTCCTTGAGCCTCACCTTGGTTTGGGCAAGATCGGACTCTATCGACAGTCCTCTCTCCTCAAGCAAGTGCTAGAGCCCTACCTCCTCCTCATCGCGAAGGACAAACCGAGCCTTCCTTGGGTCACTGGGGCAGGGCCACACTAGCTCGTAGGTTGCCCCTGACCCACCAGAAGATCCAGCCATCACAATATCATGCGACGATCGGATGATCACCAACTCCTACGACGGCAGGATGGTTGGCGGCTCCACCCCGGTGCCTGCCTCGCCGAAGCAGGGGATCTCCACTATCTCAACTTCATGGCTCACCGGCGGATGTTCTACCTCTGGCCTAACCACGTCTCCTCTCGACCCCTCTAGCTCTGACCAGGAGGGTGAGCCGTGTGTTCCTCCGTCGGGCGAGGCAGGGAGCCCGGTTTCCCTCCTCTCTTCCACCGTGGCTGCTGGGGGAGGGATCGCAAGGGTCACCTCTGACCCAACCTCCGCCGTCACCATGAGGATCACCGCCATCACCACCGTCGCTGCTGCCACCGTACTCACGACTGGCCAGGAGGACGCAACCCCCAGAAGGGAAGGTCGCACCACCGCTAGTCTGCTTTCCCCGCCGCTCATCGTGACTCGCTGTAGGCTGGGTCTCCACTCCTCCCACATGGGAGGCGGGGCGATGCCCGGTCCCATCAGTCCCAGGCCGCTGTCAAATAAGTATAGGTCAGTCGCGCTCAAAGAACTCAACCGTGAGAATGAAAAGGAACATCGATGCATACCTAGACGAAAGGGGCAGGGCCCTAAAACCTCGACCCACTGGCGATGAGCCCACCAGATGAGGATCACTCATGAGTTGCGACCCATGCCCCCTCGCATTGACCGAGGGAGGAGAAGACTCAATCGGTTCTCGATCGGCCCATGAATGGCCATGACCGCCGGTTCATGGCGCACCCACCAGAGCAACTGACGGGGCATCTCCCTGTTGTGGGTCGCACACACGCGCTGACTCCGAAGATGCAGGGGTATGAGCATGCTCCTCCAACTGGCCGGTGTGCCCAGCCACACTCAGAGTGGGGGGGGGTGTAGAGCCAACGACGCCTCTGAAGGGTGCGGCGACCGCGCTCGCTTTGCCTCTCGCTCGACGGCGGTGTCTTCGCTCGCGGCATGCTTCCTTGACATGGGAATGTCGCCACGCTTCTCCATATCCTGCCCACCGCCAACGGACGCAGTCATAGAATCACGATGCTACACCAAGCTCACGATGATGCCCCTGTCTCCTTCATCCTTGGAGGTACTCGTGTTGCCACCCATTTCTGTGGGCTCCTCTGACTCGAGCTCCGCCTACATGTCGCTCCTACTTTCACCCGCCCGGACCCGTTGGATGATCTCCTTCTCCTTCTTGAACCTCCTCCGGGCCTTCTCAACCCTCTTTTTTTGGCAAGCGCTGCCTCCTTCAAGGCTGCTTGTCGAGCTGCGCCCTCTGGCCCCCTCAGAAGATGCGGCCAGGATTTGTAACCTGTGAGTCCCTACGAAATGGACAACTCAAAATCAAAATAAAGGAGAGCAAGAGGGAAAAGGTCATGAAATAAGGATAGGGAGAATACCAGATTGGACAGCTTCGCGGTATGAAGAGGTCTGGGCTTTCCTTCACGGGAATCTTTATCCCTCAGTTGCAGCACTTGGTCGAGTCAACTCTAGACTTCATCCTTCGACAACTCCTCCGGTGACGCGCGGTTGGGATCCGTTGGGCCAGAGTTGGCCCACATCGGCCGCCTCCTCTCCGCCAGCGAGGCAACTCGACGGCGAAAGAAGGTGTGGAAGACCCGTAGCCCATCAAGGCTCTGCTACACCAGCTTCTGAAGCTCTGCCTCGATGACCTCCAGCTTGTTCTGTCGACTGGAGGGACCCCGTAACCAGCTCTCCCGCCTCTCCGGCCTTTTTCCGGTTAATGGCGGGAATGGCACCTCCGCTGGGTTCCTAATGTAGAACCACTTGCCATGCCACCCCCAATTGGAGTCATAGGGGGAGTACGTAGGGTAGGTGCCCGACGGCCTCGGCTTCTTCTATAAGGCGAAGCCCCCAACCAGCGTGGTTCTAGGTGGCTTCCCCTCAGACAAGGCTCGCCGGGTGAAGATCTGCCGAAAGAGATCCATGTGTGGCTCCATTCCGAGGAAGGCCTCACAAACGGTGATGAAACCAGCAACGTGCAGCACCCCAGTCGAATTGAGGTGCTGCAGCTCCAGGCCCCACTCGTTGAGGAGCCCACGCAAGAACCAGTGCCCCACTCGTTGAGGAGCCCACGCTTGTGGAAGGCGAGGAAGGAGACAACCTCGTCGCCCTATGGTCGTAGAACAGCTTCCCCTAGCATAGGAGCCCTCCAATGTGCCACCTCCTTCAGCGGAAGCAACCCCTTCTCAGTGAAGATGGCCAGCACCTCCTCATCTATGTTGGATGGCCTCCAGTTTGAAATCATGCCCTGGATTCACGAATGAATTTGTGAGTTCTCTCCCTCGCTTTACCCTCTCTCTCCCCTAGAAACCACCATGACGCACGAACAGGCTTGGCAAAAAGAAAGAAGGAAGAGAGGCAGCAGTTGGAGAAAGGCAAAGGAATAGGATGAAAACCCTCTCCCTTCCCCTATTTAATGCGGATAGGCATGTGGTGGGACGCGTCCTGACTGATGGGACGTGCCCTGCCCAACGAAATGTCGCCCGGTTAAAACGGGACATGGCCTGGGTAGGGCCCACCACTACCACAACCTGGGCATAGGAAACAAGGCACAACCACACGCAAACAACCCTCCGCCTTCCCAGGCAGGATTTGGAAGGGCCCACCAATAGGATCTCCATCAAGGAAAGACCAACGGGCTACCTGAGTCGATCGGACGGCTCCGGCGACTGCCGAGAGAAAGGTAAGGAGTAGTGGGATGCCCTATGCGGGCTATGCCAACTCTGTCACAAATGACAGACACGGATCCCATTCGGACATATCCGATAAAGAGCTCCTCAAACCCACCACTCGAGTCATCAAGGTATCATTACCAAACCTTCTTACTTTATTTTTTTCTAATGTATGATCATTCATTCATCCTTTCTCATACACACATTCACACATTCATCAATGCATTCACACATTCATCCCATACATCCAAAGCATTGCATATGCAATTGATGCATCGCAATGCTTCGTGTTGCGTCATGAAGCGGTAGTCGCCTCATTCGACATGAGCGATGACCGACCGAGGTTCGAAGGCCGACCCGCGAAAGGCTCGAGGCCGCCTAGTGTCAAATAGAGCCAGGGGAGAAAACATAGATGAGCCCTAGCGGCCCTTACCCGATCTACTTAGAAGTAGATAGGGTCATCTCGACCTTCTCGTTCGATCCTAGCCTCAAGCCATGCCCATAGAATCTCCATCGAGGGGAGGCCAGCGGGCCACCTGAGTCGGTCTCCGGAATGACTTAGGCATCTGCCGAGAGGCGGGTTAAGGAGCAGTGGAATGCCACATGAGGGCTATGCCAACCCCATTACGAATGATGGACCCGGATTCCACTCGGACATACCCGTTAGAGAGCTCACTAAATGCGTCACTCGAGCCGTCGAGGCAAGTGACGTTAGATCAGCCCCTCCGGTTACGGAAACCATGGATGGGGTAACGCACGAAACTAGACCAACCCCTCGGCCACACCCGGCACTTGGGTCCACACTCCGTCACGCCCGACCCCTAGGCCGTGCCCGATGATAAAGTCAAAAAATCCCCCAGGCAATTCTACCCAAATTGCCTGGGGGCTCGGGGGCTACACCCACCGGGTGCACTCGCGCGCATCCGCTGGTCAGTCAAAAAACACCCCAGGAGATTTCTAGGACCACCAAGGCCACACCCCTTGCTGGGCTCCGCCTCATCTGAGTCCCGAAGGTTGGCTCCGCCTCGCCTGATGTCTGAGGGCTGGCCCCGCTTCGCCCGATCCCTCGGACACGGTTCCTAATGGAAGCTCACGTCACCGCCAACCACTACGACCCTGGGTCAAACTTCTGGCATCGTGCAGGGAGCGGTTGCGTCTCAGCACGACCCGTCTCCATGACATGATGTTCCAGGGGACTCACATCGACCCATAGGGATGAGCGCATGGTCACTATACTGCCTACACCCTGTACGACTGCTGATCAGCATGCTGGTTCATCGGTCCGATGCCTGGGTTCGTGCTCCGTCGCGCCCGACGGCGACTCACGATCTTACACCCATCTGTTGTTCTCGTACAACGATTATAAATAGCCCCTCCACGACTTCACAGATGTCCCAAAGGGCTCGGGGGCTCCTATCGGGTTCATAAACCCAGGGTCCCCGATGGGCCCTCTTCCTAGCAAAAGATCGGCCCAGCAAACAACATTACAACAACGCGCGACTGCTAGGCCGGCCTAGTTACCTAACAATAGGCCGAAAGAGCGATCCAGTCTCCGACCGAAAGGCCTGTCCAAGGAGGGGATGATGCTCGCTTCCTACTCCAACCCGCTTTTCCGACTAGGAATGCGGTGAACCTCTGCTTACAGCTCTTCTCCGACCGACACAGTCGGAGCCGACTCGCTTTTCTGACCAGGAATGCGGCGAACCTCTACTTATAGCTCTTCTCTGACCGACACAGTCAGAGCCGACTGGGAACAACGGACCGGGGACGCCCACTCGGTAAGGACCTGGGAATCAGGCGGAGCAGATAAGGCAAGGCACTCAAGTCAACAACAATACCGAGGACCGTACCTTGCACACCTGTAGGATAGTACCACCAGGACATACTAGAAGGGTGCTTTACAACCTTCCAAGCATGTCAGGGTCCAAACAGTGTTGTAGGCGTCGACATTTGCCTTACAGTGTTGTAGGTGCCGACATTTGCCTTATAGTGTTGTGGGGCGCCGTCATTTGCCATACGAGGCGAACACGGTAAAGCCTACCACAGGCGTCTGACATAAACAGTATTGTGGGCGCCAACGACTGTCTTGTACCCGATAGGGTGGGCAACAAGACTTAGTAGCATACGTACACACACTCTCTTGTAAGGCCATCCCCTTCATCTATAAAAGGGGATGCGCTCTCTCCCAATAGGGGACGGTCATTCCGACTCTCTCTCTCTCTGTTAAGCTTTAGATATTCTGAGCACTCGAACAGCTCCACGGCTCTAGACCTCTAAAGCTGCACAGAGCATACGTTCCAATACTTAGCGCATGTTGGAGCTCCCGTCACTCTTGGCCCTTTGGTTCGGAGCCTGACCAGACCTTTAGCACCCCCTTCTTATTCTCACTCGTTTGTAACCCCACAGCAAACTTCGAGCACCTGGGCTTAGGAATAAAGTCACCGACCGACTAGAACAGGACGTAGGGCACGTTGCCTAAACCAGTATAAACCCTGTGTCATTGAGTGCTAGGCCACATCTGATCACAACGTACGGCAAAACTACAATTATTTACTTCTTGGTCACTTTTCGCATGGATAGAAGTGTTTGCTTTTTTTATATGTATGGAGTATGCTCAAGTTTTGGTCATAACCATTATAGTAGTATCATTGTAAATTAGCGTTAGTGCACCGACACCCCGTTAATCAATGACCTACCTTGGCACCTTGGCCTAGCTGAGGCCCCCATGGTGGGACCTGCTAAAGCTAAGCTACGACATCTCCGCCTGCCACTACGCTGCATGCATAGCCCTATAGCAGCTACTGCTACTCGTCTTGTTTGCTTGGCTTATAAACCGTGTTTTTTAGCCAACGAACAGTATTTTGCTCTCACAACAAATTAGCCAACAGTAGTTTAAGCCATGGCTTATCAGCCAAGCGAACAGGGCAAAGCAGCTAGATAGGGTTTGCATGTGGGCACCCGCAACAATGACACCTCAGCTAGCACATAGACATCAACTCAGCATTTTGTCTACGTCAAGGAAAGAGAAAAGAGAGACACAAGAGCTATCTCTTGTTCCCACGCCTAGCTCGGATAGATTTCGAGGCCAATCATGAGACAATTAGGACTAGAGCTAGTGCTGCTCAAGCACAGAACCAACCTGAGGAAGTAAGAACAGCTACAACTAGTTAGCCTGCAGTAGAACAAACTAGAAATGAAAATATTGATTTTGTGGAGGAGGAGGAGGAGGGCGGTTCCAATCATGTCCTTAATCCTCAAGATATTATTGCAGATCTAGGTTGTCGAAAACCAACTGAGGAAATGCATCCAAACATTAGGGATGATGCAAAAAGGGAGTACGTCTTGTTAGGTCCAAGTCAACCAAAAGGTCATGCATATCCCAAAAGGAAAATATATGGTCACAATAGGAGTTTTCATGAGTTCACAAATCGTGCTTGGTTGGAATATAGTGTCTCTAAGGATGCTGCCTTTTGCGTCTATTGTTATCTATTTAAACCATTGAGAGTTGATAACTTTGGTGTTGAATCCTTCACAACAAATGGGTTTACTAATTGGAAAGATGGACCAAAATTATTTGACGATCATGCTAATTCTGTGCTTCACAATAAGGCAAGAAAGGACTATGAGTGTTACAAAAATCAGAGACAAAGTGTATCACATGTAATTTCTAGGGGAAGTCAGAAGGAAGAAGAAGAATATAGTGATTACTCATTATACTAGGAGTTGTAAAATTTCTTCTATTGCAAGCACGTGCTTTTCGTGGACATGATGAGTCATCTCACTCTAGCAACAAGGGAAATTTTTTAGAAATGCTAAACTGGTATAAGGGAAAAGATGCAAAAGCTGCAAGGTTACTTGCTAGTGCTGCTAAGAACAACACAATGACTTCTCCTGAAGTTCAAAAAGACTTGTGCAAAGCTTGTGCAGAACAGACCACCAAAGCAATTGTTGCTAAAATTGGGGATAGGAAGTTTGTTGTTCTTGTTGATGATGCACGGGATGTATCAATCAAGGAACAAATGGCTGTTGTATTCAGGTAATGAGATCTGTATTTTTTGTTGTTGAATTCTTGTTTGAACTTCATTGCTGATTTTGTTGCTCTATGTGACTGTAGGTTTGTCGATGCACAAGGACAAGTTATTGAGAGGTTCCTTGGTATGAAGTCTGTTGCTGATACAACTTCATCATCTCTGAAGGAAGCATTGGATCACTACTATAAAAATGATTTGTGGCAACGCCTCCCTTTCTTTATAGGGGCGGCTCTATATTGAGCCACCCTTACAAATGGTTGCCAAATGAGCCGCCCTTATGAATAGATTTGTAGGGACGGCTGGTGTTATCAGCCGCCCCTACAAATAGCCTAATTTGTAGGGGCGGCTCTATATCCAGCCATCCCTACAAATCAGATTTGTAGGGGCGGCTCAATATTGAACAGCCCCTATAAATAGACACCGAGTATTAAAAATTAAGCACTAAAATTTAAATTTTGTAAACGATCTTGGATGCAGAAACAACAAAAATGAAAGTTGTAGATCTTAAATAGTTATGAAACTTTGTAGTTGACAACTTTTTGATTTGAAATCATCTTGTCAAGGAAAACTACATTTGAATTTCCAAAAATTTAAAATTTTAATTTTCTAAACGACCTCGGATGGACAAACAGTAAAAATAAAAGTTGTAGATCTTGAAAAGTTATGAAACTTTGTAGTTCATAACATTCTCATTTGAAATCATCTTGTCATGGAAAACTATGTTCGAATTTCTCAAATTTAAAATTCAAATTTTATAAGTGATCTCGGATGGAGAAACTACCAAAATGAAAGTTGTAGATCTTGAAAAGTTATAAAACTTTATAGTTGAAAACCTTTTCATTTGAATTAGTTTAGGGCCTCAAACAATCAATTTATGCTCAGTTTTGTATAATATGTGGGGAACCAAAATGGATTGTAGGCATAAGTGATTGTGATGTGCAGTGGTAGAGGAGTTTGTGCACGAGGGAGAGGTTGCGGGTTCAAATCCCGGACGACGCAAAGTGTGCAAAAATCATGAAAAAATGCTGCAACCATAGAGTGGGTGTGTGTGGCTGTCGGTGGGGACCTCCTCGGATTAAAAAAAATTGCTATTTTTTTGCCCCTTTTTCGTGATTTCTGGAAATTGATTTGTAGGGCGGCTCAATATACAGGATAACACTAGCCGCCTCTACAAATCGATTTTTAGGGGCGGCCGCCCCTACAAATGCATGATTTGTAGAGACGCTTGGGTAGGTACGGCTAGGCAAACCACCCCTACAAAACCTCCAAAGCCGCCCCTACAAATATAATTTGACGTAGTGGATGGTATGTTTGCTCGTCATGGTTTGTCTATGTTTAAAGTCCGTGGGCAAGGGTATGATGGGCCATCTAATATGAGAGGACAATTTCATGGGCTGCAAAGACGGATACTAGACGAGAATCCATATGCTTTTTATATACATTGCTTTGCACATCAATTACAATTAGTGGTTGTCTCAGTAGCACAGTGTTGTGGTTTAGTATTTGATTTCTTTAACATCACCTCTTTGATTGTCAACACTGTTAATGTTTCTTGTAAGAGAAGAGATCAGTTGGCCCAAAACCACCATGACAACATTGTAAATCAATTGAAAAATTGTCAAATTTTTAGTGGTAGAGGGAAAAATCAAGAAACTAGCCTTATAAGAGCAGGTGATACAAGATGGGGTTCTCATCACAAAACCTTGTGTCGCCTTTTCCATACGTGGGATTTAGTCTTAGAGGTATTAGAAAATGTTGTTGAAGATGGTGTTGGAGATAAGAGAACAACAGCTTCAGGCTTGCTGTTACAAATGGAGAATTTTGAGTTTGTGTTTATATTGCATCTTAAGATCAGATTATTGGGCATAACAAATGATTTATCACAATGCTTGCAAAGAAAAGATTAGAATATTGTTCGGGCTGTTGGGTTGGTTGGGATCACATTGCATAAAATTAATGATGTAAGGCAGCATGGTTAGGATGAGCTGTTTGAGGAGGCAACGGAGTTCTGTGCAATCCATCGCATCATTGTCCTAAATATGAAGGAGAACCGTAACTGTTCTCAAGGGGCCGTGGAGTATGTATAGATCGATTGGTTGTTAATAACTCATTAAGCACGCGGGTGCGTATGTAGGCATATGAATGAGGGCTTTAATTCCTGATCCGTCGCAAATTAAAGGATCGGCCGGTGAGCCTGCCAGCTGGACACGGCGACACGCTGCTATCAGCAGAGCGCCTTTCACTTTGACTGGATATCGGATGCGGACACCAGATGCGCGCGGCATGCGTTGTGCTACTGCTACCCAAATGATATGATAGCCTGTCTGAAATTCCATGGTTCCCCACGATATTTTCGCACACGCGCTCGCCATCTGATGAAGCGGCTTTGCTCTACGCGGCGACGGCGTGGCCGCGTGGCACAGGTGCACGCACAGCTCGATTAGATATCTATTCCTGATTGATTCCAGCAGCAGTAGAAGCCAAATTAAAGCCGGGCAGCTTTATAGAAAAAAGAAAAGGAAAGGAAAAAAAAAGAGAGACCGGCGGTGTTGACTGCCTACTTGCTAGGGGTACGTACGGAGTGGCTGACGACGACGATCGCGAGTTCAAAAAAGAAAAGGCGTAGTCAATGCATGCATGCGCCGCACGCGAAAGATCTCTCTCGCAGAAGCCGCGCGCGCTCTCTGCTGGAACGACGACCGGGAGTAGTCGTGCGACTCATATGAACACGAAGAAGCTAAGCTTGGATGTGGCCGATTCCCGATTGCATTGGTCTCTCAGATATTGGATGCGTCATCAATAAGGCGCCAATGAATGCACCTGCCCCAGCACAAGCCGAGAATGAAACGAACTCGTGCCGGTAAAATTTGAGGACACGAATAGGCAATCACGGTCTTTCAAAAAATAAGCAATCACTATCCCGTGTGAGTGTATGACACAGGTACTTTTGTGTCTATGGGCCTGTTCGCTGGTTGGTTTCTGGGCTGGTTTGGACTGGCTGGTGCTGGTTTATTGTGAGAGGAAAACACTGTTGGCTGGCTGGTTTGGGCTGGTTGAAACCAACAAGCGAACAGGCTGATACAGCCTGTGATACTTCCATGCGAACACCCCCAACCCCCCCCCCCCGGGGGAATATACTATACATATCCCGTGTCTGTGATCTGAATTTCAAGTTGTTTCGTAAATTATTATTATTTTTGCCTATACGAACTTAGAATAGAGACAAACTTTGCATGGAAAATGTCCCGAGGAGACTCATAACATTCTGGTAGGAAATTTTGAGATCCACAACTTTCTACTCCCTCCGTTCGCTAGAGAATGTAAAGCCCCGTTTGGCGTGGCTTTCGAGGTGCTCTGGCTCCGTCTAAAATGAACTACGAAAATGGAGAAATCGAAGCAGTTGTGTTTTGGGGGCTTCTTCTGGCTCCGCCACATTACTGCTGTAGTGCCGGATTGGACTATTAAGTGGCCTTGGGATGGCAATCACACCCGTGGGTGCGGGTGCAACATTGGACCAGTAGGTGTCTTCGAGTTGGTGCTCGCGATGGTAGGGGCGAAGCTAGAGCCAATCGGAGGGGATGCACCTTGCCTTATGGGTGCAAGGATCTATGATATGTGGGTGCAATATGATAAAAATGACTCTTTTCACTGTCTTTATAATTTTGCGTGGGTGCGGCCGCACCCACAACGAGCAATATAGCTCCACCCCTGCACAATGGTGTCAGGTCAGGTGTGTGGGTGCCATATATTTCACCTGCAGGGTCCGGAACGTATGTTTTGTATTTTCCCCTCCAATTAGAGAGCAATATAACTAATGTTTGGTGTAAGCTTATGTAAAACTTAGAATGACTTGTATGGATTATGTTGTCTAAGTAGTATGTACTAGACTAGATTTAAGTTGTTGTGAACTTTCAATTTATTGGTGATGATAAACTGATAATTGTGTGTTATTTTCTTTTAAATTTATTTTTTGTTATATGTTACTTCCTTATTAGCACACCTGTGGGTGCGAGTGTGGGTGTCACATTGCACCCACGGGTCTCATTGAGGGTAGGCGTAGCCAAATATCACGAGCATCGTTGAGGACGGGTTTTTACTCGATCCACACCTTACCCGACTTGTTGCCATCCCTAGACCTGTGGACGGGCTAACTTCCACTTTCCCACTTGAGAGCTTCCACTGGAGGACAAGCACCAGATCAATCGGCTTAGCGAGGAAGGGGTGTGGGTCATGGCGGGTCACGGGTGGTGACGTAGGAAGACAGGAAGGTTGTGGCTGCAGGAGTCGATGGCGATGAGTTCGAGCTGTCTAGGGGCCATGGTGAGTCGACATTCAAAATTAGAGAAGTCAACAACGAATTCCCGGTTGGAGGATAGCTCCCTATCCCCGTCCCTGTGGGGAGAAAAATTCTTTGTCCCTATATCTCCGGTATTCTTCCGGTCCGAACGGCCGGACGGGAGTCGCGCGCCGAACGGTGAAAACGCGCGAACCGATTAGTGTGTGTTCTGCTTGCCCAATTGGTACTACCGCCGTGGGATGGCTTGGTGAGCTACAAAGCCTACTTGGAAAATCGCTACTCGCTAGCTTGGGCAATAGGGATCGGCAGAGAATTTTTAGGCCAATCAAAAGTGGCCCAATCCTCGATAGTGAAGAGAGGTAAGCAATTGCTTTGCTTTCCCAACCATACCGAATGAACCGTATAGTCGTTGCTAAAAAAAAAGAACCATATAGTTGGGTTTGTGCCAAGATTCACAAAAAGCAATTTGGGCAACAAACCAATGTTCGTCAGAGTTTCAGTAAACACTTTTTTTACGACATGGCGTTCGACCCTGGCTACCTAACTACGATTAGAGAAGATGGCAATGGAGTCTCGATTCCCAACAGAATTACCCTACTAGGGAACCGAAATGGAGTCAATTTAGCCCTGCAAGGATTGAAATGGAGAAAAATCAATCCCCATTGGTTTTCGTGGGTCCTCATCCCCGTTCTTCGTGTACCCACCCCGTGAAACACTCTTATTCCGACTTATATCTTTGATCTAGTAAAATCTCATAAAAGAACTCAACATATAGGCTAAAATAAATAGCAAACTATATCCTAAACTAGATGTCACTTATAATATAAAACTTTGCTTATTCGATTTATAATGATTTGACACTATGGAATAGCTTTTGCTCTTCAATTGCTGCTTTTCATAACAGAGATGGGTTTTTCGCGATGATAAATTTTCTGTGCGGGGCACGGATGGGTGGAAAAGCTGCCCCACAAACGTTCGCAGAGATATAGGGGGCGTGTTAGCGTCTGGCTGCTCGGACGGCAATCAAAAGTGGCCCAATCCATGATAGTAAAGAGAGGTAAGCAATTGCTTTGCTTTCCCAACCATACCAAATGAACCGTATAGTCGTTGCGCAAAAAAAAAAGAACCATATAGTTGGGTTTGTGCCAAGATTCACAAAACACAATTTGGGCAACAAACCAACGTTCGTCAGAGTTTCAGTAAACACTTTTTTATGACATGGCGTTCGACCCTGGCTACCTAACTACGATTAGAGAAGATGGCAATGGAGTCTCGATTCCCAACAGAATTCCCCTACTAGGGAACCGAAATGGAGTCAATTTAGCCCTGCAAGGATTGAAATGGAGAAAAATCAATCCCCATTGATTTTCGTGGGTCCTCATCCCCGTTCTTCGTGTACCCACCCCATGAAACACTCTTATTCCGACTTATATCCACGGACGGAGCGCAATGGGGGCCAAACTGGGCTCCACCCCCCCTTGTCCAAAACAAAATTCCCAAATATTGTTCAGCCCATGAAGCCCAATAGCCAGATAGCCCAACAATGAGAGTAGAATAGCTGAGCAGAGTGCCTGACTCGATGACTCCGGGACTCTTCTGAGTCTCGGACCTCCACCGCTCCGCCAGACCGCCAGTCCGCCAAGTCACCGCACTGCGCCACGGCCGGCCCCCAGCCAAGCAGACACCGACACACCAGCAGGGGTAGCCGCTCTACCTCTCGACTCATCCTCCCTCCATCCCGCGGTCTTGCAGGGTGTAGGCTGTAGCGTAGCAGCGGTGGTCGCTGGCTCGACGCTAGGTTAATTTTTCTTCTTTGATCTCCAACTCCAATCTTTTGCTCTATTTCTTTTCGAGGTGGTTTTGCTAGATGCTTGATTGAAATAAAAAATAACTGGATGCAATTTTTAGCAACAATGGTTCGCATGAAAACTGTGTCTCTCCATTCTTTTTACAAAAGAAAACGAGATGAATCAGATGTTGGGGAAGAGGAAGATCAAGCTCCTCCAATACTTCAGCTAGGTGATTTGGAACCCCAAAGGCAAGAAGGAAATGAGGAAGAAGCATCAGCTTAGTTAGATGAATTGGATCAGCTGAGGCAAGGAGAGCAAGAAGCTACAGTTGCAAATGAGTTAGATGATTCAGAGCCACAAAGACAAGAAGTCTAGGAAAAAGCAATTGGAATAGCAGAAGAAGAAGATACGGAAGGAGCCAAAGCTGAGGAAGAAGAAAATCAAAGAAATGAACACATCATGTATCGAGGCTTTGAATTCTTGGAGAGAGATCCTGCATTGCGCCCACAAATTTGGCAATATCCAAATGACCAGAGAGATCAAGTGCGGCGAGCATACTTGTAGTTGGGTCCCATGCAACCATTATTGAAGAAATACAAGCCTTCTGGACCCCAAGGGCATCAACGCCATTTCAATTATATTTGGTTCAGCCAATTTCCGTCTTGGTTGGAATATTCCAAGAGCAGCGACCGTGCATATTGTTTTTTCTGCTTCATTTGTAGCAAAAATATAAAGAAGCGAGGTGGTTTTGATGTCTTTACAGCACAAGGTTTCGATAATTGGAAGAAAGTTAATGATGGGAAAAAGTGTGGCTTCTTAGTTCATGTCGGATCCACACCTTGCTCACAACACAATAATGCAGTAAGAGAATGTCAAGCTATACTGAATCAACCAAATCATATAGAAAATATTTTAGAAGAGGCAACTGATAGGGAGAAAGAAAGAAATCATCTACGTCTGAGAACATCAATAGCAGCTGTTAAGTGGCTAACATTTTAGTCATGTGCTTTTAGAGGTCGTGATGAGACACCTCAGTCAAAAAATAGCGGTAACTTTATTGAAATGCTAAAGCTTCTTGCAGAGTTCAATCCTGAAATTGCAAGTGTAATTTTAGAGAATGCCCCAAAATATTGCAAATACACTTCACCAGATATTCAAAAAGAGATTTTAAGTATTTTTGCAATGAAAGTCAGGAGGCATATGCGTGAAGAAATTGGTGATGCCAAGTTCTCTATTCTTGTGGATGAAACATGTGATGTGGTAAAGAGAGAGCAAATGGCACTTGTTTTTAGATTTGTTGATATAAATGGTGTTTTACAAGAACGGTTCTTTGACTTGATACATGTAAAGAACACCAAAGCATTGACATTAAAGAGGAACTATGTACTGTACTGTCCAAATATGGCTTTGACATCCAAAACCTTCGTGGCCAAGGGTATGACCGTGCAAGCAATATGAAGGGAAAGTTGAATGGACTACAAGCACTTTTTCTTAGAGAATGTCCTTATGCATATTATGTCCATTGCTATGCACATCGCTTGCAACTTTCTCTTGTCGCTGCAGCAAAGGATGTGGTTCCTATTACCTAGTTTTTTCAGCATCTTCTCTTTATTGTAAACACAGTTGATTCATCATCAAAGCGTCATGATGAGCTCCATGATGCCCAAATGGTTGAACTTGCACGCTTGCTTGCAGTTGATGAGCTCGAGACATGTCAAGGAGAAAACCAAATCCGTTCATTGAGAAGTCCAGGAGATACTAGGTGGGGTTCTCACCTAGGCTCTATTTCTAGCCTTATGAACATGTTTAAAGCAGTAAGTTCAGTTCTGCAGAATCTAGCCGCCGACTGAACAGCAGGTGCAAACCGTGCTGATGGAGATACTTCTTTCAAGTACTTACATCATTTGAGTTTGTGTTTGTGCTGTGTACGATGAGGGAAATGTTAGAAATAAGTGAACAACTTGGCCAAGCTTTACAAAAGAAATCGCAAGATATAGTAAATGTTATTCGCCTTGTGCAAACCACAAAAGTACTTCTTGAGAAAATGAGATCTTATGATGCATGGGAAACTTTTTTTTGCCAAGTTGTTGAGTTTTGCATGAATCATGACATTCTTATCCAAATATGGAAGAAACATACATTTTGCGTGGTGGTCGTGCTCGTCGTCAACCTAAACATTTTACTAAGGAGCGCTACTATCGAGTGGAGATATTTCGTGCAACCATGATACCCAGTTGGCTAAATTAAACTTGAAGTTCAATGAGAAGGTGTCACACCCAGTTTCATAAAACAAAACCGAATGCACATCACATGTATGTCAGGATCTGTTTATCCATACATGCGACAACAAAAATGATACATTACAGTGTTTAATACAAAAACGATTACATATTACAAAAATAACCAGAGGGTCTAAACACAAAATTACATCAGAGTTCCAGCAGAGCAGGGTCTCCATCCCTTCACATTATATTATAAAAGTTATTTAAAAATCAACATTTTTCACATTATAAATTGCAAAAACCCTAATTAAATCTTGGAAACTTTAGAAAATGATAAAAGCATTAATTTTATTCAGTGAAAACTATTCACAACCCAAAATGAAATTTTTGGGGTGTGACAGACTACCCCCTTAACAGAAATCTCGCCCCGAGATTCGCTGAAGCTACAGTCATTACAAAGAACCAAATCACTCAAGTTCATAATGACAAAACATTCGACCGCATATGGTCACACTAACATGATAAGGTCCTTAGGCGAAAACACACTAGCACACAACTTAGCATCGTTGCTATCGCAAAAAGCGCTCAGGGTGAAAACCTTCCTATAAAGGGCATAGGGGTAAAACTATCTTGAAATCTTCGGTCTTCTTTAGTGTGACAATTCTTCATGTTGACGTAGAATCTTTATCCTCATAACATCTTCAATTCTCGATGTAGAATCTCCAGCTCCATTCCATCGGTCTTGGAGACACGAGGGGTTACGTTAAAGAGTTTTACTTTGAAACAAAGCATCAAGGAGAAAGACAACAAGAGAATAGACTTTGTTTTTACTAAAATAACTTCGAAACACGACCATTGCTACCTAGGCTGATGTCCTACGGTCAACACAGCTCTGATACCACCTTGTCACACCCGGTTTCATAAAATAAAACCGAATGCACATCACATGTATGCCAGGATCTGTTTATTCATACATGCGACAATAAAAGTGATACATTATAGTGTTTAATACAAAAACGATTACATATTACAAAAATGACCAGAGGGTCTAAACACAAAATTACATCAGAGTTCCAGCAGAGCAGGGTCTCCATCCCTTCACATTATATTATAAAAGTTATTTAAAAATCAACATTTTTCACATTATAAATTGCGAAAACCCTAATTAAATCTTGGAAACTTTAGAAAATGATAAAAACATTAATTTTATTCAGTGAAAACTATTCACAACCCAAAATGGAATTTTTGGGGTATGACAGAAGGTGATGGATCTTTTGTCCATTAGTGTTACACTTGTACCAAGAAATGGATTTGTAGATTTGCAAACAAAAGGGATACGTAGAATGGTTGAGAAGTACTACCCATTGGATTTTAATCAGCAAGAAATGATTGGGTTAGAGCGTCAGCTAAACCATTTTATTATTGTTGCTTCTACCAATGAAGACATGAAAAATATTTCTACCTTGGTGGACCTATGTCGAGGCTTTGTTAAGACAGGACGACATAGAATCTTTAACTTGGTTGATAGATTGATCTGTTTGCTTGTTACTCTCCTAGTTTCAAGAGCTACTGCAGAACGTATTTTCTCTGTCTTGAAGATCGTCAAGACAAGGCTGCACAACAAGATAGAAGATCAATACCTTGCCAACAGTTTGCTTGTTCAGGTCGAAGGTGAAATTGTAGAACACTACACCTATGATGATATAATCTCAGATTTCAAGGATCTAAAGAACAGAAGAGCAGACTTTTAGGATTTGATAGCCCTATGACGTTGGACACATATTTTGGATTGGCTTGTTTAATAGTTTGTGGTCACTTATATTTTGTGAAATGTAACCCAACTATAAATATATATAACTAGCTAGTTTTAGTCCATAACTTGAGTAGTCTGACAGTCTCTGTAGTCATTTGATATGTGATTAGTTAAATTTATCATAATATATATGGTTTTATTTCTGATGTCAACATATTTCACTTGTGTTTTTGTCAAGTTGGTCCTCCCTTGATTTTGTGCCGTGCTCCATCGCTGCTTATATCTTTGATCTATTAAAATCCCATAAAAGAACTCAACATATAGGTTGATATAAATAGCAAACTATATCCTAAACTAGAAGTCACTTATAATATAAAACTTTGCTTATTCGATTTATAATGATTTGACACCGTGGAATAGCTTTTGCTCTTCAATTGCTGCATTTCGTAACAGAGACGGGTTTTTCGCGAGGATAAATTCCATGTGCGGGGCACGGATGGGTGGAAAAGCTGCCCCACAAACGTTCGCGGAGATATAGGGGGCGTGTTAGCGTTTGGCCACTCGGACGGCAATCCAGCGCCGATAAATTTTCCCGTCAGCGCCAGCGCTCTTAGTAGTTTTCCGGCGCGTAGGCGCTCGCAACTCTCCCACCCACCGGAAGGATGGCACGCGCAGGACGGACAAGGCCACCAGCATGCATGCAGTGCTGGTGATTATTTTATTCGTTTGATTTGCATGAAGTGACGTCATACGTCTTTACAAACTAAAAAAAGTCAAATCTACTAAAACAAACATCCAAATTAAATTCCGATTACACCATCAAGTTTCCTACAATAAATCCTTCAAAACAAACTACCACACGGATATATTTAGACAAATTTTTATTGTCGAACATTTATCTTATGAAGATAGAACATTTTCTTTTATTAAGCAGAGACGATGTTCTATGTTCAGAGAACAATGTTCCGTCTTTGTAACAAAAATGTTCTCGATTTAGAAGAACATTGTTCTAGTTTTAAATGCATGATATTGGTATTATAATATATAGAAAAATAAATAAATAAATAAATATCATAAATAAAAAATAAATCTAGACCAAAGCATAAGGAAAAAATAAAAAAACGTAATAGAGAAAAATTAAAAAGAATATCACATGTATAATTTTGAAACATCCTAAAATAGACTATAGAATATCACATGTATACTAAGTGAACATCACGAAATACACCATAGAACATCACTAAATACATTATAGAACATCGCATATATATTACGTGAACAACACTAAATACGTCGTAGAACATCACATATATACTACGTGAATATAAAAAAATCATAGAACATCACACGTATAACACGTGATCACAAAAAAAAATCATAGAACATCACAAAAACATCACATAACCTGACTTTGTTTATTTTATTTTATTTTAATTTATATTTTATTCTTTTTTTGTATTTCTTTAGTTTTCCTTTTCTCTTTTATCTTTATGTTTTCTATAATTTTTTTATTTTATATTTTCAAATTTACCTTCCTTAATTATTTTTTCATGTTCAATTTTTTATTTTCTATATTCCATGAGATGCTATGCTCACATGTTATACGTGTGATCACGTGTTATACGTTTTGATGTTCTATGATTTTTTCTTTATATTTTTTGTGATGTTCTATGATTTTTTGATCACGTGTTATACGTGTGATGTTCTAGGATTTTTTATGTTCACGTGGTATATATGTGATGTTCTACGATGTATTTAGTGATGTTCACGTAATATATATGTGATGTTATATAATGTATTTAGTGATGTTCTATGGTGTATTTCGTGGTGTTCACTTAGTATACATGTGATATTCTATAGTCTATTTTTGGATGTTTCAAAATTATACATGTGATATTCTTTTTAATTTTTCTCTATTACGTTTTTTTATTTTTTCCTTATGCTTTGGTCTAGATTTTATTTTTATTTATGTTATGTATTTATTTATTTATTTTTATGTATATTATAATACCAATATCAAGCATCTAAAACTAGAACAATGTTCTTCTAAACCAAGAACATTTTTATTACGAAGACAGAACATTGTTCTCTGAACATAGAACATCGTCTTTGCTTAATAAAAGAAAATGTTCTATCTTTATAAGATAAATGTTCGTCAATAAAAATTTGTCTAAATATATCCGTGTGGTAGTTTGTTTTGAATGATTTATTGTAGGAAACATGATGGTGTAATCAGAATTTAATTTGGATATTTGGTTTAGTAGATACGACCTTTTTTAGTTTGTAAAGATGTATAACGTCACTACATGCAAATCAAACGAATAAAATAATCACCAGCACTGCATGCATGCTGGTGGCCTTGTCCGTCCTGCGCGTGCCATCCTTCCAGTGGGTGGGAGAGTTGCGAGCGCCTACGCGCTGGAAAACTACTAAGAGCGTTGGCGCTGACGAAAAAATTTATCGACGCTGGATTGTCGTTCGAGTGGCCAGACGCTAACACGCCCCCTATATCTCCGCGAACGTTCGTGGGGCAGCTTTTCCACCCATCCGTATCCATTCCCCGCATAGGGAATTTATCCTCGGGGAAAACCCATCTCTATTATGAAATGGAGCAATTGAAGAGCAAAAGCTAATCCATTGTGTCAAATCATTATAAATCGAATAAGCAAAGTTTTATATTATAAGCGACATCTAGTTTAGGATATAGTTTGCTATTTATATCAGCCTATATGTTGAGTTCTTTTATGGAATTTTAATAGATCAAAGATATAAGTCGGAATAAGAGTGTTTCACGGGGTGGGTACACGAAGAACGGGGATGAGGACCCACGAAAGCCAATGGGGATTGATTTTTCTCCATTTCAATCCTTGCAGGGCTAAATTGACTCCATTTTGGTTCCCTAGTAGGGTAATTCTGTTGGGAATTGAGACACAATTGCCATTTTCTCTAATTGTAGTTAGGTAGCCAGGGTCGAATGTCATGTCGTAAAGAAAGTGTTTTACTGAAACTGATGAACGTGGGTTTGTTGCCCAAATTGCGTTTTGTGAATCTTGGCACAAACCCAACTATATGGTTCTTTTTTTTTGAGCAATGACTATACGGTTCATTCGGTATGGTTGGGAAAGCAAAGCAATTGCTTACCTCTCTTCACTATCGTGGATTGGGCCACTTTTGATTGGCCTAAAAATTCTCTGCCGATCCCTGTTGCCCAGGCTAGCGAGTAGCGATTTTCCAAGTATGCTTTGTAGCTCACCAAGCCATCCCACGGCGGTAGGACCAATTGGGCAAGCAGAACACACACTAATCTATGACAAATTGATAGTGATAATCTAAAAAAGTATATTTTATCTCTTGAGACACTCCTCAAAGATCAGAAATCTTACCTTACGAATTCTTAAAACCATTTAAATTGCCTCTTTGTCGTAGCTTGAACTGGTTTTGTAGGCGGGTTTATCCATTTATAAATGGTGAATACCCAATAAGATTTTTGAACCATAGAAAATGTATCTAAGTTTCTAACAATCCTAAGTAAAATGCTAGAGATAGATTAAAATACTTAGAGCTCGTGAAATATATCTACTAAAATTAGATTTAGCTATAGTAAATGTGGAAGAACCGTCCGAAATAACACACTTTCAGAGGCGCTTATCTTCCACTAGATACTAAGCACCCCGAAATTGGCTAAACCGAACAGTTCCGTCGAACCCACCCAAGGGAGAACTCGAAACAATCAACGTTTTACCACCAAAATCCAATAATGAGTACGAGCTTACATCACTTAATCCATTTCTTACAACATAGAGTCTTGGAAATTATTTATTACAATACCCGAGTTCAGAGTACGATAATTAAATAGCGGAATTAAAATAAACATCTAGCGAAAACGATATAAGGATCCGTCTGTGCCCACTGGAAGAATCCTCCACACAAGAGCTACTCCCCAAGCTGCACATGCAACAGGGGTAAAATAAAACCTGAGTACACAATGTACTCGCAAAACTAATCCAACTAGAGGGAATAGTTTCCCAACTTTAAGGGGTATGATAGGCTATATTGTTTGCTGTTTTTTCTTTTTGTTTGTGAAAAAGCATTACTAATAGTACATCCTTAAGTTCAAGTTTTATTAGCAATCATGATTACTTCATTAGCTAACCTTGAGCAATCAGAACCATTTCATCATCTTTTAACTTCCAGTTCTTACTACGGTGCTAGACCATAGCCAAGTCGTACCGTCTCATGGAAATGGCGATTCACGAATCAATGTATCCCAGCTGGGTACCCCAAAACACACGCCTCGCTTGTACCCTAGGCACAAACAAGACCAACCCATTCCACTCTTGTCGAGGGGTCTAGGTCCCCGTCCAAACTTGGACTCCAAGCCCCCACACTTGAGACCTTGTCTCAGTATGGTGCTTAGACCTCCACCTTTCCCCGCCTCCAATCAGTCGGTCCAGAAAAGAGCCGGAACCCACGACAAGAACGTAACGAGCCTTTCCGCTCCCATAAGCAAGTATGTGATCAGGATAATAAGTTTATGACCTGACTATCATCCACAACAACGGACGATCCTCAATCGACACGGACAGATAAAACAGTGCAACCAAGTTAAGCCCCGTTGGCCGTGGGACACAACTTGTTACACCCACCAATATCCCATACCATATCCCTGTCCGGTCTCCATTTTCTTTTCATTATTTTATTATGAGAGTAATAATAATCACCTATTGTGAGCAACGGCAGGTTACTCGCGCTACCGATGACCTAAGCATAGCATCTACTCGAACCTACACTAGTAAGACTCTTGGGACATGTATATCCATGCATGTGGTTTTCACAAAATTCCTGTACCGTAAATGCACAATACATATATATACGGTGAATTATAAAATAGAGGTTATGCATCGGGGCTTGCCTTGGGTAGGCGCGATGTCAGCTGAGTGAATCGGTGGTGGCTCTAGGATCTCCTCCCTCACGAGGACCTCCTCCTTGTATTCCTCGATGATCTCCTCGAACTCACGATCGCTGGTGGTCACTATCTCTACCCACTCGTTCTCGTGGACCTAGCCGAGGTGATGGTTGGGGTGGAGGATGGCGGAGGAGGTGTGGCCACATGCGGTCGAGCCGTGCGGTGGCGCGGTCGCGTCAACGGCGACGAGCAGGCGGTAGCGGTTCCACTAGCGTGCGCAAGGTGGAGAGGGGGGCAAGGCGAAGCTAGTGGTGCTGGTGAATTGGCTCAGGAGGGACGGTAGGAGAGCTGCCCTCGTACACGGCCGGACGCGGCCTTATCGGCACGACGACGAGAAAAGCGCCAAATTGGAGCTTGGCAATGCCTTCTTCATGGCTGGGTGGGGTTGGGCAGCGAGAGAACTTGATGGTGAAGCCGTAGACATGCTAAATTAATTGGATGTGATCACTCGATGGCCATTTTGATGGCGTGGCTCGACGGCGGTAGCAGAGGGAGAGAGAGAGACGAGGCACAAGTGGGCTCAGCTCGACCTCGCCTTAGTGGGACGTGGTCGGCGTGACCGGTGCGACGCGCGCGCAGATGCAACGGACAAGCACGTGCATCCATGACCGGCATGGCCCACGTGGGCGCAGTCCCATTAATTGCAAGGCGACGCTGAGCTTGGCCATGTGCGCGCGGCATCTAACTGGGCCAGCAGCGGGGTATAGGCACTGGGGACTGGTGCGGACGCGATGGCGATGCGACGACAACGGTAGTGGCTGTGTCGCAGCACGAGGCGGGTCGGCGGAGTGGTAGCGTGGCGAGGCAGGCTGCAGCGTCGCTCGGTCGTGCGAGCAGCAGCAACGGCTCCACGCGGCAGAGCCAGTGGCAGTCAGGCTAGGGCAGTCGCATCTAGACACGTGCGGCAGCATGCGTGTGCACGCAGAGCGAGCCAGCATGGTGACGTCGCGCCCCCGAGGCGTGGTGACCGCGCTCACCCGGTGAACTAGTCCAAAATCATATCCTGCATGAATTTTAAAGCGCCTATAAAAACTAAACGATTGCTTTGGAACCTGAATCATCTTCACCATGCTCTAGAGGGGATATGATGCTACCAACCCGAGCTAAAATACGACACCACTTCTTAACTCGATTTTACAAAATAAATTGCCAAACATAGTATTGTCTAACTGTCAACATACTTAAAAATCTTCTAAGTCTATGAGCTGAATTTGATTCCAAATTGCATTTCTTGGCTATTAAAAATATTAGCTAGCAATGTTGTTTTTCAACAGCAAGGATTTCATTGTCATCTACCATGTTCATATTCCAAACTTTATTTAAGTGCCGCATATACGTTCTATAGTATTTTTGTTCAATAAAAAATGGTTTTAAGCCCTACTTAATATACACGCATTATTGAATAGCTTCTCATTTAACAATTTTTACTGATAATTTTAGGTTGTAAAACTTTATCTATTCATTCCATCACATGTATTATCACATATACATGATGCTCATGATATGTTTTAGTAATTTGTTTAGGGCGTAACACCAAGGGTGTTACAGTAAATTAGGAAAAAAATTAAAAATAGGAAATTCTCAAAACATTTTAATTGTTGTCTAAACTCGTTTTGGAAACTTCCGACAACAAAAAACATAGGATGCAACCAGCATGAATGCATAGCATGAAATAATTTAACATTAACATATGTTGCATGTAGGCATCTGTTGACAAAAATATGGCTATGTGATCAACACATAACAAGCCGAATGATATGAGGGGAACAATATGGCAGAACCGTCTAATCTAATGCCTCTCAGGAGTGCTCGTCTTTCATTAGACACTAGCACCCAAGGGAGAACACCAAATTACTCGGTTCCGTCGGGCACACCCTAGGACAGAACCCGAAAATCCACATTTTCCATCAGAATCACAAATGAGATAATAAAGCTTACATCATTCTTAACCATTTCTTATATCATTTTTAATACCACATCAGAGTATAATAGTTATTGTATAACAGAGGAATGTAATCATCTTATCAGAGTTTATGAACAATTTAATTGAACATCGGAATATAACATATGATCAGAATTAAAGCGGAAATAAATATCTATTCATGGCATGATGAAACATTGATAAATGAACTATGACAACAGATTATAAAAACTTCTGTTTATAAAAACATTTGGTGAGAGTTATAAATAAAAACTATGATCGCAGCATAAAGAAAATCCTCTCTGAGCCCACTAGGAGGAATCCACACACAAAGGTCAGCTTTAGCATCTACCTGTCACCTGCATCAGGGGGAAATAAAACCATGAGTACTCAATTATACTCAGCAAGACTTACCCGACAGGAGAAAAGAAAAGACTCCAAGGATATGCAAGGCTATCTGGCTTATGGGTTTATTGCATCTGTAGGAAGCATTACTAAATGTGCATCCTTATATTTGATTTTTATTGGTAGTACATTAGTTCATTAACTAACCATTCTATGTAAGCACCTATACTACTTTCAAGCAGGTGGTAAGCAATCAGATTTCCTTTTTCCATTCCATCTTTTCTCTTTCAGTTCTTACTATGGTGCTAGAGTTAAGACAAGTCATACCAGAACGCTAGCGATTCACGAATCAATGCCCCTAGCTGGGTACCCCGAAAATACACGCCCCGCTTGTACCCCGGGCACAAGTAGGACCAACCCATCACCCTCCTGTCCTGGGTATCTAGGTCCTCGTCTAAACTAGGACTCCAAGCCCCCACCCCTGAGTGCCAGACTCAGTGCGGTGCAACGACCTCCTAACCCAAAAACCACCAAGACAGTCGGTCCGGAAAGAGCCACATCCACGACAAGAGAGCAACAAGTCTTCCAAGCGCCCATACACAAATATGTGCTCGGGATAATAAGTTTGTGACTTGCCTAGCATCTTATGCAACGGCCGGTCCTTAACCGACACAGATAGGGAAAGCAGTGTAACCAAGCTATGCCCCGCGTTCACGGCGACACAACCTCTTACACCCACCAATACCCAAACCATATCCCTGTCTGGTCATCATTTTCCTTTCCACCATTTTTATATATTCCAAGTGATAAGAATCCAATAATATATTTCCTATCTCTCGTGAGTAACAGCCATCACTTGACTTCTACCGGAGTCCTGTAGCATAGCAATCTACATGACCCTATCATACTAGTAAGACTCATAGGATAAAGATATATATATATATATATATATATATATATATATGCAAGTGGGTTTCATTCAACTCCTTAAAACTTAATGTACAAATATAATTTAAACTGCAGAAAAGTAGGGGTTATGCACCGGGGCTTGCCTGGGTAAGATATATTAAAAAGTTAGTATCTGCATCTTCAGATCATCCACCATCAATTGAATAGAAAGCCCATTGCATCATCTCCTGGAGAGAATACCATTACACCATCTTTAGATTTTCAATCATCCTTCAATTGATCCGTTGATCCATAATCGTACCTATATGATATGCATTGATGCAAATGCATAGATGTAAATAACCAACGACAGCCAAAACACATGGAAATCCGATCACGCCTCACAAGCTAACGAGATAGCTCTAACGCTGGTCTACGTATCCATGTTGTCGAATAATGCGTTACTTCCCAACAATCGTTTTAGTTATACAAACCCAGTTGTTTCTTTATCCCATTCTATCAATTTAATCCTATTTGAAATAGGGCATCATTATATATCTAGCAAACTAATTATTCTGAAGCTACAACAATTACAATGAGTACCTAATACTGCTAGGAACCTACTATAGAAATTTCAGATCCAACACTATTACCAATTTATCACACTAAAATTAAGTTTATATTTTTATAATATTAAGTACCTTAAATTAATTATATAGCTTCTAAGAATATTATCCAACTATGTGAGCAAAATATACTAATAGGTAGATCATGATTTTAGGAGACTAACAAAATTAGTTTCACAATTTTTGGGCAACTACACAAATTACTACTGATTTTACAAGTTTACTTCAGCATTAAATTAGAAAATACCTCAAAAATGAAAAAGGAACCGGCGGCACTAAAACTGGCCCAGCAGCAGCGATAACCGCATGGGCGGCTGAAAGCTCTAGTTTGGTTTTGGTTAATTGATGAAACCCTAAGTGCTAACCTAGTTTATCAAGATGATTATGAGATAGGTAGCACTACTCCAAGTAATGAAGCAATGACGAAGATCATGACAATGGTGATAGCATGGTGATGATCAAATGCTTGAACTTGGAAAAGAAGAAAGAGAAAAACAAAAGGCTCAAGGCAAAGGTATAAAATGTAGGAGCCATTTTGTTTTAGTGATCAAGACACTTAGTGAGTGTGATCACATTTAGGATAGATAGCCGTACTATTAAGAGGAGTGTAACTCGTATCGAAATGCGGTTATCAAAGTGCCACTAGATGCTCTAACTCATTGCATATGCATTTAGGATCTAGTGGAGTGCTAACACCCTTGAAAATATTTGTGAAAATATGCTAACACATGTGCACAAGGTGTTTGCAGGGTTGAGATGGGTTCGGCGCTTTTGGAAAAATGAAATGTCTATTTTCTATTGCGTCGGATGCAAAATTCTTGGTGGTTGGCACATTTGAGCAAGGGTGAAGAAGTTAGAGTTGAAATGGAGTTGGTCGAAATGATGTCTTTGGCGTCGATCCCGTGACCGGACGCCGAATCCGTAAGCACCGGACGCCGATCGCTGCGTCCGGTCGTCTTGACTTCAATGGCAAGATGGGAAGGTTGAGCACCGGACGCCGGTCTCCGCGTCCGGTCAAGGTGGACCGACGCGTCCGGTCGAAGAAATACGCCTCGGGAGCTTCTTCGAAACGACCGGACGCAGGGGGCTTCAAAGCGTCCGGTCGATTCAAGGAGCAGCGTCCGGTCGAGGCCGATGACCGTTGAGTCTGGACACGTGGTCGACATCGAAGCGACCGGACGCCGAGAGCCAATGTCGGTCGGTCTCGACCGGAGCGTCCCGTCCGTAACGCGCTTTTGCCTAGTGAAGGGGTATAACGGCTCTATTTGATGGGGGCTTTATTTATAGCCCCATGGCCGGCTCAAGGAATACCTCTTGCACATTTTCATTGACATAGCAACCTTGTGAGCTTAGCCAAAGCCCTCCCACTCATCTCCATCATTGATCCATCATCATTGTGAGATTGGGAGAGAATCCAAGTGCATTGCTTGAGTGATTGCATCTAGAGGCACTTGGTATTCGTGTTGTTGCGTGCTGATTTCGCTTGTTTCTCTTGGTGGTTGCCACCACCTAGACGGTTGGAGCAGCGGTGAAGGATCGGCACGAGTTGGTGATTGTTCGTGGCGCCTTCGTGATTGTGAGAGGGGAGTTGTACCTTCCCGTGTGAGTGCCGAAAGGTAACTCTAATAAATTGCTCGTGTCATTGAGTTACCTCACTTGTGGGTCGGTTCTTGCGGTGTCCTATTATGTGGACGAGGTTTGTGAAACACCTCTTAGCCGTCGAACCACCAAGTGTTGGTCGACACAACGGGGACGTAGCGTGTTGGCAAGCACGTGAACCTCGGGAGAAAATCGATTGTCTCTCTTCTTTGTCATTCTCCCGGTGATTGGCTATATATTCATCTTGTGATTGGTTCATCCCCTACACGTTGGTATAATCACTCTACTCGCTCATTTACATTCTTGCAAACTAGTTGATACAAGCTCTTTAGTGTAATTAGAATTGAGAGCTTGCTTTATTATTTACATTCATCTGGTTGAGCTCTTTAGAGTAGCAAGGTTGAGAGCTCTTAGTGAGTAATTACATAGCTAGTTTGTGTGCCTAAGTATTCATTGCAACTAGAATTGTTGGATAGGTGGCTTGCAACCCTTGTAGAGCTAGAGCAAGTTTGCATTACGCTATTTGTCATACTAATCAAATTGCTCTAGTTGATTTGTAGATTTTTAAATAGGCTATTCACCCCCCTCTAGCCATATTAGGACCTTTCAGCGGCCCACTAGGGCACGTGGCCTAGTGTACAGCGCGGCACCAAGCCGGCCCAAGCGGCGCGGCGATGGCCCAGCAACGCGGCGCAGCCCACAAGGGTGTGTCGGCAACCGGCCGGCCCACCGCGCGGGAGCGAGCGGCCCGAACACGGCGTCAATAGGCCGGCCCAGCTGGGAAGGCCCAGGGCAGAATGTCTATTTTGCAAAAGAGACCTTGCCGTCTTTCTAATTCGCATGACGTCTGTTGACACTAATTATTTCAGTCACAAGTTATGCTTCTACGGCCCCGAAGTAACTCGTCTTCGCATTTCCAAAGTCCCTGACCATTCCAGGGATACGGCACGGCACAAGGCAGGCCGACCGGCGGACAAACCTGGTCGGGAGAGGCTCTATGGCGGTGGGACGCCAGCCGCGAGCGGCGCAGGTCCAGCGAGGGGTCCGCGCGGCCACGCAAGACCACAACGGCACATGGTTAGGGCAGCGACGTGCAAGGGCATGTCTGCCCATGTGCAGACACAAATGGCGAGAAAGGCGCACGTGTCCCGGTGATATGGCTACGAAATCGGGAGAGCGGAGGGGTAGCGAAGGTACCAGGGCTCACCTAGGTCTAGCTGTGACGGTTGGTTGGTGAGGCGAAGCTGTGGAGGAGGTTGGTCACGTGCGGGGTGGATCCGAGCGGGCGAGATGGCGGCGCCATCGTCGTTCCAGCGAACCACTGGAGCTCCGGTGAACCTGTGTCGCAGGCGAGTCCGAGGCATCAACGCAGAGCAATAACACTGAGAAGATCATAGAAGAAAATGGAAGGGGTAGGAGGGTTCATGGCCGAGCTTGGTGCGGCGCCTACGGTGGCCAGCGGTGACGGCGATGCTTCGGGCGAGCTCACTGGTGGACGATTTACCCCATGATCAACTGTAGTGGCAAACTATGGACCTTGGGCTCCAGTGAGTGTAAGGAATTGGAGGGAGGTTCTTCATTCACGATGAATTTTGGAGGAGAGGGAGGGCGACCATGGTGACTGGCGAGACTAAAATGGTCCTGAGCAGGGCGGGGCGAGCTTGGCGAGCCTCAAGAAGGTAGAGGGCAGAGCAGGCAGCAGCATGCGCGTGCGATGGCCGGCAATAGGAGCAGCTCAGTTCACCGAGGGGCGCGCGCGGTGGTGATGGGCTCGAGCTCGCGTACTACCATGCTGCGGGACAGCAGTGGCTCCCAGTGTAGACGGTGGCCCAGCGAAGGAGGCGTGCCGACAGAGGGGCACCGGGCTGTTGCGGGTGGGAGGCGCGGGAGGATGGCGTAGCCTAGAGGAGGGGCGAGCAGGGGCAAGGAGCGCGGACGCCGAGGTGCTGAGTGCGGTAGTAGTAGGCTAGGGAGATGGCGCCTGCTGCCGCTGGATGGCCCGGCTGGCACTGCGGCATACGCGACAAGGATGTTTGATGCTTGCGTGCGTGCCTTGCTTTGGTGATAAATAAAAAGGGGAGCAACAGAGGCAGACAGAGGCAGTAGAGGCATTGATGGCGCTGTAGAGTGAAGCGACGGAACTTGCAGTTGGATGGAAGGAAAACCAGCAAAGCAGTACACGGCCGCGGCAGGGACGACACAAGCTCCATGCGCCATGGCACGGCATAGAAGCAGACAGAGAAAAAGAAAGAGCAAGCAATCGACTCGACAGCGCGGCGTGATGCAATAATTTGGGTGATTCAAACGGTCAGGACGGCAGCTGTCGTGGGTACGTTACCAATTTATCTAGGGACTAAAATGAGTCTATATGTAAACGTAAATATGTCACTAGACCAAAGCTTTTCAACTGAGCGTGCTTATCAAAATAAACACGTGAGTATATATATATATCGTTTTATTTATAAATAAATTTTATTTTATTTATAAAAGTTGCTTTTCATGCTTAATCTAACATAACAAACTGTTTGCAAGCATCGTCGTTTGACATCCCTAAATATCTTTACGCACTGAGTATTCTAACTTGGGCGTTTATTCGAGTCCACAAAACTAAGTCATACACGGGATTCGCTTATCGCATCAAGTATATTTTAAATAAAAAATTCCAAGAAACTCGTTTCGAAAATTTTACTTAGGCCAAAATCGCGGTGCTAAACGAGCTCGTAACACCAGAGGTGTTACAAACAAGACCAGAGTTCTGTTTGGCTTCAATACAGAACCAGTCGATTCTAAAAACCCAACGACGTGCCTATCAATTTGATCTGCAATTGACCAGGAAAGAAAATCTTATCAGTAATTTAAAGTGGAACATGTCGTATTGCACCAGACAGTTCCAAATGTACGGCTAGATAGGCGATTCAATAAGGCTGTCGACTAAATAGTCTATATCCAGCGTATCAATGAAATGAAGATCTTTAAATCAAGAATTATCGGCTAATATTAAATGATTATGATATGAATTAAAATAACTGATGCTCATGAAACATCAGAAAGCATCATCGGCTAAATGGAACATGATCGATGTAAAGCGTCGAGCCGATAAGTTTGATGAAAAGAGTATAACATACGAATAAATCGACTATCTAATATAAATGAATCTACAAACAGTTTGAATCTAATCTATTATCATCAATAGTGAGGTTCGATCGGATCGATGCATCTATAATAATGATAACAAACTAAAGCCAAAGAATCTATAAAACCGTCTATATATTGACAGATTCATAAAAACATGCTATATGCGTGAGAGTATATGCAAATCGGCTAAAATAACTGATGTAGTCATAGCAAACAAACAGAGTACATATCTTGATCATGAACAAGATCACTAATCAATAATTTCTAATCTAAAGTCTTACCATTGAGGTTCGATCGGATCTATGCAGCTATGGTAGTGTCATTAGATTATATCTCATTAACTAGTGAGTTTATTCAAGATTGAAACATGTCTTTGGATGTATAATATGTTTAATTGGAATAGAGATAAAACAACCGATCTAATAGAATTAAGCCATCAATTATAGGATTTAAAGTGTGACCATATCAAAGAACGACCAATTAAGATGATATGATACCAATCTATCTCTATCTCAATCAGGTGATTTGTTATAATTAATAAAACATTAATTATAACAAAATTGATAACTAGTGAATCAACCAAAAACAGCAAGGAAAATCTTACTAATCTTAGCCGATAACCGATGATATTGTATTAAACAAATTATTTAATATAAGATCGATAACTTTGATCTATATATGATTCGTAAGAGATCAATCAGCTGATGCAGTCTTATAAACTACGATACAGATCGATAACTAACTTCTATTATGGCTCATAAAAGATCAATCAGCTGATACAGCTTTACAAGAATAATACAAGTCGTGATGGTACTCACAAACAAGCTGGAGGCCGATCAGTCGATGCAGCCCTGTTTGCTGAAGAACTCGCCGAGATCTACAATACTCCTACTCCTAATGCGATGGCGAAAGCCAAAAAGATTGTATTGATTGAGTGTTCGTTTCTTGTACAATAACCAGGGTCTAATATTTATACCCGGAACCTAAATATGAATCCTACTCAAATACGACTCATTACAATTCTTGGAATAAAAGAAAACTTCCTAACTTAATAATAACTTGGACCATAATTTTCCTTATTTGTAGAGTCCGACACATCTTCGCGCCATTCAAGCATAGCCCATTGACGCCGTCTGCTGACATCATCTATAAAATAGCCAATTCTGACATCGCATCTAAATCTGCTGATATCGATTCACATCTAATCGATTCCTTAATGACACAATCCTAGAATCTTCTTCCCAAATTTTGGTGTAAACAACATTTCATAGTTTTATCAAAAGATTTTAAAACATGTTTAGTCATCGGTTAGAATAGTTTAATGTTTTTATTTTATATTTGCTATTTCTAAGAGCTATTTGTTTAAAAAATCTAGATATATTTCACAAGCTATAAATATTTTATTTGGATTCATCGTATCCCAATCCATTTCTAGGATTTTTGTTGGAATTTTTAGAAGCTAGGTGTCAGGGACCTAATACCGAGGTACCCAATGAGGTGAAATTAATAACCATCGAACGTTAATGCTTCCGGTCAGACAAGAACACTACTACACTTCTTGCCCGAATGACGGAAGACTAGTTCCGCCTCACCCGACGTCCAAGGGCAGACTCCGCCTCGCCCGACGTCCAAGGGCAGGCTCCGCCTCGCCCGACGTCTGAGGGCAGACTCCGCCTCGCTCGACGGCCACACCCTGCTTGTTCATAAAGACGAGCACAGGGTACGACAGCACATTCGAGTCAACCACAGTACCGAGGGCGATGCCCTGCATGCCTATAGGAAGGTACTGTCAGGATACGACGGGACAGGCGCTTTAGGCCCTTTCCGTCCTGACAGAGCCCGAACAGTGTTGTAGGCGCCGATTTTTGTCCCATAGTGTTGTAGGCACCGCCATCAGCCCTTAGACGCAGATACTAACACAAGCATACGACAACCACTACGATCCAAGACAGAACTCACATCATCCACAGTGATAAACGCATGGTCACTTCCCCGTCTACTCCCCGAAGTCTCAAAGCTTGGCTCTCTGGCACGCTGCACCATCTGTCGGTGTAGGATGGGACGCACCCACTTGCTGAAGGAGGCCAGGGCACGGCCCTATAAGGATCAGCGAACACGCCATCCCTAACATGGTCTGCCATGTTAGCAGGGTAGACACAGGGGAAAAGGAAGACCCGGCTCCCTCGAAGGACCTTCTCTACCTTTGGTTTTTCCTCTTTCTTCCATCTGTAACCCCTGCTCCCCCCTTGGTCTATAAAAGGGAGGGCAGGGCACCCCACTAAGGAGAAGGATCATTTTTAGACACAAGACAACGGATCAATTCCACACAACACACAGCCAAGAAGCAACCAAGCTCTTGGCGTCCTTTCGACCCTTCCATCAGAGACTTGGGACCTCTCCCTCTCTTGACCATTTGTACCCCCTACTACGAACCTTTTTTGGTACTAATAACATGAGTAGCAGCAAACTAGACATAGGGACATTCTGCCCGAACTAGTATAAACATTGTGTCCTTTAGTACACCATCTGAGCCTAATACACAACAATTATAAATTTACTAGCCGGTGTTTGTTCAAAACACCAACAGTTGGCGCGCTAGATAGGGGCCTTTGCGCGTTCCAAATTAGGCCTCGGATGGCTAGCTACGCAATCAGCTGGGTCCTGGGTGCATATGTGCATTTCAATGACCTGGACTTCATCGTCACGGTGGGAGAAGAGTTGGCGTTGGCCCACTTCGCCATCCAATCTCTCCCCTCCATCGACTTCAGCTACGGGAGGCTTGAGCGCCAGCCTAGCATCTCCCTCGGACCCCAGCCATCTAGGGAGGACCCGCGCCGCCTCACCCTCTCTCTGAAACACTCCACACGTAGCACCTCGACGACGCTTCCGTTCGGTCTTCGCAATGCCACGGCGACCGTAAGCCACCTTGTGGCACAGCGCACGATCTCGTCTCCCACAAACAACGAGTTCATGGGGATGATCGAAAACATCACAGAATCCCCCCACAGCCTCCTCACGGAGGGGCTAGGGATGGACTCTGGCTCTGACTCCAGCAGGTGGAGCCATCACCCCTCCCGGGAATGTTTCATGGCGGAAACCCCCGAGGGACACATTGAAAGTGTCTCCATGGAGGAAACTACTCCGGTAGGCAACCTCGGCGGTGGAACTGAAGGGGGGACAGCGGCCCCACCTCACATAGGGGTGGAGCAGCTGAGAGCCTAAAAGCGGGAGATAGAAGAAGCCGGACAATAGCTTGTTCAGGAGTACGCGGAGGTCGATTAGGAGATTGAACGCTGTGGAAACGGTGGGTGAGCACGCGCCGTGGCCCGTGATGTAAACCGAAGGATCATCGCTGATGATGAAACCCTTCCTCACTTCGCTCGGGCAAGCTAGAACATCGCCGCCGCAACGGCCTTGCTTCATGGCTTTCCAGAGGCCGCAACGCCCGAGGATCATCGAGCCCACCATGAAATATGCACGTTGCTCGAGCGTGCGGTGGCGCAGTAGGCGAAAAGCTCGTTGTCCCAGTGACGCGAGCTCGACACCAACCAGCATACTCCCTCGGTGCATCCTGCCAGGGATGCATCAGTCCACCAACCACCACAAGGTAGCAGGCAGCGCACTGCGGCCTAGACACATCAGCGTCTCGGTCGCAACCGCAACGCACGCAGCACCATCGATGCCTGTAGACGCACCTACAGCGACCCAAGAGAAGGAGCCTGCCGCGGCTATCATCCTTGACGCGGTGGATGCTATGACAGTGGCGAGGACCGGAGCCCGAGCCCTAGCCTGCCAGGACCTCAAGCCTTTAGCCGGCACATCCTCAATGCTGCATTCCCACCAAGGTATCGACCACCTACCAATATCCCTAAATACTCTGGGGAGACAAACCCTAGACTTTGGCTTGAAGGCTATCGGCTTGCCTGTTAAGCCAGTGGCGTGGATAATGATGACTTCATTATCTACAACCTTCCACTGTTCTTAGCCGATTCAGCACGAGCATGGTTGGAACACCTGCCGTCCAACGCAATCCAGAGTTGGGCAGATCTAAAGGAGATCTTTGTGGGAAACTTCTAGGGCATGTACAAGCGCCCTGGAAACCCATGGGACCTCAAGAACTGTCATCAGAAGGCCAGTGAGACCCTCCGCGGGTACATTCAGCGCTTCTCTCGGCAGTGCAACGAGCTCCCTAACGTTGCCGACACCGACGTAATAGGAGCCTTCCTGTCTGGGATGACCTGTGAGTCCTTGGTTCATAAGCTAGGACACAAGGGCCCACGAACCACCAAGGAACTCCTAGACATCACCACCAGTCATGCCTTAGGAGAAGAGGCGGTCGAAGCGATCTTGGATCGCCTCGAGGGCAAGGCAAGGTGGGACGAGGATGCTGGCGAAGGCACCTCTAATCGTTCTGCCAAAAAGGAAGAACAAGAAGTAGCGGCGTGAGGACTCGCTCGTGGCCGCTGCTGATCATAAGGGTGGTCGGAAGCCCACGGAGGGCACTCCAAACCACTTTGAAAAATTACTCGAGGGGCCATGCTCGAACCACGCCTTTCCCGTAAAGCATCTGCTCAAGGACTGCGGCCTCATGCGGAAGTTCTTGTCCAGAAGCTCCAACAAAGGGGAGCAGGGGAAGGAACCTGCCCCCACTACGGACAACGCTGAGGAGAAGGACGATGACTTTCCAATGCCGAATGGCTGCCTTATGATCTTCGGAGGCTCAGCGGCCTATGACTCCAAACACCGTCAGAAGGTCGCACGCCGCGAAGTCTACATACCTCCCTTCCTCCAGTGGTCGGAATCCGCCATAACCTTTGATCGGACCGACCATCCGGATACCATCCCGCACCCGAAGAGATATCTGCTTGTGCTCGACCCGATTGTCGGCCCAAAACGACTCACCAAAGTACTGATGGACGGAGGCAGCGGCCTCAACATCATGTACACCAAGATGCTCAATGTGATGGGCATCGATCGGACGCGCCTCCGCCCCACCCGAGCACCTTTCCACGGCATCGTGCTCAGGAAGTAGGCCATGCCACTCGGGCAGATCGATCTGCACGTCGCGCCAAGTCCTTCGTTCTTGTAGAAGGTGAACTCTACAAACGGAGCCACACTGGGATCCTGCAACTCTGTATCCCCAATGAACAGGGGAAGCTTCGGCTGAGTGATATCCACAGTAGGGTCTATGGTCACCACGCCGCGCTTAGAACCTTGGTTGGGAACGCATTTCGACAGGGCTTCTACTGGCCCACTGCAGTAGTCGACACCGAGCAGATCATACGCACCTACGAAAGGTGCCAGTACTACGCTCGGCAAACTCACCTCCTGGCCTAGGCTCTCCAGATGATCCCCATCACGTGGCCCTTCGTGGTTTGGGGGCTCGATCTGGTTGGGCCTCTCAAGAAGGCGCCCGGGGGCTATACCCACTTGCTTGTCACCATAGACAAGTTCACAAAATGGATCAAAGCTTGGCCGATCTCCGTAATCAAGTCTGAGCAAGCCATGATGTTCTTCCTCGACATCATCCATCATTTTAGAGTACCAAACTCCATCATCACGTACAATGGCACACAGTTCACCAGCAAGAAATTCATTCGATTCTACGATAAACAACATATCTGGGTTGATTGGGCCACCATCGCGCACCCCTAGACGAACGGGTAGGTCGAACGCGCAAACAGCATGCTCCTACAGGGCCTCAAACCCAGGATCTTTAACCGGCTAAACAAGTTCGGCGCACGCTGGGTCGCCAAGCTCCCTGCGGTGCTCTGGAGCCTGAGGACGACTCCCAGCTGGGCCACCAGCTACATGCCTTTCTTCATGGTCTATGGTTCCGAGGCCGTCCTCCCAACTGACCTCAACTATGGAGCGCCAAGAATCAAAGCATACGATGAACAGGGAGCCGAGGCATCCCATGAAGATGCCATGGACTAGCTAGACGAAGCTCGCGACATCAGCCTCCTTCGTTCGGCCAAGTACTAGTAGACGCTGCATCGGTACCACTGCCGACGGGTGCGGGACCGAGCTTTCAACGTCGGGGACCTAGTTCTCCGCCTTGTGCTAAGCAACAAGGACCGTCACAAGCTCTCCCCACCCTGGGAGGGACCGTAAGTCATCGCGGACGTACTCTGGCCAGGCGCCTACAAGTTGAAAACCATCGACGGCGAGGTCTTCACCAACACCTAGAACATTGAGCAGCTATATCGTTTTTACCCTTAAAGAAATGCATACCTTTGCTTATCAGTTTTTTTCTTCAAAAATCCCTGATCTTTAGTGACATCCGACCCCTGCAAAGTGTGAAGGGTCGGACCTCACTCGGGGGCTGATATAAGTACGTTTACCTTACAAACACTCTCTGTGTTATCTTGCAAACATTCCCTGTGTTTTCCCTCTTTCCTCATGTTAGGTCCTAAAGGCTAGAATTTTGGGAACAAAATCTGAGTATAACTGGTAGGACTGCGGGAAACCCATGCCCCAGCGGCTACGCCCTCCTTGCTCACCAGTGTGATCAGAGTTGGCTCTCCAGCACTCTGAGTTTTTTGCGACCTTAACTATAAGAAGGGTCGGAAGGCACCAAACCGCTTTTACAAAAAAAGGGAGAAAAGCCAAAAAGTTGTTTGATGTAATGATAGTTAAAAACTTATTCATTTTTCGCACAAATTCATCGCTTACAAAGTGATTTCATCACGAAAAGGACTGATGTATTCATAAATACAAAAACTATTCACTCAGGGGCTCTCCCACAAACTTATTCGATTATAGTTTCTGACCAGTTCTACTATGAGTACTACTACGGTCGCCGCGCCACGCTCTCCATCGGCGACGTCCTACCGCTCCGTGGGATCCTCAAGGGCACCGTCATCTACAACGTCGAGCACCACGTCGCCGACCGTGGTGCCTCCACCGGGGCATCTAGGGACTGCGCTATCGTGATCAGCCATAACCCTAACAACGGCACCTCCACCAGGGCGTCTAGGGACTATGCCATTGTGATCAGCCGCAACCCTAACAATGGCACCTACGCCGGGGTGTCCAGGGACTACGCCGTCGTGATCAGCCACAACCCTGACAACGGCGTCTTCACGGGGGGCGTTTCCCACCGAAGAAAAGTCGCCATGAACGACGGTGAAACCGACGACGCTCAACACCCTCCAGTGCACCTCCTCCTTCGACAGAGGCGGCCCCTTCTCGGCGAAGGTGGCTGACACCATCTCATCTACGTTGGATGACCTCTAGCTCGATATCACACTCTGGATTCATGAACGGATCTGTGAGTTCTCCTCCCCCTCTCATTATCCTCTCTCACTTAGGAATCACCGTGACATATGAACGCGCTCAGTGAGAAAGGAGGAGAGGTAGTGGCTCAGGAGCAGGTGAAGGAATGGGACAAGAACTCCCCTCCCCCTCCCTATTTAAGGAAGAGGCGCGGCGGTTGAGGAAATGCGAAAGGTTAGGACAAAAAACTCTCTTCCTTCCCCTATTCAATGTAGATGGGAAATCGATGCTAACGGGAATCTGAGGGCACGCGCCTGGACCGACGGCGCGTGCTCTGATCAATGAGACGTCGCCTGGTCAAACAGGACGTTGCCTGGGCATGGCCCACCACTACCACGCACCGGGCACGAGAATTAGGGCGCACCCGCGTGCAGGCGACTCTCCAATTCCCCAGGCAGAACCATGGAATGACACGATGACAGAACCCCCATCCAAGGGGGCCCAATAGGCCTCCTGGGTTGATCGAACGCCCAGGTGTTTACACCAGAATTTGGAAGAAGGATTTTAGAGGCTCGAGAGCTCCAAGAATCATGTCAGCAAGGGATACATTGCGTGTAGATCGAAACCAGCTGGTTCGGATGCAGCACTAGAATCGGCTTTCTTCAGATAGCGCCAGCAGGTAACGACAGAGGCTATGATCGGCGCTAGGACGAGACATGTTGGACTCTACAAAAAGGGAAAGATTAGAGTCCAAGTTATCTTAAATTAGGAATGTTTTCATTTTGTGCCAAAGATTGTAACAAATTGTGCTCGAGTAGGATTCATGTCTAGACTCCGGGTATAAATATCAAACCCCGGCTATTGTAAAACATCAATCAATCAAATACAAGTCAATTTACTTTTTTCGGCTCCGGCCACCCCTTAGGAGTAGGAGTAGAGTAGATCTCGGCGAGTTCTTCAGCAAGTACGGCTGCATCGATCCGGTCGACCTCCACTGCTTGTCTGTAAGTACCGTCATGGTTTATACCTTTGTTCGTATGGCTGCATCGATCTGGTCGACCCCCACTGCAACTCTGGTATAGGCTAGTTATCGACTCTTGTCTAGTTCAAGTATGGCCTGTGTGATTCTGTCTCACACCCCACTGCTTGAACTAGATCAAGGTCAAGTTATCGACTCTACATTTGAATGGCAGTCTTTGGTAGATTCATTAATTTACCGATATTGCTTATTGTTTTCATTGTTTATCTAATTACAGCAATATCACTCTGCCCGATTGAGATTGATCTGGATCGGCCTTATATCTTATTTAACACATCATTTGCTAATCTAAAATTGATCTAATCTACGTCTTAAACGATGAGTTATGTTTTTATCGGTTGTTTTATATCAATCTTAATCGTGCATAGTGTGTGGTTAAGGCATGTTCGATCTTGAGTAGATCTATTGGTTAGCGAGAACCGTTCTATGGCCCATTATCACGGCCTATGGGATTCTGCCTCTCACCCCACTGTTAGCACCGTGGAGTGGGGATCGTTAGTTGATAGATCCGTTCCTGAGAAGGCATGACCTTAACTGTGCGCTATGCATGAATCGGCTATTTAGCCGATATCGAGCGCTCTCATGAACAGATCACATTACGAGATCATTGAAGTAGAGATAAGTTGAAAGATATGTTAGCCCCATGATCTTGTTATTGTATTACGGCCTGCATGATTCTGCCTCATGCCCCACTGATATTAGTAATGAGTTAGGGTCGTTGAGTCTATTGTTGTTTCTACGGCCTGCATGATTCTGCCTCATGCCCCACTAGTCATGGCGATAGATGAGATCTAACATGTTCATTAGATTTATCTTTATTAGATAGTTAAGTGGTGTTGAATTGTTTCTTTACATAAACAGGAGTTCGGTTACTTGTAATCATTGGCTCAGTATAAACCGACCATCATCGATATCTTATTGCCATTGATTAACGTTTGCTTAAATGATATTTATTTTGAATGATAACTGATTCTTCTTACACAACCCCATAAGCTTTAACCGATTTATTCTTATGAATATGCAGGAATCGACTATTTAGTCGATCTCCTCTCATATTGGCTCTTAGAGCCGCACATTCGGGACTGTCTGGCAACACCGGTATGTTCCACCCTTAATTACTGATAAGCTTTCTCTCCTTGTTAATTGCAGGGTCAAATTGACTGGCTTGTCTCGGGAGGATTGCGCGGGATCGACCACCCTTGCGCTGAAGCTAGGTGGATATGCTCCATCGAGCGGACCCTTTTGGCTTGCTGCGTGTGTCCTCGGCACGGGACGAAATTCTATGTCAACACATGTTTCTGGCATGCCTGGTGGGACACCACAATCGTCATGGTGGTTCACAACAATGACAACATCCTTATGGTACATTATGAAGACCTACCTAATGAAGATAAGGATACAATCAACAAAGCTACAAAAGAATTTCCGAAGAAGTGTTTGTTGTCCTAACACAAAAACACATGACAGCACAATTATTCGGAAATTTCCACTACCAAGAGTTCTACTACACGGACAAGCAGATACAGTTGAAGCTGAAGACATGCGTTTCTTTGCAGAAGCCATAGACAAATCTATTCGTGATGACTTATCAAGCCGCAATGAAGCTTTCATTGACGCATTTCACAACACCATGAAAGAGGCGATTCATGGAATTCCAGTTAGTCAAGTTGGATCGACTTGTTACAACATTCCAGATCCATTGACCTAAGGGACTAATCAAGTCAGCACCAGCCATCAAGAAGCAGCACCAGCTGGTAATGGTGAAGTCCGAGCACTTCAAGGTTCATCTAAACAAACTCCAGGTACTACTACGAATCAGATATAGTACAATCCTAGACCATCAATACAACATGTGCAACAGCCGGCGGGGCAAAGTCAGAACTAGTTGATCAATTTTGGCACATTAGGCCACATACCATCGTCGGCTCAAAAAATAGCACCATCAATTCAAAGGATCTGTAAAGATATAGATCCTTATGTCTACAATCAGAGACTTCAAGCAGCAAGCTAGCAAAAGAACCAGCAGATTGAGATTCCAAAAGGGTTTCACTATGGCACAGATTATAACACTCTCCACATGATGCCAAATCCAGGATATCAGGACACGTGGGATTTCAATCCACAGATGGGTCAGCAAGTACCGAGAAATCCAAATCCGCAAGCTGACGAGTTGCTGCTGAAGGTGACCGAGATGATGAAGAATCAGTTCGGCCTAAAGCCAAAGGGGCTGACCTTTTTGTACAAATGCCCATATCCAGAGTGGTATGATTTGGTCGCTCTTCCTACAAATTATAGACTCCCAGAGTTTGCCAAGTTCACTGGTCAAGACAGTACAAGCATGATAGAGCATGTCAGTCGGTATCTTACACAATTGGGCGAAGCATCAGTTGAGGATGCCCATCGAGTTCGTTTCTTCTCCTTATCCCTATCAGGGCCAGCCTTCACTTGGTTTTTGTCACTACTAGTCAACTCCATTACCAATTGGGCTGACCTAGAGAAGAAGTTTCATACATATTTCTACACTGGGACTTGGAAAAAGAAGATAATCGATTTGATAACCATGAGACAGAGGACTAACGAATCGGGCACTGAGTTTCTTCAGAGATTCCGAGAGACTAGGAACTTGTGCTTCTCATTGAGCTTGGCAGATGATTAGTTAGTTGCTTTAGCCATCCAGGGAATGCTGCCAATGTGGAAAGAAAAGTTGCTAGGGCAAGAGTTTGACAACTTGGGTCAGTTGGCTCAACGAGTGACAACGCTCAATAGCCAATTCCAGAGTATGCGCAGGGATACCCGATTCCAAAAGAGTACCACAGTAGCCAAAGCTTATAATCCATATTCGATTGATGACGGCTATGAAGATGAAGAGAAAGAGGTTGCTGTAGCTGAATGGAATTGGGCCAAGAAGACAGTGATGGTGCCAAATCCTTGGGAAAGAGGAGTCGAAGAGAGCTATGACTTTGATGTCATAAAATCGTACAAGCTCTTTGACTTCTTACTTGAGAAGGGCCAGATCAAATTGCCGGACAATCATGTTATGTTGCCCCCTGAACAATTAAAGAATAAGAAGTTCTGCAAGTTTCATAATGCTACTTATCATTCCACCAATGAATGTAGAATTTTTCGGCAGCACATACAAAGAGCTATTCAGGAAGGGAGGCTCAAGTTTGATACGCCTCGAAAGATGAAAGTTGATGATAATCCTTTCCTAGGAGATCAAAATATGGTTGATGTCGGTCTATTCAAAGGAAAAACTAAGGTTCTAACATCGGCCAAATCAAGAAAAGCTAGAACAGTTGATCCCAAGATGCAAATATCGGCCGATGAATACAGAGAGATTAGAAAACGTCGTGATCAGCAAAAGAACCGATATGAACAGGGGGAAGCATCAAAGGATGGGGCGACAAAGCCACAAGTTACATCTCGAATCTTATTGAATAAGTGGCAGCGGCAGAAGGAAAAGGATTATCAGCGATGGTTAGAGGATCAAGAATACCAGCGTCAACTAGAAGAAATGTATGAAAGGAGGCAAGCCGAATCGCACTAGAATTGTCCTTTCTTCAGATACTGTTGGAATGAAGGTTTGAAGTTGCCTACCAGACATGATTGTCCAGAATGCAGCAATCAATATTGGGAGTTTGGGCAATCTCAAATCAACCGCCGGTCTATCCATGCCCAGGATGCATATCATCATAATAACATGGATCGACGCTTAAAAAATAAAATATTCATGATCGCCTAGGAAAAAGAGTTGTTGACCAAGACTAGATTGATCATGAAAAAGGAAGCAACCAAAAGGAGCATGTCTGGCAGGAAGGCCAATGGTGCCCCGAAGGATTGACAAGAAGCCTAAGGAATAAAGAGTTGGAACAGGCTCAAGTATCTGGTAAACCTCAAGTATGGTGTGCCAAGCAAATAGCCGATAGAAAGCAACCATCGGCTAATATTCAAATGGCCTTTCTGTTGCCATCAGAATTCAGAATTGATGGCGAAAGCCAACAGCCGATCTAAGCAGTCGGCTTTGAAAATTTGTTTTAATGGATAATCCAATAGATGGTACAGATGGTAAACTAGGACATGGCTTCACGTCGGCCAATGAATTAGAAGAAGTGGATATTGGTTCTGGAGACAGGCCTAGGCCAACGTACGTAAGTGCTAAATTGGATCTGGAGTATAAGCGAGAATTAATTGATTTATTAAAAGAATTTAAAGACTGCTTTGCTTGGGAATACTACGAGATGCCTAGTTTAGACTGGTCAATTGTTGAACATCGGTTGCCAATCAAACCTGGATATCGGCCCTTTAAGCAAGCTCCAAGGAGATTCAATCCGAACATGCTTGATGATATTAAAAAGGAGACTGAAAGGCTACTAGAGGCAAAGTTTATCCGACCATGCCGATATGCAGAATGGATATCGAATGTTGTGCCTGTATACAAGAAGAATGGAAAACTAAGGGTTTGCATTGATTTCAGGGATCCGAATAAAGCCACACCCATGGATGGTTATCCGATGCCGATAGCCGATATGTTAGTAGATGCAGCAACCGGGCACAAGGTTATTAGCTTCATGGACGACAACGCAGGGTATAACCAAATTTCCATGGCTAAGGAGGACATAGCGAAGACTGCTTTCAGGTGCCCCAGCGCAATCGGCTTGTTCAAGTGGGTTGTGATGACCTTCGGTCTAAAGAATGCTGGTGCCACCTATCAAAAGGCAATGAATTATATCTTTCATAAGTTGATTGGCAGGATTTTTGAAATCTACATTGATGATGTGATGATAAAATCAAAAGGATATGAAGAGCATCTAGCTGATTTGCGGGAGACTCTGGAATGCACGAGAAACACATGGTCTGAAGATGAATCCTAATAAGTGTGCTTTTGGAGTATCAGCTGGACAATTCTTGGGTTTTATGGTCCATGAGAGAGGAATTGAAGTTGGTTAGAAGAGCATGAAAGCAATTGACAACGCAGTGCCCCCAACTACTAAGACAGAGTTGTAATCTTTGCTTGGCAAAATTAATTTCATCAGAAGGTTTATTTTGAATTTGTCAGAAAGGGTTCTGCCGTTTTCTCCCTTGTTGAAATTAAAGAATGATCAAGAATTTAGATGGGGTAATGTACAACAAAAGGCGTTTGAGGAGATAAAAGAATATATGAAACGTCCACCCATGCTGGTCCCTCCTCAGCAAGGTAAGCCTTTCAGGTTGTACATATCAGCCGATGACAAAACAATTGGATCGGCCCTAATACAAGAATTCGAAGGAAAAGAGCGAGTGGTTTTCTATCTAAGTAGGAGGCTTTTGGATCTAGAAACAAGATATTCTCCCACCGAAAAATTATGCTTGTGCTTATACTTCTCTTGCACCAAGTTGCGGCATTACTTATTATCGGACGAGTGCACGGTTGTTTCCAAGGCTGATGTGATCAAGCACATGTTGTTGATGCCGATACTAAATGGGAGAGTAGGAAAGTGGATTCTCGCGTTGTCAGAGTTTGACTTGAGGTACGAATCGGCTAAAGTAGTTAAAGGGCAGATAATAGCTGATTTCGTCACCTAGCGTCATAAGCCAAGCATGAATCATGTAGAGCTGGTGCCCTAGACGTTATTCTTCGATGGGTCATCATGTAAGCAAGGTGGTGGCATTGGTATTGTTATTATTTCGCCTCAGGGGGCAAATTTTTAGTTTACTTTTCCAATCAAACCAGTGGTTACCAACAATCAACCAGAATATGAGGCTGTTCTAAAAGGGATTCAAGTTCTTCATGAGGTAAAGGCCGAAGCGATTGAAATATTTGGGGACTCACAGGTAATTATTAATCAGTTGATCGGCCTGTATGAGTGCAAAGAGGATACTCTGAGGAGATATTATGACGAGTGCCAAAGATTGCTCAGGGAATTTCCTCATGTCTCATTTCAACACATTCCGAGGGCGCAGAATTAGGAAGCTAACCGTTTGGCTCAAAGTGCATTAGGTTATTGAGTGATTCAAGAAATCCTAAGTAATGAAGCCTCGGATGATGATTGGAGAATTGAGATAGTCGATTACCTTAGAAATCCATCATAGAAAGTTACCAGAAAGCTAAGGTATAAATCGATTATGTTTTACTAGATGATTAGCTGTATTACAAAACAATCGATGGGGCATTACTCAAATGCTTGAATCAAGAAGAAGCCAAGGTTTTGATGGGCGAAGTGCATGAAGGGATATGTGGGGCTCATCAATCAGCTTATAAGATGAAATGGATTATTCGCAGAACTGGATATTTCTGGCCAACAATATTAGAAGACTGTTTTGAATACTACAAAGGATGTCAAGATTGTCAATGTTTTGGTAATGTCCAGAAATCACCTGCATCGGCCATGAACCCAATAATCAAGCCATGGCCGTTTCGGGGCTGGAGAATTGATTTGATTGGTCAGATCTTTCCACCCTCAAGCAAAGGGCATAAGTTCATATTGGTAGCAATAGACTACTTCACCAAGTGTGTTGAGGCAGTTCCCCTGAAAACGGTAACTTCAAAAAATATGGTTGATTTTGTCAAGGAGCATATCGTGTATCATTTTGGGATTTCTCAAACCATCAATACTGATCAAGGGACCATGTTCACATCAGAGGAATTCAGAGATTTTGCTGCCAGTATGGGGATCAAGCTGCTAAATTCATCTCCTTACTATGCTTAGGCTAATTACCAGGCAGAGGCGTCCAATCAAATTATGATTAAGCTGATCAGGAAGAAAATTAAGGAATAGCCAAGGAAGTGGCATTCGACGCTTAATGAGGCATTATGGGCATACAGGATGGCCTGTCATGGATCAAATAAAACATCTTCTTATGAACTTGTGTATGGCCATAACGCAGTTCTTCCTTGGGAAGTTCAGACTGGATCGAGGCGTGTTATGTCACAGAACGATTTGACAGCCGAAGTCTACAAAAATCTTATGATGGATGGCTTAGAAGACTTAAGTTGCCTTCGACTGCGCGCTCTCAGAAATATTGAAGCCAATAAACTGAGAGTCACAAAATATTACAATAAAAAGGTCAAGAATAAGCAATTTTTTGAAGGGGATTTGGTCTGGAAAGTGAAATTGCCAATCGGGTCAAAGGATAGCAAGTTCGGCAAATGGTTGCCCAATTGGGAAGGGCCTTATCGGATCAAACGTTGTGCTCCTGGTAATGTGTATATTTTGGAGACACTAGGAGGAGAAGAAGAGTTTGGCCGAGCAATCAATGGGAAATATCTGAAGAAATATTATCCCAGCGTTTGGATTAACAGTTAAATAGCCGATTTATTCGGTTGACAGCTCTAATAGCCGATGTCAGAAAGGTATTGCCTTTAGCGCAAAAATGAACCCAAAAGTACAAAAGCCGGTATAATGCGTATCACCTATAGGGGGAAAGGAAACATGGATGAAGTAATATGCATAACATGAAGTGCGAAACAAAGAAAAATCATTCAGAACGAGGGAATTATTTGCTAAAAATCACTCATTACAAGCTACGGGCTGAAGAACAATTTGCTCACTACAACATCGGCCGAAGTATTGAAAGCTACAGAGTTGGCGGCGCTAAAGAATTCCTCAATCAAACGCTCATGATCCCTAGGGGGCACTGCATCCGGGAAACAATGAGGAAGAAGCTAAAGATTGTGGCCAGAGCGGGCTTGTGCAGTGGCCAACGCTATGGCAGCGCCATGGCGAACACCATGGAGAGCAACCTCCCTAACGCGATTTGGAATGTCATGCAAACGGGATGCCGAAACTGCGCCCTTGGCATTGACAAATCCCGTCGAGTGATCTGCGGCTGATCGAAGGCTTTCCAACTGAGCAGTTAGATCTAAAAATTCAAAGGAGGGGATGATCAGAAAATCTTGAAAGCAAAGTTAAGAAAAGCTAAGGAGATTCTGGTAGCCATCTCACCTGTGATTCTGGCTTCAGCCCTGGCCAACCGTTCCCTCAGGTCGGCCACGGAGGACGATCGGATTTGAATCATGGCCAGAGCCGATTCCGCGAGGGAAAGGCAGTTGGATAGACTCTGATCAGTCTGATCAATGGAAGCGATTAGATCGACATTATCGATCTGCCTCCTCAGATAACTAGGGAGCTGGCGACGAATCAGTGTTGAGGATGATCCCGAAGGCTGAGCGGGGTTGACCCTGTGCTTCGGAACGATAGGGACATCCCGAGTGGCACCTTCCCAGCGATGAAGGCACTGGCGTGATGATGTAGGCTCGTTAAGAGCCTCCTCAGCAGGCCTCTTGCTATTCTCCATGATCTCAAACCTACAGAAGAGCAGGAACTATACTAAGGACGCAGAAGGTTTGAGACGAGATGGGTAGCTTTCTGAGCCCTAGCTGTGGTCCGTATATATAGCCCAGGGAGGCGAGGAGATGGATTTCGCTGGGGGTGTGAAAACTAAAAACTGATACGGAAATGGATCGGCACTCTGGGATTTCAGGGGACAGATAATGAAGAGATAACAGATTCGGACTTATTGCTTCTCCAGATTACAAAATGTCATAGGATGGGTACAAAGAATTTACATAGACCAGAAATTAACCCCCCCAAGATTTCTTTGGATTGAAGGGAGTCCGGGTCCCCACGAGGCCGAAAGTTATCATGAATTAAGTCACATTGGCCAGTTAGCAAACTTATATCAGAGGAAAGGGAAATGCCGCCCGCTTAACAGATGCCTAACCAGTTTCTCGGTGACTGGGAACTGCGGGAAAGAAGCCTGTGGCTCTCCTAGTGGGCGTTTGATGAAGCAAACAAGGGGAAGGTGTCCACACATTTTAGCCCTTGCAAACACTAGAATAGCTTTGCGGGCATGGAGAGAAGACTCAGGTGGTATCACAAGACTTCTTCTAGCTGCAATAGCTAATTCTCTTGCTCGACAAGGTGCTAGAATGAGCGACATGATCACCCTATGCACAAGAATTCTTCTAACCACTCAAGATCTTCATAACAAAGGGATGAACCATGGAGGGTCCGGTGAAGTCAGAGCTCGAGAGGGCAGGAAGAAGAGAAACATAGTTGAATAGTTAAGTTGCTCTCACCGGGGTCGGATAGGCATTTTATAGCCGGTCTAGAAGGATGAATCCAAGTGCCCGTGAAGCAATGATACTCTCGTAAAAGTTGTGAAGCATGGGCTCATGAGCTGACATAGGCGACGATAAACAGTAGACCCCAAATCAAGATTCTCTACTCATGACTGCAAACCCATCGAAGATGAAGACATGATAATTTTGGAATAAAATCACTTTTATCCCAAAATTGGGGGGCATGCGTTTACACCAGAATTTGGAAGAAGGATTTTAGAGGCTCGAGAGCTCCCAGAATCATGTCAACAAGGGATCCATTGCGTGTAGATCGAAACCAGCTGGTTCGGATGCAGCACTAGAATCGACTTTCTTCAGATAGCGCCAGCAGGTAACGACAGAGGCTATGATCGGCGCTGGGACGAGACATGTTGGACTCTACAAAAAGGGAAAGATTAGAGTTCAGATTATCTTAAATTAGGAATGTTTTCGTTTTGTACCAAAGATTGTAACAAATCGTGCTCGAGTAGGATTCATGTCTAGACTCCGGGTATAAATATCAAACCCCGGCTATTATAAAACATCAATCAATCAAATACAAGTCAATTTACTTTTTTCAGCTCCGGCCACCCCTTAGGAGTAGGAGTAGAGTAGATCTTGGCGAGTTCTTCAGCAAGTATGGCTGCATCGATCCGGTCGACCTCCACTGCTTGTCTATAAGTACCGTCATGGTTTATACCTCTGTTTGTATGGCTGCATCGATCCGGTCGACCCCCACTGCGACTCTGGTATAGGCTAGTTATCGACTCTTATCTAGTTCAAGTATGGCCTGTGTGATTCTGCCTCACACCCCCATTGCTTGAACTAGATCAAGGTCAAGTTATCGGCTCTACCTTTGAATGGCAGTCTTTGGTAGATTCGTTAAGTTACCGATATTGCTTATTGTTTTCATTGTTTATCTAATTACAACAATACCACTCTGCCCGATTGAGATTGATCTAGATCGGCCTTATATCTTATTTAACCCATCGTTTGCTAATTTAAAACTGATCTAATCTACATCTTAAATGATGAGTTATGTTTTTATCGGCTGTTTTATATCAGTCTTAATCGTGCATAGTGTGCGGTTAAGGCATGTTCGATCTTGAGTAGATCTATTGGTTAGCGAGAACCGTTCCATAGCCTGTTATCACGGCCTATGGGATTCTGTCTCTTACCCCACTGTTAGCACCGTGGAGTGGGGATCGTTAGTTGATAGATTCATTCCTGAGAAGGCATGACCTTAACTGTGCGCTATGCCTGAATCGGCTGTTTAGCCGATATCGAGCGCTCTCATGAACAGATCACATTACGAGACCATTGAAGTAGAGATAAGTTGAAAGATATGTTAGCCCCATGATCTTGTTATTGTATTACGGCCTGCATGATTCTGCCTCATGCCCCACTGATATTAGTAATAAGTTAGGGTCATCGAGTCTATTGTTGTTTCTACGGCCTGCATGATTCTGCCTCATGCCCCATTGGTCATGGCGATAGATGAGATCTAACATGTTCATTAGATTTATCTTTATTAGATGGTTAAGTGGTGTTGAATTGTTTCTTTACATAAATAGGAGTTCGGTTACTTGTAATCATTGGCTCAGTATAAACCGACCATCATCGATATCTTATTGCCATTGATTAACGTTTGCTTAAATGATATTTATTCTGAATGATAACCGATTCTTCTTACACAACCTCATAAGCTTTAACCGATTTATTCTTATGAATATGCTGGAATTGACTATTTAGTCGATCTCCTCTCATATCGGCTCTTAGAGCCGCACATTCGGGACTGTCTGGCAACACCAGCATGTTCCGCCCTTAATTACTGATAAGCTTTCTCTCCTTGTCAATTGCCGGGTCAAATTGACTGGCACATCTCGGGAGGATTGCGCAGGATCGACCACCCTTGCGCTAAAGCTAGGCGGATCTGCTCCATCGAGCGGACCCTTCTGGCTTGCTGCGTGTGTCCTCGGCATGGGATGAAATTATGTGTCAACACCAGGTAAAACGACAAACGAACAATGGCTAAAATTTAAGCACCTTTGTTTACTTACTTTGCGTCTAAATTTCATTACCGAGCTTCCGACCCCAGCAACGGCAGGGGCACGGACATCCCTCGGGGGCTGCCGAGAGTGTCTTCTTGTTCAGACATCCTCATCGCCTGACCCATCCTTACATTTAAAAACCAGAGACGCGGGGTGCGGGTGTAAAACTTTGAATAAAACTGGACAAACCGCTAGACCCTACGCCCCGGCGGCTATGGTGTTTTTGTTCACCAGCATAATCGAATTCACAGTTCCCGTACCCCAAGCTTTTGCATCCGCCTTTTCGAGAAGGGTTCGGAGGGGTCCGCCTGCAGAATCTCCTTCAAGGAGAAGCTGTCAGGTCGCTTAAAGTCAATCGAACGGCTCAAATCGCCACCGAGAGATGGAAACAAAAAATCACGATACTCGTGCAGGTCACGCCGGCCCCATCACAAACGTCGGACTCGAACCCTGCACGGACATGTCCGGTAAGAGCTTCTCATCGCTCATGCCACCGAGGTAACATTACCGACCCCCACTTTCGTTTCAATTAAATCATACATTAATCTCATCATCCAAACATTGCATATACAATCACTGCATCCCAACGCTTCGTGTTGCGTCACGAAGCGGTAGTCGCCTCATTCAATATGAGCGCAAATGGCTGAGGTTCAAAGGCCGCCCGCGAAGGGCTCGAGGCCACCTCGCGTCAAACAGAGCCAGGGGAGAAAAACCGTGATGAGCCCCAGTGGCCTTGCCCGACCCCGCTCAGAAGTGAATAGGGACATCTCGACCTTTGTCGTTCGGTTCTAACCTCGAGCCAAACCCATAGAATCTCCATCGATGAGAGGTCAATGGGCCACCTGAGCCTACCGAACGGCTCGAGCATCTACGGGGAGGTGGGTTAAGAAGTAGTGGAATGCCACATGAGGGATTTGCCGACCCCGTCAGCGAATGATGGACCCGGATTCCACATGAACATACCCATTAGCGAGCTCATTGAGCGTGACACTCGAGCCGTCGAGGCAAGTGTCATCAACTTAGCCCCTCCGGATGCAGAAACCGTGGACGGGGTGACACGCGAAACATGGCCGACCCCTATCAGACCCTAAGGGGCTCGGAGGCTCGAGCTGCTTGATCCGAGATCGAGAGACCGAGGTTCGAAGGTTGACCCGCGAAGGGTCCGAGGCCACCTCGTGCCAAGCAAAAGCAAGGGGAGAAAACACAGATGAGCCTCAGCGGCCTTTGCCCAACCCGCATTGAGGTAGATAGGGTCATCTCAACCTTCTAAGTTCAATCCATCCTCTTGCCGAGCCCATAGAATCCCCATTGAGGGGGAATCTATTGGAAGGTAGGTCAAGGAGCAACGAAACGCCATCCGAGGGCTTTGCCGACCCTATCGCAAAGCAACGGGATCAGATTTCATCCAAACATCCCCGTTAGCGAGCTCATCAGGCATGTCACTCGAGCCGTCGAGGCAAGTAACGCCGCCTCAACCCCTCCAGTTGCGAGAAACCATGGATGGGATGACAATCACAAAATGAGCCGACCCTTGACCGAATCCCCGCCACGCGCGGGGGCTCGGGGAAGGTTGGGCGAGCAATGCGACCAAACGCACGGTCACGGAACGATCGCCAAAATCCTAAGTAGGGGGTACGTGCGAATACAAAAGTAAGTTCGCTACCCTCGCTTCGGTCTCTAGTAACATCCAGCCCCAATGATCGTAAGGGATCAGATCTCACTCGAGGGCTGATAAAGGTATGAATACCTCCTTTTTTCTTCAAAACAGTCATTGCATCAGACCTTTTTGTCATGATGAGACTGGCGGCAAGGTTTGTGGGAACAGATAAACGAGCACGCCTAGTAAGACTGCAAAAAGCCCACGCCCCAACGGCTATGGTAACTTTGCTCACTAGCGCAATCGAAATTTCCCCTTATACACCTCAGGCCCTAGTCTTAATGAACGGAAAGATCAGATCGCATAAACCTTTTTTCTCGAATGCAAAGCGGAAGAAAGTAAGATCAAAACGAATGAAACAAAATTACGAAACAAAACTATTTTCGGACATAAAAGTACCGACACTTGTCCACATATTACAGAGAAATATTTATCAAACTTATTCAACTAACTACTTCCTCGAAGGGAGAACCATGTCTTTCAGCCTGTTTGCCAGGTTCCACGCAATGGGAGTCACCGCCTTCTCAATCTCATCTAGCTCGGAGTTTTCGTAACCAGGCGTGAAGCCGAGGCTAATTACCTCCAAGTTGATTTCCTGATCATAATGAGAGCGGGCAACAGTAAAGGCTTGGGTGATCCTGGCATGAAAGGCGTCCTCCTCAAGTTGGCCCACCCGCGCTGTGATATCCACGGCATGGCTCGTCCTCATCACCGGGCAGCCGCCACTCCTCGACGGTGGTCAACGGGCAAAGGAGGCCACGGCGAACGAGGCCCTCTAGGCGCTAAGGGGTGATGTTGGATCTGCACCATGGCTCCATTGAAATGATAGGGAAGGGGGTGGATGCAAGCTTGACGGCGGCTGCGATGCGGAAGTGAGCTTGACGGCGGCAGCGATGCAGGTGTGAGAGGCTCAGGCGATTGACGGTGGAGGTTGTAGATGCGAAGGCGAGGAGGCGAAGTACAGAACCCTGGGGGTGAACCCCGTGGTTTTATAGGGGCGACAGATGCGAGAAGAGCCACCATCTGCCTCGGTCTCTGAGCCTGCCACGATACACCACCTCATCACGTCACGGGATATGCGCCCGCGATCCCTATCTTTTCCCACCAAAATCACGCTAGGTGTTTCGCCTTCCCAAGTAGACCAGGACTCTTTTCCCACAGAGGGGATACGGGTCAAAAAGCTTCTTCTCCGGCCCGCCTAGGCTCAGGAGTCCAAGGGCCGGCCCAACAGTCTCAACGACCGTCCCAATGAGGGATGGGCCCATGAGCAACCAGGACTCAGGCACACAAGCCTCAAGGGAGCCTCGGTGCGCAATCAAGTCCCAACTGGGCAAACCCTGGATGAATCCCCGAGAACGGGATACCAGGGTTTCCTTCAAACTGTCTAGTTGACAAAAACTGAATCTCACAGCCATACCCACAAAGGGTCCGAAATTACCCCTTGGGCGATTCTATCCGAATCACCCGGGGGCTACACCCGACAGGTGCGCTCACGCGTACCCTCTAGCGAATCAAAATACCCCCCGGGCGATTCTGCCCAAATCACCTAGGGGCTCGGGGGCTACACCCATCGGGTGCGCTCGCGCGCACCCTCTGGCAAGTCAAAATACCCCCCGGGCGATCCTATCTGAATCACCCCAAGGGCTTAGGGGCTACTGTTAGGGACCTATTACCGGGGTACCCAATGAGGTGGAATTAAGAACCATCGAACATTAACGCTTCCGGTCAGACAAGAACACTACTACACTTCTTGCCCGAATGACGGAAGACTGGTTCCGCCTCGCCCGACGTTCGAGGGCAGGCTCCGCCTCGCCCGACGGCCATACCCTGCTCCTTCATAAAGACGAGCACAGGGTACGGCAGGACATTCGAGTCAACCGCAGTACCGAGGGCCATGCCCTGCATGCCTACAGGAAGGTACTGTTAGGATACGACGGGACGGGCGCTTTAGGCCCTTTCCGTCCTGACAGAGCCCGAACAGTGTTGTAGGCGCCGAGTTTTGTCCCATAGTGTTGTAGGCGCCACCATCTGCCCTCGGACACAGATACTAACACAAGCATACGACAACCACTACGATCCAAGACAGAACTCACATCATCCACAGTGACAGACGCATGGTCACTTCCCCGTCTACTCCCCGAAGGGTCGTAGCTTGGCTCTCTGGCACGCCACACCGTCCGCCGGTGTAGGATGGGACGGACCCACTTGCTGAAGGAGGCCAGGGCACGGCCCTATAAGGATCAGCGAACACGCCATCCCTAACATGGTCTGCCATGTTAGCAGGGCAGACACAGGGGAAAAGGAAGACCCGGCTCCCTCGAAGGACCTTCTCTACCTTTGGTCTTTTTCTCTTTCTCTCATCTGTAACCCCTGCGCCCCCTTGATCTATAAAAGGGAGGGCAGGGCACCTCACTAAGGAGAAGGATCGTTTTTAGACACAAGATGACGGATCAATTCCACACAACACGCAGCCAAGCAGCAACCGAGCTCTTGGCGTCCTTTTGACCCTTCCATCAGAGACTTGGGACATGTCCCTCTCTTGACCGTTTGTACCCTCTACTATGAACCTTTTTCGGTACTAATAACACGAGCAACAGCAAACTGGACGTAGGGACATTCTGCCTGAACCAGTATAAACCTTGTGTCCTTTAGTACACCATCCGAGTCTAACGCGCAACAATTATAAATTTACTAGCCGGTGTTTGTTCAAAACACCGACACTAGGAGACATTTTCTGTTACGCATTATCAAATATTTATTCTGATTTTTTACTAGAAAAGAACAAAATTGCTTCAAACCAAAGTATGAAGTTATTTTGAGTTCAGAGATAAGATATCTGATTTTAAATTTGGTGTCATGAACATAATCCTCGATTCAACAATTGGACACACATAACAAGATACAAGGTTTTGGAAGGTTCTACAAGGATCTAGATTAGTACATGAGAGGAGATGAGGGGTGGGATAAGAATGGAGTCCGAGGCTCACCTCGAGCTATCGCTCGCCTCCGAGTTCGTGTTTTGGTCCTTCGACGACCCTTCTTGTGTTTTTTTAGAATATGACCCTTCTCGTGGTGGTGTTGATTGCTTTATGCTGCGTTTCCTTCATGCTTGGCCCAAAGACATGTTCAGCCATTGCCTTCCCTTGGTCCTGGTCTAGCCCATATATCCTTTCATCGGCCCAACCCATAGGATCATGTCATTTGGAGAAGAAAAATCTTCCCTTAGTTATAGATTTATAAATACTTTTTAACAAGTATACATCTAAATAAATATATAACTAAGTTATACATGGTCCAATGAGTATAAAATTTTTACCACAGTTCAAGCATACAATAATTAGCTCACCATAAAAATTTTACCACAATTGGACCATAAAAACTGCAGCTATTAATTAATTATAGAAAAATATAAATCTAAAACTACAACAAAAAATTTATACTAAAGCACATTATATTATATGTTCACTGTGTAGATCTACTCATATGGAATCTAATAAAATTGAATTTTTTATTTTATGATTTTTCTGTGATTTACTATGATTTTTAAGATTTAGCCAAAATAAATAAAAAACCGCCTTTGAAAACCACTTATAACCGATCAGGGAGGTAAAATGAACGGTTTTAAAAGCTTAGGGAGATGGTTTACCTGGTTTTAGAGGTCAGGGAGAAAAAACAGACTTTCGCAAAAGTTAAGGGAGGTAATGTGGATTTTTTTAAAGAAAAATTACATTATGTGAAATGAACTTTTTTTTGTCTGCAAACGCGGCCCAATCCTCAGCGCCGCAGCCCGCAGGCCATCATCAGGCCAGATCCGCAAGGAACCCACGCGCGGCGTAGCCGCAACGCAGAGTTCTCGACTAGCCTCGGCCCTCGGCCTCTCCGGCGGCCCACCAGCCAGTAGGCAGGCGCAGCTTTTGCCCGATCACTCCAGGCTCCACCAGCCCTTTTCGCCCTCTCTCGCCTTTTTCCCACTCTCTCGCGATTGTCGCGCATCGCGATTGCGATCGCCGTCTTCTCCGCGTCCTTGCCTAAACCCTGCGCTAAAAACCAAAACCTAACTAAAACCCCGCAGCTTTTTTTTGTCCTCCCTTCTTCTCCCGCAAGCCACGCGCCCGCAGCCGCGCCGATCGCCATGTCGCGTCTCCTCCTTCGCCGCCGCAGCCTCCTCCTCCCGGGGTTGCGGAGCGGCGCCAGCCACCCCTTCGCCGCCGCCGCCTCTTCCCGTTCTGCGTCCTCCCGGGCCGCCTCCTCCCGCTCCTCATACACTTCCCGGTTCGCCCCTCCCGCCTACCACGCCTCCGCCACGGCCGCGGCCGCGGGCGCCCAATCGGAGGGTGCGGCGGCGGCGGCGGCGGCCGAGTCCACACCCGCAGCGGTTGACCAGCCCTCACCGACACCTCCCCCCGCGGCGCGCGGGCGGTGGGGGGCCTGCTCAAGTTCGGCGCCTTGGCGGCAGTCGCCGGGGCCATCGGCGGCGTCGGATACGCCAGCTACGGTGCGATCCCCGGTTCCTCACCGCGATCCGGCCTGCTAGGGCGATTTGGCTTTAGTTGCAGATTTGGTCTGGGGTTTGGCTTGGGATTTTGCGCGCGCCTGACTTGTTTTTTTTTTTCGTTTGCTTTCGTGTCAGCCTATTCGCTGAATGAAGTGGAGGAGAAGACGAGAGTTCAGGAAGAACCCAGCGCCGCTCATCCCTGAGGATGCCTCCACGTTCGAGGTAAGTTATACCATGCTATCCTCTGTTACTTATTGTTGCTTGTTAGTATTCGTGTGAGCTATCCTCTGTTACTTATTGTTGCTTGCTAGTATTCGTGTGAGCTGCAAAGCCAATTAGTCATAGCACCCACCCTTTTCTCACCTAGGACGGAGGGAGGGATGGTACTGCGATGATTGGCCTTTTTGGCAGCTCAGATTCTTGTAAGATGACTAGGAATGTCTGTTCAGCTCCCATGAATTAGACTGACTACGCCAAACGGTTGCCAGAGATGCAAAATTTGTGTCACTAGAATTTGATATATTTCAGCCCACACTATTTGTTGTTTGTTGTGGAGTGCCATTCTGTTGGTTGGATTTGTGGGAGGACCGGAGGATCTTTGACTTCAGTTGAATGTTAATTTCTCTTTGATGCCACCATTCAAGCATATCATAAATGAATGACACACTTTGTGCTGATATTGAAGCATGGCATAACTTATACACCCCATGAGAATTTTGCACAAATGGATGAGTTGCATTAATTGAAATAGGGAGTGAATGCTTCTCCCATTGAGTGTGAAATTATTTTTTGACTGTAAATTATCGTTGTATTTCTTGCATGCAGAAGTATAAGGCTATGGTGTACTCGACGGCTATGAAAGGTGCAAACTGAATGCGCTCCTCTTTTTACTGTTCTTCTCTTTGTTTACTTGGAATTCAAGGGTTATTGTTGCGAAGTCTTTTCTTCTCTGGTGATCAATTGCTGTGCACTTCTGAACGCATGTCCAGATGGCAATGTGGTGATGCTTGATGAAGTAGGCTCATTTTTTTTTCACCACGGATGAACTGAATTTCATTACTCAAAAGCAACGAAATTACAAGAGTTTGGTAAACCATAATACGTACTTAGCTCGAACTAAACAAGCTGCCAGTTGCACTGAACACACAGGGTTCAGACAAAAGGCATCAAAACCATCATCCCCAGCATAGTCAAAGACTAGATAAGCGATGATAAGAGTTCTACGCCGCCAAGGCTATGAAGAGTACGATTTATTACAAGTCCAGATCGGATGGAGTAGGCTCATAGAATGATAGAACTACTTACTGTTTCTCGACAGTTGAAAATTTTGCCTTTGATAATTGCTATTAAATGCTTTGATTTGCATAATCAATAATTCATGTAAATTTGCTAATTACTTTAGGAATAGTTAAAGAATTACTCTGAGTTGTTCAGTGGAAGCACAAATTCTGATGTTATTGAATTATGAACTGGGTCAATGCATGTATGTTGGAAATTAATATATATGAACCCTTGTAAAGCATTCATGGATTTAACATTAGTTAAGATAGATGCATATGCTGATTAATATTCTGAGCTGAAACATTTTTCTGTGCTGAATTGCTACTTATTTCCAGCTTAGCTTGGTTGGTTATGGTTTTGTCTTTCGTACCTTCTTATCCTTACTAAGTGGTGTAAAATCTTGGGCTGCAGTTCCTGTTTCAGCTATAGAGCTGTACTTGGATATTAGGAGCACAATTGAAGACCATGTCAGGGTTGGTAACAGACTATAAAGTTTTTATCCCCTTTGTACATGTATAATCTAGCAAGTGTTTGTAATTGCTCTTATTATTTTCTACTCCAGGGATTTACTGAACCCACATCAGACAAACTGCTACCAGATCTACTTCCTCAAGATCAGCATGTCTTCACCCTAGTTCTTGATCTGAATGAAACTCTTGTCTACTCTGATTGGCAGGTATATTGTGGCTTCATACCCTGTTCTGTTATTTATTTCATAATATGTGCGACATCAGAATCCAAAAACATGATGTAATAATATATGAAAGACAAACATCTGGTACTGTATTTACAAATGTTTTGTTTTGTTGAAATAGTTTAGTATTGTAAAATTGCAGGCCCATTATCCCTGCCACACAGGAAAGAGATCATGACTAATGGCAGTTTGAACGGCAGAGTGTAGTTTGCGTTCCATACTACTTATGTAATATGCTATAGGCTATAATAGATGATTTTAATAAAAGTTGCATTGCCTGTGCATTTTAACAACCTGACAAGGTCCTGCTTACTAGGTTACAGTGTGCTTAATCAATACCTTGTGCTACCTGTAACGGTTGTCCTCCAGCATTTTCTTGTACAAGTAACATCTGGTGTATGGTGTTTCAGTGCCAAGGCATATAAATATAGTGTTTAATTTTGTATACATCAGCAGAAACTTTAGTACTTATGAGTTATACATATACATGTATATACATGTGGACCTGGTTTATGCAAGTACACAATATGCTTATCGATTACCTTATTGCGCCTGCCCCTAATTGGAGCTCTTCTTATCTATTTCTATACCGAGAATAGCTTTATTGACGGGCTGAACGAACCCCTCACTTGGCTAACTCAACAATCATATGTCTGAGAGTCTGGTCTAACTAAGCGGATTGGAGGCGGGCATTGCGATATTTTCTTACGCCTTGTGATACCATCTCTTTTCAGTCGCTCCTAATTTTCTTTGTGTATCCAAAGAATGTACTAATGATGTTCTTTCCTGTCTCTCTCTCTTTTTCTGTAAAGCGTGAGAGAGGATGGAGAACTTTTAAGAGGCCAGGAGTTGATGCGTTTCTGGAACATATGTCAAAATTATATGAAGTTGTTGTGTATTCTGATCAGACACCTATGGTTAGTTGATATTTTTCTTTGCATTTGAACTCTTATGTAATGGTCTAACCTTCATAGATATTTTGTTGGTGTGCAGTATGTTGAACCTGTGTTTGAGAGGCTGAACTCAAGGGGTACCATTTCACACAGGTTATCAAGACCTGCTACTAAGTACGTGGATGGAAAACATTATCGGGTATGCAGATTGCAAGGATTTACCTAATTTCTCAGCATTAGGAATTAGGATGCATTCATTGACGTTATTCTATACACTTGCTCCTGATTATTGTCATCCTTTGCAGCTTTCTAATTATTATTATTAGCACATCACCATTATATCATCTTTGTAAAAGATAACCAACTATCAGGAGCATGTACTTGAGGAAGCATCTAAATAAACATAGAGTTTATAGTCCTTTCTATTTTAGATGTACAAGCATGCATTTGTGATTGATAAACTTGCTACTGTTAAACATTTTTTTGGTAGGGTATGACATGTTTTTTAGGACTGGTCCTGTACTCCTGTGTCTAATCTGTGGATATGCTTAACTGTCCATTTCCACTGTTTTTTTTGTGTTTCCTCTTAATCTTACTATTTTTCATGTTTTATCAGGATTTGTCAAAGTTGAACAGAAACCCTGCTCAAGTTATCTATCTCAGCGCCCATGCTCTTGAATCTTGCTTGCAGCATGCAAATTGTGTTCAAATCAAACCTTTTAAACTTGAAGATAAATATGATACCCAACTGCTGGATCTCATTCCATTTCTCGAGTGTGAGTGTTCTAACCCATCTCTTATATTGTAATATCAACATGGTTAGACGTTGATCAAGCCAACACAATTTGCAGATATTGCCATGGCTAGACCTTCTGACATTAGGACAGTGCTGGCATCCTATCAAGGTCATGATGTTGCTGCTGAGTTTATTGAGCGTTCAAAGGAACACCAGCGGTAAGCAAACATGGTTATGCCTTATTCTAGTTCTCGTCGCAAGGCATCATGTGAATGTTCATGCTATTGAATCTGTGCAATTTGCTATGAAGTTATAATAGTTTGGGGTTGATGTGAGTCTATGAATGAATCTCTAATTTGTGCTACAATCTGATATAACATGTTTTTGCTTCTTTTGCATTAATGCTTCTAAAAGGAATAGTGTCTCTATATTGAACTGTGTTATAATTCTTAAATGGAAGTGGTTCTAATTATATTAAAAAAAGATGCTGCAAGTCCTTAATAATCTCCCACCAAATTCCTCGTGTGGATAGGCTTGACATTAAAACTTGAGCTGAATTTATGACCTTGCAACATTAAGGGGTTAGTTGTGCTTGACTGTTAAACTTATTTTATCTGTCTCCATGTTAAATTTATTAAATTTTGATTAAGTTTTAGAAAAAAATATATTAATGTTTATGAGTCCACACAAATGCTCAATCAAACACATATTTCATGGAGAATCCAATTAAACTAATTTAATATTCTAGATATTAAGAAAAGGTTTGACTTAGGACAAAATCAAAGTAAACCATAATTCTGAGCGTATGGGGTATCTCTTGGGTTCAATTTACTGGTTTATAAAACAGCACAATTTTGAAGATCCTTGTACCAATGCCTGGTTTCACCAATACATGAAAATAACAAAATACAAAGTAGGTCTGGCCTTTGAGTATATTTTGACCACAGTAGGCATATTTAGGCTCGGATCTGAGGAGTCCGGATCATTTTAGTTAGTTTGGATTTTGCAAACACCATATGAGTCACCTCTTTACAGAAACCAGTTACAGAAATGCTGTAGTATGCTTTGAGAAACAAAACCACTCGCTGCAAGCCATAAGTAGCCAACCTTTGTGCGCTTTTATCTTATTGATTTGAGCTACAATAGGCTTTTTGGAATTTATCTGCATGGCACATTTAATATTTTGGTAAGGTATACAGATGATCAGGGCTGTTAGTCTGACGACATTATTCTTCTCATCTCACAGGCGTATGCAGGAACAGAGCAAGCTTGGGCGCATATGGCGACGGTGATGGATCGTTGAAGGATAGTGCACTGATTGATTTGTGGATCCTAGACATCATCATGTTTCTGAAAGAAGAGCATATGGAACCTTTTGTTCTTGCCTGTAGTCAAATTGTTGGCTGCTGTGTAAGGATATTCTTAGTTTTGGCAGTTTAGGTTTAGCCCTTTTGTCAAAGGCATTCTAGTAAGAACATGGTTAAATGGCCAATGCTGAGAGTTGAGACCATGCGACTCAAATGTTGCTTTGATGGAGCTGTCAACGTGCTTCATGCGGAAAAACAGAAAAGTGATTATTCAATGGGCGACCGTAGCATCTCCCGTCAATATTTTGTTTGATTATTTGGTTTAGTATCAGCTAGCTTTCTCAGTTTATGGAGTCGAAGGGCTTTTGTATTTTGTCGTCACGTAACAGTGGATCACATAATGCTGGATTTCCATGAGAAATCATGTGAAATACATCTAATTTCTGGCACTTCAAAGTTCAGCTGGTGTCCGTGGAATCCATTTGAGCTTTAGCAATTCTTCCTACTGTCATCACGTTAGTGATAAATACATCTCTTAGTAACTTTAGTGGCTGGTATCTTTTAAATTTGAAATAGCTGATAATAAAAAACGGCGGGTCTTTGACGGTTGATTGCGATGTCTCGACGAAAGAATTTTATTGGATGCTACAAAGTGGGATTGAAGGACTCTTGTCTGGTAAAAGTGGAAATAAAATTGATGTTCATACGCTAAATTTAAAACTCCATCATTATGTGAAGGCAGATACGAGGCAACCAATATCTGTCCTTGTTAAGACATTATCGGCTTGTTTGGATACTCGTGTATTCACTTCAATTGAGGTGAATTGAAGTGTAAATTCGTTTAAGGTCTACTTTAATCTATCATAAACATATATGGATTGAGGTGGATACGAAGATATCTAAACAAGATCTAAGAGAAGAAGGGCCGAAGTATACCCTATGAGTGGATAATGGATATATTACAGAGAAATTGTATCACAAACAAGTAGATGCACTGATGCATCAACATGGAGGAACATGTGTGCCTATTTTAGTTGGAGCTTGCTAAAGTATATTGTGTGATAGGCTGTCGGTGTGCTTCTCTCTCTTTTTTTTTTAAATAAAAAATAAATGCACGCCTAGCTTCCTAAAGACTTAAATATTTATAAGTGTAACTAAGTATATAAAAAACAATTCTAATATTTACATTTTGGAATAAATTTATCATGAAAAATATATTCTACTATCAATCTAATGATATTTCTTACACTTCATAAATATAATACTTTTTATATATAAAGATTTGATCCCTAGCGAGATGCGTATATATTTGGGACGAAGAGAGTATGCTTGTATGCATAGATATAAGTCTATGTCCCAAATATTACTATACTCGTGTATTTGAATTGAATTTGAGCGTGATACGTACTCCAACCGTTTTAAATTATAGCTTATTTTATCTGTCTCCATGTTAAATTTATTAAATTTTGATCAAGTTTTAGAAAAAAATATATTAATGTTTATGAGTCCACACAAATGCTCAATCAAACACATATTTCATGGAGAATCCAATTAAACTAATTTAATATTCTAGATATTAAGAAAAGGTTTGACTTAGGACAAAATCAAAGTAAACCATAATTCTGAACGTATGGGGTATCCCTTGGGTTCAATTTACTGGTTTGTAAAACAGCACAATTTTTGAAGATCCTTGTAGTATAAATTTTCAAAAAAATGAGGCTGTTTGGATGTAGATATTGGAGCCTGAAATTAGAAATTGGAATCAGCTTTTCTAAATTCTATTGTTTGGATGTCCATGGTATTGAGATTTAGAATTACAACTCCAATATCAAGATATTGGACTATAACTAGAAGTGGGCTCTCCCCGTACAAAGCCTCACCCCTCTATATTGGGTGAAATTGGGCTCTCGTGACCCCGACGCCTCCCTCGCCCGTGGCCTAACCCGACACCGCCACCGATCGAACTGCCGCCGACGCCTCCTCACTGGTCACGCCCTGATCCGCGCCGCGCAGCCTGCCACAAATCTCTTTCCCAAGCCCCAACAACTCCATCTTCGCTCGCGTCCCCAACCTTCGCCACTTTTTCTTCACGCAAGGCCCAACGCCTCCGTCGCGACCCTCTCCGTGCGCGTGTGGTCGGCCACCTCCTTCCCCATCTCCGGTAGGCTCCTTCTTCCCCATCTCTGGAAGTTCGGCTGCTCTGGTCTTCTTCCCTAGCTCCGACCACCTCTTCTTCCCTAGCTCCAGTAACTCCTTCCCTAGCTCCGTCATCTCCTTCCTCAGCTTCGGCATCTCCTTCCTCGGGCCTAGCAGGTTTCTTCCCCAGCTCCAGAGGTGTGGCTGCTGTCGTTGATGGAGCGAAGTGTCAATTCTAGGTACATCCAAACAATAGATTTGGTATTGTTAGAATTTCCAATACAAAACTGATTTGGTATTGTATCCAATGCAATTCCAACCCATTCAATATCTACATCCAAATGGACCTCAAATTCAATTAATTTGAGCCATTTTTAGTTCTTACAACTCCCAAGTTATAAAGGGCCACGGCTTCTGAGACCCAGCTTAGGCTCGTAGCTCGATAGTGGCCTAGCTCGCCCGCCTCCCCATTGTCCGCCCTATCCCCGCCCCCACCGTCGTTGCGCCATCTCTGGCCGCTCCCCTGCTCCCACCTCCATGGCATCGAAGCAAGTGGCGGCGGGTGAAGCCCTTGCGGCCCAAATCAATGGGATGTCCTGATAAACATAGTGGATCACCTAGACATAGATCTAGCGGGTACAACCTTACATACGGGATAAAAACTTCCTAGAACATGATCTAGATAGAGAGAGAGAGGAAGGGAGATGAGATGTCACCGACCATCCATGGGCTTGGAGGAAGAGCTCGGCGTAGCCATGGCGAAAGGTGATGCAGTTTGGGTTGGCGGTGTCGTGGTGATTAAGTGTTGAGGTCAATCGCGGTCATGGTGGTGGCAGAGGCGGCGGTGAAGACGGCAGTGGAGCTTCCCGTCGCTGGCTGCGCCCCTCACTAGATTGGATTGGGTTTGTTGGTGGGTGTGGCGGCTCACGGTGAACTTCGTACCGAGAGCCGCTGGCCCCCACCTCTCTTTATAGCGCAGTGCGATGGGGGCCCACCAACCATGTAGGGTTGGGCGGCCCCGATCAGGGCGCGAGGTCAAGGCCCAACTCGGCTGTTGGGCCGAGCTGAAGAGATCAACACTAACAATCTCCTCCTTAATCTCATCTTATTACTTAAACTTAACTTACTTTATCTTTATCCCATTCCATCACATATCAGTGCATAGAGCGTGCCTCATCGTCACGGTCAGTGCCATTAGATTAACAGCTACAATGCACCTCTCTGTTTTGAAACAGATTCTCAACTAGGCCCTTATTGTCCAAGAATCATAGGCTTTCCCTTAAACCCATGCCGACTAAGTGTTCTCTGAACATGTTGGGTGGTAAGTCTTTTGTAAGTAGATCCGCGAGCATCTTTTCTGTACTTATGTGCTCAAGACTAATTATATGATCTCGGACTTTGTCTTTCATAACATAATACTTTATGTCAATGTGTTTAGCAGCACCACTTGATTTATTGTTGTGAGCATAACATACTGCTGGATTATTATCGTAGTATAATTTGAGTGGCTTATATATGTCGTCTACCACTTTCAACCCGGGCATGAACTTCTTCAGCCAATTCACCTGTCCTATGGCCTCATATCACGCTACAAAGTCAGCATACATCGTAGATGATGTAGTGACGGTTTGCTTGGAGCTTTTCCACGATATAGCTCCTCCTGCGAGAGTAAATATATATCATGACGTGGACTTTCTATCATCTTCCGCATAATCTGAATCTGAATACCCCTCTATGTGTAGAGAATAAGATCTTCTGTATGTTAGCATGAGGTCTTTTGTGCCTTGCAAGTAACGCAAAACTTTCTTTACCAGTCTCCAGTGTTCTATTCTTGGATTACTCTGATATCTGCCAAGTAACCAGGTAACAAATGCTAAGTCAGGGCGTGTACACACTTGTGCATACTGTAAACTTCCTACAGCTGAAGCATATGGAACCACTTTCATTTGATCGATCTCATATTGGTTCGTAGGACATTAGAATTCCCCAAATCTATCACCCTTGACTATGGGAGCAGGTGAAGGCTTATAATTTTGCATACTGTATTTCTTTAAAACCTTTTCTAAGTATATTTTTTGTGATAATCCTAAAACCCCCTTACTTCTATCTAGGTGAATCTCTATTCTTAGAACAAACGAAGCTTCACTGAGATCCGTCATATCAAAATTCGAGGACAAGAACTTCTTCGTTTCTAATAGTAGATTAACATCACTACTAGCGAGTAAGATGTCATCCACATACAAGATTAGAAATATATATTTCCCAATCTTGAACTTTGCATAAACGCAATTGTCCTCTATATTTTCTTGAAACCCAAACTTCCTTATTGTACTATCAAACTTTAAATACCCTTTGTCTTGATGCTTGTTTTAATCCGTAAATGGATTTCTTGGTGGCATCCTATCGTTCATTTCCTTCCACAACAAAACCTTTTGGTTGTGCCATGTAAACATTTTCCTCCAAATCCCCATTTAGGGCATCCATCTTTACATCCATCGATGTAATTCTAAATCGTAATGTGCTACAAGCTCCATTATAATTCTAAAAGAATCCTTACATGAGGCCGGAGAAAATATCTCATTATAATCTATGCCTTCTCTTTGCGTGAAACCTTTACATACAAATCGTGCTTTAAATCTTTCTACATTCCCTTTGGAGTCATATTTAGTTTTGTAGATCCATTTATAGCCTCTTGTCTTGAGTCCTTTAGGAATTGTTTCTAAGTCCCAAACACCATTGGTATTCATTGATCTCATTTCATCTTGCATGGCTTCAAGCCACTTTGATGAGTGAGCGCTTCTCATGGCTTCTTCAAATGAGGTGGGATCACCCTCCATTTGAAATTCTTCATATTCATAGACTTCATAGTCATCAGGAATGGCTGGTTTCACGACTCTTTGAGACCTTCTAGGGGCCTCGTTAGTTGTCGCTTGTTCTATATGAAATGTTGTTTCTCTTCCTCATGTGTGACAACAGTTCTACAGGATCTGAAGCACAGGTTCCTCATATTCATTCATTGTTGCCACAGGAGAACTAATAGCAGTCTTTGTTAGTGCGATGTCTTGCACTATTGGTGCGGCAACAACGAGATAAGCGTGAAGAATGGCTCTGAACCATCGGAGTAGGCACATGTACACTGCTTCTTCCCTAGGTTAATTTCTCGCTACCATGCTCCCTTGATCAACTCTTCCTCCAAGAACACAACATGTCTTGTTTCTATAAACTTCGTATATGCATCGGGGACAATAGAAGCGATAACCTTTGACTTTTACGGATAGCCAATGAAATGACAATGACATCTTGGAGTCTAACTTCCCTATGTTTTGGTTAAATACTTTAGCCTCATGCAGGATCAACCTCACACGTAAATAGCTAAGTGAGGGTTTCTTTCCGTCCACAACTCATATGGTGTTTTGGACACCGACTGATTAGCACTTTCGATTAAGAATATGAATGGCGGTTTTTAACGTCTCTATCCATAAACTTATCGGTAGAGTAGAGTAACTTATCACACTTCTCACCATATCCATTAAAGAATGCGGCTACATCTTTCAGCTACTCCATTCTGCTGAGGCTGCTTGGATGTGAAATCTTGAGCAACTATGCCATTTTCCTATAAGAACCTTGCAAAAGGTCCAGGAACTTGGCCATATGGGGTGTGTCGACCGTAGTATTCTCCCCCCCACAGTCGGATCTTACTATCTTAATCTTTAAATTGTGCTGATTTTTCTACTTAAGTCTTAAATATCTTAAATTTATCCAATGCTTCTGATCTTTCCTTAATTAGATAAATATAGCCATAACAAGAATAATCATCTGTGAATGTTATGAATAAATCATAACCATCCACTCTTCATAGAAAAAGGACCCATGAGATATCGGTGTGAATTATTTCTAAAATTCCTGAGCTTCGTTTGGCATGTTTCTTTATTTTCTTAACATACTTTCCTTTTATGCAATCAATGCATTGTTCTAAATCTAAAAATTCTAATGGCGGAAGAATTGATTTGTTAATCAATCACTCTATTCTCTCCTCAAAATATAGCCTAAGCAGCGATTGCCATAATTTTGATGATACATCATGAACTCTCTTTAAGCTTATTTCTTGCATTCATAGGCGAGGAGGCATTCTCATTCTCGGTGCTCACAACATTCACATTCTTAGAAAGTGATAACAAATAAAGCTTATCTTGTCAGAAGCAAGACCAACACACTTATTATTAAACACAATCTGACATTTGCCATTACCAAAATGGCAATCATATCCATCATCGTCTAGACGTGAAACACTTATCAAATTTCTCATAAAGAGGGTACATAAAGGACATCTGAAAATTTGAAGTACAAAACCATCATCTAGTTCTAGAGAGATCTCTCCAATGGCTTCAACTTCAGCTTCAACTCTATTTGCTATTTTAATTTTTCTTTCTCCTCTTTGCAGGGGCCCTCCTTGTATGGAATCCCTATAATGAATTTACAACATGAATAGTTGCACACTGAATCAATCCACCAAGTAGATTTTGCATAACTTAAATAAAAGGACTCATCTATGAATGTAATAATGTCCTCACCTCTCTTCAAAAGGCTCTTGAGGGAACTCGGGCAGTTCTTATAGTAATGTCCATACTTCTTGCACCATTGCATTGATCCTTGTCAACTTGGACATTGTTGTTCTTGATGGTGATCATTAAGAGGGGCTTTCTCTTGTGGTTTGGCATTCTTGTTAAAGTTCTTCCTTTTATTGTCCTTCACATGGTTGATGGAGTCACCATGTGAGCTCTTAAGTCTTTCCTCTTAAGTCCCATTTATCGAGCTGCATGTTGTAATTAACAACAAAGGTTTCATACTATTTGGGCAAAAGTAAAAATCAAATGAATCAAGAACTCATCTTTGAGCCCCAAATCCATTGGCTTGAGCTTGGATGCCGTGTTGCTCATCTTCAATATGTGCCCTCTTATCCCTCCACGAGTATTTACGATTGAATAACTTCTTGATCGGTGCTTGCATAAGCATTTGAAGAGCCGATGGCCCGACTCTCCATCTTTTTGAGATACTCGATGGCGGTGTCACAATCTGGGATTGATCCCCTTATTGCATCTAAAATAGTGGACTTAGCCACCATCAAACACTTGCAATTCGAAATGTCCCACTTCCTACGATCAAGATCATATTTCATTCTCACTTCTGCATGATCTACTTGTAGAAGCGGTGAAATTAGCATCAATTTCATTCTCTGCCCTCACCGGGTCCATGGCTCGATGGGACACACGAAGAGGTAAGTGCTAGGTCATTCTCGGACAGCGCAAGTGCCAATTCATACTTCTCTCATATATCTGGCGATAGTTGCCCCCCCTCAAGAGGCGGAGAATGTGCGAGATGAGCATACCATAGAGTTGAGTCCACGAAAACAACGTCGAGGAGATAGTGAGAAAACATGACATGGTAATTGCATGCCTTAATTTAACGTTGTTCAAAATTAAAACATACAACATTCTTCTACATTAATTCTACATCAACATTGGGCGGAAATAGAATTAATGCATCAAATCTCATGGACAAAATTATAATATTGCTATTATCAACGTTGGTGGGAAAAATAGCAATATCATAAATTAACTTAAATAAATAGTACTACTCCTCCAATTTAAATTTTCTCGTTGGTTCCTATTGAAATTAGAGGATAAACATAATAATAATTTCTTGAACAAAAAATATAGCTTGCTCTTCAAATTAAATCCTTCTATTGGTTCAAATTTAATTAGAAGATAATAAGCATTAACTTCACACAGTGGAAACATGAAAGATAGTCTTAAAATTAATATTATCGAAAGCATTTCTTTGTGCTTGACTACTCTCTAAATAAATTCTTGTGAGGTTCAAATTTAAGCAGAGATATTAACTCAAAACTTAATTAAATTCATCAAAAGAATACTTACGAAAAGGATAAAACTTAAAAGCGGCGTTCTTTGTTCATTTGGACCGGCACAGGGAACACTGACCCGGACCCATTCCGTAATAGCGATTACAGCACGGCCCAATGGCTCACGGTGGACCAGTGGCTGGCTTCGGCCCTATGGCTTTGCTTGTGGCCTTGTGCGCTCCCAGCCCAGCGCCAGGAGGCGCAACAGGCCTAGGCCAAAATCTCTTAGCCATGGGGGCCTAAAAGCGAGCCCGGCAAGTCGACCATCGGATCCGATCCGATGGTTCTCTGTGTGCTTTAGCGGAACAAAAACCCTTCCCCGGTCGCTCCTCTCGAACCCCAGAGCATTTGCTTTCTCCCTCCCATTGCTTCAGCGTCGCATCGAGTGAGGAGAGCATCAGCGGCGGCCGTCCATGGCGGTCGAAGGAGAGATAGCGACGCCGCTGTAGGCCCCCTCACCAGCGCGCGTGTTCACCCGAGGGTGAGTGCACCGCCATCGAGCGGCCTTGCGTCAGTGCCCTGAGCCCGAACCACTACGACGGCACTCTTTGCCCGACGGCGCGTGGCTCGGCTCGTTCTCCCGCGCGGCAGCGAGGCTTTCTTTGAAAGTGCAATCAGGTCTTAATTGTGGGTTTTGGTGATAATGACCATGCAATTAGAGAACTAATGAGATTTATCGAGATGACAAGCAGGGAATTTATATTCGAGGATGCTACATGAAATGGAGGAGCCCCCAATTATATATGTAGAAGGCTTCAAACTCAAAGGATGTTTAAATTCTTTTATATATTGAATCTGAGTATAGGGAAAGCCATACTATAAAGGGCGACACAATGCTTAAGCTAATATATGCTACCAAGTGCTCAAACAACCAAGCATCCTCCGATTCATAGCCAAGATAGTCTACACTTCACTATTACCCTTACTATTTTGCGTGGTGCGAGCTCCGACTTGCCCGAAGCCCTTTGTGCGAGCTCGACTACTTCTGACCCCTTAGGCGTGAGGCTCATTTCGCTGACCCATTGAGTCGTGGGCTCACGGCTCGCTGACCCTTTGGTCATGAGCTCTGGCTGCGCTGACCCCAAGGTCGTGGGCTATGGCTCCCGACCCTTTGGTCATGGGCTCAGTTAGCCCAACCCTTTGGTCATGGGCTCCATCTCGCTTGGAACCCCAAGGTCATGGGCTCCATCTCGCCTAATCCCCTGGGTGCAGTGACCATTGGGGGCTAGGAGGTATATATACCTTTCCCTTTCCTCACCAATGGCTATCTGCGATTTAAAGTGACCATTGGGGCTAGGGGTATATATACCTTTTCCCTTCCTTCCCAACGTAACAAGCTGATCTCTTCTTTCTCACTTGATCGTCCAAAACAAAGCGAGAGCTCTCTTTTTCACTCCATTGTTGATCTAAAGCCCTCAAGCAAATCCATTGATTTCCCCATCAATCCTTGAAGGAAAAGGGTCCAAAACTTGATTAGAGAGCAACTCCATTGATTCCCAAATTCTAAGAGCACTTGGTTCATGTTTTAGCCAGCGGTTGTGTTTGTTACTCTTGGAGCTTGGCTCCTAGCCGCCTAGAGCATCGCCCGTGGAGCTTGTCAACTTGTGTGGCAGCCAGGGAGGTTTGTAACTATCTTTTGAAGCTAGTAAACTCACCCTCATCTCAAGAGTTAAGTCTCTTGACTTGAGAACGAGGAAGGGCTAAAAGCTCTAAGTCTTAGTGGCTAATCTAAACAACATGGAGGTAGGCAAACCTTTGTGGCGAGCCAAACCACGGGATAAATCATTATGTTACTTGTGCTTAATTTACATTACTTGCATGATATATTGTTGTTGAGGTGATATCTAGGATTGAGGCCGATCTACTTATGTGTGGTGTTCCCACCATCTTCAGCTGTCGATCTATGATCTACTACCCTCTGAGGAAGCTAAGAAATATACCCAATCCAAATTTTGTAGGGTAGATTTTGAACTATGAACTAATCTCTCTCATGGGTGCGGCGATTACCACACTCGGGCTTGTGATGCAGCAGTGAATTTGACTTTGGTTTTTAGTTGAATTTTTATAGGCCTATTCACCCCCCTCTAGGCGTACCAGAGATCCTACAAGTGGTATCGAGCAGAGGTTACCTCATGTGCGCTTCACTTGCGTGAGGTATGGAGCTCGGGAGGATCTGGTGTTGTGAAGCCCATCAATGTCGATCCAAAGGATGTTGGGCTACATGACACTTGACAATGATGAGCTTAAGCGCCTCTCGACAAGCAACTCCATGCTCCCTCGGCTAGAGGCAACCAATGCCAAAAAAGCTCAAAATGAAGAAGAAAAGAAGAAGAAGGCGTTAGAAAAGAAAAAGAAAGCAAAAGAGAAGAAGAAGAAGAAGGAGCAGCGACGGTTAGAAGAGAATAAAACTAGAAAAGAAGAAAAGAAGACTCAAGAGAGAAGCTAGGAGGAAAAGAAGAGAAGCAAGAAAGAAGAAGGAACAAGAAGCAAAAGCCTCCAATGCATCTTCAAGTGAGCTATCTAGCAGACTCTGAAGATGGTGATGATGATGAGTCCTACCGATTACATAGCAAGAAGGACAAGAAAGGAAAGGGCAAGAAAAATGGCGACAACAAATATGCCACGTATCTTTTAACTATTCTTCTATGTCTATGACTAACCATGATCGTAAGTCTTTCATCAATGTGCCCATGGGCAAGTTACCGCATTTCAATGGGACTAATTTTGCCAAGTGGAAGCACTTGATGAGCGCCTATCTTATAGGTCTTCACCCGATATTTGGGAGATTGTTTGCAATGGATTTGAGCCATCGGTTGATCCCAAGAACCCAACACTAGAAGAGATGAGAATCATTCACCTCAATGGTCAAAGCCACAAGTGTGTTGCTTAGTGCCTTGGATGGTGATGAGTACAATAAGTGATTGGAGTTGATGTTGCCAAGCAAATATGGGATACTTTGCATCTTGCATATGAAGGGTTGACAAAGTGAGAAAAGCAAGAATTGATTTGTTGATGTCCAAGCTCAACCGATTTGTTATCTTGGATGGAGAAGGGCCACAAGAGATGTTTGATAGGTTGATGACCATAGTGCATAAGATTAGAGGCTATGGTTGTGATGAGCTAGATGATCACAAAGTTGTCAAGGTTATGTTGGAAGCTTATTCACCAAGAAATGAGACCGTAGTAACTCTAATTAGAGACAAGAAGAAGTTTGAGTACTTCACACCAAATGATGTACACTGGAGGATCTTGACCTTTGACATGCAAAGAGAAGAAGCAAATGAGAGGAAGAAGCTTGGAGAATTGCAAGCAAAGCTAGAAGTCATCAAGATCAACAAGGATGTAGCTCTCAAGGCCAACAAATCAAGCAAGCAAGGCTCTACTAGCAAGTCCAAGACCAACAAGCAAGCTTCAACTAGCAAACCCAAAGCAAGCAAGCAAGTTCAAGAAAGAGTAGAGACCACCTCATCCTCTAGTGAGAGTGAACATGATGATAACCAATATGAGAAAGTGGATGATGTTGCTCTCTTTATGAGGAGGTATCACAAGGGGCTAAAGAAGCAAGTCTATAAGGTAGTGAAGAGAAGCTTCCCAAACAAGAAAAGAGGACATACTACAATTATGGAAGCACCGATCACTTCATTGAAAAGTATCCATATAAGATCAAGGACAACAAATACAAGAAGGACAAGAAACAGGAGAAGGCCGACTGTAGAAAGAGCAAGAAGTACACAGGAGAGGCTCACATTAGGCATGAATGGGACTCAACTAAAGAAAGCTCAAGTGAAGAAGATGAGAAATTTGCAACCATTGCTATCCATAAGCCATCTTCTTCACCAAGACTCTTCACCAACATGTCCGATGATGACTACTACTCCCCTCACATTTGTCTTATGGCAAAGGATGAGAAGGTAAAATCTAAATCCAAGGCCAAAGCTCCTCCACCCCCACCTCCTAGTGATATCTCTAGTAGTGATATTAGTGATAGCTCTAGTGATGAAGAAATAAACATGATAACTAAAAATTTGGATGGAAAGACCAAATTATTCATCACTAAGCTAATGGAGGACTTAGAGAGTGTCCAAGCCGAGCTAGAATCTAGAGAGGAAACTCTTATCCAACAAGAGGATCTCTACTTTGCTAGCAAGGAAGCTCTTGCATTAGAGAGAAGTGAGGTGGAATTCTTGCGCATAAGCCGTGGCTAAAGAAAAAGGGACCATGCTATCACAAAGAAAGAAAATATTACTCTCAAGAAAAGTATTGTGACTTAGATGAAAAGCACAAAGATCTTGAGCTACAATATAACATTCTTTGGGATAGCAACTCACATCCCTCTAAGGCAAAGGATGCCTCTACTACCTCCACTAGTCAAGGTTGTGGAAAATGTTATAATATTGATTTGAATGCTTATTCCACTAACCTTGCAAACATGGAGGCAATAAGAAAAAAAATTGCTAGACTCAATGAGATCATTGGCAAGGGCTGCTTGAGTAGTAAGGCTCAAGTAAGTGACAAAAAGGCAAATAATTCAAAAGTGCCTCAATTCAAGCAAGGGAGACACCCCTCAATCAAGCATGGACTTGGGCACACTGCAGGAGCCAAGACAAATGGAAGACAGACCATAAATGGCTATGAGTGTGTCAAGTTTAAGAGGAAGGAAATAGTTGGTACAGATTAGCTTTGCACAAGCAGTGGTAGTGCCACAATCTAGAAGCGGCGATGCCACTTTTTGTGATGATGTAGTGAAAAAGCAGCCATGCCGCTCCTGCAAAAATGGGAAGGCTACCAATTCTACTCCTGATCAAACTAAGCCCAAGAAGAAGATGTCTCAGCAGGAACAAGTTCAGCAGAAGCTAAAGGAATCAGTGTGGGGCACAGTATGCCTACCAACCAAAGTTTCAACCACCTCGACAAAGCTTGACTTCGTGTTTTGTTTTAAGGAACAACAACAATGGAAAAGTGGTTGCCAAATATGTTGGAAAGGAAGCCAACACATATAGGAATACTTCTATTTGGGTTCCTAAATTTCTTGTGACTAACATGCAAGGCCCCAAGTCAAATTGGGGACCTAAATCAAGCAACTAAATCTGTTTTGCAGGCATACTCCTCCGGTGGGTCAAGTTGGGTGCTTGATAGTGGATGTACAAATCATATGACCGGAGAAAGGAGTATATTCTCATCATATTCCCCGACGATGCACTCAAATGAAAATATTGTCTTTGGAGACAATTCAAAGGGGATGTGATTGGTCTTGGTAAAGTTGCTATAACCCTTGAGCATTTAATTACAAATGTATTACATGTTGATTCATTGAGCTATAATTTGTTGTCTGTTTCTCAATTGTGTGAGATGGGCTTCAATTGTCTCTTTAAGAATAAGGGTGTGGAAGTCTTTAGAAAGGAGGATTCCTCTATTGTCTTTATGGGTCATTTAAAGAACAAGCTTTACCTAGTTGATTTTAATAAAAGTAAAGCTAATCTTGAGACTTGTTTAGTGGCAAAATCTAGCATGGGGTGGCTTTGGCATCATGAAACTAGCCCATGTTGGGATGAGAACTTGGACAAACTTCAAAAGGGCGAACACATCTTTGGGCTAACAAATGTTCACTTTGAGAAAGATAGGATATGTAGCGCTTGTCAAACCAGAAAGCAAGTTGGTGTACCTCACCCACCAAAGAGCATCATGACCATGACGCAACCATTGGAGCTCATACACATGGATCTCTTTGGACCGGTCACCTACCTAAGTATCGGGGGTAACAAATATGGTCTTGTTATTGTTGATGATTATTCTCGTTTCACTTGGGTATTTTTCTTGTTTGATAAGTGTCAAGTTAGAGACAAAGTGAAGACTTTTGTTAGAAGAGCTCAAAAGGAGTTCGGTCTCCCCATCAAGAAAATAAAAAGGGCCAATGGGACCGAATTCAAGAACACCCAAGTTGATGAGTTTCTTGATGAAGAGGGCATTAAGCATGAGTTTTCAACTCTATACACCCCTCAACAAAATGGTGTAGTAGAGAGGAAGAATCATACACTAATTGACATGGCAAGGACAATGCTAGATGAGTACAAGATCTTGGACCTCTTTTGGTGCGAAGCCATCAACACCGCTTGCCTTGCCATCAACCGCCTCTATCTACACAAGAAGTTGATGAAAACTTCATATGAGCTTCTAACCCAGTAACAAACTAAAGGTGTCATACTTTAGAGTGTTTGGGTGCAAGTATTTCATACTTAATAAGAAACCTAAAACCTCTAAGTTTACACCTAAAAGTTGATGAAGGTTTTCTTCTTGGTTATGGATCAAATGAGCATGCCTATCGTGTTTTCAACAAAACCTCCGGGAGAGTTGAAATAGCGATGAAGCGTGACATTTGATGAATCTAATAGCTCTCTCAAGTGGAGCAAGTTGATTCAAGTGTTGTAGGAAAGGAGGATCCACCATGTGAAGCTATCAAGCAATTGGCTATTGGTGATATAAGACCACAAGACGATGAAGTCACTAAAGTGGAGGTTGCTCAAGCTGCTAATGAACAAAGTTCTGGCGGCGTGCACGATGCTAAGAGGGAGCCGACCCTACTTGCAAATCGATGCAGCGATAGTGATGTACATAAGGCGGCGAGGTGCCGCACTCCCTCGACGGCAATGACAAAGTCCAACTCCGATTCAAGGACAGAACTTACAACCCATATTCGAACAAGAAGATAATGAAGATCCGGAAGATGGACAAGAGGCCATTGATCATCCAAGGCTAAGGCAAACAATACAATGGGATCATCCGTTGACAACATCCTTGGGAGTCTTGAAAGGGGTAACAACTCATTCACATTTAGCAAACTTTTGCCGATATTACTCGTTTGTTTCCTCTTTGGAGCCTCTTAAGGTAGAACAAACACTTGGAGATCTAGATTGGGTGATGGCCATGCAAGAAGAGCTCAATAACTTCGAAAAGAAACCAAGTGTGGACTTTTGGTGGAACAACCCAATACCAATATTATTGGCACCAAGTGGGTCTTCACGCAACAAGCAAGATGAGAATAGCATGGTGATAAGAAACAAGGCAAGATTGGTTGCTCAAGGTTTCACTCAAGTAGAGGGCTTGGACTTTGAAGAAACATATGCACCAGTGGCAAGGCTTGAAGCAATCCGAATGCTTCTAGCCTATGTCGCTCATCACAACTTCAAGCTATATCAAATGGATGTGAAGAGTGCATTCCTCAACGGCCCCATTCAAGAACTTGTCTATGTTGAGCAACCACTAGGCTTTGAAGATCCCATGCTCCCCAACCATGTCTACAAACTCTAAAAGGTGCTCTATGGGCTTAAGCAAGCACCAAGAGCATGGTATGAATAGCTTAAGGAATTCTTGCTTAAACAAGGCTTTGAAATAGGCAAAGCCGACCCTACCCTTTCACTCACAAAGTTGGTAAAGATATATTTGTATGCCAAATATATGTTGATAACATAATATTTGGTAGTACTAATCATACTTTTTGTGAGGAATTTAGTAGGATCATGACAAAGAGATTTGAGATGTCCATGATGGGTGAGTTGAAGTTCTTCCTCGGTTTTCAAGTCAAGCAAGTGAAGGATAGAACTTTTATTAGTCAAATGAAGTACACCCATGATATGCTCAAGAAGTTTGACATGGTGAATGCCAAGCCTATCAAAACTCACATGCCAACAAATGGACATCTTGATCTCAACATTGAAGGGAAAGCCGTGGATACCAAGGTATATCGTTCCATGATCGGTTTATGCTTAGTGTGTGCATGTGTTCTAGATTTCAAGTTAACTTAGAAAGAGTGTCACTTGGTGGCCATTAAGAGAATCTTGAGATATTTAGTACACACACCTAACCTTGGTTTGTGGTATCCAAGGGCTATAAGTTTGATCTACATGGGTATTCGGATCCCGATTCTGCGGGTTGCAAAGTAGATCAAAAAAAGCACTTGAGGACATGTCAATTCCTTGGGCGATCCCTAGTATCTTGGAGTTCTAAAAGCAAAATTATGTAGCCCTTTCCTTTATCGAGGCCCAAATACGTTGCGGCGATTGCATGTTGTGCCCAACTACTTTGGATGAGGCAAACTCTTAATGATTTGGATGTCGGTTTACAAAATCCCATTATTATGTGACAATGAGAGTGCCATTAAGCTTGCAAACAATCCTGTAAGCCACTCTAGAACCAAGCACATAGACATCCATCATCATTTCTTGAGAGACCCGGAAACCAAAGGAGATATCGAAATTTGCCATGTGAGCACCGAAAAGCAACTAGCCGAGATCTTCACAAAGCCCCTCGATGAGTCAAGGTTTTGTGCTTTGCGTAGTGAGCTAAATATACTTGATTCTCGTAATGTGGTTTGAATTTCAGCATGCCTCTGTTTGATAAACTAGTATCTAGGAAAAAGAGTTGAAAATTTTCATATTGTGCATGAAAATGATTTATAAAAGGCAACTTATGTATCATGATTATAGTGCATATTGATTATTTGTTTACGGTCATGGTATATAGGTGATATGTGTCCATATCTTATCTGAGAGTCATATAGATTATAGCTAACTCCCCTTGTTTTGGGGGAGTGCTTGGCGATCTCAGGCTAAACGCGCCGGCAGATTACCGCACTTTGAATCTCAATTGAGATTCAGCCCAAACGATTTTACTCTGAGGCCTATTTATTCTTCCTCTTATCCTCGGGTCCATAGTAACTTCTTTCCTCTCTCTCCCCCCGACGCCGATGCCCACGCCATTGCCATCGCTTGGTGGGCGTTGCCGATCTCTGGCGTGCCACCAGCATTGTCAAAGCCTCTCTCGATGTCGTGATGATGGCTACTACCCTGCCCAAGCGCTTTCTTCCTCTCCTCTCCATTCCTCGTTTGAGAAGATGGAGCACAAAGATAATGACCCAAGGGGAAAAGAAAGATAAATGAGCAAAGAGACAAGGATCCACCTACGCCATGGTAGAGGGAGGTCAACAATGACGATGAGTGTAGCTCAAGGGGACTTGGTGACGGGGGAGGCGTGTGCAATACATTGAAGATGAGGAGAGGCTTTGGAGATGACGGGTAGTACCACTTGATGCCATTCTGACACCTCACAACATCTCTCTAAGTTTGATGGCGAGATACATGAGAGATTTTGAGGTGAGATCATCATGAGACCTCCGGATGACTTCCACCAAAGACATGTAGTTGTCAACTATTCCAAGAGTTGGAAGGTGGTGGAAGAGGCAAGGAGGATCAATCCCTATCACGATCTTGTAGAATTTCGGCATTGATTCAGATTCGGAATGAGTTTCATTCCAACTTTTATGCCTCTGCCATTCTTGCATCCAAGAAAACCATGGTCATCAAGATCACGGTATATTGATTGGGATGAGATGCAAGAGAAGGAGGAGCTGAGTTTGACAAGGTAATCAAAATTTGTGATAGGTTCCATTTTCGGACATCATGGGTTTCCAATATAACTAGAATGAGAAGGTCCTTGCATAGTTTCATGCCACATACTTCTATGACCAGGACCTCGATGAGATTCACTAGATGACTGATGGTCGGCACTACTGAGTTGATTTTGTCATATTCGGCCGGATTCTTAGCTTTAGGGATGAGCACGAGAGGTTACAATTACATTCATGATGAGCCTTGAGCTTAGATCCATGACATCTGTTACATGTGAAGAGATAGAAGGATTGTAGATGGCAAGAGGAGTGGTCTACATAGCTTCTATTATATCCTCAACAACCTCATCAGGAACACCATCAACCCAAAGGATGGAGCAGCCTCAGACATTAATGGCTATGTGAGAAATGTGTTGGCTAGATTTGCTCGGTGGGGGACAGGAGTTCAATGTCCCTAGATTCATGTGGACTGAGTTGAGATTTGAAGTGGATGATGGGAGGACGGGTCTACCTATGCCTTTACCTCATGTTCATGATTGAAAGGGTCATTGGATTTTATTTTCCAAGGATGGGATGCACACCGTCTACCAAATTGAGAAGACTCATTAGGCTTGCGGCTACTCGGGGGAGCGGGGGAGCACTCATGCTCATGTAGATATCCACTGAGTCTTCCCACTCTAGGTCTCGTAGAGGTGGCAAGATGAAGAAGTTTGGCAAGTGGTTGAAGGCAATCTTGACGGCAAGTGCACATATCACGGTGATAGAGTGTATGGGGCGACTTGGCGGCGTCAACGACATGGAAAGGACCTTCCACCATTTTCTCCTATTCCACCTCGTCCACAGTATGACCTTTCGAGTCTCTCTGACACAGATTCAGATGATGAGGATGATGATGAGGAGGAGCATCAGATTGGGATGAGACCCTAGAGGATACCATCAGAGACAGGAGCCGAGGTGTTCCACTTGTTCCACTTCGCTACACTGGCCACTACTCACCAGCAGGACCGTGCGCGTATTGACTCAAGCGATGATGATGGTGATGGTGGTGTCGGGGACTTGTCGGTGTTTCAAGTAAACACCAACTAGTAAATTTGTATTTGTTGTGCATTAGGCCAGGATGGTGTGCTAAAAGACATAAGGTTTATACTGGTGTGGGCAGAATGTCCCTACGTCCGATTCTTCTTCTTGCTCATGTTATTAACCTTTGAAAGGTTCATAGTATAAATACAAATGGCGAGAGAGAGGGACGGTCCCAAGTCTCGATGAAAAGGTTGAAAGGCGCTAAGAGCTTGGTTGTTTTCGGCTATGTGTTATGTGATGCATCATGTGTAGAATTGATCCCCCTTAGTGGGGTGCCCTGCCCTCCCTTTTATAGATCAAGGGGGAGCAAGGATTACAGATGGGAGAAAGAAGAAAAAACAGAGGCAAAGAAGGTCCTTCGAAGGTGCTAGGTCTTCCTTTTCCTTTGAGCCTACCTAACGTCATGGTAGATGGTGCGAGGGATAGCACGTTCGGTGATCTGATAGGGTCATGCTGCAACCGTTAAATAAGTGGTCACGTCCCATCACCTTGGTGGGTGGCACAAGCTTACGAGGTCTTTGAGTTGTGACCCTCGAGGAAGCGGGCGGTGTAGAGAGGCCCCACGTTCATTACTATAGATGGCATGAGTTTCCTCCTAGACCGTAGTGGATGTCGTATGTTTCCGTTAGGATTCGTGTCCAAGGGCAAATGCCGGCACCCATAACACTGTAGGACAAATGTCGGCACCCACAACACTATTTGGGCTCTGACATGCCTGGAAGGGCTTAAAGCGCCCGTCTGGTCATATCCCCGATGGTACTTTCCTCTGATGTCAGGGTATGGTCCTCAGTATGGCGGTTGACTTGAGTGCCACTGCCTTATCTGCGCGTAGTTATGAAGGAGTAAGCGCATAGGCGTCGGGCGGCGAGTCGCCCCCACGACATCGGCGTGAGCCGGCCCTCGGACATCGGGCAAGGCGAAGCCTATCCCTGAGACATCAGGCGGCGGAGCTGCCCTCAGACATCGCGAGGCGGCCGAGCCGGCCCTCGGACGTCAGGTGGTAGAGCCTACCCCAGAGACATCGGGTGAGGCGAGCACGCCCTCATATGTCGGTGGGCGAGGCCAGCCCTCGATCATCGGGTGAGGTGAGTATGCCCCCTAACGTCGGCGGCGGCGGAGTCCGACCCTCGGGAGTCCGTGAGGCGGAGCCAACTCTTTGGTCGTTTGGGCAAGAAGTGTAGTTGCTTTATTGTCTATTGGAAGCATCAATGTTTGATGGTTATTAGCTCCTCCTCTTTGGGTACCCTATTGACCGGTCCCAAGCGGTGGCCCCAGAGCCCTCGGTGATTCCGATAGAATTGCACGGGGTGATTTGACCTACCGGGAGGTGCGGCGTGGCGCTTTCCGATGGAATCTTAACCCAGAGCCTGGATGATTCGGATAGAATCGCTCGGGGAGTGTTCGATTCCGGGAGAGGTGCGCATGAGTGCACCCATGGTGTAATCCCCGAGCCCCGGGTGATTCGGATAGAATCGCCGAGAATAATGGACCCTTCAGGGGTATGGTACATAAGATTTGGTGTTTTGATAACTTGATAGTTCGATTGGAGTCTCGATATCCCGTTCATGGGGATCGGCAAGATTAGCTGGTGAGACTCAATCGTGGAGTCGAGATACTTGTGGCATTAGTGTGCACAGGTTTGGGTCACTCACGGGCCCATCCTTCGTCATAAAAGCTGCCTTGGGACGATCGTCGAAAACCGTTGATGGGCGACCCTCGAACTCTAGGCCGGAGGTGGGCCAAAGGAGCCTTTTTTACTTGTATCCTTTTCTTTGGTAAAGTCTGAAGTCTGCTGCCTTGGAAGGCGAAAGCGTCAACACGACTTTGGTGGGAAAGGATAGGGATTAAGGCGCATATCCAGCGTGGTGGCGTGGTGGTGAATCATGGCGAACCACGGAGATCCGGTGACGGTTGCCTTCCTCGCATCCGTCGCCCTATAAAACCGAAGGTTCACCCCGGTTTCATACATTGCCTCCTTGCCTTTGCATCTACAACCTCCACCGCCAATCGCCTAAGCCTCCACGAATCCGCATCTCGGCCGCCGTCAAGTTCGCATCCATCCACCCCAATCGTTTAATGGAGCCGTGGTGTAGATCAATGTCACCCTCCGATTGCCTAGAGGGCCTCGTTAAGCAAGACCTTCTTTGCACAATTTGCCAAGGGTGGGGCTACCTAGCAATGAGGGCGCATCGTCGCCACCCAAAGGCTATGTTGTGTCCTTCGCTCACTTCCATGAGCAAGGATTATACCCCTACCCACAAGTTCCTTCTGGGGGTTCTGCATTACTACAACGTGGAGCTATAGCACCTTACTCCTAATGGGATCCGGCACATTGCGGTGTTCATCACCACAATGTGAGGGTTCTTGGGTATTAGTCCCCACTTTGACTGTGGCGGTATTTCTTCACCGTCACCCTCCTGAAGCGGAGAAGAGGCAAGAGTTGAGCATGCCGATGGGATGCGCCGACATTCACTCCGCAACAACCGGGTAAGCGAATACCGCCAATGCGTCTGTCAACCTCCAACAAGGGTGGCATTACGCATTGGTTCTCGTCAAGATGACGCTTGATGCGTCCCCTTACCCGGCGTTCACCGGGCACCTCATCGAAGAGGTCCTAGAATGCGTGGAGGAAGTGGGGTCCCGGATAAAGACAAGAAGAACATCTAGGACCATCTACGCGCCATCGAATTACGAAGGAGAGGGGCGTGAAGGTCGAGGATCATCGGTGACTACCATCTTACGGAGAGTGGCACAGCGATGAAGCGATGCGCTTTCCACGCCCATGATGGCACCTAGGCGTCGATCGATGGGATGGCGCTCGGCCCGAGCGCTCTCCCCCTCCGAAGTGGTGCGGCGCATCAAGGAGGTGATGGAGCCTTCACGGGACAGACGGCGCCGTTCTTGATTTTGTATTCGGTGCGAGGCATCCCCAATCTGCCAAAACCGGGGTACATTGACTTCGTAAGTTCTCTTTCCACGTGCCTCCTTTTAATTTAACTCCCAACCCCTTGATGCTGATATTGAGATAGCGGGACCAGATCAAAGAGACTTCGTCTTTATGGATCGCCCGGCCCATTGCCCAAGGACCCACTCGTGGCGGCGGCGGAATCGCCTCATATGGCAGTGGCGGAAGAAGGCCAAGGAGGACGAGAGGAGGAAGAAGAAGCAAGTTGCGGGCATGGGAGCGAGGAGAGGAGAGGCAGGCGATGATGATGATAATGACGACAACGATGAGGAGGATGATGAGGTAGTTGCCAACATTGAGTGGGACGACCCGGTGGGCGAGGATACTTGCTGATTTTTAGATTGAACATCATTCAAACTAGCAGCGCGTTCTCTATCAGCTTGTACAATTTGAGTAGGAGTCAAAGGTACCAAAGCAATTTGTGTAGCATCATTGTCATGTTCCCAAGGATGACCCAATAAGAGTGAAACAGGGCTTGCATAGGTACCACATCACAATTATGAAATTAGCATAAGAACCAATGGAAAATGAAACTCTACAAGTTTGTGTTACCTTTGCTTTTCCAGAATCATTTAGCCACTGAATATGGTATGGACGTGGGTGCGGGCATATGGTCAAGCCAAGCTTCTTGACCAAATCAGAACTCATCAAATTATTGCAGCTACCTCCATTAATAATGACACGTGCTCGATGGTTCTTGATGGCCGAAGAAAATTTGGAACAAGTTATAAGGCGTTGTAGCTTCTCGAGGTTGTTGTACTTGTGAAGTTGAGCACCATTTTGTACAATGATGCTCCTATAGGCCATCATGGCCTCGTCACCAAGGACTTCGCCGTCCTCCACATATGTATCTTCGTCTTCTTCATCTTCAATGTCGAGAGGTGCTTATGTAACCATCTTTTGTAGCAATGCATGCCTTGTGACTTGGGGCAATCCTACCACGCGTGGCCAATTCCATGGTAGCAGTGGCACTAAATGCCGAAGTGTGTCCCGTCGATGCAGTGAGAGAGCACTCTTGGTGGCACACCAAAAAGAATTTTACTGAATCCCGAAGGTCATGCAGGGAGGTGCCTTAGGTGTAGCGATAACTCAAAGGCTGTTGGTTGCTTGCTTGTAGGTGGAGGTGCTCAAAAGTGGTTGGCTTGGTCAGCCCCAAAGATAGTCTTTGGCGTGGCGTGTATGTGGTCTTGACCTTGCTCTTGCTCTGCATTCACGCCCTGCAATTCCTTTTACGCAAGCATAAGCGAATGAAACAACTAGTTGATAGTGTTAAATTCTTTATAATCAACAATGTCTTGAATCTCATGCCTCAAACCCAAATAAAAATGATAAATGGAATCTTGTTTCCCTCCACAACACTACAACACATCAATCCCTTTTGGAGCTCACCATAGTAATCACATGTACAGATTTCTCGGCTTTAACTGCGTGTGTCCTCATGCAGAGCGAAATTCTATGTCGACACACGTTTACGGCATGAAGCACTAGAATAATTGACACGATCATCGAAAGCGTGTGTCAACATAGAATTTCGTCCCGTCTTGAGGACACACGACAAGCCGAAAGATACTACGCTGCGATCTGGCCAGATCCGCTAAGCTTCAGCGCAAGGGTTTTTCGATCCTGCGCAATCCTCTGAGCGTGCGATCAATTTGACCCTACAATTGACAAGGAGAAAGTGTATCGATAATTATAGGCGAAAACATGCGGTGTTGCCAGGAGCGGTCCAATGTGCGGCTCGAGAGGCGATATGAGAGAGATCGACTAAATTATCGATTTGGCATATTCAAAAGAATAAATCGGTTTAAAGCTCATGGGGTTGTGTAAGAAGAATCGGTTATCATCCAAGATAGATATGATTAGAGCAATAATTTAATCAATGGCAATAAGATATCGATGATGATTGGTTTAAACTAAGCCAATGATTACAAATGTAAACCTCTTTTATGTAAAGAAACAATTCAACACCACTTAATCATTTAATAAAGATAAATCTAATGAACATGTTAGCTCTCATCTATCACCATGACCCGATGGGGCATACGGTAGAATCATGCAGGCCCGTAGAAACAACAATAGACTCGGCGACCCTAACTCATTACTAATATCGATTGGGACATGAGGCGAGAATCATGCGAGCCATAATACAATAATAAGATCATGGGGCTAACATATCTTCACGACTTATCTCTACTTCAATGATCTCGTCATATGAACTATTCATGAAAGCATTGATATCGGCTAAATAGCCGATTCGGGGCATAAGCGCCTGATTAAGGTCATGCCTTCTCGAGAACGGATCTATCAACTAACAATCCCCACTCCATAGGGCTAACGGTGGGGTGAGAGGCGAAATCCGGGCCGTGATAACGAACCATGGAGCAGTTCTCGCTAACCAATAGATCTACTCAAGATTGAACATGCCTTAACACTTTTTACTATGCACGACTAAGATTGATATAAAAGCAATATAAAAACATAACTCATCGTTTAAGATATAGATCGAGATCAGTTTAGATTAACAAATGATGGGTTAAATAAGATATAAGGCGATCCAGATTAATCTCAATCGGGTGAAGTAATATCTTATGTCGGATAAACAATGAAAGCAACAAGCAATATCGGTAACAATGAATCTACCAAGGATTTGCCATTCAAAGGTAGAAGTGATAACTTGACCTTAATCTAATTCAAGCGGTGGGGTGTGAGGCAGAATCACATAGGCCATACTTGAATTAGACAAAAATCGATAACTAGTCTATACCAGAGTCGCGATTAGGTTGACCGGATCGATCACGCCATACGAATAGAGGTATAAACCATGGCCGGTACTTCTGAGACAAGCGGTGGAGGTTGGCCGGATCGATGTAGCCATACTACATTTGAAGAACTTCTTGAGATCTACTCTACTCCTACTCTAAGGGGTGGCGAGAACCGAAAAAATAAATTGACTTGTATTTGATTGATTGTGTTCTTTTTACAATAGGCTGAGGTTTGATATTTATACGGGACTGCGTCGACTCTATCTAAGTATGACTCATCACAAATTTTGACTCTAAAGAGAACATTCCTAATTTAAGATAACTTGGACTCTAATCTTTCCCTTTTAAAGAGTCCAACATGTCACGTCAAGACACCGAACGTAGCCTCCGTCGTTATCTATTGGCGTTATTTGAAGAAAGTCAATTCCGGCTCTCGCATCTAAATCGACTATTCTGATCTACAAGCAATTGATCTCCTAACACGACATGATTTTGGGAGCTCTAAGAGCCCTGAGACCCTTCTTCAAATTTGAAATTGTAAGCAGGGGAGAACAAAAGCGATCATGCATAACTATCTTAAGTTCTTCCAGATTACCATGTAAAGCATCACATGTAGCTAGCCCATTCCACCAAATAATGGCAAAGTCCTTAAACTCACTAGTAGCTTGTCGAACTCTATGATGCTCGGGCATAAGGTGGGCACAAACTTTTGTTCTACAATCATCTCCCAATCAAGATATCCCTCGGCATCATAATGACTCGAAAAAGATGGTATTGTGAACTTAATCTTAGCATAAGGTCATAGGACACCGATGATTATTACCTTGATGGTGGTGGACACCACCCATACCATCATATTATTACGGCGAAGAGCGTCGTCGTAATCTTGCTTGTCGGAAGGCTGCTGATCTATGTTCCCATTGGCATCATACACCATGTCTTACGGCAAGAAACCATGGTATTCTTGCCAGAGACGCGTCGTTGTTGACCGCCACAAAGGTTTCCAACTTGGTAACCTTGTCGGTTAGCGATGGAAATTCATTTGTCCAATCTCTCCATGATGTTGCCAATGTTGAGTTCAATGAGTGCGTCAATGGTGGCCTTCATGGACGGCCTCATTCATCCTTTTTGGGCATTCTCTCAGCAACTTTAGTTGCTCTTGGTTGACACACTCGTTGAAATCCTTGGGATTGTTATCTCTAGTATGATCATCTCATGCCATTGTAAACATAAAAAGCAAGAGAACAAACGGTGAAAGTTATCCTTACCAAATGACTACATGGTTGCGGTGGTGTCACTTTTCATAGCAAGAGGAAGCATCTTACCAAGCTCTTACAAAGTTCTTACCGGTATAGCGAAGGATGGTACAACCCGCAATTTGGTTCGTGATACACAATGAGGATTGGTGCCGAGATTGCAAGGCCCTTTTTACATCTTGATCAAGACTTTGTGGAGCTTGAAGGCACACAAAGAATAATATGTATATTTGGCTTTACACAAGTCGATGTGAGAAAGTAATGCTAATTATAGTCCAAAGTACATGTGTTTACACCAAAATTTGGAAGAGGTACATTGCAAAGACTCCGAAAGTTCCCAAGACCATGTCACCAAGGAATCAATTACGTGCGGATCGGAACCAGTGATTCGGATATAGAAATTGGAATCGGCTTTCCTCGAGATAAGCATAGCGGATAACAACAAAGGCTACGTTAGGTGCGAGGACAAAACATCTTTGGACTCTCTGAAAAGGAAAGATTAGAGACCAAGTTATCTTAAATTAGGAATGTTTTCTCTAGGGTCAAAAATTGTCATAAGTGGTGCTTAGAGGCGAAGTCATGCACCAGGACCGGGTATAAATACAAAACCCGGCTATATTGTAAAGGATCAACAATCAATCTAATATACAGGTTATTTACTTTTTTTGGCTCGACCACCCTTAGGAGTAGGAGTAGAGTAGATCTCGGCGAGTTCTTGACAAAATGTAATTTGCATCGATCCAGTGACCTCCTTTGCTTGTTGTAAGTATTGTCATGGCTTATATCTACATTAGGTATGGTTTGCATCGATCCGGTCGACCTCCACTCACGACTCTAGTATAAGTTAGTTATCAACTCTTGCCTAGTTCAAGTATGGCTACAGTCGATCCGGTCTTAACCCTCTTGCATGAACTAGATCAAAGGTCAAGTTATCGGCTCTACCTTAGGATGGCAGCCTTTTGTGAGATTCATTAATTTACCCGATATTGCTTATTACTTTCATTATTTATTTAATTATAGCAATATCACTTTGCCCGATTAGGATTGATCTAGATCGGCCTTATATCTTGTTTAGCCCATCATTTGTTAATCTAAATTGATCTAATCTACACCTTAAGCGATGAGTTATGTTTTTTGCTCAATTATTTTATGTCAATCTTGATAAATGCATAAGCGTGCGATTAAAGGCGTGTTGCATCTTGAGTAGATTTATTATTAAGCTAGCCGTTCCATGGCACATTATCCTTGATGCGTGTGATACCTCTCACACCCACTATTAGCACCGTGGGTGGGGATCGTTATTTGATAGATCTATTCTGATAAAAGCATGACTTTAGCGTGGGCTATGCACTGAATCACTTGTTTTAGCGATATTGATGGATTTTACAAGCAGTTCACATCAAGACCGTTGAAATGAAGATAGAGTTGAAAAGATATGTTAGCCCATGATCTTATTATTGTATTACTGACTTTTTATGATTACGCCTCATTTTACTTGATATTAGTAATGAGTTAGGGTCATCGAGTCTTATTATTTCTATGGCACTGCATGATTACGCTCTGCTTATTTTGGTCATAGCGATATATGAGATCTAACATGTTCATTAGATTATCTTTATGAAGCAGTTAAATAATTGTTGAATTGCTTCTTTATATAAAAGGGGTTCGGTTACTTGTAATCATTGGCTCAACACAAACCCGGGTCATTGTTGACATCTTATTTCATTGATTAATATTTGCAAATAATGACATTCACCTGCGAATGATAACGATTCTTCTTATACAACCCAATGAGCTTTAACCAATGCGATTCTCATGAATATCTTTGAAATCGACTATTTAGTCGATCTCCTTTCATATCGACTCTCATAGCCGCTTACTTGGAGACTGTCGACAACGACCGGCAAAGTCTGCCTTAATTCCTGATGAACTTTCTCCTTGTCCAATTATATGGGTCAATTGGTTGGCATGTCTCGGGAGGAATTGTACGGGATCGACCACCCCATCTTTGAAAGCTAAGCGAATCTCGACACCATCGAGTGAACCCTTCCGCTTCTTTAGCGTGTAATGTCCTCGAGGCGGAGACGAAAATTCTATAATATCGACACCTGCGTTTACAGCACACCGGGTGGAACCCACAATAAATCATGGCGGTTCTAACAACGATGACATCCTTATGCTACATTATGAAGATTTACGATGGAAATAAGGGTATGATGGCCAAAGCTATAGAAAGAGTTTGAACAAATGTTTGTTGTCCATACACCAAAACCGTGACAACACAATTTGTTTAGAAATTTCCACTACCAAGAGTTACATTACATGGGTAGGCGGACACAGCTGAAGCTGAAGGCAGGCGTTTCTTTAAGGAAGTTGTGGACAAATAATCTAATCATGATGCCATATCAAGCCATACTTGAAGCTTTAGGTGGGCGTATTCCACTAGCATGCTAAAAAGCGATTCATGGATTACAGTTAGTCGAAGGCAGACCGACTTATTATGACATTCGAGATCCATCGACCTGAGGGACCAATCAGAGTAAATACCAGACCCATCAAGAAACCTTAGGTAGTGAAAGTGATGATGATCCTGAGCCGGTTAGGTTCATCACGCGAACAAACTCAAGGAACTACGCAAATCAAACATAGTACCATCCCTAGACCACTAGTACAACATATTACCCAACAGCCAGTGAGGCAAAAGTCAGAACCAGGTGATCAATTTTGGCACATCAGGCCACATACGATAGTCGTTGAAACAAAAAATGGCACCATGGGTTCAAAGGATGCAGCAGAGATATAGATCATTATATCTATATCGAGATACTTCAAAGCGACAAAGCCGACCAAAGGACCAGTGATTAGCGAGATTCCACAAAGAGAATCACTATGGCATAGATTATAACACCCTCCATGATGCCAAATCTAGGATATCAAAGCACGCTTTGGGATTTCAATCCTGAGATGGGTCGGCGAGGTCTTGAGAATCAAATCCATAAGCTGATGAGTTATTCTTTGAAGGTATTTGCGATGATGAAGAATCGATTAGATCACGAAGCCAAAAGGGTTGACCCTTTTTCATGCAAGCGGCCATATCGAGAATGGTATGATTTGAGTAGCTCTTCAACAAATTATAGGCTCCCCAGAATTTTGCTAAGTTCTAGCAGCAAAGACAGTACAAACACGATAGAACATGTCGATCGGTATCTTACACAATTGGGTGAAGCGTCAGATTGAGGATGCCCATCAGGTTGTTTCTTCTCTACTGTCCTTATCAGGCTAGCCCAACTACTTAGTTTTCATCATTACTAGTCAATTCCATTGCCAATTAGAGTGACACGGAAGAAGTTT